>CM050690.1:42480118-43680118 GCA_027574665.1 Rhynochetos jubatus | reverse complement strand
TCTTTATATCCTTGGGCCAAGGGTAGACAATATAAAACCCTGGTTTATTTTGGAGTTTTTAAATAATTTTCTTATTGTGTATACAATAAGAAATTTTGGAAAATTTGTAAATACTTTTCATATGCTGAACAACTTTTTTTGGGATGTTCTTCCACAGTAGCAAATTTAGACATTTTTTTGACTGATTTCACATACTTTCACAACACTTCTCCAGAAACGGAAATTATCTTAAAAAGAAAGAAAGAAACCTGGTCTGAGTAAAAATAGAATTAGTCTACTAATTTGTATTATGAGAGATATGAAATAAAGATAAAATAACCTCCGTAATAGATTTCTAAAGAGCTTTAGCTTTACTCATCATTTAGAATCATTTCATTTATATAGTGCTATACATGTGATATTGAATAAAACATTAAGCTCAAATGAGACATTGGCAGAATGCAATTCGATACTAAAATAGACTAAAAAGAATGTGCAAAATTCCAGAATTTTCAATAAGATGAGGATAAATTAGCAATGCAAACACAAAACACCAGGCTTGTGATTGGGCCTATGCTTAGAAAGGTTTGGGTTTTTGTGTGTGTGGTTTTTTTTTTTTTTCTTAATCCTTTTTATAAAGAAGCCATTTTGAATTTCGTTTTCCAAATTAAAATAAATTTTAACATATTCCCCAACACTCCAACTAGGCGAAGTATTTGAATGTGAAAGGAGGGATTTTAGGAATAAAAACCCAAAAGGTAAATTTAAGCCTATCATTCCATAGATAATAATGGTAGCTAAATACATCTTTCTTGAAAGCAAAAAAGGTAAACAGCATTTCTGAATGTGCCACTGAAATCATAGAATCACAGGATGGTTTGCATTGGAAGGGACCTTAAAGATCATCTACTTCCAACAACCCTGCCGTGGCCAGGGATGCCCTCCACTAGATCAGGCTGAACAAAGCCTCATCCAACCTGGCTTTGAACACAACTCATTCAATCAATCTATAGTGGTTTACCGTTATCGTATACTACTGAATGATAATTTGATGTCAAGAGTTTAAGTATATTTCACTACGTAGGAATGTAATATTGATATAAGATCAGGTTGCAGTTTAGAGCTCTTTCCTTTAGTGAAAAACAAAGGGAAAATCTCTCAGACAAAATCCATTTATTCGGCTTTGATCTGGGGAATAATATAGGGTTATATGTAATAAAATTTTTTCTGGACTTCACATTTCAACCATGAACTCAGAGAAAGAGAAACCAGAAGGATTTGAAATTTAGACATAGTCCACATGATTCTCATTTCAGAACAGAAGGTTGTAACACATGGCTGTGGGTTGATGGTTTATGCTGCCATGGTTGCTCACTTTTTATTCCTTTAAAATTTGTATTCTGAGATCAGATTTCAGAAGACAAGATACAAATGAGTATTGAGAAAAGTGCAGTATAATTCTCATTGAAATAGAAAAATATATGCTCTTTCACATAATGTTGGTTTTTCTTTTTTGTAAATTTATTCTTAAAAGAGAAAAAGCTGACTGCAAGTGAGAATTTCAGAATAAGTGATCTGCCTTTGAAGGTATTTCTCAAGTTTCAATACTTTCTTTGTGACATATGACAGATGAACCAGTGATTTAACATATTTTTATTTTTAAATGGGAACTAAACAAAAGATTACCTACACTGTACATGTTTTTTCTGTAAAAGACATAATTTGTTTGTTTGTTTGTTTTCCTAGGACAGAAAAAAAAGAAAAAAAAGGATATTTGGAGATTTTTTCCTGCTTCCAGTGAGTCTGACACTTCCTTTCCACTCTATTTTTTTTTTTTTTTAAATAAAAAATTCTCTGAGCATGAAGCACTAAATTACCACACCTCCTACAATTGTGATAAACTGAATATCAAAGACACCTCATTTGCATATAAAACCATGCATAAAACCCCTCTGCAATAAGAGGAAGGAAAATCTACTATTCCGTGACTGCAGAACTTTATTTCATAATTTCTAAGATTTTCTTCCAAGTGAAAGACCCAGAAGGACAGGGATAGCAGAAAGACTTTGAATTATTTTTTGCCATCCATTTACAACGTAGGAGCACTTTGTCTAACGTAGCAAGTTACACAGTCCTTTGTATTTCCACAAAAGTACCAGGGACTGGAACTTAATTTCAGACAGAGAACTCTAAAGCAAAATGCAGTCTCTTGGTGTTACTACAATATGAAGGTTAAAACGATTGTAAGAGCTGTAGATAATCATTTGCTATATAGATATTATTTCCCACCTTTCCCTTACCCTCATCAAGACTGGAGTACAGAAACTATATTTATAATGCACTGAATCCTGAAGTTCATGCCTCTACGTGCCCTGGAGGAGATTGCTATTGTGTAACTGAGTTAGTTGGGCCAAGCATTTGACCACTGTGCCTTTCCAATTGTGGTCTGTCATGGAGAATCTTACAGTTACAATAAACTCTTAATCATTAATTCTTTCTTCATTAGAGACTGTGTATATACGTTAGATCTCTTCTGGAAGTGACTTGTGCCCCCTTCTGTAGCTTCTCTGCAGACAACAGCAAAAAACTTCCAGGCTACTCTTTCCACACAACTTTTCTGTACCTTGAGTAAATTCATGTAGACTACTTCACATACAAGGAATTGAAACCTAGAGTAGGACAGCATTTGGGACTCTTCTCTGAAGGCTGATTAAAACCCACAAATGACAGAAATGAACGTGAGAGGAAAGTTTTCGTTATGGTTGTTGAGTTTTTTTGGGGAATCCTTAGTTAAGATCGTAAGACCTTTAGTTCTGGTACTACCGAAAGCTACTTTTAGAAGCAAAAATCCTAAAAAGTCCTTTAACACTGGCCCCAAAACACAGCATCAAACCCTTTCTTTGTTCAAATATGTGACAAAAACCCAGCTGAATTATTCACTTACTTGAATTCAAGTTCCTGTATACAAAATTTCAAAGACAAATTCAGACAATTTCAGAGATCTTATGCCTGTTTTTAGAATATTTTTCTGATATACAGCAATTTTATTTCTTCTTTTAGGTGACTTAATCATGGAAAAGTTGCAGAACGCTGACAGAAGCATACCTTCTCTCATACAGCTACTGAATGGCTGCTATACTGTAGCTGTGCTATAAAGATGAGAATTTGTGCCAGTAGATGACAATTAGAATAAGCAAATAAATACAGCCAGAATCAAAACGCCAGGAATTACCTTGTTACATGAACAAAGTCAATGGACAGCAGCAAATTTTGACACATTTCTGTAAATTTGAGTCACTGGAACATTTATCTTTGCTTTTAAATTTTCAAGATAAAGATAAAATTATTTTTAGTTGTGTGTGTTTTACAACTAAAACCAGTTATTGTTGATTTATTTTATATCATCTCAAGTATACCTCTATTGTGAATCATCTCTTTATTAGCAATAGTTGCTAACCTGAAATCTCCACCTATTTCTCATATATGTATAAGCCTGTTTAGAATCAATTACACTGCCAGTAGCATGGAGTTGGTAAGCAATGTAGATAGGCTAAAGATCCACCCACAGACAAGTGCAGAGAGAAAAAAATACAGATGTGGAAGAGTAAGGCATTTTTAAACTAACAGACATTTGAAGGGAAAAACAATAGGCTCCTCAAAGCCTTTTCATTGCCATGTATCACAGTAGTTGTAATATGTTATCAAGAAATCACTGATATTAAAGCTCATGACTAGATGGTAACAGTTGATTACCATATTGGATTTTAATGAATGAAAATGTGGTTTACTACTTCAAAGATACATCTATTATGTTTTACGCATGGTCAATTAGGCTATTTTCCTATGTAATTCAGTTGGAAATTTCAGATGCTAACAGAATTCTTGATGTACTTATTGGTGGCAAATTTTTATCTTTATTTTTCTGGTTAAAGGTATGTTTGCCTCCTCAAATTTCATTCTGACAGTTACCATGAAAGAAGGAAAATAAGCACCCATGCTGGCTATTTTTCTATAAGAAAATTATTTTCTTTTTGGCTTAAAGGCTCACTAAAACCAAATTTGATAACAGTCAAAAAAAATCACTCTCAAATCATATTGGTCTTCTCTTCTTCAAGGACTGAATATTTATTGATATACATCAAAGAGTCAGCCTATTATTCTGTTAATATTGCTGAAAAAGAGTGCAGACATGCAATGGAGTAATAGCAAATAAGGGAGGGATAAAATAACTTTTAATAAAAGTCTATAAAAGCTTAAGACTTCGAGCTAAACAAAATCCCCATAACATTAGAATTCCTGACAGCTGCAAGAACAAGAATCTCTAATGGTAGTAGCCAGTACTATACAACACTGAACCATGTAATTTACATCTTAGTGAAATTAAACATAGTATAATGGCTTAGCTTCCAGGCAACAATACTATTAAATTTGCTGTAGTAGATTATGACATCATCTGAAACCCCAGGATACAGTTTCAAGCCAGCTATTATACTTGTAATATGCACTGCTTTTCTGCGTAGTTTTTCATTTAATTCATTGCAAGGATTATATTTTTCAATGGCTGCACACGCCATCCAGCAGAATGGCTCTTGAATATCTGTGAACCAAAGTATGGTCATTTAGGGAACAGAAGTAATGTCATTGTAGGGGGAAAGCACACAGAGGTCAGTAGCTGACTTGATAGCACTCAAACAGTACTTGTTATACTGGTAATAAGCCTTCTCCTAACTTTTCATAGCCAAGGTATCTTTTCTTTCATATGTTATGCATTTTGCCAACACATTCTTCTGAAATTTATATGCTTTTAAATTCCTACTGGTATAAAACTGCTTATTAGTTCATACTGGAATTAGATTAATATGCAAGATATATAGATTATTGTGCACCAAGAATCTGGTGATGATCCTAGCTGGGAGTGAAAAGTTCTGGAATACACCAACAGACATTAAACTGTAAGTTTTGAGACTATGAAAGTAGCAGAATTTTGTGTATATTCTAGTAGAGCACAATAGCATAAAGGGAGTATGTTAAGACTTCTGATTCATCCCTTACAGAAATAACAAAGTAAATAGTTTAACACATTTCTATCAAAACCAAAAATGAAGTTATTTCCTGAGTTTTTTACATTTTTGTGGGGAGAGAGAAAATTAATAAGTATGACTATCTTTGAAGTATCACATTATGGTAATTTTTAAAAATTCTAACATTTGTCCTCCACATATCAAACCCAAGAATTAAAACAATAATTTTTCTTCTGTATCCCTGATTGTACATGACAGAAGGAGATATTGTGCTTTAAAGAATGACAAGTTGCAAGCATGTGGTGTGACCAGCAAAAAAATCTCCAAGAAACAACAGTTACAAGGAAGGCTTTACTTTGATAAATAAATGTTATACTTTCTACATTTAATAACTTTTGCTTGTTGATTTCAGCAGCACTTACACATGTGAGCTGCCAGAATGCTTGCCTTAGTCAATTGGTTATTTGTGAAGTCTACCACAGTTACTGGATAGAAGAACTCCAGAAACTGTTTTTCACTGGCATCTATACTAAGGAGGACTGTGTTTCTTAATTTCTAGTTAAAACTAGCCATTTTAGCAAGGTCTGCTTTTAAAGACTCACAGTTCATTAATAAACTGTCTAGGTGTATGTCTTTTGTCATAATCATCATTAAATTATTGAAAATAGCAGGTAGAATATTCCATGTTAGACATGTGACTGTTGCTCATGTGTAATGGAGATCAAAGAAGGGTATGCAGCTCTGTTATAATTAAAAAAAAATAATGGAGGCTTTCTCTTCTCGTTTACTGAATGCAAAAGGGATTTGCCAGTGGCCCTTGACAAATCTCAGTGTTGTAACTAAATAGGCATCAACTTGGAGACTAGACATAGATCAGCATTTTAAGAATACATAGATCTTGATTTTGCATTGACTTTAATAGAAGCAATATCATCTGATTTTTCTACTGAGTATTACCCTGCATCACTGCCAGCTCCAACTGTCTAACTTTACTATTTAAGCTCTGGCATTTTTTTCTATATAACAACTCTTGATTTGACCTAGGTATAGTGACTGAGTAAAAACCCAAACTTTCTGGATGTGACTTAAAAATAGGCTACCAGTTTTCCTTGTAATTTCTGACTGGCTGAGGTGTTCCTTAGTAACAGATTAGTGTTGATTTTAATGTCAACAGTCTACAGACATGGTATTCATTGCCACTGAACAAGTCTATCGAAAGTTGCTCTCTTGTCCTCCCATGTTCTTAGCCAATCCCAGTGCCTTTAGTTAATTTAGTTAATTAGTTAACTAAATGTAGGTATATTTTTCTTACTCAGTGTTCACCTGCCAGAAAATTATTTCAACAAAATGTTCTCTCATTCATCATTGAATCAAAGGTATCAGTCACACTGTCAATAGTTTGCCTTTTGCACACACAGTATTTTGAAAATAAAGAAACATTCGAATTCAGCAACAGATTGATGGCAATTCATAATCAAGCTAACCAATGTGCCTGTGTGTTCCTGTCAAAGTTTACTGTGACATAAGCAAATTATTTTTCTAAGTAACAGTAATAATTGAGATGTAAAGTGAAGCTTTCACAACCTTGTGTGCCTGCAATAATGTATTAATCCACTGGATCCTAATGAAAGTGATAAGTAGAAGTAAGTTCTCAGTTACTTTCTTCGATATCTCATAGCAATTGCTTTGCATGTTGTATTCAGCAGACTGGTGAAATTTCACCACAAATACCCAGATGATATGCTCTAAGAATGCACCTAATAAAAGAACAGACTATATGTTGCCTGTAGTCAGTCCCCCTTCAGTGCCTACAGAATCTTCAGTGTCAGCTGTGTTCCTTAGCCAAATGACTGGCTTACAACACTAGGTTAAAAGACATAAGCTAAATTAGCCTAATAGATTCAGAAAGGTAATTTGGTCTCTTGGTTGATCTGCCTATTCCAAACTGTTCATAGTGGTTCAAGCAATGCAAAGGGGTTGTACATGTAGTCTCTGACCTAAGATCAATGCTGTGCATGTTTCCTCCAGCTCCTAAGAGTAGCAAGGTATCTTACAGCTGTTGCTGCTGCCACTTTTATCTAAGTAACTGTTCTATAACTTCGTTCACCAGCTAAGTACAGTTTCTGCAAAGACAGAAATATTTGTAGACAGAAACAGTGCATGACTCAGAAGAGATCAGTCTGCTGCAATCACAACAGGAAAGATTCCCATGAGATTTTTCCCTCTCATCTGAATAAAACCCACAGTTAAACAGATGCAACACAGGTAAATCCAGGGATAAATCTGGAATTTACCACTGTTCTGTCTTTGTTATTGATTCTTCCATGTTTCTGTGACAGTACCAAATTCCTAGTTCCTAAAAAATATATAATAATAAATACACACAAACACACACACCCCCTGTGCTGGTTTTGGTTGGGATAGAGTAAATTTTGTTCACAGTACCTAGTATGAGGCTACAATATGAGGGATAGAATGTACTCTCAACAAGTTTGCTGATGATACCAAACTGAGAGGAGTGGCTGCCATGCCAGAAGGCTGTGCCACCATCCAGCATGACCTGGACAGGCTGGGGAGCTGGGCAGGGAGAAATCTAATGCAATTCAATAAGGGCAAGTGTAAAGTGCTGCATCTGGGGAAGAACAATCCCATGTTCCAGTACAGGTTGGGGTCTGACCTGCTGGAGGGTGGCTCTGGGGAAAAGGACCTTGGAGTCCTAGTGGACAACAGGATGACAATGAGCCACCAGCATGCCCTCGTGACCAAGAAGGCCAATGGTATCCTGGGATACATTAAGAAAAGCATGGCCAGCAGGTCGAGGGAAGTTATCCTCCCCCTCTACCCTTCACTGGTGAGGCCTCACCTGGAGTACTGTGTCCAGTTCTGGGCTCCTCAGTTCCAGAAGGACAAGGAGCTACTGGAGAGGGTCCAGCTCAGGGCCACTAAGATGATGAAGGGCCTGGAGCACCTTCCATATGAGGAAAGGCTGAGAGAGTTGGGTCTGTTTAGCTTGGAGATGAAGAGGCTGGTGTGTGTGTGTGTGTGTGTGTGTGTGTGTGTGTGTGTGTGTGTGTGTATCTTATCAATGCTTATAAATATCTAAAGTTGGGGTGTCAGGAAGATGGGGCCAGGCTCTTCTCAGTGGTGTCCAGTGACAGGACTAGGGGCAATGGCTATAAACTGGAAAACAGAAGGTTCAACCTGAACATGAGGAAACACTTCCTCCCTATGAGGGTGACAGAGCACTGGGACAGGCTGCCAAGAGAGGTTGTGAAGTCTCCTTCTCTGGAGACTTTCAAAAGCCGCCTGGACTTGTTCCTGTGTGATCTGCTCTAGGTGATCTTGCTCTGGCAGGGCCGTTGCACTAGATGATCTCTAGAGGTCCCTTCCAACCCCTAACACTCCGTGAATCTGTGAATAATAAAAGAAGCATCTAAATCTGTCCAAGAAGAAGAAAAATTAGTTATATTACTTCACTCTACTGCAGGACAGGTAATGTCTTTGTAGCCTATTGCATAAACACAGAAACAGTATTTGGAAAATGTGTTTTGTAGAAGAGAAACCAACACATCAACAAGAGATTGATGGGCAGTTGACTCTTCCTGTTATTATCCACAAAGTTGCTTTTAATGCTTTAGTCATTACAGAGATCCAAAAGCAGACAGGTATAAACAGTGAACCAATGTCCATAAGCAAAGCCCAAAAGATATGATCCTTTTACTCTAGACTACTGCCTCTTCTACCTCCTTCAGTGTAAGCGATACAAAACACCACTGAGTCATTTTGCTAAATTTCTGATATTTTCCCTCTTATTCCATTTATTATTTGATAGCCACTGGTATTGAAACTGATGTTTGCAAAAGTGAGTGAGTTGATTAATAGGTATTTTATACATCTGGTATTTCCTCATAAAAGACTGGTAAACTTATTTCAATTAACATACCACCAACAAGGATGCAATCTGTTCACAATGGCTGTTTACGAATGGCTGATTTGGTAATGGCTGTTTTCTTAGCATGGGAAATGAAATATAATATTATTAAACAGATATATGCAGAATGATGTGTCAACTTATCCATCTTCCTGATGTTTATAGGCTTAATTTTTTATGTTTATTTTATTTTATGAGACCAGACTTTAAAGTATCACTTATTTGAAAGGATCTAATTTCTTTTATTTTTGTTTTAATGTCCTTGAATATTAACATCCACAAATTCGTGTGCAATCAATGCAGAAAACCTGTGGTAGGTACTCTATTAATTCTATTTAGACAAACATGTTATAATGAGAGAGATAATGAACCAAGGAGTTTATTTCTTTTAGGTGAGGCATGAAAGTTTTTACCCACAAGGCTAAGGTTATCTTGTTTGGTGGTTTTGTTTTAACAAACCACCCATAAAATGTCTTAAAATAATGTTTGATAATCTCTAAACTGACATGAAAATCCAGTGTTGGTGGGAAAGTGACAAGTGCATGTCTAAGACCATAGGGGTGAAGAGGAAGACATGAATATTGTAAGGAGTTTACATGTAAAAATAATTAAAATGTGTTACACCTCGAGTAGTGGCAGAAAGCACTGCAGCCCAAATTCAGCCTCTCAGAATTCATTAAAGGACATCTCTTTACTTTCGGACTTTGGAACACTTTTCAAACCTACCCATCACACAGTATCCTTTTAGGTTTTAGTAAATAGCATTTTAAATGCTAAATATATCAGAATGCTTTTATAAATCACATGTTTTTCTGTTTCAGATACTCAGATACTGAAGTCTATCAAACACAGACTTGCATTTCTATTCAAGCTTAATTTGAGGGAAAACGAGAGAAAAGCATACGTCAAATTATAAATGGGTACTGAAAGTATAAAGTCTTAAAACTTTTATAAAAACTTTAAAATTTAGAGTTTCTAGCAGGTCGTATCTCAGGAGGAAGACAGAGTTTCCAACAGATAACACATAGATGTTCCTACTGAGTAAAAGTGTCTTACTGCCTGCCAATACAATGCAGGTACTGCTAAGAAAACACTTTAAGAGGGAATGGTTCCTTTATCTTCTTCCCTCATATCCAGAAGACATAGTTGTCCGGTGCCTACCACCATGTATTTTCATCAGCTTAGTGTGTAAACCTTACCTACTCATTCTGATATCTCCATAGATCTACTGGGAGATTTGACCCACACTATGGAGCAGCTATAGCTCTTTAGGGTAAATTTGGCTGCAGTTCTGCAGTGGTTTAGATACCATCTCCTTCCTTTTCACATTACTGTTCTTGCTTTAATTGGTTCTTCTTGGGCTTTAGCTTCTCAGCAGCAGCTTAATACAGAGCAATAACTGAGCTCTTTTATAAGGGACTATAATTCTGGTTACCTAAGGATAAATAACGAGGTAAACATTTTCTCAAAAGCATTGAAATCACTACTTCTAAAATTAGACCACTCTGAACTTGCCACATCACTCTGAATCTTGCCTCTTAAAACCTTAAGTTTTAGCTCCATTTCTGCAAACCACTCCTTGTATTTTTAATGTAGCAGTTTTATGAAACCCCACTGATTTAACTGTGTACCTGAACCTCAGCTACAAAAGCTACCTAAAATAATGTATCTTTGCTTATTGGATAAGGCTGAGTCTTTTTAACTGTGCATTTTGATAAGAAATTAATGAGATTTTTAGTCTCTACTGCATATCCAAAGATGCTGGAAGGGCAAAGAAGGGAAGTAAATAGGACCATTTAAAAACAAGCAATTAATTTAATTCATTAAATTTATTGGTTGAAACAATTTAATGAAGAAAAATACTAATTAAATTATTAAAATCTGGATTGCAAGTAGTAATTAAAAAGACAGTTGCTATGCAACCAAAAGGATTTTTGTAAGAGAATGCAAAAATATATTTGTTAAGTATGCTGATATTTTGCTTTGACCTTTTTCAGTCACACACCTGCCCAGACTGTCTGAAAATGTATTCTTGAGAATGACAACATTAAAGATACCAGAAGAATTAAGAGAAAAATGGTGTATTTGAATCAGTTAATGACTTATTATGTTTAAAAGATTAAGGGTAAGGAATTCATGAGATAAAAATAAATACATATCTGCAATTATGTATATAATTTGTATATTGATGTTTCACCAGCTCTAATGGATTAATTTCTTTCCCAAAGACATGTTCTGATCCTCCAAGATGTGGGAACATTAGTTTTCATAATGTACTCTTTGACCTAAACCTGCCCTGTTCTGAAGGTCTTAAATAACAACTAAATACTTTACTTGTATCAGAAACCTAAGCAGCTGTTTTTCATGATAAGTAGAGGCAATGTGTACTTATCCTGGAATATCTTAAGGGAGCTTATCCTGAATACCTAGTCTAAGATGCAGGTTGGTTTTTGCTAGGATTTCCATTGTTAAATGTGAAGGTCTCTGATGTGGTCACATGATACTGATATATAGGGGAGAGACACTAATATGCAGATAAAGAGTGACACACAAAGAGTTTCTTTGAAGAGGTATAAACTGTGAAAAAGACATTTGCATAGTGCTTATAGTGCCCATAATCAGAGAATATAAAAATCCCTTGTTCTGCTTTGGACTGTGCTGTACAAATGGGAGGGAGATGTGGTTTGCTGGATCTGAAAATCTCTAACCAGGGGTAAAGCTTTTTATTTATCAAGGTTGATTACTAGCCATATGACCAACCTGAAATCCATTTTCTTTAATTCCCATTATTCCCTCATTTAAAGCACAAAACTGTAAGCCTTTAATTTGTCAGTAGAGTTTTCTTTCCACAGATACCATAACAGGAAAATGAAAGGAAACCCAAACTGTGCCTAACCAATTGGCCTCTGACCAGTGCTGGATCATTTTATATATTAAATATGGTCAAGCATATGTGTATATCAAAATACATGCAGAAAGTGTTATAGGCGATCACTCCCATGATGGAGGAAATTGTATCTGATGGTGTCAAGTAAAGAAGCAGTACAGTGTTTTTCAAGAAAGAAATTATGGTGGCCTTCAAAGAAAACCCTGGGCTATGAAATAGTAAAAATTTAAAATATACATGTCTCATATTCAAACAGGAAAAGAGTAAGAACTGGTGGCACTGGGTAGAAGTAAGATCAAAATTACACTGAGTACAAAAGTATTACAGAATAATGAAAAAATAATCTTTAGTCCATAGAGATGGGAAATTATATCTTATCTAAGTGTCCCTTCCTGTATTCTGTCTAGAGTTTACATCTAAAATTAAGGTTTTTTTAGTATACTAAGCATGTTCTAAACATTTTTCATGTTACAGAAGGTAATATATATTTTTTTCTACAAAGACATATATACATCCTGACGACCTGAAGCTCCACAACTAAAATTAAGTATTATGAATATTCTTTAGCTTTTAATTAAATAATCTATTGATAAAGTAAAATTTATGGAACTCAAATACGGAACTGCAAATTTTTGCCAAAATACCAAAAATACTGGGGCAATCCCAAGCACAAATGCGGTCTGGGTAGAAAATGGATTGAAAACAGCCCTGAGGAGGAGGATGTACTGGTGGATGAAAAGGTTGACATGAGCCAGCAGTGTGCACTGGCAGCCCAGAAAGCCAACCATATCCTGGGCTGTATCCAGAGACATGTGGCCAGCAGGTCGAGGGAGGGGATTCTCCCTCTCTACTCTGCTCTCATGAGACCCCACCTGGAGTACTGCATCCCACTCTGGGGCCTTCAACATAAGAAGGATACTGATCACTTGGAGCGAGTCCAGAGGAGGCCAAGAAGATGATCAGAGAGCTGGAGCACCTCTCCTATGGGGACAGACTGAGGGAGTTGGATTTATTCGGCCTGGAGAAGAGAATGCTCTGGGGACACCTTACAGCAGCCTTCCAGTAATTGAAGTGGCCTATAGGAATGCTGGAGGGGGAATTTTAACAAGGGCAGGTAGTGACAGGACAAGAAGTAATGTCTTTAAATTTAAAGATTTAGCTTTATAACTGGTAGATCTCGATTAGGTATATGGAAGAAATTATTCATTCTGACTGTGGTTAGGTAGTGGAACAGTGTGCTGGGTTTAGCAGGACAGAGTTAATTTTCTTCACAGTAGCTGGTGTGAGTCTTTGGGTTTGGATTTGCCCTGAGAATAGTACTGACAAGGTGTTCTTTGTTTGGTGCTAAGGAGTGCTTGCACCAATCCAAGGACCTTATCAGCTTCTGATACTATACCTGTGTTCCCAACTTTCTCATTACAAGCAGTGGGTGGGGGGAGGGGAGATCACAGTACAGCTAACCCAAACTAACCAAAGAATATTTCTTTCCATAGCACATCATGCCCAGTAGATAAGCAAGGAGTGGGTCAGGGGGCCATGTTTCCTTTGCTTGCTTACTTGTTTGCTTGCTTGTTTGTTAGCTTTTTAGCTTGCTCATTCATTACTGAGTTGGTGGGTCGGTTGGCTTTCCCAGTTGTGCTGTCACTCAAGGGGCTTGCTCAGATATTACTTTGATTGCTCTTGGACTGTGGCTCTCAGGCACTCTGGCTCTAAGTCTTACTATTCAGGACCTGGTTGTGTATTGGTTGGTGGGTGCTGAGCAACCTTTTGTTTTATTTTGGTTTTGTTTGTTTTATTTGTTTTATTTTCCGTTATTTTCATTATATATTAGTATTGATAGTATTGTTAACATCACTATGATACTAATTTATATTAAATTATTAAATATTTCTTATTTCAATTCAAGAACTTTTCATGTCTTTTCCTCTGATTCTGCTCAGAGAAGGAGGAGAGGGAGGGAAATGAGTGAGCAATTGTGTGGTACTTTGCTAGCTGAGGTTAAACCACAACAAACAGGTTTCCCAGTGAAGTTGTGGATGTCCCATCCCTGAAAGTGTTCAAGGCCAGGCTGGATGAGGAAGCTACCTGACCTAGTGGAAGGTGTCCCTGCTATGGCAGAGGAGTTGGACCTAGGTTATCTTTAAAGTTCTTTCCAACTGAAACTCTGCCATGATTCAATAATTTTATGAAGCTAAAAATTTAATTTTGAAAGGGCATATTTAAAAAACTTTTTTTAATATAGATAATTTGATTACAACAGCTGAACTTCTTGACGTGAAAATGTAGTAGTTAATGAATGTTTCCAGTCCTGAAAATGAGACATAAATACAACAGAACATGTTGGTCTTTATTTGGGTGACCTGGTAAACTTGTCTTTATCACAAATCTGTAGATAAAGAAGGTTCAGAACCATCATTAGAAGTAAATTCTTCTTTCTACTTTGGCTTACTAAATCTACTTTTCTCTACAGAGTTCTGGAAATTTAAAAGAGTGCATTCCACTGCCCAGTGAAGTACAACTCCATAAAACCTGATGTTTTCTGGGTCCCAGCTCAGACTCAAATATGAATAATAAGAAAACTTCAGAATTAATGGAAAGATAATCTTTGAAATATGGCATCATGCTTGAGAATCACTTGCAAATGTAGAAACTTGTTTATTTTACAAGAACAATTTATCCAATACATCACTGGCAAATCTACCATAGTTCTCTATACTGTAGAAAAAAAGAATTTGTTCTGACTGTAAACCTTCATTGTAATCTATCATACTGAATAACTGCGAGATACCAATAGTAAGAATCATAATATCAAGCTTTAGTACTCTTGACTTTAAGTAAATTAGTTGAATTATGCAGTAATAACATGGGTTTCCTACCTCAACTTTGTGAATTCCAACTCCTATTAGAAAAGAGAGAAAGAAAAGTATTTTCAGAAAGGGATGCAGAGAGCAAGAGATTTGACTTTACTTAAGAAATATTTCACAGAAAACAAGTCAAAAACATTGATACAATTTGCATCAACCCCTTTTATAAACACAAAGTATATAAACACTTCCTCCCCCCTTCCCCCTCCCTCTCTGTTTGCAATCTCCAGGTGTAAGAAGTCTTTGAAATTTATTAAAACATTTTTGATGACACCTTATATATAAAGTGATGTATTTCCATAGGTGGGAATGACAGCAGAATGTGTGTTGTGATTTGCAGATGAACAAAGAAATTTAAAAAATACATGAAAATTGCAATTCAAACTTCTAAAAAGTCAATTGGCTGAAGTTTTATCTGTCTTTAAAAAAGCTAAACAATAAAATTAATCATCTTTTTTCAGCCAATATGTAGTTCTCTTCACTTCCTTCCAAGTCTTTTTGTCAGTCATCCTGATCTCCAGTTCTGAGTTGTTGAGTTATGGTGTTATTTTGTACCCTTTAGTTACTGTTACAGTCACTGTACATTAGATACTTTCCAAACACTCTCAGAAGTTTGTAAAAGTAGGGAGCAAAGGTCAGGAAGGAGAAATCATAACAGATAATTTTTAATAAAATATGCATAGAGGAGAAATCTATTTATTCCAAACAAGAAACAATTTCTAAAACTTTCCAAAAGAATTTAAAATTGGTTAGCCCCTTAAAATAAAGCAGATGAAGATTTTCTTATTTTCTATTAACACAGGAGACCAATAAAAAACCAGAAATCTCCTTTTGTATCTTTCTGCTGACTAAAACTAACTAGGGGTGTAATAATGTCAGAAAATTTCTCAAAAGCTGAAGAGTAAGTTTGTAGAATTAGAATTTCATACTTTTTATAAACCCTGAATTAATCTTGTCATATTTAAAAATTAATTTTGAAACATCTGTTCAAATTGTTGTTTAGACTCAATATCATGCTTTTCCTCTTATAATAGCTCTCCAGAATACTTTACTGAGTCTTTAGGATTTTAATGCATTTACTTAACTTTTCTAGAAATACAACTCAGGGTTTGAAAAAGTTCTTTTTCATGAGCCTAAGAAGGTAAGCTTGATGTTTGAATAGCAGGGCATACATATGATACAGAAACCTGAAGAAGAGTACTGATTACAGAATAACTTTCTTTGCTGTGTTTCTCCACTTCTGTTTCAAGTTCTGAATACAAGCTTTTTTTTTTTTTTTTTTTTTTTATGGCTGATAAATCTTTCTTTTGTTACTTTGGACTCTAGATTGTGTCAGTTTGTAGGAATTTCTTTCATCTTTATAGACATATCTGGTTAGAGTCAATATTGCAAAATTATTTTGATGGAATATAGCAGGTGCATTATGCAGATTATCATTCAATGAAGAGTCTGGACCATAATATGATATCTAGAAACTATTCTGGAGAAATTACCACCAGAGCAGGAAAAAGGAGCAAGATCATCTTCTTTGATCGCATCCTGTGTCCTGACCCCACAATTCCAGTGTAACAGAATAACGATAGGATTCCAAAACATTGTTGATAACAGGAAAAAGAAAAACTAAACCCAAAAACCTAATGAAAATCAGTACTACATCCCCTGGTAGGGTATCCTATAATAAAGAAGTTATCAGTGGAGGACTCTAACCAGTGTTACTTAACATACTAGATACCATGGGAAGGCAGTGTTATTATCTGTGTATCATTACACAGCAACAATTACAGTCACAGAAATATCAAGTACCACGTTCAAAAGTTTCTCCTGTTATGTAGGTTTATCAAGCTACTATGCATGAGAGAAACTTTTGTCAACAAGATGTTGTTCTTTCCTCCATCCCTTCTCTTTCCAGCAGATACTTCTAGTCTTAGCTTGATGTTAAGGACTTGCATCTTTTTTTTTTCCATAGAACCCTACTTCATGCTTACTCACATCAACAGGAAAACCATGGACAGAAATCATAGAAGTAATGTTTAATTTTAAGTGAATGCTTGTTTCCTTGAATTTCTTGTACACATAGCATCTCTCTCTTCTCCAATGTTGCCATTCTAGTAATTCACAGAACTTCTATTCTATTAAGTCAGTGGAATAACTTGAGAAGAAAAATAACCTTTCCAAGCTTTTCCAGGCACAATTTTAATACCATACTTGGTCTGTTATTAGAAAATTGAATATCAAAGCTTCATTATCTATGAGATTAGATTAAAATTCTGGACTTCTTAATTTTTTTTTTTTATTTTTTTTTTAAGATTTATATTATATGGGGCTTTATTTTTTCTAGATAGCAAGACTATGGATGATCTCATCCTGCATGCTGCCTGCACCCAGATTTTGGATCACAAAACTAGCAATCTGCTTTGGTTAATGGAGTTTGGAGTTAAAAAACTATGTAATTCCTGTGATTAACTAAGAAGCTATAAAATACTTTGTGCTACTAGTTCTGCACCATCATCTAGTACTCATATTGGACTCCAGGGCTATAGTCTCCATTTGCTTTTCTGACTTTATGTCTTCATAGTATATATGTCTTGTTACCCTTAATTATCTCAATTCTAGTGAAATTTCAATAAGTGGATGTCTTTAGCCATATTAATTCTACATAAGAATAAATTCACTGAGATAATTACTCCATCATTATATCTGTTCTTGTAATGACAATTAGGTTCTACAACTAATTGCAGTTACCTTTTATTCCAATTTCTTCTCAGCTGGTGCAACTCTTTCATTCCTTTGAAATTTTTTTTCTGCCTTTTCCGTGTTTATTTAGAAACACATTTCAGTGAGTTGAGGTTAGATATGATTGCATATTTTAAGATTTTATTTTGATCTTTTTAATGAATTAAACAATCAAGAAATTTTTGTATTACCTAACTCTCCATCTCTGTCCATGGAGACGAATCAATTTGATAATGCAGTGAGTTTAAATCAAGTTTTAGATTGTGGGTTTTTTTCATCCAGATGGGAGTCACTAAAGAGGTAACTGAATACAAGACAAAAAATAAATTGGGAGAATTTAGAATATAGTGCTATGAAAATGTTACATGTTCTGTGTTACATGTTGTATCTTACATGTTTTTACTTGTTCTTTCCTGCAATGGCCCCTTCAATCACAGTTCTTAATGGACAGAAGAAATAATACCACTCAACAGACAATTGTATACTGTCAGCTTCATACTTATGATAGTACAACAGCTGAATAGAATTATTTCATTCATGTAGCTGATTGATAGTCATGCTTGGTTCAGCCTATCACTTACAAATCTACTTTTCTCTACAGAAAACAGTATTCTCAGTCACAATACCAGTTGTCTTTTCTAGCCTTACTGACCTCATGGAATTAGCAGGGATATTTTCCGAGCTTTGGTGGCTACAGACAGCAATAATATTTCTTGCTATGAGGGATTCTGAAGAAAGTAATGCTGGTTTAGAATAAAATAGCTTTTTTTTTTTTTTTAAACTTCACCTTGAAAAAAATAAATTCCTTAAATTTCTAATTTTTAACTCCTGTTTACAAATATACAGGTAAACACCATTGACATAAATAAATAAGTTTGAAAATAAGGCAATATTGCTAAGAACCTAAGCATAAGGAATGAACTATCACCACATAGTTAATTCATTTAAACCAGTAATTCCTGGTGGATTTTGTTTGCTTGTTTGGTTTTGTTTGGTTTGGTGTGTGTGTGTGTCTTCTATTAAGTAAGAATTTTCTATGAAGTAAGAATTGCTGGAGAAGTTCGATTTGGCTAACATTTGGCTAACTAAAAATATTTCATGTGTAGTCTGACCTCTTTATAAAAAGGGAGACTTTTATAATCAGTGACTAAAAAGAAGTGAGCTAGAATCCCAATGGTTTTGGTAGTATCAACTTGCTGTTTTAATATTTAAAATACCAGATATAAATAACTTCTACATTTGGACAACTGCCAGTATATGAATTATAATATCTAGGTCATTGCCTGTTTAAAAGATTATTATCTTCTAACTAATGTTAAAGCCTTAAAAAGTCCATTAGCTACAGAGAGGCTATGCTGAGACATTTTTAGAATACCATATGTATGTGTATTTTGTCTGCAGGAAGAGAAGCAAGGAAAAAATCATAAAGAAATACTTTCTGTAGAAAAGTATAATGTTTAGCTATTAAATGTTAAAAAATTAATTTTTCCAAATATTTATGTCCCTTCATAAAATCTAGTAAAACTATTTATTTTATCTGAGTTACATGCTGAAAACAGTATGACTATTTCACTGGTTGTGTTTCTAATAGCAGTGTTTTAAATCTTAAGAAAAACTTTCAAGAAAGAAAAGACTTGAGGTTAAAAATTCAGCCAGTTCAGTCAACATAAATGAGTGAGGAGCTCAGAGGAACTGCAGTGCCAAAGTAGAATCAGGAATCAAAAAGATGCTTGGTTTTCTTATAAAAAGGAGTTAGTGTTCTAAGCAGATCCTGTTCTCATTCTTGATGTTTATAGCAAAGCTCACTGCTATAAAATTCTAACTGATGCCTTCTACTTTGTTTATGTTATGGTGAAGTAGAAGAAAACAGAGAAGAAAAAAGTTATGATAAACATTCATTGAACATGTATTTCTAGAGTCACATCTTTAACTCTCCACAGAGGATAACTGGTCACACACAAAAAGGTGCTAAAGCTATATAAAAGACAGGTATGCCCTGAAAAGTATTATTAAGATGGTCAGAATAGTTCACAGCCTGCCTAAGAAGTAGTATTAGCCAGCTTGTTTAATCTAGAAAAGGAAAGCTACAAGGAAATACCACAGCTACTTATAGATTCATCAGGAGGGTAAGCACTAAGGAGACAGAAATATCATTGAAGATCATGGGCTTTATATGAAAATATGGGTATAAATTAGCCAGTAATATATTTATTCTGGCAAGTGTGATCCTCTGAGCATGGAATATCTAGAGTAACCAGATGTCTAGAATCTAGCTGGAACAAAACAGTAAGTATAGGCTGTTTTAAAATTACAATCTCAGGGAGATAAACTATTTATTTTCTTGTGCA
Organism: Rhynochetos jubatus; assembly: GCA_027574665.1. NCBI lineage: Eukaryota > Metazoa > Chordata > Aves > Eurypygiformes > Rhynochetidae > Rhynochetos > Rhynochetos jubatus. The sequence goes on along the minus strand of CM050690.1, from coordinate 43,660,355 downwards.
AAAATATAACTAGTTAATTATACATGACATTTAGAGGAAAGTTAAAATAAAGAATATAGATTTAAAATAGCCATTAGAAGACATTTACTGCTTATGCTATTCACTGTCTTCCACACCAAATGCTCACATTATATAGGACAGAGATTATACCAGAAGCTTCTTTTAGAAAATGGGAATTTTCCATAGAGTTGTATGTTACTGGTATCAAAACTTTGTCAAAAACAATATAAAGTTTCATTTTACAAAAATTTTACTTTTTAAAACTTGAAATTGCTTGCCTTAACTCCAGATGAAGTTAATACAATTGTTTTATAACATGTAATGCCATAAAGAACATATGAAATTGTTAGTTACATTTCTAAAAATCAGTTATCCAAAATCAGGCCAACGTAAGTTTAAAGGCCTTAAAAAAGCATTTAACAAGAAAATAGAGAGGAGATACAGTGGAAATGATTGCAGGTTGATACTCCTGAAAGAAAAAGGGTACAATTATTCTGATGTTATATGATGTGATTTAAGACTCTCTCTCTCAAAAAAAAAACCAAAAAAAAACCCCAAACCAAACCAAACCAAACCCCAGCCAAACAAAAAAATACCTCCTGCTTGTCAGCTGAAGTTAGTATTCTGACTTTCATGTTCTATTTGCATTTACCTAGGATTTGAATAAATAGTGGCAGGTGCTTGACTTAACCTGAATTGGTTGTTACTGAAAGTGATTGCCATTCCTATTAAAAATTTCCTCTGCACTCATTCTAAGTTACTGCAATAAAATATTTTATTATAATTTCAGATTGTAGCTACATATGCCTTTGTAATAGTAAGCAGAACTTTCCTTCAATGATGGTTTATTTCTCACAAAGCAAGCATTTTGTGCACATATGGCCAGGTACCGGACACAGCTGAAACAACAGCTGATGAACTGGTATATCTCAAAGAACAGGAAGGCAAAATAATAAATAGAGAAAAATGGCCTTTTTGTCACAGTGTGACAGTAAGTTGAAAACAGGTTTGCACATCTGAAAAGACATCTGAAAGGTGTATCATTGGAGTAATAAAATTTTACTATTTTATCTTGTTTTCCTTCACTTTTTTAACAGTATAATATTCTGGGTATTCCTTAATGAGATTCATACAGCTCTGTATATTTAATAAAAATGTAAGTAAGAAAGAAAATTTTTCAGTGATTTGTGAAAATAATTATCAGCTGATGCATGTTCATGATAGAAAGAAAAGGTTAATACAAAGCTGTTGCTTAATAAGTGGTCGAACTTGAAAGAGGGTGAAATTGCAATATAGAAAAGCCAGCATATTCCACAGAAAGATGGAAACATAATGCCTAAAAACATTTAGAATCTTCCTTATGCATTTTACTCATATTCTGAGACTTATATCAAGCATTCATTTTTACCTTGCTCACTTTTAAATATACATAATAAACAGAAAATAGCTAAAGATCATATATTACTTTTTAGTTAGACTGTAAGACTGATTCTTGTAAAGGAAAACAAGAACATGTGAATTAATACATTCTAAAGACAGCTTGAAATATGTGTATATCATATTTCAAATTCAGAAAAAATAGAAGGGCACATTCTCTTTCCCAAGTCCTTGTTAACATACACTTTGTCATTTAATACTTCCTAGCCATGTATAGATTCTGGATAGAACTTTAGGATGGATGCTGCTTACAGCTGAAATTTTGAGTGAAGTTTTTGCTGAAAAATCTGTATTATTCTCCATCTTCCATGAGTGACTGAAGTGCAATTTGTGAATGTATCATTTTGCACATGATGTTATCTTTAAGAGCTATCAAAGGCTCACACGGAAATTTCTTCAAGTTACCTGAAAAGCCAGTACCACAGTGTACTCAGATATATGAGTGATTGTATAGCAGATGAACACTCAGAGTTACATTCTTTGTTGTATGCTGTAGAGAATGATGACTTCTCATGACACAATTTCCTGAAAGCAACAGGGTTTCTTCAGACTGTCCGGAGGAATGGCAGACAAAGCTGCTCTCTGTGAAAAAGAAGGTCTTGTAGACTTGCCATCAGTCAAGTTTCATTACCTTCAATAGCATGACCTGGCCCTTTGATGCTTGATAAGAATATCTAGAAGTCTAAAATATGAATATCTAAAATATTAATTTTGATTTTAAACATTAAAATAAAAAAAATATTTTAGAAATAAAGAAGAAAAAATTCTACCAAACATGGCCACAGAACAACTTAGTTACCTTCTGGAACAGAATAACAATTACATTAATTTTCTTTGGTAAGATACTGAGAGTGACTTTCAGTTTGTTAAGAAAAATAGAAGTTGCTTTACAGCTTACATATGAAGTAACTCTGCCTTTGATATTTTGGCTTCTTTCCTTAAACTCACTAAGTCTAATAAATTCTAAGTAATATGAACATTTATTTACCCGAAAGTGAGGAAAATAATACGTAATGAGAAGTCTAATTATATATATTATAATTAATAAGCAGAAATAAATTTAGTTTTAATTATAATTCATGTTATAGAAGTATTTGAAATCATATAATTTCATTTACTTCAGCTCAAAAGTTCTGCAGTTTATGAAGCAGGCTGTAGTAATTGGGGTTAACGCGGGAGCAGAAGAGTAATTTTGCTCTATTTAATATATTAATGCAATATGTTTTTCAGAAACTCTTTCTGGTGGAATTTGTTCACTACCAGGTTTTAATGAAAATCTTATATTGTTTTAGTACATAACCATACATTAAAAAGTAAAGTGAATGTAATGCTAATGTTTAAGTAAAGACCTAATAAACACATGAATTCATAAAACGTAAAGACATGCAAAGACCACCTATATTTAAGTAATAGATAAATAATAAGTATGGTACGTCAGTTCTCCATGTATCTCTTTCTTCATTACTAAACAGTGCATATTTCTGAATAGACACTTCTGAAAGAATCTAAAATTTCATAGCAAACTCTATACCCACTTTTTTTTTTTTTTTTTAATTTAGGCACAAATTAATTTATAGTCTGGCTATTTTTGTCCTTGCCCTTTATATGAAAAGTACCACTAAAATATGTGTATAACATATAACATTTTGCAAAAGAGTTGGAAAGCAGCATAGAAAGTTTTTGCTTTGACTCGGAGTGTTACTATTTTTCTCAAGTCCTGGTCAACAAAGGAGATCATACTTTTACATGTGTTCTGGAAAACCCAGATTTGTTAAATTCAGTGATGATCCACTTATATATCTCAGCTGGACACAGACAGCCTTTCAAAACTTGAAAGTGTCATTTTGGGATGTCTCAGTTATACATCCCCCTCATTTTTTTTTTGTTTCAATTGTAACATAATGCTTAGGCACAGATTGAAAATGCAGAAGTGGGTACAGCAAAGATACATCAGAATTTAACACTGAGCCAAAACACGTCTAGACATTTATTTGGGATCCTCTGATTGCTATTCATCATTTTGACATTCCTGAAAATTGTTCTGAGAGAGATAAACTAAAATTGGAAGGGCTGAAGGGTTTATTCCATAAAAAAAAAATTCCATTTCAATCCACACAGATTATCTTGCTTACATGAGTACATTATTTCAGACATTTAAGTGAGCAGTGAAGAAATCACCACATAGATAAGACAAAGTGTAGTGGGTTTAAACTGATAGAATTAATTGGTAGAATTAATAGAATTAATAGAATAGAATTAAATTGGTAGATTTAGATTAGATATCAGGAAAAAGTTCTTCACAGAGAAGATGATGAAGCACTGGAACAGGTTGCCCAGAGAAGCTGTGGATGCTCCCTCCCTGGATGACTTCAAGGCCAAGCTGGATGAGGCTTTGAGCAACGTGGTCTAGTGGAGGTGACCCTGCCCATGGCAGGGGTGTTGGAACTAGATGGTCTTTAAGATCCCTTCCATTTTATGATTTTATGGTTTACTAAGTAGTAAAAAATTCCATTTGAGCCAACCATGGAATCAGATAATTTCAGGTTAGATAACTTGCTGTGATAAGAAGCAGTTCAACAGTCTACTTGGTACTGACAAAGGACACTTCATTTGATATCAGGTAACTCCTTTGCCCCACTGTGTAGAAACACCCTTGTCTTTATATAATTTTCAAGGAATGGAATGTATGAAGAAAGAAATGGGGCCATGTTATTTGGATTAATAAGGAAGCTAAGATCATAGCATGGGGACAAAAATGCACAGTCCTTGGGAAACAAGGGGTCACTGTTCTGAAATGCTGGAAAAACTGGGTTTGTTTATCTGTTTAAATAAAATCAAGAATAAGAAAATAAGAAAAATTCTCTTCTATGAGAGGCATGGTAAACTACTTCTTAGTCCTATTCCTTGGCAATTATCAGGACTAGTCCCACTTTCAATCCTGCATTTTCTTTTAAGGGTTGTAGAGATAATGCCATGTGCATTATTAGAATAACCTAAATATGGTAATTTTAATATATAATAATATTTATAGTATACTTTCCACCAAAATAAAAACAGGACTACACAATTCCAGCAAATTATATGACTATGAAATAGTGAGATTCCATTATTTTTATGGCACTGAATTTTCATCCTGGATTTAGTGTATTCTTGAAGTTTTGAAGGAGTAAATTGAACCCTGCATTTTCCATAAATGGTAGCAGAAAGACAATATCTAATATAAAGGAAATTCAGACAAAGGAATCAGTCTGAAAATCTGTAGCTAATGTAAGTTTGTCCTGTTTTCATTTTATTTTAGCTATCTTGCAATGTTATCATTCCAATGGGAAAAAAAGTTATCGTACTATAAAATGTGTCAAATTATGCAATACATAACAATACATGGTTGATGAATGTCTTCACTATATGGTATGCATGATGAATTTTCTAGCTTATTGACTAATACACTCAAGATGTGTCTGGGCGAGAGTGGCAGAGAGGTTTTGTGGTTTGGGGTTGAGTGAGAGGTTTTTTTTTTTTTGACTTGTTTATTAGTCAGACCTCTGATTTTCTTTATTTTGTGCTAATCACTCTCAAATGCCAAAATACATTTATATTTGCAATATGTCTTTCCAAAGAATGTCTAATTACCAAAACATGTATGTGTCCCATGTTAGACAAAAACACTGGTGAAAACTCTACAACACAAAAGCAAAGCCAATGTGGTACAAAAAATAAACTCTGTATTTCAAAATGAGGGAAGAAATCAGATACCAAAATTTCATTTAAACAACAATTACTTTAAGACATTAAATCTTGCATAATCCACCGGGGATGAGTTAAAGATGATCCTGAGCTGAATACTCTTTTGGAAATTAATTGAACTGGCTCATGGAAGCAGACCATGGCTGCAGTGGTCACAACAGTAACTGAAGAAGGACATAGACACAGAAAGTTTTAAGCACTAAGGAATACCATCCTATCATTAACATAACCGGATTGCATTTTTACTAGTAAATAAAAATCATGCAAATGCAGAAAAGCAGAATATTTGATACATACATGTAAAATTCTCCTCTTTGTGGATTTCAGAAATATCTCATCCAAAAGAAATCAATCTATACTACAGCTTTTCTGCAGTTTCCTATCCCTTAGGCTCACTATAGACCAGCCAGATTACATGGTATAAGAACTACCAGAGAACTGAATTTCCTTATGGCATAAGGACCTTCATTCCCTCTAGTGAATATTCAGATGACAGCACTGTTGTGATGACAGCTGTTCTGGACTGCCTCTGAAAGAGTACATCATGAGCAGATGACGGAGTTCACCTCATGGTTTAGTGTGTGAGATAGAAAAGGGATGACTATCCATTGCAGGAGCTGCATTTAAAAGAGAAACTTCTTGTGTTTCCTCCATACCTTCACAGACTTTTGCAGCAAACTATATTAGAGGATTTAGTGAGTGATAACTCTAAATTACGTAAGAGAGTCCCAAATCCATATACTAATTCTAGTGGAGTCTCTTACTATCCCACAGAGAGATGTGAAAAGACTTTCCTTAAGTGGTATCTTAAATGGCCAGAGTAACTTTTGGAAAGTGTGAAAGAGACACCGGAGATCAAATATTTATTCCCACCGAATTTACTGTAAGAAATGCCCACAATACAGATAGATAAAACTTGGACTTTGAAAACATAGAGGAAATAAACTCATCAGGGCCTTTTCCTTTGCTAAACATAGTGATCATCTTATGAAGACACTTCCTTTCCTCTGAAATGTGGAAAAATTACAGTGACAACCCCTGCTCCCCAACATTACAAGAGGTAAGTGCATTGTTCATTTTGTGTCTATCAAATAAATGTAAAAGGGTTGGCAACATCTGCCTACTCAGGCAAGACACATCTCAAAGAAAATTTAAAGACAATAATTACAGAGAATTGTTGTAATAGAAAGGTGGTGGGATATTGTTAATAACCTTTCATGTAAACTGAAGACAACAATATGTTTGCAGTTCAATATATAAAATGCAGTCAGTCCACACAGACCTCATTTGCTGTACAGAAAAAGGTAATAAAGGTGGAGGAAAAAAACCCAGACACCACTTTGAATTTTCTAACTGAGGAACTCTTTGACTTTCAAATGTGATGAGCTTTGATAGACTCTGTGCACTTCATCCCACTTGCAGTTTCTTGGATTCACACTCTGATTTGTGTCAACTGACTTACTGATTTTTTATCGAAGTGTTCAAATATACAATGCCTTCATTAACCACCCAAGTTTTCTGTCTCATTATCTTAAACAGAAAAGCCCACTATGCTGTCACTGAACAGCAGTCATTACATACTTCTGTGGAGAAGGGTGAGGGTGGTGATTGATTTATCACTATTTTAACAGATACTTGACCTGTGAGTAAATACAAAAGTTTCATTCCATAGTGCAGAGGACAAATGATCCAATTTTGTGAACACAATGGGCTAATATAGGTGTCCTAGTTTTTCTTGATTTCCTGAGAGAGTTGTTCCAATTTTATGTTGCTTGACATCTACTAATCTCACTAATTAAGAAATTTATAGTAGTTCAGGTTTAAGTTAATATCCAAAAAAACTCCCAAAAAACCCACACACACAAACACCAGCATCACTGTTATTCCTTAAGTACTATCCATATGAAATTATAACCAAATGAAAGAAAACAAAATCATACAGCTTACATGTACATATAAATTTTCGGTGTATTTTTATTTTGTAGAAAGAAGGTGTTAACCTCATTCAAGACTATTTTTGACTTTTCAAATGCCTTCTTTTCAAACGACTCAACATGATTTCAGAAATTTTATAGGTTAAACCATACACGTTAAATAAATATGAAAAAGTATATTGTGCCATTTTTACAAAAAAAAGTCCTTAGTGTTTACACCAGACCTCATGTTTTGTTTTCCAATATTGTTCACAGCTTCCTCATTGGACTGTTGGCCATTTTCTCCCTCTGTTCTTGTTCATAGTTTAATCCTCTCTTGCTGAGGTTGCCAAGCCTGATTACAAAGACACTTTCCCCTGCTTGGTCAGGGGGATCCCTTCTTTTCCCAGTAATCCTCAAAAAGTGACACATGGTTATAAAAATTAAAACTCTTTTGCCAACACTAAATGTGCAGCTAGATTTTGACTGCCAAGATCCATTCAGTCCTACCTGAGCACTTCCCATTCCCCAGCAAGACCAAGGAGAAACCACCATGCACCAAGCCCTTCATCCTCACTCCCTGGAGATGTGTGGTCACTCCTTATGAGCTTCTAATCTCCTGACCATACTGCCAGTACCTACATGGAGAATAAATATGGAATAATCGTCTGTCCAACAGACAAGGTGGACAAACCTCATCAGTCTATCCATGATGTCCTGGACCAAAACCCTCATCATGCAGCAAATGTCCCCTGCTAGCAGACTGAGCACAGAACAATTTCTGTCCCTGCAACATGGAGTATCCCACCACCATTTTTCACCCTGTACTGTCAGTGTTGCCATGGGTCTCAGACACAGGCAACTCAGAGGTCTCATTGGGCAGAAGTCCCTGCCCTTGATGTGCTGGGACCAAAAAAATGCTGTGCAGGTCATACGTGAAGGTGAAGCAGGAACAGTCATCCAGTACCAGAGCGCAGAAGCTCCCCGCCTTTACCAGCCTGGTTGTCTCCATTTCCTGGCCTGACAAGCAAAGGTGCTTCCTGTGGCTCTATGGTGCATCTGAAGGTTCAGGCTCTTGTAGTGTAGTGTCTTGAGAGACACTGGGTCCATTTACTTTTTGTTATCCCTGATGCTGACTTTCCACAGCTCCATTACTCATGTTGCAGACCCTCTTGTAGTGCATGGCTGCTGCAAATACTGCAATGACTGCCTGTGGCACCAGTGACATGTCCCAGAGGTCACTGCAGCCCCTGACCTGCAGAACTGGTGGCTGATTTTCCTGGGGGCTGACAGAGACCCTGCACCATGGTGCGTGCTTACCATTACTTAACACATAAACTCAGTCGTCAGAAGAATTTCTCCACTTCTGTACAAAATCCTGCCTCTGGGGGATGTCTCTGTTAGCTGAAGTATTAAACAGTGTATGTTATAGTAGAGTTCACAGACATGATTCTAGAGGATGTTGATTAAAGACTCTCCAAAGCTCTCAAAATCTAACTTTACAAAACTCTTGTATTGTGATTGGGAAGGTATTTGTATTCAGGGAAAAACCAGTGGGAATAGAAACCACAACTATTTAATTTTTCCTTGTTTCATAGGAAGACAGTCTTACAGAATACATTATTATATTTATCTCTACATTCAAGTGTTATGTTAGAAAATGTATTTTATTTGGTCTTATGGAAACTTTGAAAATGTGTAGTGATAGAAACCAGAAAATTTAATTAATGATAAACTAATGTAACTTAATATGTTTCAATTCTGGAACAACATAGGCATCAAAAGCATTAATAAACCGTCTCTTTGAATCTTTAGACTTGTGATTTAAAAAAGCAGAAACAAAAGGTGCCTAGAAAATGTGGTTTTGAGGAAAATGAGAAGGTAAAACTGACGTCCTAGAGTAGCCACTGCAATGACTCATGTAGTCAAGACAACAGAAGTCTTAACATTAATACAGAGTTGGTTCCTTCCTACCAGGGTCTTTTGATCAAATGAAAACTTCACCCAGTCAACAGATTAGTAAGACATTCTGAGAGTAGATGTATGAAACTAAGAATTTAATTACATGCTGAAAGAACTGTAAGACCATAGAGGAGAAAACTTTCAAATGGTAAACTAATTTTGAAAAACATATTCTCAGAAAGCAAAAAACTTTGAAGGAAGAAGCTAAAATATTCATTATGAATTAATATAAACCTATTTGCAACAAAGAACAGATTCTCAGAGAGTTCTGAATATGCTGTCAGGGACCTTCATCAACAGTTGCTGTCTAGTCCTTTATATCTAATGCTAACCAGACATAAACACAGCCTTGCTGATGCCTATGAATCTTGTTTTTCTATAAAGATCTATCACTGTGTTGAAGAAATGCAGTCACAAATAAAAAAATTACAATTTACATGAATTCAGAGTGAGTGAAGGAATTTTCACAATTTCGCTGGTAACATTTTTCCTATACAGCTTCAGAAGGGAAAACACATAGAGTTTGTAAAATACTAGGGGGACGACTCAGCTCTTGGAAAGGTATTCATTTGCAATGAATGGAAGAGCATAGGTGCAAACACCTCAACGGGCAAATATCAAGAGTGAGTATTAAATCTGCTTGGAGCAGTCTTACTTTATGCCGATACTTCTTTGGAATACACTCCATATTTGTCCTATATAATTAAAAAAATAAACAAACACAAACCTCCAGTGACAGAGGCATGTTTATCAGAAGTAATTTGACTCTACCTTTTCTGGTTTGCATTTCCACTATTAAAAGTCAGAAGGAAGATCACATTCTTCAAAGAATGGGAGACACAATAGAGTAAAAAAACCTGGTTCTTTCAGCATGTTTTCATGAAAAATGCTATGAGGAAAAAAAAAAAAAAGAAACCAAACCAAAAAAATCCACAAAAAAACTGTGCAGAACAATTGCCTGTGAATAAGAATGTGACCAGATTGTGTTACAAGAACAGATAATGCAACTGGCATTTCCTTTCTAGGTCTTAGATTTAGTATCCTAAATCATAAGTATAGAAGAGTTATTTAGTCAGATTCTAGCATTCATCTGCTTTGCCCAAAATTAATCTGGAGCTATTTAAACCTAAGTCTTGTGATGAGGTATGAGAGTCTAACATTACTAATCACATGCAATTATGTCTGTGACACTAGCTAACCCTTGAAATCCTGGTCTTAATTTGAGAATTAGTCAGTCTTCCAATTGTTTTAAAACTTCAGTCACCGGTATATAACTACCATGCTTTGAGTGCTGTGGTGTTGCAGATTAAAGGTATTATTCCTCCAGCCTAAAAAGACTCCAGACTTCTCTTGAAGATATGTCGAAAGATGAAATATGATACATCTGTTACCAATATATCGAGTTGTTTTTAAAGCCTGAAATACTGCCACTACAGAGCCATTTTGAGTTTCTGTTATGTATTGTTTACTTTACTTTGCATTAGGCTTGCTCTGTACTGAGTAGAAGCCAACTAAATGTTTTTAGTAAGACAACTGTTAGAATGATATCATTACTGTCAAGCAAAACATTTTCAAACTCTTTTAAACCAGCACTTACTCAACTCATTTGTGATACTGAATGTTCACACATATTTCCACTAAAGCTTTGTTGGCATATTTATGATTTAGGATATCTGGGATTTGTTTTCACTGATTGTACTGTTAGAAACCCCTGTTAAGTCTTCCCTATTGAGAAATTATTGTAGCAACTGAGATAAAATGTGAAGACACTGCCTTGAAAACAGCCTATTGCATTTTTAAATTCTATATGTTGTTCTTCTCTGAGATTTGCAACTGAAAAACAGAGTTTATAGTCTAGCCCAAAGCCTGTAAACTACATTAAAATTCAGGGAAAATATCTTCTTTTTCAAATCGAGAAAACAGCACTTTTGAACTGATTACTTAATTACTTAATCCACCCACAAATGAAGATATTACTCTTCAGTACAGCTGGTCACAAATGCAATGCAAACCAGCCCTTCCCATGGAACTCCAAGATAAGAGCTATATTTTTTCTGAATGTCTCCCCAGCATACTAATGAATCAAATTTTGTCCTGTGTGTACAACAGACATACTACAAGAATTAACACATTATTACATACAACATTTTCAAGGAATATATTTTATAAATTCAATGCAACAGCCTGCTCCCAAACAGCAGTATAAGGAACATTTGCCTTTATAAAATTTAAACTTGAACTCCATAAGAGATAAACTTTAAAAATAGACTTCTATAGCAGAAGTGCACTGTTTAAATGAATGGTTGGTATCAGAGGGACTGTACCTTATATGGAGGCAAGACACTACTAAGGAGACTGATTCAAAGCAGCTGAATACTCCTGCTTTCAGGAAAGAAATAAAAACCTTTCCTGACTCCTCCTGAATCACTTCTGAGGAAGCAATTTGGCAAAACAAAATACTAGGTATCACGTTTCCTTTGAGAAGCTGTTGACCTCCTTGTAGGCCACCTGTTTCTAATAATGGTGTAAACATACCAGGGTTAAGCTCCTCTGAGATGCAAAATCCTTTCTCACCCCCTAAAGACTCTGGGTAAATACCAACACTACAAATGCAGGCAAAGTGCTGCATCAAGCAGATAAAAAAGTACCAGCAGAAAACTATGGTTAGTGCATTAGCCTGACAGGAAAAAAATGTGTGGAAGATTGGTAAAAGATTTATTGTTATCAATCAGAACAGACAGCCCTAATTATACATACAGCATTAAAGTGGTCATTATTATTCCTTTGACATCACCTTCCTGTATATTAAATATAGAAAGTACATTAAAAAATCAAACATGAAATAATGATTAAATCATTTAAAGAAAGTTTTCCATGGACTAGAAACATTTGCACAGTCTATCACAACTCTTCCCTTGACTGCGAAGGGTGGAGCTACTGTAACAGGTACCGTATTTTCTTGCAGATTGCTTAGCATGGCTTCCCTAAAACAATCTTCAGTCTTATTCTCTTAGTAATTGTTTAAAAGAGTGTCCTGCAGGCAGCCAATTAGTTCTGGAAAAAGGGACAATATTGCACAAATTATTGATTTTATATTAATTAAAAAACACTAATAATTTGACTCAAAATGATGTGTTTATAGACTAAAAAACCCCTAGTTTCTACACTAAAACTGGTAAGGACTTCAGCAGTGTGTGTTTTTTGAGCTGGACTTTTGAACCTATATACATTGCTATAAGAGGTATTTTAAAAAGACCGATGGGCTAGAACTCACTAGAGACTGGTGGTTACAGACTACAACTGAGATCTTCTGGGATATGTGCCTTATTTGACTAGAGGAGAAAGAGAGAGAGGGGAAAACCTAAATAAATAAATAAATATCTGAATTAAGAAACTGTAAAAATTAACATGGACTACAAAAACAGGTGTCTTCTCTCACTTCAGAGAAGAAGAAAACTTTCTGCAAAACATTCCTAAAAATGATGCTCTAAAGCAAATAAAATAAAGGGCTTGCTTTTAGCTACTAACTTCAGTGGGAGTCACCATTTTTGAATGGCAAGTTAATTTACCTACTGTCATTGGGGCAATTTTAACACTTGTTAAAAAAAAAATCCTTTTAAATCCTGAAAATTGTAATAATTTTTGTTGTGGATGCAATGCTTCATTCTGTGTGAATCTAGGGTACTCAGTACTTAAAAACAAACAAACAAGCAAAAAACCCATCTCAAAATAAAGAAACAACAAAATATAGACTTTTCATGTCATTATTATTTCAGCCATGTATTCTACATCTCAAGAGTAGTATTTCACACAGGGAATTGAAACCAACTTGCACAATGATCACTATTTTTTTTTTTATTTCTAAAAACTGAATAACTTTACAGCTAGTTGCAACTCTTAAGTTTCACCAATTAGAAATTAAAACTCAGAAATTTTTCCTTACAGAAAATTTGAGAGAGCAAAGATGGTCTAATATTAGTATTGGTAGGCAATTGCCAGTATTATATACTATAGCTTCTCTTTAGGTCTAGTTTCATGAAAGGTTACTGCTACGTAGACAGTAGAATGCCTTTTTTTAAGGCATTCAATTCCCACTAAAAATGGGAATTCTCAACCTACCAGATGACTTGCCAGTTCATTGTTAATTTCATTATAAATGGATTATTCTTGTAAAGAATTTAGGTATATGACTTTGATTTAGTTTAGAAAGTATTAAACCCATGTAAAATTATCAGAAATTGTCTGGAGAAATTCTAATGTAAATACTAAAGTGCTACATTACCACAGCAACTACCACTACTTTTTACAGATGTGTATTTTTTGCTCACCAAAAAGTAGAAGGTAAGGTAATGTCATGAATCTGAGTATGCCAGACATTCTTTGCTGAATACCAAATGCTACACCCACACCCAACCATGGGAAAAGACTGCCTGACTCTCTAAAGTGTATCTTCAGGGCAATAGAGAACCTCTCTCTGACACCTCCTTGTAGACATCCTAATTAAAGAAAATGTGTCTTACCAGCAGAACTTTTATGATAATGTTTTGGTACGAATTTGGCATGAGTCTCACCATGTAGCAGACTTACAATGTATCTAATCATGGTGCTGAATTATTTTTGACTATAATGTGTCCTAGTTTTAGACATTATTGATTAAAAGTGAATATTCCTTTGCATAAGAAAACCCAAAGCATTAGGAAAAACAGTTTTTACCACAACTGGCTAAATCATGTGAACTACTTTATTTTTTATAGAAGTGTTAGAAGCCTTCACTAATAAAGGATCTTGGCACTGTATTTCTTTGTACTGTGGAAGTGAGGGAGCTATTTGCTCATATTCTTAAAAGAAGAGAAGAAAAGGAAAGGAAGAAGTAGTGAAGGGAGGATGAAAGTGAGGCAGGCAGGAAGTCAGGAAAGGAAGAAAGATAAGCGATCAGAAAACTTATTCTAATGCACATACATTAAGGGGATGAAATAAACTCAGTCAAATTTGACTTGTTATTCTCAATAGTAATCAATATGACAGAAGAATATGTACTTTTAATATAAAAACTGAAAAGACAATTATATCCTCCAGATTAGTCTGTTGGATTTTCAATCTGACCAGGTATTATCTTGTTTGTTTCGCTTGGTTCTTTTCCTCTGCCTTCTGCTCCTACTCCTTTGATTTCTGATGTGAAAACTAATATTCGTCTCAATTTTCAGCTTTTGTCCCTACACCATCTTCATTCTCACCCAGACTGTTCTCCTCCTTCTCTACCTGAATAAAGATCATCCTAACTCTTTTCCTATTCCATACCTGTACTGCGTATCATTGAGAGAAACATCTCAGGTCACTGAATAACAAGGTCCTGCTATTACAATCAATAGTGCTATATAAAACCTCTCATACAAATATTGCCGTCTGTTTTACAATCCATTAGATAATTATTTCTACAAAATGTTGTTGTTAAATGACTAATGGTTAGAAGTTTTCACATATACCACTTCTACATTCTCCACGGAAAACTCATGGCTATGTACTCATGAATGTGCTGGTTCAAGATAGGGAGGAGCTGCTCTCCTGCGGCCAGTCCACAAGGTTCTGTTTCATTCCGTATTACGTCAAGCTGAGTGGTCACTGTCACCACCATACCAGTGGCAATAGGAGCTGGCTGGAACGGGTGGGGGGACTTGGAAAGGCAACCCGGAAGGCTTTTGGGGTGAGGGGGTGTTGGAGGTTCTGACTGTCATCGTGGTTTTTTTGCTGGCAGCATGTATTCTTTTTTCTCTCAGCAGCATGGTCTTTGTTAGGACTTTGTGGAGGGTGATTAGCAAGGAAGTCGTGTCTTTTGAGAGGGAAATGGATCTGGGAAACTAGCGGTTGGAAAAAAACCCCTGCCCATTCCTTTGGAAGCAGAGTGTAGGCCACAGTTTGCTTTCACCTGGTGGGGCATCCAATACACCTGGAATTGATTGCCCCAGGGGTGGAAGGGTGGAAGCACGGTCCTACCATCTGCCATGGACTGATCCAGGCCACACTCCAGAACATCTGCGATACACTGATGATATTATTGCATGGGGCAACACAAATGATTAAGTTTTTGCGAAAGGGAAGAAGATCATCCAAATTCTTCTGAAAGCTGGTTTTGCCATAAAGCAAGGTAAGGTTAAGGGACCTTCAGGAGAGATCCAGTTCCTAGGAGTAAAATGGCAAGATGGATGTCCCCAGATCCTGATGGACGTGATCAACAAAATCACAGCTATGTCCCCACCAACAAGCAAAAGGGAAACACAAGCTTTCCTAGGTGTGTGGGTTTCTGGTGGATGCACATTCCAAATTATGGCCAAATTGTAAACCCTCTATATGAAGTGACTTGTAAGAAAAACTATTTCAGATGGGGCCCTGAGCAGCGACAAACCTTTGAACAGATCAAACAGGAGTTAGTACATGCAGTAGCCCTTGGACCAGTCTGGACAGGGCCAGAGGTAAAGAATGTGCTCTACAGCACAGCTGGTGAGAATGACCCTAGCTGGAATCTCTGGCAGAAAGATCCAGGGGAGACCTGAGGTCGACCCCTAGGATTTTGGACCTGGAGATATAGATATAGAGGATCTGAGGTCCACTACACTCCAGCTGAAAAAGAGATACTGTCAGCTTATGAGGAAGTTCCAGTGGTTGGAACTGAAGCACAACTCCCACTGGCACCTTGACTACCAGTGTTGGGTTGGATGTTCAAAGGCAGGGTGTCTTCCACTCATCATGCCACACATGCTACATGGAGTAAGTGGGTTTCCCTTATAACACAACGATATCGCATAGGTAGTTGCAGTCACCCAGGAATCTTAGAAGTGATCATGGACTGGCTGGAGAGCAAAGGTTTTGGAATGTTACCAGAGGAGGACATGACACAGACAGAAGAAGCCCCTTTCTACTATCAGTTGCCGGAAAATGAGAAGCAATGTGCCCTGTTTACTGATGGGCTCTGCCGCATTGTAGGGAAACATTGGAGGTGTAAAGCTGCTGTGTGGAGCCCCACACAACAAGTTGCAGAGACTGCAGAAGGCCAAGGTGAATCGAGTCAGTTTGCAAGAGATGAAGGCCATCCAGATCGCTTTGGACATTGCTAAACAAGAGAAATGGCCAGTGTTTTACGTCTACACTGACTCATGATTGGTGGCAAATGCACTGTGGGGGTGGCTACAGCAATGGAAACAAAGCAACTGGCAACACCGAGGCAAATACATCTGGGCTGCCACGCTATGGCAGGACATTGCTTTCCATCTGGACAACCTGATCGTCAAAGTGTGACACATCGATGCCCACATGCCCAAAAGCCGAGCTACTGAAGAACATCAACACAATCAGCAGGTGGATCAAGCTGCTAAGATTGCAGTGGCTCAGGTGGATCTGAACTGGCAACATAAAGGTGAGCTGTTCATGGCTGGGTGGGCTCATGACACCTGGGGCAACCCAGGGAGGGATGTCACATATAGATGGGCTTGTGACTGAGCAGTGGTCTTGACCATGGATGCCATTGTGCAGGTTATTCACGAATGTGAGATGTGTGCTGCCATCAAACAAGCCAAGAGGGTAAAGCCTCTTTGGTATGGGTGGCAATGGTTGAAATATAAGTATGGGCAGGCCTGGCAGGTTGACTACATCACCCTCCCTGAAACCTGCCAGGGCAAGTGCCATATTTTCACAACGGTGGAGGCAACAACAGGGTGGCTAGAAACATATCCTGTGCCTCATATCAATGCCCGAAATACCATCTTGGGCCTTGAAAGGTGAGACTTGTGGCAACACGGCACCCCAGAAAGAATTGAATAAGATAATGGGACTCATTTCCGAAACAGCCTCATAGACACTTGGGCTCAGGAACATGGAATTGAGTGGGTGTACCACATCCCCTACCATGCACCTGCCTCAGGGAAGGTCAAGTGGTGCAATGGACTGCTTAAGACCACTCTGAGGGCAATGGGGGCTGGAACACTCAAGAATTGGGATACACACTTGCCAAAGGCCACTTGGTTAGTTAATACCAGAGGATCTGTCAATCAAGTTGGCCCCACACACTCAAACCTTCTAAGGACTGTAGAAGGAGATAAAGTTCCAGTAGTAAATGTTAGAACTATGCTGGGAAAAACAGTGTGGGCTACTCCTGTCTCAGGCAAAGGCAACTGTGGGGTTGCTTTTGGTCAAGGACATGGGTGCATATGGTGGGTAATGAGAGAAGATGGGGAAGTCCACTGTGTACTCAAGGGAATTTTATTCTGGGAGAAAATAACTGATAAATTACAGTGGAGAAAAGGGTGGGGAATGTACAGGTTCCAGGCAGTCATGAGCTGCTCTCCTAGGGACAGTCCACATGTTTCTGTTTAATTCCATAATACATCAAGCTGAGTGGTCACTGTCACCCCCGTACCCACATCAATGGGAGCCGGCCAGGACGCGGTCAGGGTACTTTGCAAGGTGACCCAGAAGGCTTATGGGTGAGTTAGCTTGGAGGTTCCTGCTGGCAGTGTGGGTTTTTTAGCTGGCAGAGTGTTTTTTCTTACCTCTCAGAAGCTTGCTGATTAACAGAGGAGTACCATCTTTTGTCAGGGAAATTGCTCTGGAATGGGGGATTGGAAGTTTTCCTTCCCCTTGTTCTCAGTTCTGGGGCTCAGGGAGGGGGGTTTTCTCCTTGAGGTTTTGGATTTTATTTTGCTTGCTATACTGGAACCTGGCTGTGTCTGTCCATGAGTGATGAGATCCTGTATCATTTGTTCTATTTTCCTGTTCTTTTAATTACTTATTAGCAATAGTATGTTAATGTCTTAGCTTTGCACCAGTTAGTCTATATTTCTGCACCAGTTAGTCTATATTTTGCTTCACCCCATAATACATCAAGCTGGATAGGTGGTGCCAGCCGGGGACCCGTGGCACTGCAGGACCAGCGGGGAGGGGTTAGGGATGTGGGTGGAAAGGGTTACGGTTGGGTACGACCCTGGAAAGGGGAAGGATCTGAGGGGGCTTCCGGCTGAGGGGGCTGGGGGTTTGTTTGTTGTGGGACCTCGTGGCGAGTGGTGGGTGCTCCAGGCAAAGCAAGCATCTTGCCAGGCAGATTGGTCTAGGAGTCAGGGTTTGAAAGTTTTTTTCTCTCTTACTCTCCCTGCTCTCAGCCCCCCGGCGGTTTCATGGGGGGTTTGCTCCTTTTGGGTTGGGTTTTTTTTTTCCCCTTCTCGGAGTGAGACCCTGTATCATTTGTTCTACCTTTTTCCTCTGTTTCTTAAATTATTCATTAGCACTAGCATTGTTAGTAATTCCCTAAGTTTCATTTATATAATTAAATAGTTCTTATCTCAACTCCTATGGGCTCTTCCTCAGTTTGTTCCTCCAACCCTTCCTCACTGGGAAGGGGTGTGGGGGGAGGTGGAGTGGTAGAGCGGCTGGTCGTGGTGAAAACCACAACAGTTAGTAACACCACAAGCTTCATTTATATAATTAAATAGCTCTTATCTCAACTTTTACGAGTCTCCCTTTTTTTCTTTCTGACCCTTCCTCACTGGGAGTAGGGACTGGTGGTGTTTAATTGCCCGAGAGAGCAAACCCACGACAATGAACTAGAAACTTTTGCTTTTCCCTTAAATCCAATATTTCTACAGAGACCGTTGACTCCTACTTTTTTCCTCAAATCTAAAAGAGTTAAGCTATTTGACGCTCTTTCCTTCAATAAACAGTTTTCCTGCACCTTTTTAATTGATCTCTCAACAGCTCTTTCTCTAAGACTATAACTCTACCAGAATTGTAGTCAAACTTCCTACCAGGACCAACTAAATTGCAATAGTCCTGTATCTTCCAGTGTAATTTGTATTTGTCTGCTCTTTAGCTGAAATAATTATCTTGTGATGTTTAAGTAATAAGGATTTATTTTTCTCTTCTATAATTTTTAGTTGATGCGACTCTAAAAAGGAAATTCCTGCAGTTTTACTCCCCATAGCTTGTGTAGCATATTATTGTTAGGCTGCTTTTTTTTTTTTTTTTTTTAATGAGATCATGAGTCCCTGCATACATGGCCTAGGACACCAAACATCAGTCAACATTTCTGTGCAATTCATATCAGTTTAACTGTTTAACCATGACATAATGAACCCTACACTGTCATAAGAACCTCTAGCATACAGATCTTAGGGCTTCTCAAAAGGGTATTTATATTATTATTGTTTTCTTAAAAAAACCCCAAACCAGCATATATTGCTTAAGATTAAAATATTAAACATAATAAAAAAGATAATAAAAGATATTAAAAATGTCTGAACTTCCCTCCTCTATCAACTTCCAGCCACCAGGAAAAAGAATTCCCCAAAAGAAAGCCCACATAAATAGCCTGAGGCAGACAAACACAATAGCGGGGGGAAGGGGACTTAGGGAGAGGGGGAAAAAAGTGTGGAAAAGAGTGTGGAAAAAAGCTGAGCAGAAACACAGTACAGTAACACATGTATAACAACAGGCATCAAGATATTGTAGTATTACACACAAGTAAGCACTTACATATAGTTTTTGACCTCACACTTTCCTAAAATGAATTCTGTTCAAGCTGCAAAGATGACATTTGCAAGTTTCATACTTAAGCCTGTCTTACTTAGTAAGACAGAATGCACTGTTTACGGTTTATTAGTGTCTGTTGCTTACAATTTAAAAGTGAACAAGTGTATGACTTCACATTTTGATGACTTTATGCTTGGTAAGCCGGTGAGAAGGACTTTATATTATGTTTGCCAAGGAGTAATGTGGTTAGACCTTGAAACATGGATGGCACTGTGTAAACAGAGGGGACACTATACCTCTGTGGGTTGTGGGGACCCCATTGTTGTCTTGGGAGGTTTGTTGTTCCTGGGAGGCTCTTATCTGGGGTCGTGTGAAGAAAGTGTGGAGGATCATCAAACCCTGGGATGTTAGGCCTCTCTGATCATCCACATGGGCACCAGTGATAATGGGCTGACCATTAACATAGTATGAGTGACTGCAGAGCACTGAGGGTGACATAAAGGCATATCACACTGTCATGGTTTAACTCCGGCTAGCAAAATACCATGAAGCTGCTCTCATAAGTCCCCCTCCCCTCCTCCAGTGGAGGAAGAATCGGAGGAAAAAAGGAAGCTCGTAAAATTGAGAAAAGAATGGTTTACTAATTAAATCTAAATCAATATATACAGATACTACTAATAATAAATAATTAAAATAGTAGAAAATAAAACATATGGTACAATATATACAATATGATACAATATGTTACAATTTCCCACCATCCACTGACCAATGCACACCCAGATGTTGAGTGGTGAAAATCAGACCCAGAGAGCCTGAGAACCACAGCCTGAGAGACGTGGCCTGAAGGCTGGAGCCCAGGAGCTAACACAGCAGATTCCAAGCAAACCCCATCAGTGACACAATATGGCCAAAAACTCTAAACAACCCACCAACTCCCACACGAACAAGCCAGCAAAAGAGTTAGCAAAGCGGCTAACACAGGAGGGTTAGCAAGTGCCCAGGAGCAGATGAGCAAGGGAGTAAGGGAGAGAGTAATGGGAAGAGTAATGGCTACTGGACCCCTTTCCTCACCCAAGAGACCGGAACATGACGTACTATGGAATGAAATATTTCCTTGGTCAGTCTGGGTCAGCTATAGTATCCAAAGTGGACAAGAGACCTTGAGTTCAGGACAGGTCATCCCTAGCACCAGCTGAGGTCTTATCAATGTTTTCTCTTAGTATCCAGCAACATAGTTCCCTGGCAACCAGAGTAAAGGGAGTTAACCCTTTCCTGGCTGAACCCAGCACACACACAGAGGCACAGGTGGTATCTCCTTGATTTTTTCAGTGAGGGTATGATCCATCTGAAGTGCACTTAAGCAAACATACAGGATTTGGGAGACAGGAGAAATCAGAAGCCTGTGCACAGCTGTATACCTACGATTTTCCTTAGATTACAGAGTTGTGGTAAAGGCAATTCAAATGGTTAGAATGTGATGATGGGTGGGAGAGGACTTTCTGTGAGGCACAAAGAGGAAAGGTGAAGAGGGCAGGTGGTACACTAGCCTAGGAAGAGCTAAATGCTGAGAACACCCGTGGGATGGGTGGTGAATCCATTGAGCACTTGTGAGTAAGGATCAGAGGACAGATGACTGTGACAGACACCATAATGAGCATCTGCTACAGGTCACCAGATCAAGAAGAGGACATAGATAAAACCTCTTCAGACAACCAAAGGAAGCTGTGTAAAACCACAGGTTTTCCTATCATGGAAGACTTTAGCTACCCTAACATCTATGAGAGTAGCTGAAGAGCAATGTGGCAGGCAGAAGTAATACAGATTATTCTTAGCTGACTAGACAAATTACTCTTCTGGGTTTGTTGCTGACCATCAAATTAGTTCAGGAGTCCCTTGGGCTAATGGGTAAGTTGAACCTTGGGCATTCAGTTCTTGTGTGAGCAAATGCTGTAGGTATAACACTGCTAGCACTTTCTCCATCTCCATTTCCTGGATGGGCCTTGAAGCCATGCTTTAGAGGTGTTTCCACCCTTGTCTCTGTCTCTTGCTTCTTCCTGGATTCCCTGGATGGGTCCTGGGTATGGTTCATCCTTTGTCCCAGGCTGTTAAAGGACTCATTTCCATCACCACCCTGCTTTGCTCACCCACCTAGAGGTGATGCAGGGCTGTGGCCCAAAGAGAGGATCCATTCTCTGCTGAAAGTAGCCCTGCTCTTTCAGTGCACTGATGGCTGACGACTCCTCCCATTCATGAACAAAGTTGGTATGTCTAAAAAGATAACAAAGATTGTAGGGTCTCAGTTCTTGGAGATACTCTACCAGCTAAGTATGAGCTGGGTTTGACAGGGTCTAATATATCCAGACCGGTTTTGAGTAGGGGGTTGATCAGATGATCCCCAGAAATCCTTCCTAAAAGACAACATTCTAGGTTTCTGTGAAAACATGTATTGAAATTAAACAGAATTCCTGAATGACATGATGTCAGAAAATTATTTTCTATCAAAGTTTAATCAAATGAACTTTTCTAAATTTTAGTGCTGCCTTATCATTTAGGTGTTTTAACTAGGAATTGTATGGTGTAGTCTAGTTTTAATATTCTTGGTCACGTTAGTTTTCATACATTGAAAGCTGCACATATATAGTAGAATAACAACTATTTCTCATTAGTACTAAATTACATCACCTTATACTGTATTTATACTACAGATTATTTAGATGAAGAGAAAAACTGTTCAATAAAATTGAAGAATATTTTTTATACAGTTGGATTATATTGCTATTAGAGTTAAAAGAGATGCATTCAAGACAAATCCTTAATGTCGATATTTAGTGTTCAGAAAGAGTTTAAGTTAAGCAATGATTTTAGGATATGTCAAGTTGCTAGTGTAAAAGTTACTACAAACATGACTCTTACTCGTATGTAGGGAAAAATGAGCCTTCTTTAAATGCATTATGACATAATAGATTCCATGGATCATATAATGCTTTGAGTTGGAAGAGACCTTAAAGAACTAGGATTTCTGGAGATCATCTAGTTCCAACTGATGCCTTCCACTAGGTCAGATTGTTCAAAGTATCATACAGCTTGGCCTTGAACACCTCAGGGATGAAGCATCCACAACTTCTCTGGGAAACCTGTTCCAGTGCCTCACCACCGTCACAGAAAAGAAATTCTTCCTTATACCTAATCTAAATCTACCCTCTTGCAGTTTAAAGCCACTACCCCTTGTCACTACATACCCTTGTACAAAGTGCCCCTGCAGCATTCCTGTAGGCCCCTTGAGGTACTGGAATGCCACAATTAAGTCTCCTTAAAGTCTTCTCTTCTCAAGGCTGAAGAACCCCAACTCTTTCAACCTGTCTTCATAAGAGAGAGGTTCCAGCTCTCTGATCATCTTGACTTTCTAACTCAGTCTTTAATAGAACTGATCATTACCTGACAACTGTCTGCAATAACTGGAAGTAAGTAAGTAACATGGTAAAGTAAAACAAAAAAAAGTAATTGCAATACTCATATTCTGTGAAGAAACCAATACTGAAGCAAAAAGCTAACTTTCAATTAGTTTCCACACGGATTATCTTGGCCTAAGAATTACCTAAATGAGTGGCTAACACTGGGAATGTATATTTATGTCCCATTGTCAACTGGTTTAAGATTAATCTGTAGTTAATAGAAACCTTAAGTCTAATATTTTTGTGTTGTAATTTAGACAGAATTATTCTATCAACCTACCATATATCTTACACAAAATTTATTAGTCGAATCGCATATTTGTTAATCTAGGATCTCGGACATTGCAGCACACTTCTACAGCTCTGGAGCTAATGAAACTATGTTCCATGCCTTGATTGTTAGTCTGTGTGATTCATACAAATAAGTAGAAATGTTATTCAACTTTAAGATTGATTTCTTTTTTGAGGCAGATTTGTTTTCACCAAAATGGTCTCCTTGATTTCTAATGATAAATGTAAGAGAATGTATTCTATAGTATAACTTCAGATTCTTCTAAATCAGCTTATTAACAAGAGGACTGGTAGTCACTGCTTGAGGCCCAAAGTGTTCAAATTCAAATGAAATATAGATGTAGAAACCATACTAGTTCCCAGGCTGAGATTCTTTACTTCATGGCTCATCTACAAACAGTCCCTTGGTTTACCTTACTTTTTGTTCTGACTGGGTTTACATCTGGATACCAGATGACCATATTCTGCAGAGGACTTGTATATGACAAAACAGAAGAGAAGTGAGGAAATGAGTTACTGATTTCTCAATATGGTGAATAGTAAGATATCATTTATTGCTTTAGAGATCTCTTTCCATGACAGCCCTTAACTTCGTCTGTAATTTCCCCCATACATGATGCATTTTTAGAGAATCACATAGAAATATTCGTTGCATTCAACAAGACAGAAAAGCATTAATTTTATTTAAATCTATGTTTTTTTCAGCTACAAGGTTTCAATGCTTTTTTCTTACGCCACCTTAGTTTGTGTTCAGTTTAAAATAAAGAGTGAAAAAACCCTGAAGGATGGAAGTTCACAGAATGAACTGATTTTCCTTTGCAGGAAAGAAAAAGGAGTGATTAACTATAATCTCATATGCTTAAAATTTAAAGATTGATTACAAAGAAACAAGTGAAAAAATTGTAATACACAAGACCTATAGATTAGGACTATAGCAGAACAGGAAGATAATATCAGATGGTTTTTTTAACTAACATTAATAACTGTTCTTCTTACACCTACATGAGATCATTAAATATTCATAAAACCATAGAAAGTCTAAAAAATCTGGAATATAATAATCTGCTTTGAGAAAATCTAATATCTAGAATATGTGTTCCATTAGTCTGTCACAAGCTATTCTGGACTTAAAAAAATGAGGTCCCACCTAGCATGTGTAGCTTGCCAGGAGTGTCATGTAATAAAACCAGTGAGAATCAGGTTCTCAGACTTCACATTCTGGTGCAAAATCTACAGTCTATGACACACTATCAGCTGATCACTCACAACAGATATTAACATAGATGGCTTAATTTCCTTAGCTATAATTCTAAAGATGGATTATAATTCTAATAAGAAAGCATATATACTATAGGTTCTCAACTGTGCAAAGGTAAGAAGAACAAACAAACAAATTTAACACACTTAGGAAACATATAAATAAATGTAAGAGAACTCTCTTCAAATATCAGGCAGCATGTTAATTTTCGTTTTTATTCATGAAAGATTCTATCTCATAAAAAAATGTGAGGTTAGTGTATCTTAAATTCTGGACAGATATAAACATTGATTCTGGAAAAGCTATTTGTGTTAACTGAAAAATGAAGACAGAAATACTACTAACAATATTGGAAGCTCTATATCATTTTGAAAGAAACATGTCTAAATTGGTTTGACTGTGGTTAAATTGGTAACCACAATGGGGTAACTGCTACAGGTCCTTAGCGATACAAAGTCACAGTATGAAAACAGATAAATTGTACTGCAGGACTAAGAAATAAGCCCTATCTAAGCCTGGAGAGGCTTTTAAGGTGTATTTCTGACAGAGGAAATCAGAGGAAGAGCTACTATACAACAGATTAGATTGAAACAGATAAGGCCTGCTATACCCTTGGGAGAAGAAAAGCAGGAAAAACTAATAACCAACAGATAGCCTAGAAAGAAAAGTTCAAAATAAGGAAGTTATCTATTATAATGAGGATAAAGTAACATAGTGAAGAAAGGAGAAATCTGTAAAGGGGGAGAAAAAATAAATAAACCCAAATAAAACCAATAAAACAAAAAATAAATAAAAACCAAAAACCAAAAAGCAAATAACAACACAGAAGAAAAAAAAATATTTGACCAAACTGGTTATAGATGAGTGTAAGAAACAGCAGGATTTAACTAAAATTTGCTAAGCCCATGGCCAGACAGACAGTTTGCTTCAGTGGCCTTTGAATGGTTTTTGAATTATTGCCACTAATAGAGTGACACCTGGGCTAGGAATAGAAACATATCTGTGTTTGTTTCAGAGAGCACATAGCTATATAGCTGTCCCACTTGTAAACTGTAACACTATAGCAGTTTGTAATTACTTTTTAATTTGTGAAACTTATACAGTTAATTTTTTAAGAACGTAATTTCTTCAGAATTACCTGTTCCAGATAATCCTAAACATGTCACAAAGCTAGAAATTCAATCAGAAAGAATTCGAATTGGTAACTGTTCTCTTTTTAGATAGGGTTAACAGTTATTGAGTGAATCATCCAACTTTTTTCAGACCCTGGCTGCTAAAAGATAAGAAAACTATTGTAATGATGCTTGTTTAATAGTGACTAGTTTGGTAAGAAATACGATGTGTAAATACGATGACCATGTTAGCAAATATCATTATCGGTACATAATCACATACAGATAAAATTTGCTGAAAAATAATGTCACACATAGGCAGATATTTGAGAGATTTATTCATTCTCTTTTCAACTTTGGAAAACATTTAGCATATAATGTTAGCTTTTAAATTTCTAAGGAAGTTTTTGAGCTGACCCCTCTTCCTCCAGGAAGTAAAGTTTAATGAAAAATTGCCAAATAGGAGAAAAGGAGGAGTTGACAATATTTAATGAACTCATCTGAAGACTTGCAGGCAGAATTTGTCATCCCAGCTGCAAAACTAATTCTTTTGTATTACTGACAGGATCAGAATAACCTGATTATCTTTATATTAAAATCTGGTAACCCCATTTCCTGGATTAAGATGTATATTAATTTTGGCAGTTTAAAAAATTGTTTTCACAATGTTTTCAGAGAATATTAGTATTATCTGAACACTTCATAAGATTCCTCTGTTATTCACACTAAATTCTAGGTCTTTTTATTTAATTATATGTGGAGTTTTTAAAAGAGTATTTCAATAATGTATAATGTATTCAGATTGTGAAAACATAACAATTAAAAAAAGCAAATAAGTCAACACAAACAGAGAAGAGTACAGAAAAAAAAAAATAGGTCACAAGAGAAAAGAGAGAAAGAAAAAGAAACCCAAACAAACAGGAAAAGATGAGGTAGAAAAGTTTGTGTATCTATAGTTTTCAAACACACCAAATCCATTATTTTCTATAAAGTAATTCTCCCTTTTTTCTTTCTTTAATTTTAATGTTTCTCCTATAGCCAGCATGCAACTAACCTAAGTCTTTCCTTTATAGTGGTAGTATTTCCAGGACATTGATAGCTTTTTTCATTATAGTTTATTCTTAGTCAGATTCTTAATTTACTCTCAGTTTACATGTGTATGTTCTTTAATATTTGCCCTAATTTCAGTGGTGGAAAGGTTGATTAACTGAAATAGGTTAGCTTTATATCAGAGTTTTCCTCTGAATAAGCTGGAGATTTGTACTGGTTTGGGTTGGGATAGACTTAATTTTCCTCACAGTAACTAGTATGCAGCTAGATTTTGGATTTGAACTGAGAAAAATATTGATAACACACTATTGTTTTAGCTGTTGCTAAGAAATATCTATATCAAATCAAGGACTTTTTCAGTTTCTAATACTGTCTCTGTGTTCCTAGTTTCTTGTCTACAAGAAGCTGGGAGGGAACATAACCCAGCCAGCTAACCAAACTGACCAAATGGACATTTAATGCCATCAAAAATCATGATCATTGTATAAGTTGAGAACAGTTTGCCAGGAGGGCCAATCACTGCTCAGAGACTGGCTGAGAGGTGACCAGCTGGCTGTGAGTGGTTGATTCATATTGTTTTCCTTCCATTTTTCCTGTTTTTAAAATTATTTATTATTATCATTATTAGTAGTAGTATTTTCGTTACATTTTATCATTATTAGTAGTATCATTATTTTATTTAATTTATTTTCAATTGTTGAACTGTTCTTATCCCACAGGTACTCTTATTTTTTCCTCAAAATCTTTCCCCATCCCACTGGTGAGGAGGAGGTGAGTGAGTGGCTGTGTGGAGCTAAACCACAAGAAGACTGATATATATAGATATATATATATATGTGGTTGATAAAAAGACAGTGAGGAGAAAGTAGATGTGTGATGCAGGATTAGAAGGTGACTGTCTAGCTCTTTGTTATAAAGGCATGTAAATATCAATAGTGTCTTTGGTTCTCTCACTTCAACCATTTGAGTTAGGAAAACTGCGGTGCCAGAAGGGGCAATAGATGTTATGTTCAGTCATTTCTTCACTGATAAATTATACCAGATCATGGAAGAAGTGACTCACTCTTTCTTGAATTGGGTTTTGGAAGTTCAACAAATTTTATTCTTTGTCTAGCACTCCTAAAAAATAATATAAAAGAAAACAAAAATACATTGTAATCACAAGAGGCAGAGGTTATCTCAGTGTTCTGTATGTGCTACTGTGGGATCATCTGGAATAAAGTGGAAGGAGTTTCAGGCTGAGCAAGTCAGTGGCTTTGTGTTACTGACACAAAGGTTTATGGCTTTGTATTGCTCACAGGAGTCAAACCGTGACAAAGGAATATCCCATTTTACATTTTGAAGGATCAGAAATTCCTTCACCAAGCAGCATATACTGCATAGAGAAACTATGGGGGACCTCACTGCGAATTTTAGATCACAATTCAAAGTTTTGGAAATTTTGCATTAGAACATATAATTATAAAGCCTCTCT
Organism: Rhynochetos jubatus; assembly: GCA_027574665.1. Taxonomy (NCBI): domain Eukaryota; kingdom Metazoa; phylum Chordata; class Aves; order Eurypygiformes; family Rhynochetidae; genus Rhynochetos; species Rhynochetos jubatus. The sequence goes on along the minus strand of CM050690.1, from coordinate 43,632,147 downwards.
GTATGTGAGAAGAGAATGCAAAAGACATTTATGTTTATTCTTCCCATAAGATTTTGGGTTATTGTAAAACCAATGCAGGATGAGAAAAAATTACTTCCACTGTGGAACCACTTTTGGTTAGTGGATCAGAAGTATCACTGTAAAGTACCTCCTAACTGCAATAGGGAAGAAAAATGAGCTAGTTAGAAAAGTAGACTTGTATATTATCAATTACTAAGTTATTTTATAGATATTAAATTCACACAGGAACCAAGTAGAATCAAAATAAATTGCTAGTATTTGTATTTTACTTCAAAATGACATTGAGTAAGATAATGAATAAGGGACATGAAAATTTGTATTTTCAAGATAGTCAGACACTGGATAGTGTTATTTCCAGAAGAAGAATTTCAATAGCATGTAAATCTTCTAGCCCCATGCTTAGCCTGTAGTTCCATATCAACTCAGAGGGAAGAGCAGTTACTGCTAAATTACTAATATCCTTCTTGGTGGTACTTTATGTTCCTTGGAGGTCACTGAATGAAGTAATCAGTCTGAAGCTGTTTAGCTTCTTGGATTTAACAAGATCAGAACCCAAGGTAGTCTGACTGCAGGCCATTAGAGAGGCTAATATAACACACACTGGTGACTTGAGGTTAATTTTATACTTGTCATGAGATCTCACCAAAAGTATTCTAAGTGTTACTGCAAATTGCTGTACAGCAGTTGATTATTTCCAAGAAAGGAAATACAATTTTGAGATGCTGTGATTGACTGCATAACTTCTGTTAGTGTGAAATAAAGCAGTATCACCTTTGTATATTTAGAGAGGAGACATGAAAGAGAAAATAAAAACACCCTCTTGCTCCTAGACTGCTGTTCAAGGCTTCAGTGAAAATGAAAACAGGAATGTGTAAGAACTGTAATTAAAAAATATAAACGTAATTTTTGGTGAACTAATATATTGGGCACCCAAACAGCAAGATATGTGGTCTGTGCAGCACATCATCCAGCATTTACTTGTTAAATAAATATTCTCTGTGTCATTTTTTGATTGATGGAAAGATTTCAGGTGGGCCTGGGGTCAAAACGTAATTTTGATTCATAATGAAGACTTAAATTAGTCACATTTTAGAAAAAGTGAAGACAACTGATAAGATGCTAAATAAACAATGGTGATAGTGGACTTGAAGTTATGAACACAAAAAAATATTTAATTTCATCTACCTTTAGATTTTACAATGCAGCTATTTGTACATTAATATATTAATAAATTTGAAGATGCTTGTTCTTGTATATAATTATTTAACTTTCAATTAAAATGAATTCTGAAGACTACTAGCAACATGCCATTTTTCTGGCATTTCAAAGATGGTTTCGTATTATATTTTATTTGCCCGATTGGTAAAAAAATTACTTCTTCCCTAAGCTCTGGAAAAATTCCACCCTTCTAGAGGCTGAAAATTAATTCATCTGGATATGTAGGATTACAGCTTTTGTTTCTGTTCATTGATACATGTTTTGTAATATGTGTCAATGTTCTTAAAAATACAATGGACTATTATTACCATATCAAAAAGTAAGGGGCTGCAAAACATTTTTTATACATTCAAAATGCAGATGGAAATAATAATGTCTCTGAAGACCCTGCTATCCAAACACAGGAAAGAAGAGCTGAAAACTACAGAAGAGCCTGGAATAGCAGGAAAGGAATGATCTAGCAAAGATTTATGTCTAATTACTTTGAAACCTTTGTTTTATACCACGTTTCTGTAAAGAAGGGAGAGGGTCAACTTCACAGCTAATATATTCGTGGAGGGAATTAATAAAGGAATGGCAGAGCTAGACTGGCAAAAAAAAAAAAAAAAAAAAAAAGCAAGAAACAAAGAATGGCAAAATTTTCTTTTTCTCATATAACTAACATGTTAATGAAGTTATAGGGTAGAATGAATAGAGAAAATAACAAGAGAATTAAGCGGTGAAGAGACTAAAGGTGGGGATAATAAAATGCCAAGCTTACAAGAAAATAGCTAATTGTAAGAAAGACATTAATGAGAACTTGAGAAAACTACTGTGGACTAATGCAACATCTGGAAGAATACAGAATGACAACACTGAAGGGACCATATTAGAGGAGAAAAATGGATTAAAAATAAGGAAATTTGTAAGCAAAACTCATAAGAGAGAAATCTATCATTTAAAGGCAAAATAGGAAACATAACTTTTCTTATGTTATCTGATCATGTCCTCATTATATTTAATTTAGAACAAGTGATTATTGTCAGGCAGATGGCCCAGTGTTGTACATAACTGTGTAGAGGACTTAAGATGTTGACCCACTGACCCAGATCTTGCACACTTTGGTTTTGTAGATTATTGTAATTGGATTTGTTAAATTATTTCACTGATTTAGCAAGTTTCTGGTTTAAGGGACATTTCTTTGCCTCCCAATGGTACAGTGACTCCAGTTTCCTGTCAGAGAAATGCTCAAAAAATGGAGTTCTTCATCCAGCAAAACATAAATAAACATACACAGTGCATGCTAGTCACTGTACACTGTGTCAGTTTGTGGTTTAGTATATGAAGCTCTGTAGTAAGCTTGAAATAATATCCCTTGAAGCATTTAGTTACCTTTTTGCATATGTATTAATTTTTATCTCAAAAGGAGATACTAGTCATCAGTCATTCAAAGATCACTGAATTGTAGTAATAATAACCACCCTGATGCAGAAGACAGTCATCAGCTAATTTCTGGTCCTATTTAAGGTATTTATGCTAAATATATATTTTAATATACAGATAGAAAGATACAGTATTTTATCAGTATAGATAGCACTGGAATTCTGTGAAGTTGCATTATGTTGTTTAGATATTTATGGTTTTGGCTTTCAGTTTAAACATATTCTGTGTTAAAACTGTTGAAAAAATCTTTTAAACATGTAAGTTGGTATTAATTTTAAGAACATCTACAGAGATTAATTTTCCCCTGTTACTGATCTTCACATCTATCAGCTGCCACATGTGCTCAAATCTTGTAAATTTCATATACAGGAAAAGAGTCAGACTGACAGCAGAGGTACGTGCATTAAAACCAGTGCTTATGAGTGCTGTAAAAACCTTTGAAATCAAAACTCCTTAGGTCCATACATTAATATCTCAACAAATTTTTAATCAGCTAAAAGCTGTAGTAGATTAAGTAGGGATTAATAAATTCAGCAACAAGATCTTATTTTTAATGAGGTATCCAAAAATAGATCCAGAGCATATTAGAAAGTCTACTCCATTAGCAAAAATAAGCTGGTCAAAAGGAGCTTCAGGCAAATTCAAAACTCTGATATATGGCAAAGAACAATGTTTGAGGGCTGCGAAGTCTGGTTTCTGAAATGAACCGGCGATATATAAAGTTCAGAGACAGCTACCAGCTGTCTTATCTGAGGGTTATGATAATAAATTTTGGGGACTATTAAAAACAGAACATTCAGACAGGCTTATTTCATGTTGAAGTGCTACGTTCATGCCAATTATAGAACAGACTCCACAAACATTCATATTATATAGGCCTTTTAAGACTTTTTAATACACTGCTTTCATGTAAGGAATCATCACCTTTTACGTAGCAACATTGGTGCCTGCATCCCAGTACTTCCCAAAGAAAAGTCATAGTTACAACATATACAAACAATAAATAAAACAAAAAAATATGCAAATAGTAAAACCAGGTAAATTCAAAGTTTTGTAAAAAAACGTGAATCAACAGTTTTGTAAGTAAAACCAGAAGAATTCAAAGTTCAGTTGATGTTGAGCATGAATTTTTCTCCTGGGATAAGTAAATACATGTTTTAAAAACTATTGAATAACGGAAATATTACTTGTAATGTGTCTAGTCTTACAATTTAAAGGGATGATACTGTGTAAAATAAAACCTGACTGTGGTTTTTACTCAAAATATAGAACAAAACCAGAGATACATTTAAAAAATTTCTGGATGATTGTTTTGTTTTTATTTTGACAAGATGGTGAATAAGAAAGATCCATAATACAACATGATTAATGGATGGAATGAATGAGCAAACTGAATATCAGAATAGTAGAATGTGTAGAATTCTGTTGCTAAACAATTTTTTTTTTTTTTTTTTAGGAATAATACAGTTCTGGAATATGAACATCCAAATGTATACCTAAGAAAGTATTTATGCAAACCATAAATCCTGTTACAAGATGCATGCTAGGAAGAATCTCAGCCCTGACATTAAAGCAGAAGTGCCTATGGTTGTGGCATTTTGACACATGATGTGTCAATTGTGTTATCATTCCAAAATGAAACACAGAAAGTGAGCCTTTCGTTGGCTCATTTGTCATTATGATTTCCACACAGAAAATAAAAACTGAATTTTCAACTCTGATATATATTTAACTGCTATTTAGCACAACTCCAAGAGCAGAAACAGAACAAGCCATAGCAGCATAGCGCATAGTGTGTGAAGTATTTGTCAGGAAGTCAGTAGACGAAGACCACCAAGGTTTGAAAGAACTAAAACAGGCTGCAAATGCACTTAAACTGTGGGACACTGATAACGCTGGAAAAGATGTTCCAAATCTTCTAATGTTGAAACTCTACAGCATTTTATTTTCTCTGATTATGACTAAAATATCTTCTCTAAAGTTACATTTCTGTTACAACTTTCCTTATGAAATGACACGTAATCTTTCTGTGAGGAGAATCATGACTTTCTTTTCTGTTAGGAATATTGCACGCCTTAGAAAATCATGATAACAAGAACTACTACTGAAAGGAGAACTGTACATTAAAAATGCCAGAGGAGATTATTAGGAGATTGGTATAATCAGGAGAGGAAAAGTAAAAGCAACAAAAAGGAACTACCAGAGAGCTGAAGGAAGGGGCAAATATTTAAATAGTTCCTACCTGACAGTGTCAAAGGCCTGGATTCATCCCATCTCACTTCAGGTGCTTAATATTGTTGATTTAAGCTGCACAAGACAGATCTGGGCCACAATTAACAGGAAAGCTCAGAGTTTTAAAGTTAACACTGCTGTGGCCCTTGTAATATATAGCAGATAATGGAAAAGATATGAAAGTATGCAGGTGACAAACAATTAATTGGGTTTTCCGGTCTTCACAAAGATTTTGAGAAACCTCAGTGATGCAGCTAGGTAACTCTGAAAAATTCTGATCTTGAAGACCATTTTCTTTATACATATTGTTATAGAACCCAACTTCTTTCCTAAGTGGAAAGACTGATGAACTGTGTTCTATATAATCAGTCAATGCCATATTTTTTATCCTTAAATGCTCTCCAGGAATTTTATTATATTTTAATCATATATTTTCCATCCTGAAAGGAATGTTACACACACTGGGATTGTGCATTGCAAAGAAATAAATATTATAGGACTCTCATATATTATTTTTAAGCTGTGAGGAAGGTTAATTTGCACACATGAAATTCGCTGTGTTAAAAAACATGAGTACACTGCATGTAAAGAGAACAGTATTTAATTTTGTATAACAGATTTTAAAATTACGTCATTAAACATAATAAAAAGGTGAGCTGCTATCTAACAACTGTATAGAAAGAGACATTATGTATTTTTTCTAGAATCATAAAATACCATGGTTTGTATTGTTTTGGGTTTTTTTTCCCCTAAAAGAGAGCATTATAAATGGCTTCATGAACAATTAACAAAAATGACTTTATTTATTCTCCAAGTGGAAACTCAAAATTCCCTCCTTCAGTAAAGTATAAGACTTCTGTCCTATCATGTTATAAGATTAAGCATGACTTTAAGTTTGTAATGTGATAGAAACTTTGAATGGGTAGTTTGGGAAGACAGAAGAAAAAGTTTGTGTCTTGGTTGAAAGAGTGTCTTCCTATAACCAGCAGTAAACTGGTCTGCTTACGAACTATGATCTATATTTTTAAACATTTGTAACAGAAGTGTGTAATTAATTCTGAACTTCTGTGAGAAAGACATATAATTTCCCCACAGAGGCCTGGAGAAATGACATACATTTCATGCAGCTGTTCTGTGATCTAAAAAACCTGTAGAATGTGTTCAGGATTTGGGCATGAATTTATCTTACTCTTTGATTTTGGAATGACAACATTTGGTGTTTTTCAAAAGGGATTGCCTGACAGAAAATTTAACAGAATATCCCCTACTTTCCTCCACATTAATTTCAGGACAGAAAAAAAATGTAAGAATGGGATAGAAAACAAATTTACTGTAAATTACAAATTCATGGGAAATACGTTCAAGCTATTGCTCTAAGAGTCATAGTGTGGACTGCAAGCCTTCCTGTACTGTTTTTTTGTGGACACATTTCCAAGACAGACTCTTTCTTAAAACTCAGGGGCTTTAGAAAGCTTATTTAGGGCAGCTTTCCTGAGTATTTGCAGTTCATCACATTGCGTTCTGAGTGGAGATAAATGGTGTTGCATTTGTGTCATTCTAAACCTTGGATCCTTCACAGGGTTCAAACTCTGCAATGGCATTTTCTCCATCAAGGTTATACTGTGTTGAATAATAAACTGCAGAAATCATGATGCCCTTTATGTTTCCCTTAATCTAAGGCATCGTTCTTGGAAGCAGAGAATCAACCCATGTGGATTTGGTATGGTCTCAGGACTCCATTGTGTATGATATGCTATGATGGCTCCACAGAGTGATTCCACCATTACCTGAGTAGCAATATAAAGACAGTGGTGATTCTCAGAATTTGAGCAGAAACAATGACTTATTTTGTATACTTTCTGTAACTCTTTCACTAAAAGAAATCTCAAGAATGTAAGGTGAGATCTGTGGACTCAAAGATGAAATTCCAATCAGAAAAAATCATAATGAAGTAAACTGTGTAATAAAGTCAATAACTATATGACTTAGTATAATAAACTTGGGACTTCAGAAGAAATAAATTATACTAAAGCAATCACATACTAATTAATAAAAGAGAATTTTATGAGTCATAGGCAGTGTATTACCATAATAATTACAAAAAAGCACTAATCTCATTAAACCAACCTGTAACATGATTATCAGCTCACATGAATTAGTGATGCATGCTTCTCATACAGTAGAGGAAACCTCATATGAAAACACTAATTATAACTAATGCAATGAAAAAGGCATGGATATTATTATTTTTTCACTGTTTAATAGAGGAATTTTCCTTTTTTTTAGCAAAAGTGTAGGAAATAAGCTTTGATTAGTCTCTGCAAAGGTATCACCTTAATCACATCTACTTGGATCTCCTTAATCTTTTTTATTTGCTTTTTTTTTTATTTACATTGAATAGAAACAATATATACAAGTTTTCATTTGGCTTCCTAAAGCTGTGTTGCTGAAACTATTTCTCCAAGGAGCCCTTCGATTAACTGTGTTCCTAGTGGCACCATCCACACCAGACATCTCAGCACTGCTGTTGTCAAAACAAAGTAGAAGATACAGGAAGGAAACTCATTTATTAAGCACTACAACTAGCAATCAGGGAGGTAGCTGTAACCATATCTAGTTAACTTCTGTTTCCAGCTGTGTTTTCTAGTTATTTATCATTTAGGGCAACTCAGACATACATTAAGTTTAGCCTTTGTTGCAACAATGTGGAGCTGTGTCCATAGTGCTTATACTGTACCTTATCCTGTAAATGCAAGATCAAATACATATGGGAAAACCTATATTTGACATGGAATACCTCAATACATTTTGTTCTACCAGCTACTTACAGTCAAAAATCAAAGCTATGACTTTTTAATAGGATGATTACATCAGGAATATGATAAAAGTAAGCATGGGATCAGATTTTATTTCATTTTTGTATTATTAACAAAAGCTCAGATATCTGACCAGTTTTTTACCCAGTGACGTGGATGCCTGTTCAAGTCATATGCAGCCAGTTTCACCAAAAGAATGCTGTGGAAAACGGTGTCAAAATGTGTATTAAATTCTAGGTAAACGACAGTTGCAGACTTTCCCTCATCCACCGAGCTGGTCATCTTGTCATAGAAGGAGATCAGCTTCATCAAGCAGGGCCTGTCTTTCATAAACACATGCTGACTTGGCCTGACCACCTGATTGTCCTTGCATTCCTTGCACAATGTCACTCAAGATGTTATGCTCCATAACCTACAATGTCACAGAGGTCAGATTGACAGGCCTGTAATTCCCCAAATCCTCCTTTCGTCCCTTCTTGTAGATGGGTGTGGGAGTCACATTTGTTACCTTCAAGTCAACAGGGACTTCCCCATTTAGACAGGAGTGCCAATAGATGGTGGAGAGTGGCTTGGTGAGTACTTCCACTAGCTCCTTCAGCACCCTTGGGTGGATCCCATCTGTTTCCATAGACTTGTGTATGTCTAAGCAGTACAGCAGGTTTCTAACTATTTCCTTTTGGGTTATGGGGGCTTCATTCTTCCCCCTATCCCTGTCTTCCAGCACAGGGAGCTGCGTACCCAGAGAACAACTAGTCTTACTATTAAAGACTGATTCAAAGAAGGCATTGAGTACCTCAGCCTTTTCCTCATCCTTAGTTACTATGTTACCCTCTGCATCCAATAAAGGATGAGGGTTCTTCTTAGCGGTCCTTTTGTTGCTAATATATTTATAGAAATATTTTTTACTGTCTTTTGAAACAATAGACAGATTGAGCTCTAGTTAGGCTATGGCCATTCTAATCCTCACCCTGCATAACCTCGCAATATCTTTGTAGTCCTTTTGCTTTGCCTACCTCTTCTGGCAATTTAATAAACTCTCCTCTTTTTTGAGTCCCAGCCAAAGTTCTTTGTTCACCCAGGCCAGTCTTCCCTGCTGGATTGTCTTTCTGCACATGGGTAAGACCCGCTTCTGCACATTTAAGATTTCTTTCTTGAGGAAAGCCCATCCTTCCTGTGCTCCTTTGCTCTTCAGGACTGCCTCCCAAGAGGTTCTGTCTACCAGTCTCCTAAAGAGTCCAAAGTCTGCCCTCTGGAAGTCCAAGATAGCAGTTCCACTGACCCTACCCTTACTTCTTACCCTGTAAGGCTGGGCAGAGAATGGACTGAGAACAGCCTTAAGGAAAAAAACTTGGGGGTAATGGTGGATGAAAAGCTGGACATGAGCCAGCAGTGTGTGCTGGCAGCCTAGAAAGCAAATTGTACCCTGGGCTGTATCCAGAGAAGCATGACCAGCAGGTTTAGGGAGGCGATTCTCCCACTCTACTCTACCCTTGTGAGAACCCATCTGGAATACTGTGTCCAGCTCTGAAGCCCTCAACATATGAAGGATATCGACCAGTTGGAGCGAGTCCAGAGGAGGCCACGAAGATGATCAGAGGGCTGGAGCAGCTCTGCTATGGGGACAGGCTGAGACAGTTGGGTTTGTTCAGCCTGGAGAAGAGAAAGCTCCAGGGACATCTTATAGCAGATTTCCAGTACCTGAAGAGGGACTACAAGAAAGCTGGAGAAGGACTTTTTACAGGAACCTGTAGTGATAGGACAAGGTATACAGGTTTAAGTTTAATGTGGTAGATTTAGATTGAATGTAAGGAAAATTCTTCCTGGAGAGGGTGGTGAAGCACTGGAACAGGTTGTCCAGATAAGCTGTGGATGGCCCCCTCACTGGAAGTGTTCAAGGCCAGGCTGGATGAGGCTTTGAGAAACCTGGTCTAGTGGAGGGTGTCCTTGACCATGGCGGGGGGGGGGGAACTAGATGATTTTTAAGCCCCCTTCCAACTCAAACCATTCTATGATTCTATGATTTTCTGAGAATCTAAAACTCCATCATTTCATGATCACTATGCTCCAGACTATCTCCTATCATCACTTCATCCAAACATCCTTCTCTGTTCACAAATATGAGGTCCATCAGGGCACCTTCCCTAGTTGTCTCACTCACCAGCTGTGTCAGAAAGTTGTCTTCAACACCCTCTAGGAACCTCAGATAATGTGTTCTCGCTCCCATACTGTATTTCCAGCAGACATCTGGTAAATTGATGACCACCATGACAACAAGGAGTAGTGATTGTTAGAATTCTCCCAGCTGTTTATACAATATGTTGTCTGCCTCTTCAACTAGGTTGGATGCTCTATAACAGACTCCCTCCTGATCTCTGCCTTGTTGGCTTTCTGCCCGATTCTTACTCATAAGCACTCAATCCTATCATCACCATCATCAAGCTCTAGAAAACCAAAACACTCCGTAACATACAGGATTATCCCACTGCCTGTCCTTCATTGCCTGACCATTCAGAACAATTTATAGACATCCATTGCAGCACTGCAGTTTTGTGTGTCGTCCCACCATGTTTAGGTGGTGACAACCACATCACAGTTTTCCTACTGCACTCTGGCTTGCAGTTTCTCTTGTTTATTGCCCACACTGTGTGCACTTTTGTAGATGTATTTCAATTGGGCTACTGATCCTGCCACCTTTTTGTGAGAAGAGCCTTAATTTCTGTGAGACCATTCTCAGGTACTTTTGTGCTTTCTAACACATCAATGGCCATTGAGTCTTTACTGATATATGGGTCTCCATACACTACCTCCACTGAGGTGGCAGATTGAAGGACCTTGCTAGCACAATACCTGTCAAAAATTAGTGTGTGACCCTGAGGGTTAACTCCAGTGAGCCTGCTTTTATACCTTTCCGTCTTGAAACCTAGTTTATATATATGTATCAGATGAAGTAATACTCATACTTTCTAACCTTATTGATTTTTGTATCTTTTTTATACATATCAATATATTCATTTCTATGCAACTGTTTTACAGTAAAAATAAGAATAAACCAGAAAATATTTAAGGAAAGGATTTGGAGTTTTTTTGTGGTAGGTTTGTTTGTCTGGTTGCTTTGGGGTTTGGGTTTTTTTTTGTTTGGTTGGTTTTTTTTACATTCTTGCTTTTATCTGGAACTTGTGAGGTTTTTAAAATTATATCCTGAGGTCTCTGCAAAATGCAACTTGTATGATGAATATCAAGTGGGTAAGCTGTTAATCTACTTGGATCTCTCATCTGTTTCACTTTTTCAGAACACTCTGGATGGATAGCAGTGCTGTGACCAGCACTGGATATTTTGACTTGAAAATAGTTTCCTGCTTTGAAATAGATATCTCTGTTTCACATGAATCTTTATCATTCATAAATGTCTTGACATTCATTTTGCAATGCAAGAGCATTATCCAGTGACAATGTTCAATACATTTTGACATTATCTTCTAAGTAAAATAATGACTAGGAAGATAAGAGAGTAGCATATTACAAAAGCGCTCTCCTGTATTATATAAATTAACAAATTCAAGAGGTGGAATTAATTTCTTCTGTTATTTATTTGTTGTGAAAATATTATTAAAAAACCCCACAAACCCAAACTAAAGCAAACAAACAAAAAATAATGAACCAAACAAAAGCAAACAAACCAACCAACCCATCAACTGCCCCCCCCCCCCCCCCCCCCCCCCCCCCAAATCACAAACAAGATAAATCTTGTAATATGGCTTTGGGAAAAAATGTAGAAAATCCCTAAGTGAATAAAAAGAAAATCAATTAACCTTTAAACCAGACATTTCTTTTTTGATCTTACCTAATCTAAAGTCAATTTTTTTAAAATTATATGCTTTTAGAATTATAGAACTCTCCATTATTAAAATTGTTCAGTATTAGTCAATGGCAATAAGCTATTTTTCTCCAAGTGACCAGTCAAATTGTCTAAATATTTTTGTCTTTTTTTTTTTTTTTTTTAATGTAGTCATTATCACTAATATTTTCTGTCAATTAGCTTATGGAATAAGCTTCTTAATTTTTTTAGAAGCACAGAAAAAATTTGGTTCTATTTCCTGTTAATATTTTCAATTTCTTGTATGTAACCATGGAAAAAAGAATGTAATGAACAAGAATGACTCAAAACTAATGTTTTTCCACTATACACTGAGAGGGTAGAACTGGATCGAGAGCAGCCCAGAGGAGAAGGACTTGAGGGTACTGGTGGATGAGAAGCTTTACATGAGCCAGCAGTGTGTACTGGCACCCCAAAAAGCCAGCCGTATCCTGGGTTGTATCAGGAGAAGTGTGGCCAGCAGGTCAAGAGGGGTGATTCTCCCCCTCTACTCTGCTCTAGGGAGACCCTACTTGGAGCACTGTGTCCAGCTGTGGAGTCCTCAGCATAAGAAGGATACTGACCTGTTGGAACAAGTCCAGAGGAGGGCCACAAAGATGCTCAGAAGGCTGGAGCACTTCTCCCATGAAGAAAGGCTGAGAGAACTGGGTTTGTTCAGCCTGGAGAAGCGGCGGCTTTGGAGAGTCCTTATTGCAGCCTTCTAGTACCTGAAGGGGGCCTACAAGGAAGCTGGGGGAGGGTTTTTTACAAGGGCCTGTAGTGACAGGTCAAGGGGTAATGAGTTTAAACTGAAAGCAGGGAGATTTATATGAGATATCAGGAAGAAATTCTTCACAGAGAGGGTGGTGAAGCACTGGAACTGGTTGCCCAAAGAAGCTGTGGGTGTCCCATCCCTGGCTGTCTTCAAGGCCAGGCTGGTTGAGGCTTTGAGCAACCTGGTCTAGTGGGTGGTGCCCCTGCCTGTGGCAGGGTGGTTGGAACTAGATGATCTTTAAGGTCGCTTCCAACCCAAACCATTCTATGATTCTGTGATTCTATGAACTTGAAAGTTGAAGCTTTTTATGGTTTCAGTGGTGATAAAACTCCTAATGATGAAAAACAACAGTAACAAAAACTCAACCAGGCATCCAAACCAAAATACAAACTGAGAAAAAAACAACTTTTATATGCTTGAAGGCTGAATAAAATAGACATGCCGCAGGAGTTGCATGAAAATAACAGATACCACTGGATGTTAGAAGTAAGGCCTTAAAAGGACTGTAAAGAAACCTACTCCCTGATACATAGCTGTCAATATAATGAAAACTATTGCTAGTTTATCAAGAGTCCTGGTCTTCCTCTTCCTCATATCAACTCAGTAACTTCAACAAATTGTTTAGTGTCTTTGGAGATTTGCTCAGATGACTCTTACTGTTCCAGCCAAGCAACTCCAATTACTTTAAGATTTTGCAGTCTTGGACAGGTTATCTGTCTTGTATGCTAAAAAAATATATATTCTGGTATGGTTGTGCTTTTATTAACATTTTTTGACTTCTCATCAGAATTCTGTAGTTTTTAGCTAACAAGGGATTTTAAATTGTCTCTTGAATGTCTGGCTTATTCACTCTTTATGCTCTTCACGACAAAAGGTCTTTCTCTTGCTTTATGTTATAACAATAAGTCAGAGTTCAAATAGAATTAGGAAGTTGTATATAAGAGTATGTGAAGGGTCTACAAAATACTATCTAGAAAGCATTTTTTGACTCATTTGAATCTAAGAAATGTCAACACAGTGAATGCAGGGAGAAATTCTGAAGAGATATATACTTCATCAGTTGCTTTCCCTACAAATGAACTTTGTGTATGTGGGTGACAATGAAACGTTTTGTGCTATAAAGACATTTCTGGAGACAGACTAGAATCAGCTTACTCTAACTGCCTCAACATGTAAAGAAAGCTGCTGCCTCTCATTCATAATGTTCTTATAGCATGGCTTCAATCTTACAGCACCACTTCTTTTTCAGTATCAAGCATGCCAGCCTACAACTTCTTACAACTCCTTTGTGAATATTAGTTTATTGCTTGAGATTTTCTAGACTTAACTTTTTGCTCATTTTTACTCCTACATTCAAAGCTAATAGGTGGATCAAACTTTCAGATATTTATTTGGGTTTCCACTGGCTAATTTAATTTTCAGAAGCTCTATTTCGGTTAATCTCATGTTTACAGCAAATTCCTACATTTAAGTCAGAAAAGGAATCCTTCAAGTCAGTGAAAGGAATTTACAACAGAAAGAAATTAGTTGTTCTCCCTATCACACATTAAATAACAATGATGGTGAGACTGACAAATTTGATTTTTCTATATAGAGGAATGGAACTGTGAAAATTTCTAAGTGTAAGTATATATTACATTAATGTCTGTAATAATATATGTACAAATACAGAATATTTCAATTTCATATTAATCGTCAATAAATAAATTAACACATTCTTACTGTACTTGGTTTTGTACATGTATAATCTCTATTCACTTATTCCCTCATTTGAATTTTAAAAATTTTAAATCAGCTAAAATTTTATAATTGTGATTGCATGATGAAAAAGACTCATAAGTGCCTTGTCTTCTGCTTTACTTATTGCCTATGTTTGACTCAAATATAGACCTTCAGCAGCAAAAACGTCTAGTCATTTTACCACAAACCTCTATGCACAACATTTCTACCTTTATACGTAAACTGTGAGAATTCACTGAAAATTAACAAATGGTTTGAACTAACATGAAACCTTTGATAAAAACAAATTTAAGTTCTTTGAATTTTACTCCTACGAAGATAAGAAATGTGAACTGCACAGTGGCTTGCATTTCTTCTTGGTTGTTGCCCACGCTGTGTGCGTTGGTGTAGATGCATTTCAGTGGGCTATTGATCCTGCCACCTTTTTGGTGTGAGAAGCCTTAATTTCTATGTGACAATTCTCTAGCACTTCTGTGGTTTCTAACACATCAATGGCCCTTGTGTCTGTGTTGTCACATTACTCTCCATTCCCTAGCTCCACTGAGGTGGCAGACCAAAGGTCCTTGACAGCACACTGCTCCTTCAAAACACTGGTGTGCCACCCCCAGGGTTATCTCCAGAAAGGCTTGCTTTATCCCTTTCCCCCTTCAAATCCAATTTAAAGCTCTCTCAGTGAGCCCTGCTAACTTCTCCACCAGATCCTTCTCCCCTTTAGAAACAGGTATTTCCTATCTGTTGCCTGAGGCCTGGTGCTGTATAGACTGACCCATGATGAATGTCTTCAGGATTTTAATAATTTTATAAAATAACATGTAAAAAAAAAAAAAAAAAAAAAACCAAAACTGTGCCTAAGACTACTGCAAATAATAGTCTTACATTTGTACTGAAGAAACAGTGAGGAACATATTAATATTATTTATGACTTGGTAATGTTTTTCTTTCTTGTAACCTGTTGGATCTCTAGACTAATGATTCTATACGCATCTTATATTGTTAATGAATATTGTTTCAAATGTTTAGTCATCACATCTATGCTTTTGGTATCATATTATAAATGTCCACCTCTGAAGGATTTTACTACTACACTAAGTAGGGGAGATAACTTCCATTGTACAAAACCTCTTTTAGTTAGTATTTGTATGTCTACAAGCTTATATTTGGTAGAGATGAAACTGTTTACACACTGTAAAGTAAAATTTAAAACAGCTGTCAGAGTATTTGACCTTCTTAGCTATGCCTCTGAAATGCATTTTTTATTACACTGATATTCACAAAAGAACCAACTCATTTCTGTGCAGAAAAAGGTGTGGTTATACTTTCTATATTAAAACAATGGTTCAGCTAAGGTCTTGTTGCACAGTCTGTGGAGTGGGAAAAATGAGAACATACTGACAAGGACTTGTGCATGAAAGCACATTCAGATTTTCTGATTAAACCAGCACCTTTTGAAGCTGGAGTACCAAGCATTAATATAATCATGCTTTTTGTTTCTTAATTGCCTTCTAGTACAGAAAGCTCATGGCAAAAATAATTGAATCAACCCAGAAAAAAACACAATCAAACTTGACTGTGTCCAGGTTCATGGTTGCACCTGTTAACCTACAGGCTGTGTGAGTTGGACATATGCAATATATATCAGAATGTAAAACCAAAATCTCCTTCAGTTCTGGTTATGTTTGCATTTGCTATGGGTTTTCAGGAAATTATGAGTTAGTTTTTAATTAACCCTACCAGAAACAGGTATGATTTCAAATGCTGAATTATGCCTTCAGGTTTCTAAGTCAACAGATGTTGACCTTGGAGTGACAAAATTTCCTTCTGTGATATATAACCTAATCAGCATTACATCTTTCAGTTATATGAAAAGAGCACTATCTAATTAGAGAATATGCTTTTCAAAAATGAAGGTTGAAGGTTAAGATTTCAGTTAGGATGCATTAGCTTAAATATGCCTCTGGGCTATTCTTATTAGCTAGGCTTTTCATGAATTCTCTTAAAAAGAACTGGAAAAGACTCTCCTAAAACTAGAAAGAAATTGATTCAATGGTATGCATGAATTCATATTCAATTTTTGTATAAGTGGTCCTTGATGATTTGAAGGTTCAGACTACGTGCCCCTTTGAATGTTAGGATTCATCTTCACAGAAATACTGTATGAACAGTGATATTAGTGTTGAGACAAACACATTCATAGAAAGATGTTTTTCAAGCTTGGTCTTGTACTTGAGAAACAAGCATACAGGACTAATATGTTTGTATCTTTCCTCCAGCTAACACCCAATACGATGCACCTGTATTTTCTAGCATCTCTGTGACAGCACACCTTTCTCTAATATTCATTGACACTGGAATCACTCCTCAAAAGGAATTCTAGATACTGTTACAGCTACCTTTTTTTTTTTTTTTTCTTTTTTTTTTTCTTTTTACTTTGTGTGAGGAGGAAGATGGCTTAAAGGAAAGAATGGCAATACTTCTGCAACCCAGAACTCATAATTAACTCCAAAATCTCATAGTGTCAAGCAGAAAGTGGAATACGTTGTTGTAATCCTACCACATGAATTAAGAAATTGGGGAGAAGGAGGTAAAAAGTCAGTGTGATTGGTTCAGGAAAGTAGTATCTGGATTTCATAGAGGGGAAAGCCACGATGTTCGGCTATTAGCTTGCAATAAGTAGATGGATGCGGAAACAAAATTTTGATTCAATATGAAATTCACTTCTTCATTTTAAACTACTAGCCACCATCTTCCTTTCCTTGCTAACAAATGGATTTAAGGTTTAGAAAAGTCACTTCCATGATTCTAATATTAACTGAATATGTTAATTTAAATTTCCTAAAAATAACAAGCAAAACCACAGCACATTGTGAAAAAAAGTAAGCTGTTTTCATAAATACAAGCACCTCCGTGTTAAAAATGCCTTATACAAATGAAAAAAAAAAAAAAAAGGAGAGTCCACTTTGTCCATCTACTGATAAATTCTTTCAATCTCTGGAGGCAATTTGCTCTCTTTGAAACAGAATAATTTGAAAACAAAAGCATACTTCAGCTGTTTAAATGGCTGATTTTCTACATGCACTACACAGAAAACTATAAAACAAACCCCCAAAACTATATCCCAACTGCGTTTCAATCCTTTTTGTCTCAAGCATAGTATTGTAGAAATTTTTAAAAAGTATGAGAATAAAGAAAAGGGTTACACACTTTCCTTTGCGTTCTTCAACAGAATGAAGGTATTTGGGGTTTTATAATACCAGTTAAAAGCTGATGTAAATCAGATAAATATCCAGTACAGAAACTGAGGTTAGTCTTCTTCCAAATGATAATAACTGAAGAGAAAAAGAGAAACATTTTTCACATTTTGTAAGGTTCCTCTGTATCATTTTTCCTCTTTAGGTAAGAGCTTTCCTTTAGTCTAGCTCCTATCACAGCATACATTTCTCGAATGTCAGGATAATGATTCAATCTCTTTACAAATGGGTTGTGTCTCAAGGGTTTGAAATATTACTATGACTAAAAGAATATGACTACTTTCCTTATAAATTCATAGCAAACTATTTTGAAGTCATTAAACAACTATGATCAGTTTACCACTGAACTTTAGTTTATGTTTGGGAAGAACAGGAGGTCAACTTAACTGAGATGAATATACATCTGAAACAGATTCATACAGCCTCTTTGCACAATTTGCAACATTATTCTTATTTGCTTGAGAACTCTGAGACAATGGGGCTCCCAGCAGTGGTTAGAATTTATTCCATGTCAAAAGTGTAACACATCTATAAAACATTGACATTTATGAGCACAAAAGAAAGATGGTGTGGTTTTGTTTGAAACTGTAGTATTGTTTTAAATTAATACTGTGATTTTTTCACCTACCTAGCAAACATAGAAATATCTGAGGACAATTTTCAAAGGTAATGCATATATATTGGAAAGCTTGAATGCCTTGTTGGATAAAATGAAACTGAATTTTTGGCATTTATTATTCAAATGATCTGCCAGCTCAAGACTTTTGAAGTGAATAAGTAGATCTATACGGTATAATGTGCTGCTGTGCAGGATATTTCAGGTAACTGAATAAGTCAGCTATGTGTATGCATGTATGCATTTAATGTTTTGTACATTAATCACACTAAGTTTATAAAATAGTTTGAGAAATGACTGCATAAAATTGGCATTGTAAGGTTCCAGATAGGTTTTAATGACAACATTCTAGATCAAGTCAGCCCAGAAATACAAGCCTGCATTTTTAATGGGACAATTAGGACTATCACAACTCTGCAGATAGAATTCTGCCTCAAAATGGTAATGTTCATTGTATTAACTTGAGTTGCATGAATGTAAATAAAAATTGAATCAGGTATGGAACTAATCTAGGACAATAATCCATTTTGCAAAAGTTACAGAAGTATACCTGAAGTAGAGGTACAAGTTCTACAGTGGTGAGAAGCATTGGGGGAAAAAAATAAAAAAACCCAAACCTCAAAACCCACAAAAATAACCAGCTAGGAATACTTTTAGCTAACAGACAATCTGATGAAGACTTCTCTTTAGGGAATACCAAGAACAGAACTTAGAAACAAAAATTAGTTTTCCATTCAATTTCTTTGTCTTTAGAGAAGAAAAAAGCTATCTGCATACAGATCTGACACAGACACAAAGTATGTGCTACATACCTCTAAAAATATGGATGTATTCCAGGGTTAAATCATGACATATTTACATGGAAAATAATGGATACTACAGCTATTTTCTGACATTATTGTCAGAAAATCATCAGCTGACATGCTTGGCTGAATTTCATATTTAAAGGATGTATCTGTCTGTGATGAGACTTGTCTAAAATTCTTTGTCCTTGAAACTATCTTGCACAAGAGGAATCACACCTAACACGTCAAAATACTCTTGAACAATGTTCAACCAAAGCAAAATGCTCCTGCTCCCCAGAGCAGGAATAAAACCACAAACAAACAAACAAAACCAAACTTCCTCCTCCAGATTGTGAATATTTTTTTATTTCATATGTTTTTGGACACCAAGTAAAATTAATACTGGAATATGAGCTACAAAATTATATTTTATTATTTCATATAATAATTTTCAATTAAAGATATTGTATGATTTAAAAACTAATTCTAGGATGTAAATGAATAAATGACTAAATTAATGTTACACACTGTCTTCAACAGTATGATAATACAATGTTAGAATGAAGAAACCACGGTTTTCCATAGGTCTTCATTATGCTTAAATTGGTTTAATTCCATTAAAGTTACAGGACTAAACTTCTTGCTCAAGGATTTTTAGGATTGGCAGCACATAAAAGATTTACTGAATTCTACTTCTTGATAGTGTACTACAGATAAGAGTTAAGTTCTGCAATGATTAGTTTATTTTTATACTACTGTATTAATATATCTTCAGCAAAATTAGGGTGGATAAGACACAAAAAAAAGCACTATTGCCAGCATGGGCTGTCAGTAGAGGATGATCCTAATGCTGATCTAGAGGAATGTACTCTACTTTTTCAGCTAAGTAGATCAACTTACTAGAGGATTGAGATAGTCAAGGAGGAAAAGGCTATACAGTGGAGTATTTATCATCAATGCATTCATTTGAGGTATCTCACTGAATATTTGGTTAATATTAAGCATATGACAATTTAGAATCTACTTTGTAGGGATAGATGTTTTCTAACTTATATGGTTTCATATAATGGAGAAAAGGGCAAATAGACTATAAAAGACAAATTTGTCTGACAACAGCTGCATTTTATGTGTTTTTTAAGCAGAATGACAAATTTTAGTTAACACTACTGCTATAAAAATATTTCAGAATTATAAACTTCTTTTTCACAGGTGTATATATTTGAGGCAACTTCTCATGTCAAAATTGCATACTGATTTTTTTTTTTTTTTAGTGGGAAATGGAAGCTGTCCTTGTCAACATAATACAGGTTGAAAACGTAAAAGAAAATATTCACAATAAACATTAACCATTGGTTCCAACATTACCATTCATAGCAATAATAAAGAAATTTGGAAAGAAGGAAGTCACAAGTTTGCAAAACATGTAGAATGAAACAAATATTTATATTATTCTGAATATTTGGGCAAAATAAAATTGGCTCCCTGAACAACTTAGTAAACTGCAGACAGCACTGACACCAAGTCTGCCAAGGGCTTAGAAAGAGTTGCTATAATGCTTCAGGTACACTGACTGAAAAAGAGACATTATTACCTGTAATGTTAGCTTACTAATTTGCAAAGCAGTGTAAGAGCATAGAGCTTAAAAAGTAATAAATGTTATGTTTTCACTTTTTCACAACAGCAGGAGAATATGGGATTATTTCCCATTACTTCCAAACTGAATTTTATAAATATCTTGAAAGATAAACAGCATTCACTGGCGGGTTTTAGTAAGGCAACAAGTAGCATTCTTAAATTAGCAGAAAATGCCAACTGATTTTGCAAACTGGGCAAACTTCTAAGGGAGAAGACAGTAGTTGACTTTAAACACTTGGGAGGAGCAAAAAACTTACAGCCCTGTGTAACCCAAGGTAGATCCTATTGTGGATCTTCGTGATTTAATTCCAGCTAGCAAAATATCACGAAGCCGCTCTCACAAATTCCCCCTTCCCTCTTTCAGTGGAGGGGAAGAATCGAGGGAAAATACAAGGAAGCTCGTAAAATTGAGATAAGAACTATTTAGTAATTAAATCTAAATTAATATATACAAATACTACTAATAATAAATAATTAAAATAATAGAAAATAAACCCTAAGATACAATATGATGCAATTTCTCACCACTCACTGATCAATGCACAAACAGGTGCTGAGTAGTGAGAGTCAGACCTGAGAGCCTGAGAGATGCGGTCTGGGGACTGAAGCCCGAGAGCTGTCACAGCAGATTCTGAACGAACCCTATCAGCGATAGCATGACTGGGAAAACTAAACAAACCCAGCAACTTCCTCACGAATGAGCCAGCACAGGGGTTAGCAAAGCAGCTAACTCAGGAGTCAGGGAGGTTGTTAACAAGTGTATGGGAGTAAATGAGCAAGAGATTAAGGGTGGCGAGAGTAACGGCTCCTGGACCCCCTCCTTGCCTACACCCTGAGCATGATGTATTAGGGAATGAAATACTTCCTTGGTCAGTTTGGGTCAGCTGTCTGAACTGTGTGTCCCCTACACTACCTGTAGCGAGAAAGTGAGAGCTGGGACCACAGCTGCAGTATCAGAAGTGGAGAAAGACCTTGAATTCAGTGCAGGCATTCTCCAGTGTCAGCTAAGACCTTATCAGAACTTCTCTCAGCATCCAGGAACACAGCTTCATAGCAGCCATGGTAAAGAGAGTTGACTCTTTCCTGACTGAGCCCAGCACAACATCCTATTCGGTTCTCTAACGATGAATCATCTATGTCTCAATCATTACACTGGAAATACAAGAACGGAAAAAGTGTTCAGATTTGACAGCAATAAAAAAAACCCTCAGCTGTCAGGCCCTAAAAATAACCACTGAGTATTTATAAGTTTATTTTTCAGAACCTAATAAATATTTCTGAATGTTTTCACCCATAAGTAATATCTAGAAATCAGCATGATCCTTTTGTCAAATTCCATGCTCCCAATTCCAAGTAACAGTTAGTTACACAGAGAAAGGTGGGAAACCTGTCCAAGGGTAAAAATTAATCTCTTAGAAGTGTAATTTCTTGTGATTTTTTTTTTTCAGAATAAGCTGATTGAAAATCATAGTAATATACACATTAAAGAGAATGACCGAAAGTTTTGTAAAACAAAATATAAATTATTGAGTTTGAAAGATAAAAAGCAAAAAAATGACTGACATATTGTTTTTAAAATAATGCAATAATGCATTAAAATAATGCAACTGCCACTTCAAAATTTTTCATTTTTCTTGCTAAATATCTTTTTTTGTCACCTGCATTTTTTGCTGTTAAATGATACTACATAATTAGTATTTTTGGGGAAAAAAAATCCTTTATTGATTTTATTCTTTTGAATTTCCATTTTGGAACCATGACATGACTTGCTACTTTGAGCTTAACATATCGGTAAATGATCATCTGAAAAATCTGTCATATTTTAAAATTAGCAACAATTATTCTCAGTACACTTCTCATGGTGAAGCTCTTGAGCAGTTACCATAGACCTTTCATAAACTTTTGACAAAAGGTTTCCACTGTTCTCACACTCTCACATTCTATGAGTCTACATATTCAGCATATTTATGGGTCTTTGGATATATATTCTGTTAAATTTTAGGGTGAAAAGACTATCAGAAAGTTATGTTTTCATCTGTTGAATATTTTCAACATCTTACACAAGGAGAGGAGAGGAGAGGAGAGGAGAGGAGATGAGAGGAGAGGAGAGGAGAGGAGAGGAGAGGAGAGGAGAGGAGAGGAGAGGAGAGGAGAGGAGAGGAGAGGAGAGGAGAGGAGAGAACTTTTGCACTACCATTCATGGATACTGCATTCTTAGTTGTGCTCTGGATAGTAATATTCCATCGGAAAGATGACCTCCTACACTTTGGAAAAATACTGAAATTCAGTAACTTATTTGAAGGTGACAATCTCAGCTTGATGTATCATAACACATCCTTCCAATTACTGAATTTGACATCCTTTTTTTTTTTTTTTTTTTTTTGGTGAATAAGGTAATTTTCAAATAGAATCAAGTTTGGAAGGACTGGTTGATACCTAACGAATTTCGCAATGAAGATGAAACGTCAGATGTCTTTGGCTGCAGATGCAGCTCAGATTATTGCTGTGTGCACAGTCAGTTAAGTAGCATTGGTACAATGTTACCAACATAAAAAGCTGCAGTATAGTAATCTGCATACCTTGTCTGAAGTCGTGGTAATATTGGAGTTAACTTTGCAAGAGGTTAGTACACCTTCAGAGGTCAGTACGTTGATGCAGCTTAAACAAATGGGGAGACAGATGGCTCCTGTGAATGGCCTTAAAGAACACCATTCAACATTATGGTATTGTTATGATTCTTTGTCCTTCTTACAAAGATCAGACTGTCTCTCAGAATGATAAACACACAATTGAGAGTGGAAAGCCATTTTCTCATCTAGGAAGAATTCACAATTCTATGAATTCTAGCTTATTCTGTGAATTTTTATGAATGAAACTGGAAAATAATACACATCCTTGTCTTTCTGTAGTGTATCTGCCATAAATATTTTTTTCATTGGCTTCTGGAATGTTTTTATGTTAATGTTAAACTCCTTCTGACACTACTAAAATATATGGACAACCTAATACTGCAACCTGAAATATATTAGTCAGATAACTATATACTAAAGTGCTACAAAAATTGGAATATTTGTGAGATATAAAGTTTGATCACTTAAATTATGAACAAAGCTGTAAGCTAGACTTTCATAAGTTTTATATATAATTCCTGAAAACAAATTCATTTGTTTCAGACAGTTTTATTTAACATAAAAAAGATACCTTTCAAATAAATTAATTGTTTGAATGCTTTCTATGTACAAAATCATCAGGTAAGGCCATTGCTCTCTTTACTGTTGCATTGACAACTCTAGCTTAAAGAGATAAGATATTAGACTTTATTAAATGAGTAACTGCAACACAGTGTACGTTTAATATCTGTATCACCATCATAGTAATAAAAATCTGTAATGATTAGATTCTGTTACTGTGCAGGGAAAGTGTTTTCAGTTGTTAACAACTTAGATTACATGCATTTCATGTTCCATCTTTGTTCTTAATTAAAACAACTATTTCAATATTAAATATATTAACACTGCATTATTTAAGTTGAAATATCATGATTTCATGTAGCATTTAAGAATTGAAAATGAATGTGGTTTTAAGTACCACTAAATCCACATTATTTTATAAAATATTTATGTTCTTACTTGGTGTATTAAAACCTAAATTTGTATTTATTTTGTGACTAAGATGGCAATAAAAATGTAACTAGGAGTACGTCTATCTTCCCCATAGTCATCTACGTATAGGGTCAGATAGTAACAGTAGATCAAGAGGTTTCAGGACAGAAGAGTGCTGTAAACTTTCTCTGAATGCACTGAACCGCAAGATTGATGTGAAATGGTCGACTTGTCAAGTGGAAGATGAAGCGGCTTGAGATCTGTTCTGTCTGATACCACCTGCCAACTGCCTCAAGGTTTGTTACGGTGAACAGGAATTAAAAGAGTACAACAAGCCGCAGACAAAGGCTCTTTCTCTGAGCATTTGTATTCCCAAGTATTATAATGGATATTGCACAAGAGTCCTGATACAGGGTGGCAATATGCCATTTGACAATCTCCCTATACTGAACAGAAAACATCTGGTAGCAGCAGCATGTAGACTGCAACTTGTATACTCAGATTCTATGTAATAATACAAAGCATACTGCCCAGCCTTAGGTCCATATGCTTGTGGTTTCCTTCAATGTTATTCCCAGCTATGGCAAAGAGAACTCTCAAAGCACTGAATTTTGAAACTTTTATGCAATCTTGCAGCTATCTGCATGTTTACAATATGTAGACATTACAAATTCCTAGAATGTTCAGAAATCCCTTGCTGTAGCTGTCCCAGCAGCTGCCCTTTAATAATGAAAATATCCAATGAAAGCAACCAAATGATGAAAAATATTTTACTAGCAGCTTAATTCCCATCTACCAATTTTTGCAGACATAGACCCAGCAAAACATATCTTAGGCCAGTCAACATCAGAGTACCAAATTCAAAAACTGGGAATTAGAAATTACAGAATCACTAAGGTTGGAAAAGACCTTTAAGATCATCTAGTACAACCCTTGGCCCAATCCTACCATACCTACTAGACTATGTCCTCAAGCGCCACATCTACATGTTTCTTGAACACCTCCAGGGATGGTGACCCCACCACTTCCCTGGGCAGCCCCTTACAATGCCTGACCACTCTTTCAGTGAAGAATTTCTTTCTAATATATATTCTAAACCTCCCCTGATGCAAATTCTGGCCATTTCCTCTTGTCTTATCACTAGTTACCCAGCAGAAAAATATGCTTATTTTTGGCCATTATGATACCTTTGCTCTAACAAATTTAAACATTCTTTGTGTACATGTGCACAAATTAATGTACACTTCGATTCAGAGGTAAAACTTTTTTTTTGAGAGGTGAATAAAAATAAAAACTTGCTGAATTGATTATATTTTTGGTAGCATAATTAATCATAAATTTAATGGAATTTGACTTGTTATACATTAGGTAGCTAATGTTATCTCTTATCTCTGTTGAAAATAAAACAGTCATAACAAAATAATCTCAAGGGAAAGTATACTTTTAAAAACTTTATTTTTTTGCATGAGCATGGATTTTGTGATTTAAAGATTTTTAGAGAAGGCTATAATTACAAAATATTACTATTATTAATATTAAGTGATTAGCTTTAAAAAAGTCAAGGAGACACTCATATGCTCTTTTTTACTAACTAGAATAATTATCCACCAACACATCATAGAAAATAATAATAATCTGTGGAATATATTTTAAGAAATACTATGAGCAAGAATCCAGTGGACTACTATGAATTGTAAGTAACAGAATTAAGACACAGGTTACCAGAAATATCAACATACTTGAAAAAAGCAACTATTGTTTTGCTGAGAGAGAATGAAAACCGAATAGTCTTTCGGTGGACATTATTTCATAAAAGTAGATTTAACCCACTAAGGTCTGAAATATTTTTATCCTCTATTGTAGGACTATATGGAAGATTCAGAATATTTACTTTGGCTTTTAAACCACTACATTAAAATTCTGCCAGCCTCATAGGTTCCTGGCACATGGCTCAATATATATTACTTCAGCATTCATGACAAACCCAGTAAATACAAAAGGCAAATAGTTTTCTTTGTCCCAGTTTCTTCTCACAGTAGGCACAATGTGCCATCAAATGACTCAAGTAACAGAAAAATTCTAAATTAAAAAAAAAAAAAAATAGAGCAACATTGTGCCTGTTATGTCTTAAAGCCAGCAGAACCATCCTTTGAATCATTACATGTCACCCCATTTCTGTTACTCTGAACATTACAAGATTCAAGTTTTCCTAGACTATATTCTGAAATTCTTGAGGTAGTGTCTCTCAGCTCCTAATCAGAAGGGTCCCCGTGTCTTTTGCCAGGGACACTAATGAAGATATGAAAGAAGATCATAAACAAATCTTTAAATATCTCTGCAGGATATATACTTCCAGCTCAGTGATTTTGTATTTTAAAACAACTTTCTCATTTTCCCTGAAACCTTTTTCAATTGCCTTATAATTCTTGGATTACTATCCATCTATTCCCATGAAGTTATCAAAAAATATTCAGTGAAATAAAAATTTTGTGTTATCCATGAGTTAACAAGATGTATATATATCTGAGTTCCCTCAGTAAAAAAAAATCTCAACTTGAAAAGAAGTTTAGAAAACTAGATATGTAAAAGTGAAGTAAATGATAAAATAAAATAAAATAAAATAAAATAAAATAAAATAAAATAAAATAAAATAAAATAAAATAAAATAAAATAAAATAAAATAAATTATAAGCAGCAAGGCAATTGAACAAAATGCACAGAGTTAGGCTTTCTCTGTAAACAGCTTCTGAAATACTCATCATTCTTGTGTATTGTACTTAATTTCTGTCAAATTGATTTCCAGCAATATATATTAGAGATGAAGGGGTTTTTTACATAGGAAATTTTGAAAGTTTACTGGGCCTACTTCTATTATTTCTCTTCTCTATTACATTTCTTAATAATGAACATATATCTAAGGAAGGAGTATTTTTCAACCAAATAAATGGATGCAGCTTTAGTTGCTACATTATTTTATAATAAAACCCCTGCTAGAGTAACTGTGGAAATGGATGATGCCACATACTTTGAGAATGTGTGTAGTATAGTCAAAGTAAAAGGTAGAAGGCATCAGAATTTTTTTTTTTTTTTTTTTTAATTCAGACCAATGACAAAACTTCTTTTTAGAACAATATTTACTTATGATGACTATTGCGTGTATTCATACTGGTTAAGGAGCTGTTAATAAAATCCAAAGAAAAATAAGTACAGATGAGACTGTAAGATGACAATGATGTGAAATATCACAGTGGAGTTGTGCAGAACTAGTAGTAAACACCACAGATATACCCACCTACAATGTAATGTAATCTACTACTGAATTAATATATTTACTAGTAACAAAAATCAATATTATGTACACATTTTTTTTTTAAGTTTAAGTGAATGGATTTCTGAACACATGCATAAATTCATGTTTTTCCATCTCCTTGGTAAATGAGGTACTAATTCAAAACTCTACTATGTGTGAAGGTGTAATCTGGCTTCTGGTCCAAGAGCACAGAAAATAAAGGGAGCAATATGAAAAATCTTGAAAACGACCTGAAAAAAATTCTTAATGATTTAAACAATATGCAAATTGTGTT
Organism: Rhynochetos jubatus; assembly: GCA_027574665.1. Lineage (NCBI taxonomy): Eukaryota > Metazoa > Chordata > Aves > Eurypygiformes > Rhynochetidae > Rhynochetos > Rhynochetos jubatus. Next base: position 43,604,600 of record CM050690.1, on the reverse strand, counting down.
GAATTAGAATGCTTATACTAGCCACAAACAGAAAGCCTCAGCTTCTGTCAATGAATATATGGATAATGCTACATCAAGGAGACTAAAAGAGTCCTTTAGTATAACAGTGGTCTTCTGCTATTAGTACTGTATCTAGTTATAATTTATGCAAACTGAGTTGCTATAACACTTTAAATACAGGATATTATTTTATTGTTTTTATGAAATAACACTAGGCAAGGTGGTTGTAGGGCTTATTATCATGTCCTTTGGAAGGGCAGGCATCTCTTTCCCACTGAAAGCACTGCAACATATTATTGAATGTTATACAATATAATTATATATGCTGTAATAAGAAACAAAGGTTTTTAATCAAGGAAGTGGTTACAAAATGGAAAAATACAGACAGTAATAGAGAATGACAAGGAGATCCTAGCAGCCCTTCTGACAAATATAACTGCTGTATATTTATAGTTGGAAACTGCAATTTGCATGACCTTTTCCTTCGTATAAAATTTGTGGGAAGAGATTTTAAAAGTGTTTGTCTTGCCTGAAAATTCCACACAGTGCAGAACCCTTATTTGTTTAGTACAAAAAAGAAAGTAGAACTAGCTTTTCACTTTCTCTCCCGCTTCAAACAGACACAGAAAGATGAAATATGGTTTTCACTAATGGCAGATGTTAATGATCATACGAACAAATATTCCTTCATGGCAATTTTTTTTCTAGTCTTATATTCCAAACTAATTATATCAGTATTTTTGTGTCTGGTTTGGTTTTGGTTTGTTCTAAAATATGCTCTCCATTAATCAGGACAATAATGACAAGACTGCCATTGTAATGAACAAACCTTTAAGAGTATTGAACCCTCTCCTAGCCAAATGTACAGCATTCATAACAGATAACAACTAATGTGAGAAAACCACAATGGTGATCTTAAAGGAATTCAAGATGTTAGACCATATGTTCATAGATATGGGATGTGCCTGATCATATAGCTCATTTTGTTGCCAGGAATACTGTCACCGCCCAAAGACAATATGAACCAGAAGTGTGACTGACTAAAGGAAACTGAGAGAGGCAATAATAATTCCTAAATCTCTGATATTTACTGGCAGCTGAAACTCCAGGAATTTTGAACTATGATAAAGAAGTCTAGTACATGTCTTCATAGAACTGCTTGGAAAGGAACTTAACAATATATTGGTTCAGGTGTAGCTAAAAATGCAGATAACTGTCTATCAGCTGTCTATTTTTATTAACACAACCAGTCATCTCTGTTCACACTGCTATTGTGAAAAAATCTATTGTTTATTTCCGGGCTTTCCCATTCAGCTGTGCATGAACAAGTGAGAACGCGTATATACATAAGAGGAAAAAAACTTGTCCTGTTTCAGGTTTCTTATTAAGAATTACCAATACAGGATTATCAAAACATTCAACAGAGAATGGAGATTGTGAGAAGTTTCTGTGAAACATTCAGCTACGTAAGTTCCTTTCTGAATTTATTTTAGTTTATCTCTCTTTTTTTCATCTTTTCTTTTAAGACTTAATGCACATAAAACAGAAAACATATCCCAGATTTCCTTGAATGTATAGCATTAAAATACTGTAGCTGTATGGGGTTCTTTCTTTTGGGGGTGGGGGTGGGGTGGGGGGTTGTGGTGTCTGTGTGTAAAGACACAACAGAAGCAAAGGAAAAAAAAATTATGAGAAACTTTATAGCTGATGCTATGAAGCACTAGCTTCATCTAGGAACTGTAGAGTTAAAATAGGAACTGCCATTTCTCTGATTAGTGAAGCCATTTTGTTTCTGTCTTATTTTATTTTGAGTTGTACCATATTTTTAGGAGAACAAAAATTGAACTAACAGGAAAAATTTTGTCTTATGTTAAGGAAAAAAAGAAGGGCATAAGTAGAAACAGATCCTCCTAACAGCTTTTACAGCAGATACCATAATCTGGTGTATCTAACTGGGGGGAAAAAAAAAAAGAAAGGAACATAGCCAAATAAAAACAGTTTTGAAGGTGTTGTTAGGCAGTTCTTTCTTGACTGAATTAGGACAACCATTGCTAGCCGTGTGCTTTGTTCTCCATGAGGCAAAATTATTCTTTATATTTTTACATGTGTACACATTTTACAACTGACTCTGTTCTGAAAATTAACACAATATTTACACTATTGCACAGTAACAATTCAATAGCGTAAATATTCAAGAGTACCCATATATGATCTACAAGAAATACATCACATTTTTTAACAAACACTTATGAGGAGAAGCGGTTCTGAGAACTTTCTGTACTGGCAGAACTATTCCTGATAGTTCATTTCGCAGATGCATTTAGGTTTTTTTTTAACTGTATATGAGAATATTATTTTTTCAGAAATATCTCAAATGTGATGGTTCAATATAGGTAAGGGATGTTTATAAATTCTGAAAGCTACAATAATAACAAATAACATGAAAAGAAGATAGCTTATAAAAAAAAAGCATAATTTAACTAATTATTACTATTGCAGGGCTAAAGAATATCTCAATTAGAGTGATATCAGGAATTATTATTACAATGAAAATCACATAAGGAACCTTACATATGATTTGAAATATATTTTTATTAACACTAAAATATACAGCTCTTTTATAAAAATCTCTTGATTTTTGATCATGCACTTGTCTGTTCTAATAAGTTCATTGTTGTTCTAGAAAATAGACTCTGTTATTATTTGGACCTATGTGAGTAGTACTCAGATGACAAGGTCATGAAAAAAAATCTATGCATGGAAAGGAATATCTTTATTATTTAAAACTTGATAGACCCTGCATTTCATCAACATTTTTGTCATTGTACATAGAACAGGATATGCATGTATTTCTAATTCCCCAAATATCCAGATAAAAGCCTATTTTTAAATTATGGAACAAACACATCTATAAGATTTTTTCAGACATGAATAAACATTCTACAAAATGCTACAGCATGAGTAACCCTGTGTATTTACAGATTAAGATATATTTCTACTTTATTTCCACATTGCCATCTCAGATAAATGTATTCCCGATGCACACAGTCACAGTTAAGAATTCTGTTCTTTTTCTCTCAACTAGCCTCATGAAGATTATAATCTTTATTGAAAATTACTAGAGCTTATGCATAAATTAATGATAGAACTGTGTGAAGTTTCATCTTCTTAGAGGACAAGAATGATGACAGTATTTCTGACAGTAACTTGAGTAGCGATCAATTTATAAGAGGCTTGGATGACTTCAGATAGTGATTTCTGACTTCAAGGTCATTTTCTCTGTCATGGTGTTTGAACAAGCTGTCTTACTACTTTGAACAATGACTTCTGAATTCACTGGTCAAAGTTTGGACTTCAAGACTTGGAGCAATTTGCCCCTTGTCATATATCTGACCCTGCACAGATACATTTGTGATGAGCGAAAGGGTTCCTCAGAAAGCTAGAGGTATTGTTAGCTACTCAAGGTACCAAACTGTGGTATCTCATACCTAGCGATAATTAAAGAAGACGTGTGGCTGAAGGACAGATATGTCTATCTAAGCCTATACAAGGGGACTGTGTTTAACACAGAATTCCTGTAGTGTCAATGAACAGATGAATATAAGCTAAGAGTCATGGTTGCTGGTTGTAAAATAAATATGAGATCATTACTTTCCTTTGGGTAGCCTTGTTTACCGCTGTAAGCAAATCTCTTACAGAAGGAATTTAAAAGGAAGGAAAGAAGAAACCTTCTTCTCCCTTATGGAATATACAACCATAGTGGATTCAGCCTTTTAGCTAAAGCAAACATTGTATCCGCTACTTCTACAAGAAGTGTAAAATCTAATCTTTTTGATGGAAATGACATTATAACACCATTGTGATCACTCCCCACTTAGCTCCACTATAGACTGTTCCAGCCTACAGCATCAGGAGCTGACTGGTTAATGACAATTCTTCACTTAGCATTAGCCTTGAAAGCAAATGTCACATATCCTAATAGATGTAAATGTTTCTAGGTTCCACTGTTCTCTTGCTTACTGATTTATTGTCATGCATATGAGTAATCTTGTTAAAGGTGGCCAATCTGAAATAAAAACAAGGAAAGGAACTAGTGCAGTACACACAGTATTGTGCTACTTTCAACTCCCTGTTCATATCAGTTGGTCCTGTTCCTCCAGGTCTGGACTGAAAAGAGACAAGGCCATTCACAAGCAGTGGAAAGATCCAGAAAATGAAACAGGTGGCATGGGAACACTGGTGAAGAAAAATCTGGTGACTGGTAAACCACCAGAATTAAAATAATGTCAAACATCATTCCTGAACCCATGAGGAGGAAGATTTCCCCAAGATATGTGTGTGTTGTTTAACCTACTTTGCCTATACAGCTAATGAATATTACTATGAGCAGTGAAACACACTACCATTCTTTCCGATTCATTTTTAGAAGTCTGATATACACCTACAGAATAACAAACTCCGATCAACCATTACCTGGGAACATATTGAAGATTTCTCAGAAAGCCAACACATCCTATCTCCTACAAAATGGATGGGTTTGTGGATGGCTGTATAGTATAACCTGAAGGTGAAGAGGTTGAAGCTTTTGAAGAATAAATTATCAAGCCAAGAACTTCTCTATTGAATCTTTCTCCTGTCCAGTCATATGCACTCCCTGTAACTGAACCAAAGAAAGACCAATGACTACTCACATAGGTAAATCCCTACATGCCAGTCCATAGTTTTACACATAAAGAAATAAAGATTTTCTGGGCAGTTTACACAAGGCAAGGCAGACACAGAATCTTCTATATGTCATTACTCTGAGATTTCAGGTTTTGGAAACAGGTAGTTTTACACGGTCTTTGGTTAAAAGAAAATATTTTAACAAAATAGTAAGTTTTCTTAATTTTCAGCTATTTGTAGTCACTAGTGCAAGGGGTGCTCATTTTTCTGCACTGAAATTATTCTCTCTCTCTTATGTTGAATGAGCAGTAAAAATTATAGTTATATGCACAGTTTCGAAAAGCTGTTAGTTTATACACTTTTATGAGCATAGCAACAACACTTCTAGTCCTTCAAGAAAAATTAGTACTACTGTGAGATTATATTTTGTCATCTAGAAAGAGGGGAGCAAATATCTCCTTACTGACAAGGGCAAAGGAGAATCTCCATCCTTTATTGGATCTGGGAGGAAATACAGTTATAAAGGCTCAGGAAAAGGTTGAGGTACCTAATGCCTTCTTTGCCTCAATCTTTAATATTAAGACCAGTTGTTCTCCAAGTACCCAGCCCCCCTAGCTGGAAGACAAGGATGAGGAGCAGAATGAAGTCCCCACAATCCAATGGGAAATGGTTAGTGACCAGCTACAGCACTTAGACATGCACAAGTCTGTGGGGACAGAAGGGATCCACCCAAAGATACTGAAGGAACTGGCAGAAATGTTCACCAAGACACTTTTAATCAACGATCAGTAGTCCTACCTAACTGGGGTGGTGTCAGTTGACTGGAGGTTAGCCAATGTGATACCCATCTACAAAAAGGGGGGAAAGGAGCATCCAGGCATCCTGTGCTGGGTTCAGTCAGAAAAGAGTTAACTCCCTTTACTGTGGTTGCTAGGGAGCTATGCTCCTGGACTCTGAGAGAAATATTGATAAGGTCTCAGCTGGCGCTGGGCCTGTACGGAATTCAAGGTCTTTCTCCACTTCTGATATTGCAGCTAACCCAAATTGGCCAAGGAATTATTTCATTCCATAGTCCATCATGTTCCAGGTCTTGGGTGGGGAGGGGGTCTGGTAGCCATTACTCTCTCCCCTACTCCCTAGCTCACTTACTCCCAGACACTTGCTAACCCTCCCTGCATTAGCTGCTTTGCTAACTCCTGTGCTGGCTCATTTGTGAGAGAGTTGGTGGGTTGCTTAGAGTTCATGGCCATGCCATCACTGTTAGGGTTCGTTCGGAATCTGCTACGTTAGCTCCCGGGCTCCAGCCCTCAGGCTGCAGCTCTCAGGCCGCGGTTGGTCTTGTGCCGTCTGGGTCTGACTCTCACTACTCAGCATCTGGTTTTGCACTGGTCAGTGGATGGTGAGAAATTGTATCATATTGTGTTATATTGTATCATATGTTTTACTTTCTATTATTTTAATTATTTATTATTAGTGGTTCATATCTCAAAAGTTCTTATCTCAATTTTATGAGCTTCCTCGTTTCTTTTTCCTCTGATTCTTCCCCTCCACTGGAGGAGGGAAGGGGGGATTTGTAAGAGGGACTTCATGGTATTTTGCTAGTCAGAGTTAAACCATGACACTGGAGGTTAGCCAATGTGATACCCATCTACAAGAAGGGGGGGAAGGAGGATCCAGGGAACTAAAGGCCTGTCATTCTGACCTTGATTCCAGGGAAGGTTATGGAGCAGATCATCTCAAGTGCATCATGTGACACATACAAGACAACCAGATGATAGGCCCAGTCAGTGTGGGTTTAGGAAAGACAAGTCCTTCTTGACTAACCTGATCTCCTTCTATGATGAGTTGCACCCACTTAGTGGATGAGAGAAAGGCTGTGGATGTTGTTTACCTGGATGTGAGCAAAGCTTTTAACATTATTTTGACACCACAGCATTCTCCTGGAGAAATTGGCTGCTCTTGGCTGTGACAGGTACACACTTTGCTGGGTAAAAACTGACTGGATATCCAGGCCCGAAAAACTGTTTTGAATGAGGTTAAATCCAATTGGTGGCTGGTCACAACTGGTGTTCCCCAGGGCTCAGTACTGAGGCCAGTTCTCTTTAATGTCTTTATTGATGATCTGGGGGAGGAGATTGAGTACACCATCAATAAGTTTGTAGATGACACCACACTGGGTGGGATTGTAAATCTGTCTTCGAATAGGAAGGCTCTGAGGAGGAATCTGTATAGGCTCGATGGATGGGCTGAAGCCAATTGTATGAAGTTCAACAAGGCTAAGTGCCAGGTCCTGCAGATGGCTCATAACAACTCCATGTAATGCTACAGGCTTGGGGAAGAGTGGCTGGAAAGCTGCCTGGCAGAAAAGTACCTGAGGGTGTTGGTTGACAGCTGGATGAACATGAGCCACAAATGTGCCCAGTTGATCAAGAAGGCCGAGAGCATCCTGGCCTGTATCAGAAATAGTGTGGCCAGCAGTACTAGGATTGTCCCACTCTACTTGGCACTGGTGAGGCTGCACCTCAAACAGTTTTGGAATCCTCACTACAACAAAGGTATTGGGGTGCTGCATGTATTCAAAGAAGGGCAATAAAGTTGTTGAAGAGTCTGGAGGACAAGTCCTGTGAGGAGCAGCTGAGGGAATTGGGGCTGTTTAACCTGAAGAAAATGAGGCTCAGTGGAGACCTTATTGCTCTCCATAACCACATGGAAGTAGGTTGGTTTGTGGTGGTCTCAGTTTCTTCTCCCAGGTGACAAGTGATAGGACAAGAGGAAATGCCTCAGGTTGCACCAGAGAAGGTTTAGACTGGATATTTGGAAATATTTCTTTACGGAAAGAGTTATCAAGCATTGGAACAGGCTGCCCAAGGAAGTGGTAGAGTCACTACCCTGAAGATACTTAAAAGACATGTAGGTGTGGTGCTTAGGGACATGGTTTAGTGGTGGACTTGGCAGTGTTATGTTCATGCTTGGACTAGATTTCATGCTTGGACTAAATGATCTCAAAGGTCGTTTCCAACATAAATATGACTCTATCATTTTATATCTCTAGGATGTATTTAGTATTTTTCAAAGATAATGATACTACTTGTTTTTCATCATTTATTAAAATAGAACTTATAATCTTATTTATAACATGAGAAGTTATTTTTGAAAATAAATTTCATCTTTTTGTGATGTGAATGGTACACGCTGTAAGTATGTTTGTACTATGAAATATTTTCAGTGTAAAGACAGCTTCCTTTTCATGGGGGTGGTTTTGTTCTTTGGGTGTTTTTAGAGTGTTTGTTAGTGTGTATTTGCTTCTATTTTCATCATTGTCTGAATCTATCAAAATAGTTGTAGGAGGAGCTTAATTCTGAACACTTTTTGTTTCTGACTTTCATATTTGCTCTATTGGTTATTTATTCCTAAGAACTTAATAATTATTCCTTTCATAATTTGCCAATGCAATGGAAGCATGGTCAAGTTTTCTATTGTCTTATTTTTGGTTCTTCGTTGTGTTGGTGTTGATAGGCATTTTTAAGACTTTCTTCAAACCAAGACAGTAAGGAAAAAGGACAAATAGCCTTGTATGTCTCAGATAGCAGACGTGGTCTAGCAAAATTGGTTATCTATGATAATTCATAAGCATAACTGTCTGCCAGCTTGATAGAGAGGGAAAGTATAAATTTCAGAACTCAGAAACCAAGTTAAATTTCAGAACAGATCAGTTACATTTTTTAAGGAAGAGTGATAGAAGAAATGCAGTGCCCCATGTGTTCTACTTCAGAAATACAGAAATATGACAAAATATATTAGTCTTTGTAAAAACCAATATATAGTATCATCTCTGTATTATTTTATTATACTAATACATAAAATTTCATTTTATATAATTTTTACTAAAAACATAGTTTTTATGAATTATATATAGCCATGAAAAACACAATTTAGTGTTTCTGAATTGATTCTTGTTATCAATATTTAAATTATTTCCAAAATTATGGAAACACAAAATAATTTAACAAATCTAAAAATAAAAGATTCATAATATAATAAAGTTTTGAAGTTTTCTAATCTAAGGGATAAAAATCACATTAAAAATTGATTAGCGGAGAAGTTCTGCAATAACAAGAAAAAATGTACCCTTGTAGCTAAATTTAAATATTAGATTCTTACAGTTTTCAGTATCTGAACAGCTGCAGTGAATAACATGGTCCATTGCATGATATTTAGGTTACTATAATTTCATTTATTAAACCCAAAAGAATCATATAAACTAGGAAACCTGTGGCCTATAGATTTCAAGTGAAAAATAAAGTTCTAGTTCATCTGTGTAGGTGAAAAATATTACAGTTATATAAGAAAGATATTGGCACAAATTGCTGGATCTATAAAAGACACTTTTTTCATGGCCAGCATTGCAAACTCCTTGTTATGTTAAGGTGGCATGCTGTTTCTACCTACGCTACATATTTAGACAACATCTCCACACTGGGCAGGGGAAAAGAATGACATGATTGACAGGCTATTATTGTAAGATTACTCACATTTTGAAAACATTGACTGTGTTCAAAAGGCTTCACAGTCCTGAGAGCAATTCCCTGACAACATACTTGTGGAGCTTAATTTGCAATTTGTCTAGCAGGAGTGGTATAAGGGCGGAGGAAATATTCACAACTTCTGGAGTCCCATCAAAATAAAACAAGGCTTCTCTTAATATAGTTATGTTTTCCCTTCTTTACATTCTTCCCATCCACCCTGCATGTATTCCTGTTCTATATTTTAACTGGGTGCTGTCTACTAACTTCATGAGATCAGGTAGCACACTATAAAAGATAACAAGGTTCCATGAGTTTCTTCACTCAAATTCAATAAATATTAGATGTGCTGAAAAAGCCGTCAGTTGTTCAGATAAATGAGGAATTCTGCTGAAGTAGAGGCTACTGGCACAAATAAAAAAAATGAAATACATGTTTGTCTATATGTCAATAATATAATGTTTGTAATTCAGGGAGTATTTAACCTACAGACTGTAAACCAAAAGTGAAGCCACAGGAAAGGGCTAAGTTGAAAACATGAGAATGTTGAACATGGGATATTTAGAAGTGGAAAAGTCAAACTGCTACTTTTTTTATCTTGAAATGTACTAAGACCCCACTAATTTCAAATAAAATGAGGCCATTTATTCAGATATTTAAGTAGTGACCAAAAGTTTACCTTGGAAAATCTTATCATTATGTTATCAGGTTGTTAGGATAAAAATGCATCTTAGCTTCTTAGTGGTTTTCCTCAGGTTTTCAAATTCTGAATGTAAAACTGAAAAAACATGAAAAAAAGAAATTCTGTGTAACAGATTTTAATCTGTGCTAGTGACCAGTAAAGCTTTTGTAGGTATCACAGGAGCTGGCACATACATAGCTGACTCATTTGTACAAAGTATGTACAAACACATGGTTTAAATGTATGCACACAACAATGTATTAAGATCTTAAGGGAGCAAAAGAGAAAAGCATAGGCTCCTTTTAATTTGTAAACAAAGCTGGGGACTCTACTTTGAAAATAATCAAAAAACAGTTTTAGATAGAAGAAAGTATTTGTCAAGATCTATAAATGATATCAGTGCATTCCTCCGCAAACTGCTTTCCCTGTTGTGTGTACTTTGGGAATTTCAGAAAAATAGTCATGGTGGACTAACAATATACAACTCTCCTAAACTGCTGATTTGTTTTGTAAAAAAGACATTAAAAAATCTTAAGAATTTTTAAAGTAGTAAGAATAATAGTAATAACAACCACAAAACCAGATCCCACAATCAGTTCTCTCCCTGAAACAAAGTATTCCCACAGATTAAGAAAAAAATATTAAACATTTATATAAACAAACAAGCAAAAAGTCACACCTATTTTTGGAAGGCAACAATAGTGTTATTAGGCACAGTCCTTGGAATAGTGGACAGCTACATTATTTTATCTCTCCCACTGGCCTGTCTAATATTACCTTTAAGCTAAATTTTACTTCTTGAAGTTGAAGTTTATTTGTTGAAATTTCTAATATTTTTGGTCTTAGTGTAATCCTCTTTTCTTTTTTTTTTTTTTAACACTCACACTATAGTAATGTGTTTTGTTGTAATATTTTCCTTTAATTTAAAGCGTTCTTTTTAGTCCTTGAATGTTATACTATGCCCATAATGAACCTAGAAATACCAGCTATATCTGTTCTTTAGACTTTGCTTTGATGTGCAAGATAAACTAGACTCTACACAGACACTGGTGTTAGAATTAAAAAGCAGCTGGTATAAATTAAAGAACTAAACTCTCACAGAAAAATCACTGATTGTGCAGAAGGAAAAAGGCAGATAAAAAAATATTCTATAAAAGAAAAGCAAGAAAAATATATAATTGTTTCTAAGAATCTCCTGAGTATATTAGAAAAATGTAAAGCTAAATATGTGTTGACTGAAACAGTCTGGTTTGGTTGTAGGTGTCAAGGGTCAGTGTTTGGGGACTTACAGGGGTGGCCTTTGTGAGAAGAGATCAGTGGCTACACTGCACTGAACACAGCTAGTTCCAGTCATTTCCAGCCAGATGTACATAGGACATGTTACAGAGCATAGCTGTTCCCATCAGCCACATGTGTCCTCTCTGTGAAAATATATTTAAGAAACGGAAAAAAACAATTGGACAGAGAAGAAAAAAGGGAACAAAATATATTGAGAAACATCAGAGGGAAAACCAAGATGGAGGGGAGGAGTTCCCAGCAGAGCAGGTGCTCCCCTGATGGGACTGCAGCCTGTGAAGGACTCAAGCTAGTGTATAGAAAAAGAGTAAGAAGGAAGGTGCAACAGAGAAAAATTGCTAAGTGCTGACTGGAAGTTCTCCTGCATTGCTCAACTAATGTAATCAGCTAATGAAGAGAGGTGCTTGGAGTGAAGCTGGGACTGTGAGTGCATTTGAGTCTAAAGAGTAGGAAAAGTATTTTCTCTAAGTGTGTAAGTGGTCATTTCTTTTTTGTCTGGTTGGTTCTGTTTCCCACTACCCAAATAAATAATTAAATATTCCCTCACAGCATCATTTTGGATGAATTGCCTATCTATGAGATGAGCAGGTACATAGTATGCTGGGTGAAGAACTGGCTGAAGTTTAGGGCTCCAAGGGTTATACTGAACGGGGCTACATCTGGCTGGCAGCCAGTCACTAGTAGTGTCCCTCAAGGCTCAATTCTAGGGCCAGTCCTGTTCAGTATTTGGACAGGAGAAGTTGACTGTACCATTACCAAGTTTGCTCATGATAACAAACTAGGAGGTGGTGTTGACTCTCTTAAGGGCCAAGGCCTTGCAGCGTGACTTAGACAGATGGGAACATTGGACAATTATCAATAGTATGAAATTTAACAAATGCCAGATTCTCCACCTGGAATGAAGTAACACTGGACAGAATTGTAAATTGGGAGGGAGTGGTTGGATCCTAGAGTTCATGGAATTTTTTTCTAGATCTCTATATAACTGTTCTCTACAGTTTCTGATTAGACACAGCCATCTCCATAGTGGCTAAGCAGATATACTTGCCCTGCCAAAAGTGATCTGGGGGTGCTGGTTGGCAGCAGGATCAACAGGAGTAAGCAGTGCACCCTGAGAGCTAAGAGGTTAAACTGCATCCAGGGGTGCATCAAGTACAGCATAACCAGCCCGTCAAAAGAGGTGATAATCCTGTTGTATTCAGTATTGGTGTGGCCTCATCTTAAATACTGTGTGTAGCTCTGGGGCCCACAGTTTAAGATAGAAGGTCCTTTAATACATCCAGAGGAGGGCAGAAAGCTGGTGAAAGGGCTGGAAGGAATGTCCTATGACGAGTGGCTAAGAACTTCAGATTTATCTAGTTTGGAGAAAAGGAGGCCGTAGGGTAACCTCATTCCTCTCTACAGCTTCCTGAGAGAAATGGGGAGAAAGGTGTTAATATCTTCTTGCTGGGATCCAGTAACAGGACATGTGGGAATGGTTCAAAGCTGCATAACAGGAAGTTTAGACTTGACATTAGGATGTATTTCTTCACTGAGAGGGTGTGCAAACACTGGAGCAGGCTTCCTAGGGAAAGGTTAAATGCTTCTAACCCAATGAGTTTGAAGAGATATTTGGACAATGCCCTTATTAACATATTTTAACTTTTGGTCAGCCCTGAATTGGTCAGGTAGTTGGACTAGGTAATCACCGTATATCCCTTCCACCTAGAACTATTCAGTTCTGTTCTGTTCTATTCTATTCTATATACATTTTATTTGGCAATTAGTTAATTTTCCCAAGATGAATCTTTTGCCCATGATAGTAGTTGGCAAGCAATCTCCCTGCTTTACATTGACTAATAAGCTTTCTCACTCCTGTTCTTTCTCTTTCCTCACCCATCCTGCTGCTGTGGGTGATTGGGCAGCTGGGTAAGAGTTTAGCTACTAGCTGGGATCAACACAAAACACTGACAATTATTTGCCTTGTGAATGCATATTTTTTTCCCAGTAGAACTTGTAGTTTTCACACAGCACTAGTAAGAATTAATTTTTCATATGAAATAAATGTGTATTATCTGCTATGTTTTGCAAACTATCTAGAAACCAAAATGTAAACTCTGCATTGGTATATTATTTTTTTTCTCCAAGAAAGGAAAGAGTTGTTGGATTTTACAACATCACAAATTTATTTTTGAAGTCTGCAAGAAGCTTTTTAAAATAAAAATGTCAGAGTTCACAGCAACAGAGGGACCTCAAAGCCTAAACTTAATTTATCCAGTTTTTTTGTTTCTTCCTGGGACTGCTAGCAATTAATCTTTACTGTGACCCAAAACTATTACAAATAAAAAAAAAAAAAAAATCAAACTCAAAATTTTTAAAAATTGAGGGCAAGAGTAAACTAATGCAATATTACACTTATATTTTAATCTGTACCCTCAATTTCATTATTGTAGATTCAGTCTTCACTTACAAGATTTTTAAAATATATAATGTTTACAACTCTCTCTTATCTTTTATTTTAGAGCTTGATTTTAAAAGCAAGACATAATACACTTCCTGTATGAGCTGGAGCAAATACCTATGTTTTGTGATTTTTTATTGTCCTAACTCATCATGAGGAAAGTAAATGTGTTCTTATTAACACTGTGTTAACTTAATGATGTCCAGTGTATTTAAAGCTGCCTGAATTAGTGTAGTGGTGTATGGTCCTCTGTTTTAATTTATCATTTACCTGAGCTCTGGGCCATTATAACTATTGCATTTTATAGGAAGTAATTCAGGAATCTTCAAGTATTTTCCATAGTTTGTTTTCTGTTTTCTATAAGCTTATTGTGGACCACCCAATATACACTTCCTTTAATCCACCTTAAGAAATTCCAAACACACAAGAAATAAACTTGCTGAGGTGACCTGTATAAGAAGGAAAATTTCTGTAAAAGAGGCTACCACACAGAAAACAACTATACATGAAGCTAGAATATTAAAGACTGTGTCCTTTTAAAATCAGCTAGGTACTCTATAGAGGGAAATACACTTGTCTGGATTTGGATATCACACATTGTCTTAACTTTGCACCAGCTAGTCTATGTTTTGCTTCACCCCGTAACACATCAAGCTGCATAGGTGATGCCAGCCCGGGGCCTGCGCCACTGCAGGACCGGCGGGGAGGGGGTGGGGATATGTGTGGAAAAGGCTTGTGGTTGGGCACCGCCCTGAGAAGGGAAAGGGTCTGTGGGGGCTTCCAGCCGAGGGGACTGGGTGTTTGTTTGTTGTGAGGACCTCGTGGCAAGTGGTTGGTGCTCCAGACAGAGCCAGCATCTTGCTGGGCAGATTGGTCTAGGGGTCGGGGTTTGAAAGTTTTTTTTCTCTCTCTTACTCTCTTGGCCCCTGGGCGGTTTCATGGGGGGTTTACTCCTTTTGGGTTGGTTTTCGTCTTTTTTTTTTTTTTTTCCCTTCTCAGGGTGGGATCCTATATAATTTGTTCCACCCTTTTCCTCCGTTCCTTAAATTACTCATTAGCACTAGCGTTGTTAGTAACTCCCTATGTTTCATTTATATAATTAAATAGTTCTTATCTCAACTCCTACGGGCTTTTCCTCGGTTTGTTCCTCCGACCCTTCCTCACTGAGAGGGGGTGGGGGGTGGGGTGGGGGAGTGCGGAGTGGTAGAACAGCTGGTCCTGGTAAAACAAGGACACCAGAGTTAAACCATGACACATATGTGAAGCAACTTTCACTACTGTTGGATTATGTCTATCATCAGCTCCATCATTAGCCAGTTGCCAGCAAAAAGTGAAGTATGGACTCTTGAAACTACTTAGTGATAATTCTGAAAAAAGTGAAAACAGACAATGGGAGAAGTAGGAAGACAACTGGAACATGAGAAGCCTGATTTGTAAATGCTTATGATTATGAATATCTTGTTTTCAATTTTAATATTGACTAGAATATGAAAAATTACAGATACTCTGTGGTTTTACATCGTTGGTGTTTGACTAATGTGAACTGCAGTGAACCAATACATTTCACATATAGGTAACTTTTATTTAAAATATTTGTTAATTTTGACATCTTGGTATGATATGACAGCAATAAAAATGATGAATAAATATTAATTCAAATTTTCATTAAAGCTGCAATTATGAATTGTTTGTATAGGAATTACATTGAAATATTGGCAATTTTCAGAATAGCTACTGTTTTCTATTGATTTCTTCATGTAATATGTCTGTAAAAACTCACATACATTCCTCTCCTTAAGAAGTCTTGATAAGAGGTATAAACACAGCGTTAATTGCTCAGTAATAAACTGAGTAGTTGCTGACTAGTAAAGCACTGGTTTTAATCTTGAAGTCTGACTTTGTGAACTCAGATAGGTATTGATGTTTCCTGATTCAATCCATAATTTTCCATTATGTAAAAATCAATCTCAATTATCCATGACAGCAGCAAATATGTATAAAAGCTAGAAACTTCCTTACAGTGATCAAAACATTCATTTTATTTGCTTAAATAAACAAAAAATTGAGGAAGAAATAAACTATTAAGCCACTATAGATTTCAAGTCATCAACAAAATCTTAGTTTTTGGAGAAAAAGAGAGGCACAAGCAAGTTACACTTGAGAGATAGACAAAAGATCATGCCCTTCTCTGGCTTTTAATCACTTTCTAGCTTCCTAAAGTTAGTTTTTGAAGTCAAGATGTATTCTTGAAAAAGCTTTATCTTTACAGCTAGAATCAGTGGATTTGGCTAAATAAAATTACATTTCATACTTTAATTGATTTCTCTAAAAGTTGGTGTCTTTTATGTTAAATTAACAGAGGTGAGTCATTTGTGTACATTAATGAGAAATACCTGGGTGCTGCATTGTTTATTCCCTTTTTTCACCAGCACTTTTATGGGTGCATGCAGGTGTGGCAGAGCAGCCAAACAACAGTTCACGGTACTTTGGAGAATATTGTTAAAATTTCCCTTTGAGTCCATGTTTTAGGAGAAGCTTGAAAGATGCTCTAGAGTTGAAAGCAAGGTTTGTTCATATCAGAAGCCATAGCTTTTGTTGTAGTCTAAATCATAGTATCATAGAATGGTTTAGATGGGAAGAGACCTTAAACATCATCTAGTTTCAACCCCCCTGACCTTGGCAGGCGCACCCTCCACTAGACCAGGTTGGTCAAGCCTCATCCAGCCTGGCCTTGAAGAAAGGCGGGGACGGGACATCCACAACTTCTCTGGGCAACCTGTTCCAGTACCTCACCACCCTCTCTGTGAAGAATTTCTTCCTTACATCCAATCAAAATCTACCCTCTTCCAATTTAGACCAATTACCCCTTGTCCTGTCACTACAAGGCTTTGTAAAAAGTCTCCCTCCACCTTTCTTGTAGTCCTCCTTAAGGTATTGGCAATCTTCTGTAAGGTCTTCCCAGAGCCTTTTCTTCTCCAGGCTGAACAAGCCCAACTCTCTCAGCCTGTCCCCATAGCAGAGCTGGTCCAGCCCTCTGAGCATCTCTGTGACCTCCTCTGGGCTCACTCCAACTTGTTGACATCCTTCTTATGTTGTGAGCCCCACAGCTGGACGCAGTACTCCAGATGGGGTCTCATGAGAGCAGAGTACAGGGGGAGAATCCCCTCCCTCAACCTGCTGGCCATGCTTCTCCTGATACAGCCCAGGATACAGTTGGCTTTTTGGGCTGCCAGTACACACTGCCGGCTCATGTCCAGCTTTTCATCCACCAGTACCCTCAAGTCCTTCTCCTCAGGGCTGGTCTCAATCCATTCTCCACCCAACCTGTAATTGTGCTTGGGATTGGCCTAACCCACATGCAGAACACTGCACTTGGCCTTGCTGAACTTCATGAAGTTGGCACATGCCCACCTCTCTAGCCTGTCAAGAACCCTCTGAATGGCATCCCTTCCCTCCAGAATGTAAACTGCACCACAGAGTCTTAACAAACCTAACAGAGATTACAACACAGTAACATAATTCAGTTAAAAAATGTGGCTTTTGGTGCAACTTCTAGTGAATTTGCTGAAAACAGGTCATAATTTTTCTGAGAGATTGCCCATTTCTATGAGGCTCCACATAGTAGTTTGTCCTTATCATTTCCTCCTTTCTGATGTGGTGGACCAAATAAGTTGGTTCAATAACCTAGGCAGTATCACGGCAGTCCCATCAGGATAGGATGATGTCTAGCCTTCAGTGGAGGGTGTTGAAGTTTGTAATCTATAGAGCATAACTACATGAGCTGGATGTATCATATCATGTTGATATAAAAAGGGTCACACCAGGGCAGATGATTCTCTGGGAGAGTTATTGTCAAGTGCTGTCATTGTGCTGCGTCAATCTCCTGCAATGCATTTTTTTTTTCTTTGAGTTTTACCTACCATTAATTTTTCAGATTTCAGGTCTTACTGAAAAGTAAGAGTTTCTAGTTGTGGTGGAACTAGGGGAATTCCTAGAGGAATTCCCAGGGGGAATTTGGATAATGGAACCTGAGGCCATATAATGATTGGAAATCTGAAGTGCTGTAAAGAAAACAGTATTTTATTATAAACTGTGGTAATCTTTCAGTGGTTAGTCTTATTTTCCATCTTGACAGTAGAAACATTATTGAATGACTACAGATCAAAACCTTTATGTGGTGACTACTTACACCACACAAGGCTAAACCCTATATTGTGATTTCTTCTGACAATAATGTTTCTTTGGGGCCTAAATGGCTAACCAAGCCTAGTAGATTTGATCACTGGTTGCTTTTTTTCAAGGGAAAAATACAGCAGATAATAGGGAATTAAGATATAAATCTTAACTGTCTAAAATAAAAATGCAGGTGGAAGAGCAACTCTCGGTGACCCTGAATATCATTGGACCAACACAGAGGAGCGAGGAGATGGTCATCAAGCAACAGATTTTCACTGGAAGAAACTTGGCATTTTACAGCCTCACACGTTCAGTGTAGCTACCTTTCCTTACAATGGAAATGAGCATTGAATTGATAATAGTGAGAGATACAGATCTGGATCTTTTTCCCAGGGAATCCAATCTGAGTCAGAAAAACTGTTTTCTCAGTAGTGTTTGGTACGGTCATGGTCTGCTGTTACAGCTTGCATTCTGACAGTTGCAGTTGTATGAGAACTTGTATTGACCCTGAAATTACTATCATGATCTGAAAAATTGCTGATTGGTCTTTCTCTCAGTATATTTTACAGATCCTCCTATGGATCTTGTATTCTACTGAAAGACATTAAAAAAAAAAAAAGTCATCAAAGTACAGTCTCAGCCTGACGGTTAAAAAAGTATTAAAAGTCTTTTTGTGTTCATAATTTTTATTGTTCTACACAAATTTTCTACCACATGCTGTAGTAAACAACAGCAATGCTTTAAACCTGGAGAAAGACAGAATTCAAATACATTTCACAAGGTGAATTTATCTTTGTCTTCTATATTTCCTGTGAACTCATAATAAAACAGTACAACCAAAATCACACAGATCAAGGATAATTTTTAACTTGTTTGTTACTATTTATTCTGAAACTGAAGGTACAGTCTTGCCTTCTCAGCCTTATAAACTGTATTCTTCTCTACCCAATCTGATGGGAGTCACGGTTATCAGAAAAAAAAAAAGATTAAAAAAAAACCCTTAAAAATATATTCTTTTTCATGGCTACTTTCTCTATTAATATTTCTCCTAGAATCCTCATCTGAATTTCATTTCATTTCATGCAACTCACAATTAAGTGGATGGCAGACTTGTATATTAAAAAAAAACTTAAACAAAATGCAAAATCCACTGAATAAAAAGAACATTAAATCCAATTTATTATTCACAGAATTTAAACATTAAGTAACTTGCTACTACAATATTTAGATCAATACATCTTAAGAACCTAAAAATGCATGTATTTGTCAAGATCAGCCAAGCACCCAGTCACTCTCTGTTCTCCAAGCAGAAGAATGTTGTTTTTAAGATTATTCTCAGATTTCAGTGCTAGAAGGCACATGGAAGAGGTAGGAGCTGTTTCCCACACATTGTCAACACCACTCTGTGGGTGCTACTGAATCTTTCTTATTGTACTCTACTTGCTGAGAGAGGACTTTTCTTTGTATAAACTGCATTTCTTCTTTAACCAGTTGTAATATCTCTGGAGTTGCATATGCATCTAGCTCTCACAGCACTCAGGTCAGCCTCAGCATGCCAGAAAATTTTCAGGACTATGCACAGATACAGGTGTTAGGTGCATTGTAGAAAAAAAAAGAACTATTATAGTTTTCTGCTGCAAAGGAATACCTGGCTTCTTTCTGGTGGTCACTGAGGGTCTTGGCTGCTGAAGGGAACAAGCAGGAGGCACGAGGTTCTACATGTTTGTTGGAGCCATGTAAACCTGACTGAATATGCAATATTCCTGAGAACTGTGAAACTAAAGATTCTCAGTCTGTGAACTTTCTGGGTGGAGTTTGTTACTAAATTACATTCATAAAAGATATGTTTTTAATCACCATATCTTTAAATCATCCTTTGTTCTTGAATCAAACTTGCATACATTGACGACTCAGAGATGCTAAATTTGCTGAACTGTCTTATATATAAATCTGTATTCATCTTCCAACCATTTTTTAAACAATTGTGAATTTTTGCAGAATATCTTATGAAAACAGAAACCATGTGAAAATGCATTAATGAAACATTTCAAGATATTTTCCAGGAAGGTAGGTGGAGATGTAACAAGTCAGTAGGGAACAGCAACAATTGCATCTCCATTTGTTTATTCTTTTCCAAAGCTCACTTGATTTAGATGCAAGATCCATTCTTACTCTGCTTTTTGCTTGCTCATTCATCACCAAGAAGGGGCAGATCCTCCAAAACTGAGTATGTGGGACAAGTGCTGAAATTTCTTTTGCATGCATTCACTTGGCTGGAAATGTATACATATGTGCAATATAAAATTTAATGATCATGGTAAATATTTAAGTGTTAGCAAAATACACAGACACCTGCCTCTTCCCATAAAGCACTTAATGGCTTATGTATTGTGATTCTTGTGTTTCCTGAAACACTTTTTATAAATAATTTTGATAAAATGAAATTGAGCAATAGTCACTTGAGCATCTGAAGTAGTTGGTCTTGTTTTGTTGTCATTGACTTTATGTAATCATTTGTGGTTTGCTCTAATGTGACACTAGTGGCAGACCAATTATGCTTCATGGTTTTACCTTTTCTTTTCAGAGCTACAAGTGTCTTACAATAAAGTAACTTGGTTTAAATTAGATGTAATATACACACAATGCAGACCACTTCAAACAAGACATACTAAATGCATATGTTAATGTATGGGTGTAAATTGCAACCAGTTCCATTATTATGAATTGTGCATCATCCCAAACAAGTCCTTTTAAGGAAGCTTGATTAAAATATAGGTTTTGCTTGTCCTATCATCTTCAGTTTCTATTTAACACAAGCAGTGTGACAAATATTTATTAGAATATACATTACATCTCTTGCAACATTAATTCACCACAACAAGCACTTGGCAAATGCCTGACTAGGATCATGGAATCACAGAATGGTTTGCATTGGAAGGAACCTTTAAAGGTTATCTACTCCACCAATCCTGCAATAAGCAGGGACATCTTCAGCTAGATCTGGTTTGTCAGAGCCCCGTTCAACCTGACCTTGAATGTCTCCAGGGATAGTTTATCTACCACCTCTCTGGGAAACCTGCTCCAGTGTTTCACCAACCTCGTTGTAAAAGATTTCTTCTCTATATCTAGTCTGAATCTGGCCTCTTTTAGTTTAAAACAATTACCCCTTGTCCTATTTGCTACAGGTTGTGTTAGGTTCGCGTGGTGGTGGAGTGTGATAAAGAGGGAAGGGCTATAGGGATAGGTCTTGTGAGAAGCTGCTAAAAGCTGCCCCAGGTCCAAGTGAGACCCTTCTCTGGCCATGGTTGAGGTAGTCAGCGCCTCTGTGATTAACATATTTAAGAAGGGGAATAAAAAGAGAACCAGCAGTGGAAGTGGAAACAGTGGAGAGAGTAGAAGAGTAGAATATGAGGGAAACAACAAGGCACACAACAAGGTCAGTGAGGAAGGGATAGATGGTGTGACCATCCAGCCATTCCTTGTCCATCAAATAGTTCATCCATGAAATCCATATCTCTCCAGTTTAGAGAGAAGTATGTTGTGGGGGAGCATGTCAAAGATCTTACAGAAATCCATATAGATGACATCTGTAGCACTTCCTTGTCCACTAATGTAGTCACTCTATCACAGAAGGCCACTAGGTTGATCAGGCAAGACTTTCCCTCAGTGAAGCCATGCTGGCTGTCTCAAATAACCTTCTTGTTTGTCATACTCCTTAGCATAGCTACTAGGAGGATCTGTTCCAATAATCTTCTCAGGCACAAAAGTGAGACTGACAGGTCAGTAGTTCCCAGGGTCTTCCTTTCCAACCTTTTTTAAAATCAGTGCAATTTTTCTCTTTTTCTGTTTTCAATGGACTTCACCTCACTGCCATGGCTTTTGAAATATCATGGACAGTGGTTTAGCAACATCAGCCAGGTCCCTCAGGACTCTGGATTGCATCTTGTCAGGTCCCATAAACATGTATGTTCAGGTTCCTCAGGTGTTCTCTAATGTGATTCTTCTCTTACACTTGGAGGGACTTTGTCTATCCACAGCCTTGAAGTCCAACCATTCAAGAAGTAGAAGCCATAGAAGTCCTTATTATTCTTTATGTCTCTTTCCAAGGTCAGCTCCAGCCATGACCTGGCCTTCCTGACCCCATGCCTACACAACTGGGCAACAACTCTATACTCTTCCCAGGGTAACTGTCCCTTCTTCCACAGCCTGTGCATTTCCTTCTTGCCTTTTAGTTTGACCAGCAGGTCTTCACTCATCCATGCTGGTCTCGTGCCTTCCTTTCCCAGCTTCTTACATCTGGGGATCGAGAGCTCTCGTGCTCTCTGGAAAGTGTCTTTAAAGATCTGTCAGCTCTTGTCCCTGAAGACAGTTTCCCAGGAGATTCTATTGACTAACTACTTGAAGAGCTGGAACGTTTTAAGCCTTAACACTTTTATCATTTCCCACGTAAGAAGTATTTAGTTACTATGTGAATTGATATGATATTTACATCTATGCTAGTGAGCTTTCATTTAAGGTAGAAAGAATGGTAGTAGTTTAAATATATTGATAACAAGGAAGCTTATTTGACTCAGTGACACTCTTGATCCATAAGCTATCAAAATGAGAAATGAACTTTTAAAATCTTTACATTTAAACTTCTTGCATAGTTAATGTATTGTTTATGTAATTTAAATATGGAAAACCAATCACACAGAACAGTACAAAAGACTGGGAAAAAATATGATCACCTTTGGAGACCAACATGGTATGCTGCTTATTCATACTGGTTTTTTAGAAGATGTGTGCACAGTGAAGGATAGGAAGTTTAAAGGAGGGTAGTCTTAAACATTAATGGTATATGGCTTCGGTCTTACCAATTACTCAGATGTGATTTCCTATTACTTTAACTCCTCTACCATTTTCCCTTTCATTCATTTTACAGTGCATCGATGTTGTCTTGAAAGGCATGCACTTTTAGCATGTGCAGAACTTCTAGCAGCTCCTAGTTCTGCCTCTCAGTCGTTTGCACTGTCCACATATATGATGCAAATTAACTGTTGGGCAAGGGCACAGTTATTTAGGAAGACCCTTCCTATAGCTGCTTACTGAAAGTGGAATTCTAAACTGAAAAACTCAGCCTCCAAATTTTTCTGTCCTGTGATTAATTAATTTTCTAGTGATAATCTGTTTGTGAACTGTCTGTTTTGAAAAAAAAAAAACAAACCCCAAACCAAACCAAACCAAACCAACCAACCAACCAAACAAACAAAAAAAAAAAAACAAAAAAACAACCCCTCATACTCTTATTCCTGTGCTGGCTTCAGTCAGGAAAGAGTTAACTCTCTTTACCATGGCTGCTATGGAGCTGTGTTCCTGGATGATAAGAGAAGTACTGATAAGTTCTTAGCTGGTGATGGGGAACACCTGCACCAAATTCAAGGTCTCTCTCCACTTCTGATACTGTGCAGCTGCGTTCCCAACTCTTGCTGTCTCACTACTGGCAGTGCAGGGGACACACAGCTGACCCAAACTGACCAAGGAAGTATTTCATTCCATAGTACATCATGCTCAGAGCATAAAGAAGGAAGGGGTCCCTGAGCCATTACTCTGTGTATTACCCTTTCGCTCTTTTGCTTCCATACACTTGCTAACACTCTCCCTGACTCCTGTGTTAGCTGTTTTGCTAAATCCTGTGCTCGCTTGTTTGTGAGCTAGTGGATGGGTTTGTTTAGTTTTAGCAGTTGTACTATTGCTGATTTGATTCTCTTGGAATCCACTGCGATTGCTCTCAGGCTGTGGCTCTCATGCTCTCTGGCTCTGACTCTCACTTCTCAGCACCTGATTGTGCATTGGTCAGTGGGTAGTGAGCAACTGTATCATAATTGAATCATACTGTATTATATGTTTTATTTCCTATTATTTCAATTACTTATTATCAGTAGTATTTGTATATATTAATTTAGATTCAATTAGTAAATAATTTTTATCTCAATTTTAAATGTTTCTTTGTCCTTTTTCCTGATTTTCCCACTCCACTGGAGGAGGGGAGGAGGAGTCTGTGAAAGCAGCTTCATTGTGTTTTGCTAGCCAGAGTTAAACCTTGACAATTCTCCTGTTATTTCATAGGCAAACCGATACTCAGATAAGTTTATCTGGCAGACTTAGAATATGAAAAAACATTCTGGGGAAATAATTACATGTTGAAACTGTATGATGTTAATATGACTAGAGTGTAAATACATAAACACCACTACACAGGTCATGAATGCATAGGTTTATCATTAGCAAGGTGTGGAAACATTAAGATATAAAAATAATAGAGAAAAATTAATTAAAAAAAAACCCAAACCATACAACGGTGTAGGATCCTATTTTAATAAAATTAGTCACTATGCAATTGTGATGTAGCTCAAAACTTTGTTTACATTATTGAAACTATTTTTATACTCCATAACTGTCCTGTGCAATTAGGAAAATGGACGTTCTCTAACATGTTTAGAATTCTACTGTGCTTCTGCTGGTAGCTCCTGATTTTACTAGAGGCACAGTTCCTGAATGCCTCAGCTCATTACAGAGACAAATATCACTCAGTGACAGGTAACTTTTCATTCTAACGTGCTTATGCCACTGATGTCTGTGCTTCAGAGATATTCCATTTTGCACCTGAAATTAGTTTCAGTGTTACAGCTACAAAGTGTGATAAAAAAAAAAAAAAGATACTGTAATTTAGATAAACCCCACTAAATGGCTCAACTGAAACAAAGCTGAAAATGAAGGTATAAATGGCTGAAGTGATTAAGACTGTCAAGTTCTCCTGGGTCCTGTTAGAGAATGAAATAGTTGATGAATTATTATTTATCCCTGGATGTGAGTTTTGGGGATTTAATTAAAGATGTTCTATTATATTTTTCAAAGCTTATTTGAGGCTGTAAATCAAAAACTACAGTAACAGAACGTGCTATTGTTAATGGAAAAATTGATAACTAGGCACTTCAGAGATGTCCATCTTTTAAATTCTTTAATTTTGCTGCTTGGATTTTTTCCCTTATAGAAGTCAAAGAAATGGGTGATTTTAAGAATGTCAGACTTTTTTTGAAAAATGTATCTTCTCTAGCTATTAAGAATACAGCTTTGCTCGCTGACCACTACTATTAACATAAAAAATGTTATATAAATTTATCTTAAAATAATAATAAAAAACCCAAGAGATCCTCACAATACACACACTTTCAGTGGCTGCAAATAGGATTAAAAATTAGCTATTAGGAGAAAAGGAATTTTCCTGAAAAACTTAATTAAAGTACTCCCGTTAGTGAAGTTCTTCAACACATGTGGAAAACATAAATACAAATACAGCTATGGAACATCATTCTAAAAAGTGAATGGATTACACTTTCCAGTGGAGGAGAAATGATGTTTTGACTAACTATGTGATCTCACAAACAATATTTTACACCGTGTTTAAATATACAGTAATTGAAAAAACTAAGGTGTAAGTCAGTTGAAATCCAACTGCAAAGTCTCCCTTTTTGGCTTAGCTAAACTAAGCTAAAATAGGACAAAGAAAAACCAATAGCACTCAGAGAAAATCATAATGACCTGATTTGAATCCAGAGAATTCCAGGTTAATAACTGCTATATCAGAAAGTTAAACCTCCAACTGCAGCTCATTCAGTGATCCAAGTAAAAGGAGTAGGGTGAGTTTGTCTTTTCTGAGAGATCTGTATCTAGTAAAAAAGGAATAAAACAACAGTCTTACCTTTAGGGAAATATACTTTCAATGTATTGTTGTACCAAAGAAAAATAATAGATTGACTGAGGAAAAATAAGCATTGTCTAAAAGTGTCCTTGAGATCCGCTATGAGGGAGCCTAGTTGAGACGACTAGGTTTCTGGTGGAAACCAGATGGGTCTGTTTTTCCTCCTACCAATTTTAAGGAGCTGATCAAGGAAAAATAGCATGGCCTGAGACCTTCAGAATCTCATTTACCATTGGCTCCTCCTTATTTTATTTCCACTAGGACAATAGTCAGCACCCACTTTCTCTCATAGCACAAGCTTTGGTGGTGGGGTCATTGACCTGGGGGCAAAATGTTTTTCATGAGAAATACGGAGATGGTAATGAATTTTTCTTCATCTAGTACTTGTTTCTGTTGAACAACTCTCACACCTCCCAGAAAGATGCAGAAGTGCACAGAGTAATTGTGGCAAGACGAGATTGCATTACAGAAGAATTTAAGTAGGTGTCTATAATATCTGCAAATCTTCTTTTCCTCTTGCCATTGAAGATTGGGTTGGCTACAGTGAATCCCAACTGTGCTGGTTTTAATCAAGACAGAGTTAATTTTCTTCACAGTGGCCAGTATGAAGTTAGGTTTCTGGATTTACCCTGAGTACTGACAAGGTGTCTTTTTAGCTAGCGCTGGGGAGTGACTGTGCCAAATTCCAGGTCTCTCTCAGCTTCTGGTACTGCAGCTGTATTCCAACTCTCTCACTACAAGCAGTGTGCAGGGACACATAGTTCAGTCAGCTAATCCAAACTGACTGAAGGAGTATTTAGTTCCATAGCATGTCTTACTCAGTACTTGAGCAGGGAGTGGGCTCAGAGGCCAGGATACACTCTTTTGCTGGATTCTTAACTGTACTCTTGGCTCCTTAACTCCTTTGCTAACTCTTTTGTCAGCTGCTTTGCTAACTTCTGTGCTGGGTCATTCGTTAGTGAGTTGGTGGGTCGGTTGGCTTTCCCAGTTGTGTTATCTTTGATAGGGTTTGCTTGGACTCTGCTGGAATTCATCTTGGGCTCTAGCTTTTGGGCTCCGGATCTTGGGTTCTCTGGGTCTCACTCACTACTCAGGATCTCGCTGTGCATGTATTGGCAGGTGGTGAGCAATTGTATCATATTGTATCACATTTTATTTTCTACTATTTTAATTACTTATTATTAGCAGTGTTTGTATATATTCATTTATATATATTTCTATATAATTCATTTTTCTTCAATTAGTAAATAGTTCTTATCTCAATTTTACGAGATTCTTTGTCTTTTTCCTCCAATTCTCTGCCACTGCTGGAGGAGATGGGTAGAAGGTGTGAAAACAGCTTTGTGGTATTTTTTGCTGGCTGGAGTTAAACCACGACACCACCTCAATATGTGAGCTGATAATCTGGTGCTAAGAACCAATAGTTTATGTATTTATTTGTTTATTAAGTAGTAGACAGCTATAAACAAATGACTGCAGCTGACAATACTTTGGCAAAAATAAATTCTGGAAAGGGTATATATGGAAACTTGTATACTTGACCCAACCCAAGTGCTGCCAAATATTTTGGGCTGAGGAACATGATCACATACACTGATATTTACTGAAATACAGGTGTAGGGTAAACTCCCCAAGATTTCTATTCTGTATTTTTCACACCTTTAAAATCCATATTTTTGGCTATAAGCAAATTGTTTTCTACTTCAGTTTCCTAACCTCTAAAAAACTTACACCAGGATTCATTTATGTTTGCAATTTAAAAAGCACAGGGGAGAAACTCTGTATTTATCATAAGTTTTAAACATAACCCATGTAGGAATAGTTATATGTGTAAAACCACAAAATAATTACCAAAATACATTGCATTATAGTTCTGTAAACAGTTTTAGAAAGAAAAAAATAACTATGTTGACAAAGTAATAAATAAGAAAAAATACAAAGAAAACATGTGACATGTGTAGGCTTTTACCTACCAAAATATCGCAATACACAAGGAGTAAAGATTCAGTAGTGGACAAATGGCATTCTTCAAATTTAAAGTCTTCTCTGATAGAAGCATAATTTCTATTATTTTGAAGACAAGCTGAGACATATTTGATATAAATCTAATGCCATTTTGGATGGAAATAAAAGGTGCTTTGTGATGATGATTCCATCTGGTTTCTCATTGTAATTTTAGTTCTCACTATTTGATAGAAATTCTAATTGTCCATTCATACAAATAGAAACCAGCATAAACAACAACAAAAACCAAAACAAACACAAACAAACAAACAAAACCCAACAACAACAAAAAAGAGGCTTCCAGTTCATCTAAAATATATAAAACTCAATTTAATGTGACAGAGTAATATTAGTAGTGCTTGCTGAAATAAAGTCACCTATTGGAAAATTTTTGTTTGGATATTAAAACAAATACCTGTGTTATTTTATGGAAATGACATATGCCCCTCAAGTATTTTCACATAAATATCATATGGCCCCTAGTATTACTCTGACTGCTGCAAAGAGAAAAATCTATGAAGAATTTCAGGGGAAGTAAAAAGTAGGCAGCAGCACAGGGAAGATTTGTGAGGAGCTCTCAGTCAGAGAAACCTTTCATGTCAACTTATATTAGATTGATAAGCCTTATTTTTCTTGCACCATGGGGTAGCACAGAAGATGAATAATATATGAAGAGATTATAGTCCAGTAAGTGCTGTCCCAATGATGCAATGAGCTGTGGCTCCATGAGTGCTGTGTCTGGACAAGTCCTCAGGAACACTGGAAATAAGCTAGGAATACTGCTTATATACCAACTTAAAATGTATTATAAATAAGACTTTTCTATGCTATTTGAATAACATGTTTGAATAACAAATTTGAGCGGTACCTTAATGTGAAAATTGTGTTAGTATTTTATTACTGGACAAATAATAACTGAGTTTTAATTATATTGTTTAAAATTTGTTTTCAGTTAATGTTACTTCAACTCACAACAAGTTCTTGTATCATAAAATGTGGTGAATTGCCTTCTGCCGATGACAAGATTTTGAGTGTAAAAATGTAGGCATAAGGAGCAGATGGAACTGGAAAGCATTTCCAACTGCTGACCTGAAAAAAGGTGCTGATAAATATCAACTCAACATCAGAGCCCTGAGTGCATTTCTTTTTGCTCAGGGGGTTTGGCTGTCTGGGCTCAAGGCCAGCTTAAATAATAGTGCAAGTGTCTGGCCTTGAAAAGAAATCTTCCAAAAATCTGCTAAGAAGCTGTGCAGAGCCCTTGTTCTCCTAGTCTTTTTCTTGGAAATTACTTTCAAGGGGAGGCTCCTGTCCTTGATACCAGACAGAAGGAGGTCCTCTGTTGCAGCTGGGCTCATGCCTGGCCTTGTCACTGTTCATTCAGAACCTGATGCTGATCCAGGGTCTTGACGTCCGGATTGGGTCTTGGACCTTGTGGTGGTGCATTTCTTCCCCTCTTAACTCCTGGAAAGTTTTATGGCCTTGGAGATCCCTATCAACCCTTGGCCATTGTGCAGGGAGTTTGGTGGTTAAGCGCTCCTTATCACATCAAAACACTCTTGCACTACCAAGGTGGGGAGTGGCCACGCTGGGGGTCAGTTTCTTGGTTGCAGTGTGGGATGAGAGTGAAATCATCTCCTGCCAGCCTTGAACCTTACCACAGTCTGGATAGATCGGTACCAGCTGGAAATTCCAATGACAACCTGTCCCATGTAAGGCCAGGATGTAAAATTATTTATGCCTATAGTCAATTATCTCGTGACCCTATAAATTGCGGTTCCAAGGATGACCCTTTAAGCTCTCCTGGACCGCAGCGGGCTGCGCCCAGCATCTCCCTCTGAGTGGGACGCCTCTCAGAGTTCACAAACTCTCAAGTTTGTGAAATCAGAAAACAGTCGACACAAACTGTGATGAATAAACCCTCCTTGAGGCTCAACTCTTCGCCCGTTGAGAGATGCACAGACATCCGACTTGAATATTTTCACTGAACTCAAGGGGAAATTTTTACAGGTACCTTCATACAAATTTACGTATATATCTATTTCTGTATCTGTCTGTGTGTGTGCATGCAACTTTATGTTGATAACCTTGTTAAGTCTTTGATTAAGTTACTGTACTGATTTGTTGAAAGTTAAGTCCTGCTGAGTAATTGTGTGATCTAATTGTGTGACATATCTGAATAGTGTTAAGGAACTTGGAATCATTGTTGCCCCACATTGTTGCTATCCCCAAGTTTCACACCAAACACGGAAGTTCACACACTCTGATCCTTTCCCCGATTCCTTAGGCATAAACCGTTGACCAGGTCTGGGACTAGGGGTGGATTCAGCCGCACCTAGACTTCTCTCTCGAGGAGTTTAGAAAGCAAGGGGGTCCACTCTGAACCTCGTGACCGAACGGGAGGAAATCCCTTGCCCCTTTTCCCTAATCTGTGTCACAACAATCCAATCCTGCCTTGATTTCCCTGACTCTGTAAATAATTTTTACTTCATGTACCAACTACTTTAATCTGTTGTTAATTTGATTTTGCCTTTGTATGTTTTTCCATGTCAAATAAGTAGTAGAGGGGACCTTGCCATCGAATTCTGTTAAGTCACGTTTCTCACATTCATATTAAAAATATTAACTCTTCCCCTAATATTTGTGATGCTGATCTTTTTAAGCAGCCTAAAACACTCAGCATAGTCCCACTTCCATGACAGACCTGTCTTGTCAATGTGAACATGCCTCATCGTTACAGGATTGTTGGTGACCCTGGGCACTGTCATGGACCAGCTCAGCTGGCCTTGGCCAGATATATAGATGCTCTGCCCTGCCTGCCTCACATCTGCCTGTGGCTCTGGGTTGACCATGTTTTGCAGATCCATGCCTGCCTCTGTTGCTCCCTGACACTCAGGTGAAAAAGCAAAATGAGACAGCAGGAAAATGTTTGCATCTCCTAAAACAAGCAATGAATAGAGCTTGTCAAATTTTCTGAAAAATTGTTTAGTTAAGAGTAAACATGTATATGGACCCTTATTTTGCCTCTGTTTTCTAAGTAACTTTGCAATACATTAATAGGTAATTCCTTTTTAGGAAGTTGGGTTAAGCCTTTTGGTAGTGTGGAAGGAAAACATTTACAGATGCCAAACCCTTGTGATCTTTAAGGCCTGAATGACCTCTGCCATTCTGAGGTTCACTTTGGCATGTAAAAATGATAAAGGCATGAATTTTGTACTCAGAAGTGATACAGCTGTTCTGGGACAAAACACTCTGAATTCCAATGTGTACTGTTTATTGAGACTGATTTTATTAGAACTGTTTCCAAAATTATTAGGCCTTCCACAGGTTATGCAAGCTCTGATTTAGATAGCATGAGTAATGGAACACTCCTGAATGTAGACTACACACTAATAGAGATAGATAGATAGATAGATAGATAGATAGATAGATAGATAGATAGATAGATAGATTAAATTGTTACATATGTAAATAAGTAAGTAAGTAAAGGGTCTGATAGTTACTGCACAGATCAAACTGCTAAACTTTCTATGCACACTCTCACGAACCTCCTGATTCAACCTTGCAATAAATATGAAGAGGAACAGAAAGACTCAGGATTTTCAGCTGAATTTTCTTCATCTTTCATGAGCTTATATTCTGTATATTGCTAAAATGCCCAATGAACTGAAACAAGGTTTCTCAAAGACTAGATAATTTAATTATGAACAAATACCTTTAATTCAGACTGAAACAAGAACAGTTCCAGATAAGGTTAATATGTATGAACCTGCCATGTAGTCATTACTACATAGGAGGTTAATGCATAAAGCTGAGGCTCCTAACTTCTCAGAAGACGTTTTAACCTTTCTTGAAATAGGGAACAATGTATTAGGAATTTACGTTACGTTAAGAAATGAAACAAAACTAAAGCAAGGACACAGACAACACTACATGCTAGCAAAGAAGGATACAGCATGTAGGCAGTATTTAAAAACTACTTACCCATTATGTAGCATAATATGAAACATATTAATGGAAACAGTAATTATGTATAAAATTATGGACATTTATAAAATCCTACCTTTATACTTTTCTTTTGCAACTGTGGTGAAGTCAACATTTTACAAAAACATGTTATAGTTGGTAAAACGAAGACTTTGTTAATGGAAAGAGGCACACAATAATCAAAGACTGATATCAGATCACTCTGCATCTCTAGAACTGTTCAAGGCCAGGCTGGATGAGGTTTTGAGCAACTTGACCTAGTGGAAGTTGTCCCTGTGCATGGGAGGGGAGGTGGAAAAAAATTATCTTTAAGGTTCCTTTCCAACCCAAAACTTTCTATGATTCTATGATCAGTTCAAAATCCGAACTGTTTACGTGTTTAACATTACTTTATAGATACATTCCCTCGATCTTCTTTTGAATGTTTATCACAGAAGACTACCTGATAAGTTCCTGGTCTAAAAAAATTTGTGTTTGTTGTCTTTATTGTTCTGGCTGTTCTAAAAGTATGACTTTGGTGAAAGACTAAGTTATTTTGATTAGGAAAAAACCTATAAGGAAAATGTTGGTAAGCTTACATGATGACTGATTTATTCCTATGCCAGTTCATCGCTCTATTAATCATCAATCTCTAGTGCTCACATTAGATCAGAAAGATCTGTTTATAAGGAAAGACTTCTCCAACATGTAAAAATTGTTATTTTTTATAGTACTATCAAACAAATGTAATTTAAATCACTCCAAGCCAGCACAACTGTAAGATGTACCAGTAGCATAAAAATGACAACTAACTTCTCAAATTAACTATTAAAGTGTGCATTATTCTCCTTCAGGTAGAACTCTCAGGAGCACTTAGTACTAACTTAATATGGCTTCAATGAGCCTGAGGATGCCTCCATGGGAGCATTGTTAAGGCAGACCTAAGTACTTTTGCAATGTCTACCCTATAGCTTATAAGAAAATATCTTGCAGAATCATACAGCAAACACAAAGCTCTATGTAATAGAGAAATGGTTCAAAGACTTTCAGCCCCAGGGAGCTTTTCTAATCATCTTGTCTGATCTACATACTACCAAAGAATTCCATTTATTACTTCCTTTATCAAGTCATTGTTTTCCAATTAAGGTATAGAAATTTATTTTTTAGAAAGCCCCCTGGTCTTGGCTGAAAGGATAGTTTCTGACTCAGTATGTCCCATTCGTTAGTAAACTGTTCTTGGGCACAATTTCCCAACAGGTCTATTGATCATAAATAAACTGAGTTTTAGTTATATTGTTAAAATTTGTTGTCAGTTAATGTTACTTTGACTCACAACAAGTTCTTGTATCATAAAATATGGTGAATTCCCTTCTGCCAATGACAAGATTGAAAGTCTTGGTGAACGTCTTAGTATCTCAGCTGGCTCCCACAAATTGTGGAACTCTTTTCTGAAGGCCTTCCTTATAAGCTCTCTTTACTGAAGGTAATGCTTCAAAACCACTTATAAACATTCATATTAGTATTTTGTTTGTTTATAACACACCTTCCATAATATATGAACAAAACAGCCAATATTGTTATATCATTCCAGATAATACCATTTTAGAAATTTTAGTGGTTTATGGCGTTCCATGATTTACATAAAAAATCATAAAACCTGAGCCAAAACCCTTTATAAAGCGTTTCAATAAAAAAACACTGCAAAATTAAATACAGCTGCTTTTTATCTCAGTGATGAACAGAGACACTTCTGATGCTGATAGCTACATCCTCATTTTTGTTTAAAAACAAATACCAAAGATTATCTTTTCTCAGTTCTAGTATGCACGTGTATATGAAGTATGTGTTTATGGAGAATGGAATTTGTTCACAGACATTTAAAAAAAAGATCAGAGTAATTTAAAGTAACTTATTTAAAATCCAATCCCTTTCTAAAAGTGCCAAGATTCTCATAATGGCAGCTGCATGAACTCTTGGAATGATGGAAGAGAAATTTGGGTTCATCATTAGTCAGTGGAGAGGTGGACATACCTTGCATAACAGACTACTGTCTTTATATGAACTTTTCATGGAAATATTGCATGAAGAAATACACCACATAAAACCAGAGAGCTGCAAATTCAGGGAACCAAATTTAAGATTGCCAGTAAGTTTCTATTTCAAACTAATCTTTCCATGACAGAGAGTAACCTTTCTTAAACTAACTATATAATTGGAGAAAAGATAAACATATACTTTTTACTCAAATATTCAGAAGCTTGTTTTTAAAAGTATATCAGGCAAGAAAAGAGCTTGTGTGATTTAAAGTTTTCCTGTCTATTTCCAACTCTTATCAGCTGAACTTAAGAAAGTTAATACTCTCTATTTCCCAGTATTATTCACTGACCTTTTTTCCTGAAAATTATACAAATTTTGCTCTGAAGGCAAAATTATTAATTATCCTATGGAATATTCTGTGTTTTCTTTGCCATAAGATCTTAGATATTTACTAATACTAAGAGATCTTCAGAATAATCAAATGAGGTGAGACAATATTAATGTTATGTTACTACTGAGGCAGAGAGGTTACAGACAAAATTATGAAATATCAGCTAATGCGGTATGTTCAATTTTTGATGCCCAGGGATCTATTTTTCATCTTAATTAAAACTATATAGCTCTCTGTAGTCTCAGAGAAGAGCTCTCACTCATCACAGTTGTAGGTGAGGTGGCCTACATTTCTGCAAATTATAGATAGTGTCTTTTATTGTCTGCCAAAAGATAAGGAACACAGAATCAATGACTCTTAAAAGTATGATTAAAAGACATGAGTATGTAACTCAGTGCTATTCAAGACAGATGCATATACACTGCTTTACCAATGCCAGACTTGGGTGTTACATTGAAACCTAACTGACTTTTTTTCAAGTTTTGGGGTTTGATTTTACATGAATGAGGTATATAAGTAATAAATTTTAGAATGTATTAAACATGTTTAAATCTGGAAAAAAAATCTGTACCTGCCTTGCTTGCCTTTTAATCACGGACGTTTTTTCTCTCAAGGCTTTCTAAACCTCAACACACTCAGACATTTTAGAGAGCTGTTACATGTTTAAATTTGATCTGGTGACAAAAAACCACTTCCTCTTCTTCCAACACAGGAGCAATTTTCTCCAGATTTACTCTCAGTTAAGGTCAAGACTCAGCCCTATATTTTAATAGGAACAGATGTGTTTGTTTTGCTCTAGGAAATCTAGAAACCAAATTTTCTCCCCTACAGTCCCTGCAAGGTTATTAGGTCATACCATTTCTGTAAAAATAATAAAATTTATGTACATTTTAATTCATATTGAACTATTTTAAATCATCATTGAAACTCTTCTGTTACACTCAAATTATTGTGTAATTGGATTCACAATAGCCCATTCTGACAAAGTTGGAAATAGTAGTTCCACTCTTGAATTTTTTAGGAAGTTAAGATTCCATGGTAACTGAGAAGAAAAAGGAAATTTTCTTTATAGTTTTAAATTTAATTTGAAGACTTTATATAATTTTTGTATGCAATAGATTAAGGAAATACTTTATATAGGAAACTAATAGATTTGATGAGATGTCTGGTCTTTTTATTGGGCAATTTAACTTTTGTAACTTTGGGTTGATGGAGGTATTTAATTTGCTGAAAAACATTAATGAACAATACATGATTTATATGTTTGTACCTTTGAAACTTCACAATACTTCTACTAATTTGCAAGATATTTAAAAAATCTAGATATTCCTGAGATAAAATGTACTTTAGTTGGGTAAACAAGTATTTCTTAGTGTGAGATAAAAAAGAAAAGGGAAGTGATCTGATC
The DNA here is from genome assembly GCA_027574665.1 of Rhynochetos jubatus. Lineage (NCBI taxonomy): Eukaryota > Metazoa > Chordata > Aves > Eurypygiformes > Rhynochetidae > Rhynochetos > Rhynochetos jubatus. Next base: position 43,569,274 of record CM050690.1, on the reverse strand, counting down.
TTTCTGCCTGATTTAAGAAACACCTAATTTGTGGATTCTGATTATGTCATCACACAGAAAAAGAGAGGGGATAAAATAAAGAGTAGGGCTTTACATACAGTTACACTATAACTTCAATGGGTGTGCCTTTTACAGTTTGTAGAATAAACTCATTTCACTTCTTCAGCCCACCCTGTCTTCCACTGCTTTCAAGTTTGTAATATTGTCTTCCTTATAATATATATCATTGTCCTACAACATTTTATTTTCATAAAATCATTACTATTGAATAATTACTTGTATGTTTAAAAAATATGTTCCTGTAACACATTTGGTGCATAAATTCTATAGACATAAAGGTATATATGCTAATTAAAAGCAGGAGACACAAGAAAGTTGGGACAGCAGTTACAAAGTTAGGATATTAAGAGGCAAGAATACCTGAAAAAAACTTGATTAAAAAGAAAAATAAAAAAAAGTGGTCTAGAGATAGATAGTTTTCTGTGCATCACTGTATGTTCAAAAGCTCAAGGCACAAGCTTAGAGAACCTCTGTTTATAGCTTAGCAAGTCTAAGTAAGTTCTCTAAGCCACTGAAATATGAGTGTCTATTTGATTTGTCAAGTTTCTTACACAGAGTTCATAGTACTAGAAAAAATTGACACTGTCTACTTCCTATTAAAAAGTGACAGAAAATCTGGTATGTTAAAATACACCAGAGGAATATATTTCACACATTTTTATATGACACATTTAAACATAAATAACCATTGACAAACAGTTTTCAGAAATTAAAAATATGCACATTAATAAACTTTAAAAACATATTTTTATATGATTTACAAATAAATCAGTTCTCAGCTTTCTAACTTCAGGGATTTCTTTGCTAGGGCAGTCTGGAAAATGTTAAGACTTGAAAATATCAAATCTATTATTATTTTAGACCGTATTTACAGATAATCAATAGATTTAAATAAACATTTTTCATAAAATTATTTTTCCCATGAGATTTCTTAGTGAAAAAGTGGTAGACATGTGCTGTAAATAATGCAATATTTAATAGTTGTTGATCAGTAGAGTGATTGTTCTGATATAAGAATTGGAATTGGAATAGTATATAAAGTAATACAAACTGAGATTAACTCAGTAATTAATAACCTCCTTAACCTCATGATCAGATAGGCTACTGAATTTGAGTTAAGGTTTAATTTCTGTTCCAGGTCCTTCAGAGTTATCAAACCAAAACTATAATGTTAATTGCAAACATCATAGTAAAAAATGAACTTTTTTTACAACAATATATTAAAAAGTTAACAGAAAATTGATCACCTTTTTTGAAATAAATTGAATAAATAATCAGAATTAAAAGTTTTACTGCAACATGACTTAGGTAATATGTACTACTTTATGCAGAAGATAGTGTATTGTAATGACAAACTTTACAGAACTCCAGCTACATTAAGCTCATAACTAGTCTGCCTTCAACTACAAATATGGACTTAAATGGAGAGTTTTAAATGAGGTTTAACAGGGGAAGGGGATGGAGTTTTGAGCAAGAGAAAAGAGACAGGGCCTGATGGGAACCTGTATTGGGTACCAACAGGGAAACACCTGTGAAATGTCTTAAAACAATTAGGGCTTTTGTAAGTATGTTGACAAGAAAAGGCAGATTCAACAAAAATTATCATCCTTGATAAATAAAACAACCAACATGGAATTAACAGTCGAATCATGACTGTGCTCATGGGGTTGGTTGTGTGACAGAGGCACCTACCCCAACAACAACAAGACAAAGACCTGACAAAAGTCCACCAAACTTCCCACCACATCTTTTGTCACACTGACACGGTGGTGTTCAGACACTAGGGTTTGAAAATAAGGAAGCTGGGGTCTTCAGCCAATGGAAGAGCCATTTTGAGTTTGTCCTCCTCTGAGAATTGGGTCTGTAGCTGAGGACTCTCCCCTTAGTTTGGGATGCCACCTAAGGAAACTCCTCAGGGTTGACAGCCATCATTTTTATATTTTTTCCCGTGAGTGACTGTGCAATTTGGGTCATCAAGCATAAAGCTTTAGAATTCTTAAGTCATGTCTGTAGGAATAATTCCAGACCAACATCCTGAACCTCTGGATTGTTAATATTTGTCAGAGTCTCAAAGGTGTTTTGGTTAGAGTAAAACTTAGTTTGAGTATGTTACCACTTTGTAAAGAAATAAACATTATTCCTAGTTTGTTAGTTGACCTGTCTTGGTTTTGTGAGGTTCCATGACACAGGTATGTATACTGCGATTCGTTTATATGTACATGATAATGTTCTTGTCAGAAGTGGCTTCACAGCCTATTCAGGAAATGGATATTCACAATTAGTCCAGATGAATTACAAGATAAAACCACACATTATATTACTGGCAAATAAAGTCATTCGGGTCTTTCTAGTTGTAGTTCCCAGGTGCAAATGCTAAATTTGTTGTTAAATTCTGCATTACGTGGAATGACTGAACAATTGCACATGGAGTGATGACTAGTCTTGTCAAAATCACATATAAATGGCAGGCCACTAAAACATAACATTTTTTTTGAAAAGACTCTCACTTGAATCTGCTGCAAGGAAACATAAGGCAGTAACTCCCATAGAGTTCTGAAAAGAAAAGCGTTAAAGGAAACAATTGTTTTAAAATCCATGAACGTTCTTCTTTACTAAGTTTGAGTGCAGAATGAATATCTGTTAACTTTCTAAAATAGAAATGTAGTGTTTACATATTCCTTAACTGGTGATAATTGTAATCTATTATATGAGTATTGTGCCTTCAGTATGGAAAATAATGTATAATGTTGTAGCTTACCGTCATGGCAAATTCAATAAAGTAAGGCTGCTATAGGATATGTCATATAGCGAACAAAGTATATACTAATCTATGATGTTTACTGAATAGAGAGATTAGTGATTACAAGTGATTTTGTTGCTTATTTGACTGAATCTTAACAAATCAAAATACATATGTTGCTGTGGATTAAGGAAAATGTGCACAGTATTATTAGGAGAATCAACCACAACATCATTTTTGAGGCTATTAATAAATCAGGGACTGATTCTTCCACTATTAAGTCTATATGTAGAGGATTTTCACATTTAACCTTTTTTTATTTCCCTGACTACATGAGACAAAACTTAAATAGACCCTGTAGCATGACGCTTCACAGTTTAGCTTTTGATCCATTTCTGTTTGCTACTAGATGTATCTCACAGCTACTGGGCAGGAACATTCCATATTACAAATATCTAATTCAATTTCAAGAACGTTATTGCAGCCACTTGCAGCAAATTGTGAGCAGAGGAGCAAATGGCAATAGGAAATACAATTGTTAAACATTTTCTCTCTTTCAAGAGGAAATTTGCTATTTTCTTTACTGAATCATCTACAGGTCTGCCCCATCATTCAAAATATGAATACTATGGCTGTTGTTTTTAACTTCAGTCTATGTAACTTAGGAAAATTTTAAAGGATATTGTCATATTTAATCTAGTATCATAAAACAGCCCTGAGTATGATCCAAAACACGAAGTTGCAGATCCTGAAACTTATGACCCACGAAGGAGATCAGCTGCATACTGAGGGCTATTGGTACAGTGCAGAAGAGAACATGAATTCTATCGTTACAATGCTCCAAAGAAGTCAGAATTTTCTTCTAAGTAAACAGGGCTGTTATTTGTTTTTTTGCAGCCATTAATTGGAAGGGCACAATAAGCACAAGAAAAGATGGTCCGTATGATGGAGACAGCAGTAAATTTGTGCACAACACCTAACGACGCAAACACAACAATACACTTAATACTTTCCTAACCATTAGGTTGGTCCATGACACCGTGCTTCAATGACTTTTTAATCTCATCCAGTAGAAGGCAAGACCCAGAGAGGGATCTGTGCATGGTAGTGAGGGATAAAAGATTAGTGTAAATTTCTCGGTTTAGTTATAAGGGTTTGGAGGTTGGAAAAGATGCAGAAACCACTCTCTACTTGAAAAGAAGAAAAAGCAAAGAAAGAGAAGTGTCTTGATTTTTTCCTAAGAAAAAATATATGTTTAATGTATTGGGAACTTAGTAATAGAGTAGAAACAGAAGCATGAAAAACAAAGTTAAGCTGCCAGATCAAGGTTCTTAGGAGATAAATCAGAATGGTGAAATGAATTAGAGAAAAATACAAAACAGCTTATCATAAGGCAGCTCTTGTATATACTCCCAAGATGAAACATCTGATGTTCCAGAACATACTTCTGGATGGGGCTTCTGTAATGGAAGGTTAAACAGGAAATAAGACATCAAAGGCAGAAATGATCAGTACAGAAATGATGACTCAAGATTCAGGGAAGAGATGTGTGAGAGATGAGGCCCAAACAACAAGCTGAAACCCTCCACCATTAAATTGCAAAGAGATGACAGTGGAAGAAGCATTTCACAGAAGGAAAAGCTCATTGAATATTCAGTATTGTAACAGGTACACACACAAACTTGAAACTTTCTGGGGCAAAGAGCAGAAAAGAAGAAAAGAAGAAAGAGGTAGGAAGAGTCCAAAAATGCAGATATAAACAGAGAGGCTGACCAAGAGTTGGTCATGTCCAGAGATACCCAGAGAAGCAGAATAGTTTACAGTGTGTTGAGTAATTACCTTTAGTTTCCTCCATTAATTTAAAAGAACATTGAAAAATTAACCTGCTCAGTTAAATATTTGTGCAAGCAACTTAATTACCCCCTTTACTAACTGAACAAAATGAAGTTTGATTGTGGAAAGTGAACAACAGACCTGTAGGAAAAAAAGTCCATTTTTATTTCCTTGTACTTAATGTGAAGTACAAAACAAAGTCTTCCAAAAGAAGGTTTACTTTTCCTAATATTAGTTTTATTACAGGGTGGGTTAATGTTGTCTGCAAAGGTAATGATAACAAGGTTACCTAATACCATGATAGGAGACCAAAAAACTGTAAGCGATACCTTAGGTCATGGATCTAATTCACAGTTAATGTAAGGGATTATATGTTAACCTTTAATTAGTACACATAATATACTATGAAATCAAATTTACTAGATTGTTCATGTATTTTAATGAATGCATCCCTTTTCTTATAGTACTGTAAAATAATTAACAATTTCAGTTGTAAGGATTCTTGACAGAACTTACACTTACATTATTTCTGCTGTAGACTAAGTACATTTTTAGGCATGTTGCCTATGGAATTTATTTCATTTTTCAGAAAAATTTTGACAGAAAGTCTGTGAGTCAACCCCTTCACATAATCAGCCAAGAGGAATAGGAACAGGGAACATTTACAGACATGGGCATTACCTCATGCTCGAGACATGGGCATTGTTCATGTTAAATCAGCCAGGTGGCTGAGGTTATGTCTCAAAATACGTTACATTCATAAATTAGAAATATGAACTATTAGAAAGGATTAAATCTTAAGACCTACATAATGCAAATACCACATCTTGGTAAACTCATCAGGAAGCTTAGAACAAACACAGCAACATTGGGTTTTCACAGTAGCTGGATGACCTCAACTACAACAAAATTAGTGGAAAAAATAAGAGCAAGATTTTTAAAAAGTGCCGTTTAGTTCTGAGTGTAGATTAATACTGTTCTCAGACACTAGTCTATAAGCTAAACCCTGTATATTTAATATGCTAAACTGAAATATGAGCTAAAACAATTAAAACATTTATTTCAAAAGGTTCTGAAATAACTCTAAAATAATAGTAGGTGATTTTTATTTGATCTTTTCCATCATATGAAACCAAGATAAATTATAGCCTAGATTAAGTAAAACAGTGAGCATATCTGTATTCCAAATATGTTAGTAAATATACCAAGCACTGTGGTTTAGGTGATGTTAAGGTCAAGGAGACTACTCGTATATTTGAAGCTTTGAACATGCTTATTTTTTTTTTATTAGTTTAGGGACGAATATGAAAGAGTTTTCAGTAGGCAGAAAGATATTTTAACCTTTGTTCATTAAGTAGTGATAAAAAATCATAGAAGGGCTGGAAATAGAAAATAATATTTAAATCACATTTATTAAAATATGGTTGAATATGAAATTAAAAATAGGCAGTGTCTAGTCTTTGATTGCAAAGGAGCACACTATCAGAAATTAGGGAAATAACTTTACAAAAGTTTGAATGGGCTAGAACTTTAGATCTCTTTAAATCAGATTTCTCAGAGGGCTGGAGCACCTCTCCTGTGAAGCAAGGCTGAGAGAGTTGGGTTTGTTCACCCTGGAGAAGAGAAGGCTCTGGGGAGACCTTATAGCAGCCTTCAAGTACCGGAAGGGTGCCTACAAGGAAGGTGGTGGGAGGCGACTTTTTACAAGGGCCTGTGGTGATAGAACAGGGGGTAATGGATTTAAATTGAAAGCGGGTAGATTTAGATTAGATATCAGGAAAAAGTTTTTAATGTTGAGGGTGGTGAGGCACTGGAATAGGTTGCCCAGAGAAGTTGTGGATGTCCCATCCCTGGCTGTCTTCAAGGCCAGGCTGGATGAGGCTTTGAGCAACCTGGTCTAGTGGAGGTTGTCACTGCCCATGGCAGGGGGGTTGGAACTAGATGATCTTTAAGGTCCTTTCCAACCCAAATCGTTCTATGATTCTATAAATCCAAGTCCCAAATCCAAACTACATTGGATATCAAACCTCTGGGCCCCAAAAATATGTACCAAATTCATCAATAATCTGATGAAGCTAGATTATATCTTCTTTTTATTTTTCCTATAATTCAGTAATGTTTAAAGAAAGACATTTTCACCTATTTTTATTGTTCATTAAGAAAAAATTCCGTCATTGTTTGACTATTATTTGCCACGTAACTTGAGTATACTTAGTAAAAACTTGTTCCATGTTGAGTCAGTTGAATCCAAGTCCTGATTTGTCTTATAACCATTATTCACTATCCTATTTTATTTTTCTCCTTACAGATTTAGATTCTTCCTTATGATCTTACTAGGTCTTCACTTTTGTTCTTCACTGAATTTTTCAAACATGCTCAAACAAAACTGAGCATTGGCATTTATCTAAACTTGAGCTCAGAGACTGAGAAACATGTCCATGATAAAAAGTTGTGAGTTTGAGTGATGCACACATTCTCATGAAAGATAAAGTTTAATGTCCTCTTAAAGAGTCCCATCTACAATTCTGTTAAACTATCATAATCTAATTATTTTGAAAAATGTTCATAATAGTAATTGAGATGTGTGAGTTTTATCAAGTACTATTTATTGTCTGGGGTTTTATAACCACTGAGGACAAAGGATTGGCCATCAGTCATGTGCTTTCTTTGGTAGCTGTGCAATCATTAATTGTTTTTAGGTGGACTTCAACTTTTAGAAGTTAATGTCCTGTTAAGTCCCACTTACTATTATACTTCACAGTGTTAGGTATTAAATACTAATTTCAAATAAATTACTTTTGACTCAGAAAAAGATTGCTAATTCTATAAGGCTCTTTTAAAGTAAGATGGAGTTTACAATCTTATAAAACTGTGATATTTGGAAGCTATAACATTTTCTTATAGAGCTACTTGACATTTGTAAAAAGAGGAGGAAAGGTTAATGGAAAATTTTTTAAAGGTAAGCCTAATGATAGTAAAACATATTTTTGCCAGGAATCCTTATTATAAAATATTATCAGTTTTAAAACTTTGTATTTATTAGGGGAAAAAAATCAAGCAAAACTAACTAAAAACTTTGTCTTGTAAAAGGTGAATTGCACCTAGGTTAAACAGTTTTGCAAGTTGAGCAGATGTGCATGTGGTTGGAAAACTGGTGAATATCCTGGAAGATACTGAAATGGACTTCTGTAGTGGAAAACAAAACAGAGAATAAGACATCAGAGGTGGAAATGATCACACAGAAGTGAACACTCAAAATGCAGGGAAGAGGAACAGAGAACATTTTCTTTGCTTATCTTTTCATCATCAAACATTGTGACAATTTTAACTGAAAACTCCAGGGTAAGGAATAAAGTGTTGAATAAACTAAGAAGTATAATTTTATCCACATCTTTTAAAAAATAAATATGTATATAAAATATTAGATATTTTAAATATTCAGTCTACTTGCTAGCTTCTTAAAACATTCTGAAAAAGAAAATTTAAATTACATGATTATTAAAAATATATTAGTTTTATAGAATTGAGATCTAGGAATTACTGTATTATATTAAATTAAACTTTCATAGTATCACTTTCCTGTTTCAATACTGACATTTACAACATTCAATCAATGGTTTTGTGTCAGAGTTATAAATACTTGTGTAGTGAGAGGGGGAAGGGAGAGGCTATTTGCAGAAATCAAACATTATGGCACATCTGCAATCACCCACAACGTCAGCATTCATACAGTAAAATGGTTGATGATAAAAACCATACACCTGAGGGGAATACATTATCTGAAGCTAGCATAAGCAGCAGAAATGCTTCATTACCATGGAAATGGTGCACAGTACATGACAGCAGAGAAAGTCAGTTGAGACAGGTCATTTTAATTTTTATTGATAACATGATCACAGGTGTGCTTTTAATCATTTCACCACTTCAGGTTTCTTTTCAACTGTCACTTATAATTTCATATGACAAGCATGGTGTCCTTGTGACATTACAAACACAATCTGGAGTTACTTACAAACCCTGATGACTGGCAAGCCTCTCTCTCTAGTGTCAGGGCAAAACTTCAAAAAGTCTATGTATTTAGTAAACCAGAGGTCATTTAACCTCTCCATGATGCCATGTGGCATTTGCATTTTATGCAAAGTGTGGCAGATGTAATCGAAGTAGACGAAAGTTTTGACAGTGTTGTCCCAGAGAAACAGCGCCTTCTGAGTGAAGATAAGGTGGCAAAGAGGCAGAACAAGATTCAGAAGGACCATGAATTATACAGGAACAAAAAGCTCTGATCATTTAGGGATATATATGTAAGTTGAAAATCAGGACAGTCCTAATACATAAGGCTTCCTGGTTCCCACACTCTGTGCTTTAAATTTCATAAAATCTTAATTGAACCTATTGTATTGCATGCCTCAGTTCAGCTCTAACAGCACTGAAGTGTCTGAGGTCTGGTTGCAGTCATGAACGTATGATTCAGAAAGAAGTATTCAAAAGAGTAAATAAATACTGTATTGTGAGAATGCGGGCAAAAAATATTGGAACTGCAAAATCAATGCATACTCAGTTTCACATACTATTTAGATAATGAATCACACATATGTACACATAACAATTTTATTCAGAAACTTCACATCTCCCTTCTTTGCCCTCTGTACTTAAGAAGACTCCTAGAATGATGAACTCTAAAAAAAAAAGTAGTGTGAAAATTTTTTTGGTAGTGTCATTTTTTTTTCCTCCCTAAAATTCATGCTACCATTAAGATACATATGGAGTTTTTGAGAACAAATAATATAAGCAAAGTTAAAATATGAATTTTATCTGAGTCTATTGGCAAGATCTATCAAACAAGTTATTCCATCTGTGCTGGTTTTGGCTGGGATAGAGTTAATTTTCTTCATAGTAGCTAGTAGGGGGCTATGTTCTGAATTTGTGCTGAACACAGTGTGGATATTGCAACAGTGTTTTAATTATTGTTGAGTAGTGCTTACACAGATTCAAGGTCTTTTCTGTCTCCCACCCCACCAGTGAGTAGGCTGGTGGTGCGCAGGAAGTTGTAGCAGATACAGCAGAGCAAGCTGAGCCCAACTGATATTCCATGCCATATGACGTTATCATGCTCAACATATGAAGCTGGGTGAAGAAGGTCAGGGGGAAGTTTGGAGTGATGGTGTTTGTCTTCCTCAATAATCATTATGCATGATGGAGCCCTGCTTTCCTGGACATGCCTGAACACCTGCCTGTTGATGGGAGGTAGTGAATGAATTGCTTCTTGTGCTTGGCCTGCATGCATGGCTTTTGCTGTCCTTAATACACTGTCTTTATCTCAACTCACGTGTTTTCTTACTTTTACTCTTAATTTTCTCTCCCATCCCTCTGTGGGGGCGTGACCAAGTGGCTGTGTCGTGCTTAGTTGCTAGCTGGGGTGAAATCATGATGCACTATATATATAAATTAAGACCTCATATACTGTGTTAAATTACTAATTTTAAGGTATATTTCCTGTATAAAATTTTTGACTTTCATAACTAACTTATTCAAGAATGCATAAACACTAATATTATAATAAATAATAATATTGTAATATTCATCTATAATATGGTTTTTGCATTAATATGTGTACATTTGTTCACTAAGAATGGAAGGAAATTGTTTTAAATAAATTTTGTTAGAAGGCAGAGAGGCTAATTTTGGAAATTTATCCATCCTTATCTAGTGTATATTAACTAGTAATTATTCATTAAATGACCATACAGAGAACATGATCAAAATTATGTTTCCTTTAGCAGATCTTGCCTTGTTGCTAATCTTTAGAGGATAAGAACCTGAGTTAACACAGATAAATACATTTTAGTGTCACAAGAAACTGTCATACTAAAACGTATTGATGAATTTATAATACCGTTTTGGCACATAAAATTCAAGGGAAATTGCAAAAGAGCTTTGGGGACTTCCAGTGAATTTCTAACATGAAATGGAGGCCTTCTATGTGAGTAATAATTAGAATAAAATAACTAATATTCTATTATACAGTAAAAAATATAAAGTAATTTAATAATGTGTTATTGAAGCCACTAATAACCAAGAGTACAATATAGTTTCTATTGATAAAAAGTGCTTTGACATGATATTATTGCTATGTGTTCACCTCTGCTCTCCTTAATTCCTTTAATTGTTTTGTTTCATATTTTTTCAACTGATTTTTGTTGTAAATTCATGATATCTTAATGCTAGCCTAGTATGAACCTGATAATTAAATGTAACTGTCATTGTAGCTATTTAAGAAATACAGAAGGAAAATGAGCACCTGTCCTAGTAGTTACGACTGTTCTTCAGTAGCAGATGTAATGACATCAGAGATAACATGCTAGTGTCATTTTTTCCTTTCTTAAAATATTTTACTTTGACAGTTATAAAAATGGGAGCAGCAGGATTTAAACAGTTCTGATACAGTATATTCAAATATTTTCAATGTGCTGAAAATTATTTCCCATGAGAGAAGTGTGGCAGAAGGAATCTAACCTCTTCTGCTTCCTATTTGCTTAGCACAGGTGTCAACCAAAGTAACAACACATCGAACAGAAGGGACAAAATCTTGGCTTCACAGAAATATATGGCAAATCTCCCATTGACTTTAACGGGTCAGGGTTTTTCTAAAACTGTTTTTAAAATCACAGTTGCCAGAGTGTGAGACACCACTGAAGAGTTTACTTTCTCCTCTGGTGTGAGATGAAGGCAGATTGGATGTACGTGGTAGTCAGAGCAGAACATTGAACACTGCCGCTTCATGGCAAAGTTAATATGCAGTAGAGTGCAGAGCTCTTCCAGCCAAAAACAATGCATAATTTGCTTCTTTCATTTGACATTGTCTCATAAATAAAAGATAAGAGGATGATGAATTATAGTTTGTAAACACTAGAGCGAAATAATCATCGTTGATTGCTAATAAACTACAGTGAAAACTGATTCAGACAAACCAGAAGTTGTACTGCAGAAATAAATATCTAGGAGGGCACTGTACGTTAATAAAAATTGTTATGCTGTTTCTTTGAATATTAATTTATATTTGCATAGCTGTTGGCTAGAAACCAATGAGAAAATATTTCTTCAACAGGTTGAAACAAATCAGCCTGTCAACAACCCATTTTTCTGTAATATTTCAAGTTTCCACTTCACCATGATAAATCACCTTGCTTGACAAATGCAGAAGACTAAAAATTAAAATTAAATATATTGTTATAAAAATTTTAAAGCCTATCATGTTATCAATTTAAAATATGTATTACATTCTGGTGGATTGCCCCTGGCTGGAGGCCAGGTACCCACCAAAGCTGCTCTATCACTCACCTCCACAGCTGGACAAGAAAGAGAAATTATAACAAAAAACTTGTGGGTAAAGATAAGGACAGGGAGGGATCATTCACAAATCACTGTCATGGAAAATAAAATTTAATTTATCACCAATCAAATCAGACTAAAGGAGATCTAAAACCAAACTTAAAACACATTCTCCCCACCTCTTGCTTCTTCATGGGCTTAATTTCATTACTGTTTTCTCTACCTCCTCTCCTTGAGTGTCACTGGTGGATGGGGAACGAGAGTTGTGGTCAGTACATCAGATTTTTTTTTCTGTGGCCCCTTTCTCCTGTCAGGGAGGACTCACACTTTTCCTCTGCTGCAGCATGGGGTCCCTCCCACAGGATATAGTCTACCATGAACTTCTCTGACATGAATCCTTCCACAGACCCTTTTCCATGGGAACCAGTCCTTTAAGAACAGACTACTGCAGTGTGGATCCCCCACAGTCCTTCCAGCAAACCTGCTCCAGCATGGGCTCCTCTCTCCATGGGTCCACAAGTCCTTACAGGAGCTTGCACCAGTGTGGGCTTCCTACAGGGTCACAGCTTCCTTCAGCACACATCCTCCCGATCTGGTGTGGGGTCCCCCACGGGGTGCAGGTGAGTCTCTGCTCTGTTGTTACCCTCCATGACTGCTGGGGGACAGCCTGCCTCACCATGGTCTGCACCACAGACTGCAGGGGAATCTATGCTCTGGCCTCTGGACCACCTCTTTCTTCCCTGACCTTGGTGTTAGTAGAGTTGTTTCTCATCTCTCTCTGTGCTGCAAATTTCTCCTCCATTCAACTATTTTTCCCTTTAAATACTTCATCACAGAGGTGTCATGACTGTTGCTGATGGGCTTGGCCTTGACTAATGGTGAGCCCATCTTGGAGCTGTCTGAAATTGCCTCTACCAAACATAGGTCAGGCTCTTAGCATCTTTTCACAGAAGCCACTCCTGTAGACACCCTCTAAGAAAGCCTTGCCATGCAAACCCTGTACATAAATCAAGACTGAGAAACTCTTTTTCCTACATATTCATTGCTTTCGCAAGCTATTTCTCCATTTTTGCAAGGTAATTCTAGTGATACTGTTATTCAAAGTTCCATGGAATAGTAGTTTCTGGCAGGCAGGGTAGACCTTCTGTAGTGAATCCCATTGTTAAAGCTATTGATGCACACTTTGCACACCCATAACTACTACAGCTGATGTAAATTCTACAGTAATTACAGTATTAGAATAAATGGGAACATAGCAGCATAGCACCTAAGTATCCTCTGTCAGCACAGAAATAAATAAATAAATACATTTGTTGTGCACAGCTTTGTCTATATCTTTCAAGACAGTGTCTAAGATTCTGCTATGTAAGTAGCAAAAATTCAGCTTTCAGCCTGCTTTTTTAATTCTCAACACAATAATTGCACATTTTGTGACTCTCTGGAGTTATTTATGTTTTCCAATAACTTTGAAGCATGGACTGAGGTAAGGAGATAGCATACAATACACACAAAAATTCTCTTCCATAACTGAAGCAAAGGGATCCAGCTGATGGAAATAAAAGCCAGAGGGTTGCTATCTTTCTAATATATTCTTTTTTAAATTACAAATTCCTGATTATCTTCCCTTTCTCAACTCCAACTTTTCTGTGTTCCCTAGAGTATAGACCCTGTGGGTTGTCCAGACTGAAAAAATTTAAATCACAGTCTGCAAATCACAGACATGTGATTCATCTTAAATGCTAGTAATTTTCCATTTGTGTAGGTAAGCCAATATTTAGTAGCACCTGTCACAACCAAGCCTGTTAGGACCATATGCTTTTCCAAGATCTTTGATGTTACACTGCAATAAAAGAACTCCCCACTCATCCCAACAAGAAGACCCTGAAGGAAAGAAGGTTCATTTAATATTTATAATCAATGCAACATCATAGCAAAAAAAAAAAAAAAAAAAAAAATACCTTGTATTTCCCAGCTTACTTGCAGACCAACAGAACCTGTAATGTAAGAAAAAGATGTCTGTACATTTAGTCATTGAATATATATATGCACACAAGTAGACTAACCCAATATTATTTTAGAACTAGTATGTGTGCTTTCTGATAGTGTAAACACAGGTATAAAAGCAGATGAGCTGTGAAATACTTCTCTTTTCATGTCCTGAAAAACATTCACAATATATAGCATGTAACATGCTGGCATTAAACATGTATTGTCAGATTCACCTAATTACCCAGTCTTTTTAGGGTGGCATTGAACATCCTACTTTTCTGAGAGCTGATGAATGTTTTAGCAGTCAAATTCCTTTGGTTTCATTTTGTAATATGTTTCAAAGTATTACAGTATAATGTAAATTTCTTTAGTTGCACCTGTCTTAAATGGAAAACCAACATGTCCTCCGTCCATAAAGGGTAACAACCAAGCATCACGTCTATGAAGCTTATATTTTTTCTTGGCCTGGAAAAGTCCTAATCACTGATGAAAATCACTCTGCATTGGGTCCTCAGGGAGTACAGAAGGAAAAAAGGAAGTGAAGATCATAAAAACAAGAAAAGCCTACTTTTTCTACACTGAAGAGTTTATGTTCCACTTGCATCTTTCATATAGTGGGCTTATTTTAGTGTTTCTAGACTTCAACTTTCTAGACTTTTCAGATCAAACAATGTGTAAATTCAATCTACGTCTAAGAAACCAAACTTTCCAAATTTCAGGTAAGTATGATGATCTTAAGAATTCTAAACATAACATTCAAAACTATATATTCATATAAGTCCCTTTAAGAGATCTACAGTATTTAATTTCCAATTTCTAATTTTAATTATGACAGCATTTGTATTAAAAACAAACAAACAAACAAAAAACCTCCAACTTTTCTGAACTAAAACTAGTAACAGCAGAAATAAAAGCCTTGCTTTACTGATGGAAATTTAATTGCTCACAACAAGACTCATTATGATCTCAAATCAGTGATCACAGATTTCCTATACTGGAGACTGATGATCATCTTCTGAACCAGATACTCAGCCCCTGATTAATTTCCTATTACACAGCAATACAAAGAATGGCTAAAGGCTTTTCAAGATATACAGTGAAATATAAAATTCAGCAAGGAATGAAAATTGCTATGAGATATGCGATCTAACAGTTGTATATACACTTCCCTGTGGAAGACCAAGGAAAACATCACCTAAAACATATTATTGTTTGCAGAATATACAACAGATAGCACACACACCTCAAAAAAATAAGAAAGCACATCCACAAGCTAGACAGTGGAAAATACTCTAGAAACTTCATTGCAAGATACAGAACAGGCAATCCAAAGTGTTTAATATTTAATAAGTTACATTACACTGGGGGTATGGGTCTAGTCACTTTGCCACTTAAAGGCAATTTTAATTTAACAGTACATTTATCTTCTCTACCAGCTTGGTCAGTTTTAAAAAGACCAAGGAGAAAAGAGGACCTTTGTAAGAACCTTAATGGTGTCACAGTACAGGGATTCTAGATAAAAACAGAGTTTGAAGAGTTAATTATGACTTTCCCATAGACTGTGAGTTATTTGAAACTCTTATTCTACACCTAGGCAATTGTGGCAGATACACCCACCCCAACAGCAACATTACAAAAAACTGAGAAAAACCCACCAAACTTGCTATCACACTAACACAGTGGTGGTCAGATACTTGAGGGTTCAAAGTAAGTAAATTGGAGCCTTTAGCCAATGAGGGGGTGCCACCTGACCATATATGGCCATGGATCAGATTAAATTAGACTATAAATAGGCCCCCTCAAGAGCCATTTTGCATTTGTTCTCCTCTAAGTGGGTTTGCAGTTGAGGACTCTCCCCTTAAGTTGGGATGTCACCTAAGGAAACTCCTAAAGATTGAGAGCACTCTCTTTTTTTAGGTGTGTAATTGTGCCTTTTGGGTCAGCAACTATAAAACTTAAGAATTCTTAAGTCAGGTGCATAGTAGTGATTCTTAACTAACATCCTGTACCTGTGGATTGCTAATGTTTGAGTCTCAAAGCTCTTTTGGTTAGGGTAAAACTTAAGTTTGAGATTGTTACCACTTTGTAAAGAAATAAACACTGTTCCTAGTTTGTTAGTTGGCCTGGCTTGGTTTTCTGAAGTTCTGCAGCAGCAGTAAAAAGACACTTGGAGCATGAGACATGTCAAAACAGGACCAGCAATACAGACAGAAGAAATTCCAA
Source organism: Rhynochetos jubatus (assembly GCA_027574665.1). Taxonomy (NCBI): domain Eukaryota; kingdom Metazoa; phylum Chordata; class Aves; order Eurypygiformes; family Rhynochetidae; genus Rhynochetos; species Rhynochetos jubatus. The sequence goes on along the minus strand of CM050690.1, from coordinate 43,553,100 downwards.
ACTTCTAGTTCTTGCATGCCTTTGTACATGGATTGTGTTGGGTGGTTTTCATTCTCTGTTACAAAATTATTTCACTCTCCTTTAGAGTGTAGGACAGAAAAAAAGCTGTAGACTGTAAAATAAAAAAAGGAAAACCTCCATATATGTGATTTTTAGGGGGCTATATAGAGGATGCTTCTCTTCTGCGTTGCCTTGTAACATGATTTTAGAAATACTCATACATAAAACCTATAAATTATTAGCTGATACATATTATTTTCATGTGCTCACAGATAACCACATACATGGCATCCAAGGAAACTGTGATTTACTGCTCAGAGTCTGTATCTTAATGCATGTAAAATGTATGCATGAAGAAAGACCCAGAAAGATTTTCAATTAGCTTAGTAACACAGTACAATACATATCCAATGGGGAGAGAATGAACCATAAATCTCATAATGTGTACTTGTGTTAGTTATGAAAGCCATTTTCTCATGCAGTCCTCATCAGAAACATACAGGCAAAAAAAAAAAAAAAAAAAAATAAAAAAAATAAAAAAAAAAAAAATTAAAGCTTCTGGGAAGAAAAACCCTCATGTAAGTTACACTTTGTTGAACAGTTGGTGGGAAATCATAACTCCGCAACATCTGTTTCAGCTCTACAAATAAAATTAATTTAAATTAAGTACATAAATAACTTGGTATGCACATATCAACATAATCAATAAGCAACATACTCCTAATCACAGCTGCCATTAAGATTTGTAGTGAAAGATAAGAATAAAGAGATAATTGCAATCAGAAAACATGCTGAGTAGAAATAAATTACAGTGGATTTTAAACAGTGCTAAAGAAAATAAATGCTCAGCAGTTTACTCTAGCATATGAAAAGCCTCCAAAACATGAGGCCAAACTACTTCCTCTCTTTATCCCTCATCACTGCTTTCCTAAAGTGGTAAACCCAATTATTTTCCCTTGCTGACCTTGTTTATAGCTTGAAACAAATGTAGACCTAAACTTACCATCTGCTTCAGATAGTCTCTGAAAGAGAAAACAAACTCTAAAGACACATACCTCTTACCTTTATTCCATGCTACCATATTATCACTTGTAGTTCTGTCATACAGTGTTTCCTTGCAACTTTTGAAATATTTTTCTTGCACACGACTTCCCCATTCAGTCTTTTGCTTTATTTTTGCTTTTAAAAGAGCTTTCTGCACTTCATAAGAACAACCTTGTTACTTGTTTCTGTTTGTTTTCTTTCCACCCAAAGTCCCCGGTATCTGTTCCTTTTCAGTTTTGATACTTTCCTCTATCTTGACTCACTATACTCCTCTCAGATGCATGCATCTAGCCTCTAGCTGAGAAGTTTAACACATGCTCCTACCCTTCCTCAAAGTCACCTTTCCCTTCCTTTTCTCTTTTGGTATTTCTTTCACTTCTGTGAGGGAGTGCTGACTTGTGGTATTCTTAAAGGGTATTCTATAGCAGAAATCCACCATGTGTGAAAAAGAAGAAAATGGGCAAGATCATCAAATTTCAGGAGATGCAATACTATTCCTGTTGGCCAGGTTTTGCTTGTCTTCCTTCTGTTACCTATAATTTCATCTTTGTAAAGCAATTGCCATTGCCACCCCACACCCCACACACCCCCCCCCCCCCCCCCCCCCCCCCCCGTGGTATCTTATCTACTGATGATTTTCTTCCCTCTGTGGCCTTCAACACCACCACCGCTTTAGACACTGATATGTTTCTTCTGTATGAGCCCTAATTTTTCTCTTTCTACTAATTTATTGGTAGAAATTGCAATGTTGTCACTGGTGTTATTTAATTGACTGGTTTTATTGATGGTCACAATTATCTTTTCTTGAATTCCTTCTCTTCTCTGACTTTAACTAGGATAGCAATTGAGGTTACCAGAGGAAAGACAAAGATGGAAATGAACTTTTTCTAGTAGTTATCTTTTTTAACAACAGGGAAAGTTAGTATCCTTCCACTTCCTTACCAACCCAGTACAAACTCATGTTTCCTCAGTTTCCTGTTCTTGTATAGTAGCAACACAGGAAGATTATTTTAGATATATGCCTTATTCGGAATTGAATATATCTCAGTATTAAGATGAGGTTACAGGTATTTCTTACCAGAGTTGAGTATCTTCCCAAAATTATAGGACTCATGGAAATAGTAAACCTTCATTTCAACACAGTAGTTCTGCTCAAATGTCAATGACATGTTCTTTATGCAACCTAACTTCTTAAAGCAGCTCAGAGAATTCTGATTCCAAGAGAAAACAGGATAGGTTCCTCTAATGCTTTCTGCTTGAAAAGATAGTGACTTGTAATATAAACAATTGGGGTGAAATTCTTTCCATGATGACTTATCGCTCAGGGACGCTAATGACTTCAGTGGAAAACATAAGTGAGCATCCTAAGGTACAATTTGCTTCCTACTGTTTTTGGGTTTACTGAGACTACTCTAGGGAAGATATTGTATGTGCAGCAAAGAAGCTAATTATGTCTGAAAGAGGTTGTTGGTTCAAGAATAAATAAGCAAAGAATTGCACGCATATTCAAATAAAGAACTTACTTAAGCTAATGTAAATATATATATATATATATACATAGTTCAACAGTGTAAAAACTTTAACATGCATGATAGAATCGACCTATATGGTATCATCATTAATATGACATCTGCTAGAAACTTTATTGCTCCCAGAAGTTTGCAACAGGTTTGTAGTTCCTGAGCACCAAATCTCAGATTCAGGAAAGAGACGAGCTGTGACACTGAGTCAAGAAGTGTGAGACACAATGAAGAGAAGGAAAAACTTTTAGAAGACTGTATTACAAGTCTTGATATGATGGTAGGGCTCCTAAATATCACTTGGTGCAAACAAACCACTTTCATTGTATGACATAGTGAGCATAAAATATACCAACATATTTTGATTTTCTTTTTCTTCACAGGAAAAGGTTTATATTGCAGATTTGTAAAAAATTCTTCAGTTAGGAATGAAGTAAATTCCCTCCCTGATTTCTGTCAACATAAAATACAAATATTTGGAAATTGCACCCATATGTCTTCTCTAAGCATAAACATAAATGAAAATCTATTATACACATTTAACAGCTACAGATGGATTTTCTGCTAACTAAAAGAAAACTCAAACACACTAGACAGTCACTCAAAAAAAAAAAAAACAACCCAAAAAACATTTTCTCCTCAGTGAGGAGAAAATGCATTCCAAAGCTCCTAACCTGTTGTGAAAACTATCTATGTATTAAAAAATTACAAGTGACCTCACTATCATAAAGAACAAGAGAAGAAAAAGGAAAACACAGAAACACATAAAAATGTAAAATGTGAATGCTACAATTATATACTTCATTACATCATCTGAGTCAAGTATAGACTCTTAGTATACTTTATGAAAGTAGATGTGATTTCATTAAAATTTTTTATTAACCTAAAAATTCAAGAAATGTACTGGTAAATTTGTATTTCTGTGTGTCAAAAGTTACAATTGTCTCACAAATTCTGTCTTCAGATTTTGCTGGTTAGCTTTAAATACATTGATTTGGCAAATTACTTTTTTTTATAATGATGCAAGGTAATATGCAAAAATATATTGTACAGAGATATACATAATATGAACAAGTATGTAACACAATCTCACGGCTTTTTTTACCTTTATTTTACCTCAGTTGATCTTCAATGAATGGGAAATGATAATAAATCACAACTTCTGCTCACTTGGTCCAGAATTTTTATTCTAACCTCTGTCAAGCATCATTCCTCAAATAAATTGTTAAAGAACTTCTTTGCAATCAGTCACAAAGTAAGAATTTCCAAGGAAAGAGTTTTTTTTCTCCAGAAGTCCCAAAGCACATTGCAGAGAGATGCAACATCAGCAGCAACATCAGAAGAGTTTTTGCTGTGTGAAACTGAGATCACACGTTAAGGAAGCAGAGTGAGAGGCAAATACATAATAGCTAGCCATGGGCATTCAAAAATTTGTCATAAAGTAATACATAATTATGCTATAAATATGAGATATTACACTTCTGTCCTCTTCCTCAGTGAGGAATATCTCTCCTACCTTAGGAACTCACTTTAGGTGCCCTACATCATCTCTTTATGCTCGTATTATTTTGTGCCATATACATGCCCTAAAGAGTAGTTCTTAGAATATATATGGGCAATTATTACTGCGAGAAGGAGAGTATTTTCAGACAAGTGGTCAGTGTAATCCTGTTCTACCAGGTTGCAGTACACAGTGTATGACCATCTGTGTTCACATGGCAGTAGTGTTATAAATATACTTCTGATGATGATACTCACTAGTAATGAAAAGTCAAACCACTGAGGAATCATGTTTTTAAAACAATCTTCCCACCCTGTGTGTCAGTAAAAACATTAATACACTGTGTTGGGTGCAGCTGCCCAGGTGCTGGTAGCAAGGGTCTGCAGGGAAGCAGACATTCCTCTGCAACCAGCAGAAAGGAGCCCACACAAGAACAAGTTTTCTGGTGTGGGACGGATCAGTCCTGGAGAAAGCAAAAAATGTAAGGAGGAAGGAGCAGCAAAGACAAACTCTTATGAACTGACTGCAACATTCATTCCCATCTCCTTGCACTGCTCAGAGAGGAATATGTAGAGTAGTCAGGAATTAAGTTGAGCCTGAGAAGGAGGGAGTGTGGGGAAAAGTGTTCTTACCTTTGTCTTTTTTCTCACCATCCCAATATTTTTTAATTGACTATAAGTTAAATTAGTTTTCCCTATGTTTAGTCTGCACTGCCCTTAAAAATAATTGGTAAATGGCCCTCCTTGTACTTATCCCAACCCACAAGTTTTCCATCTTAATTTCTCCCTCTTCCCTGTTTAGATGGGATTGGATAGTGACTGTGTGGGGGTTTGGCAGTTCACCAAGATCAATCCACCATAACTGAGGACTGGGAGAGCTTGTAAGTGTGAGCTGCCCACCAAATATTAACCTTTTTTTTGGATGAATCTCCTAAAAAGTAACATTTCATTTTAAAATGGCTCTGTCTGAAACCACAAAAACGATGACACCAGGTTGCAGCTTTCAATAAGATCGTATCCATAGAGAAAAAAAAATATGTCCTTCATTAGATAAGAGCATGAAGTTCAAACTGTAATGAATAAACCATTATCTACTGAAGAACCGTCATTGAAGTTCACCTGTATATCTAACTTGATTTTTGATCCAAAAGATAATTATTTCTTACTCCCAAACACCTCAATCACACACCTTGAAATACACATATGGTATAAAGGCTACAATGCTGGACTGTTTCAAAAGTGACCACTTTTGCTAAGTCATGAAATGCTGCATTAAAAAATATCAAAGTTCTTTAAAAACAAACAAACTCCTAATAGCTGAAAGATAGACACTAATATAAATAATCTTTTATGGATATGGAATAAAATTAACAAATAAAACTAAGCCAGGAATATCAGAAAACACTGTAGAGCAATAACAATAACAATAATAATAATAATAATAATAATAATAATAATAATAATAAAAGACCAAAGCCCAAATATTTATTTGAAAAGAATGGAAAGAAACAAACTCAAAATATTTAAATAGTAGCACAAATACAGTTTTCTAAGTTGCTGGGTAATGGCTGTCAAGCTCAGAATATTCCAATCAAATAATAGCACATTCAGAAAAGAAAAATATATTGAAGAAATGTGAAACCATGGATTCAGTGTTGCTTTACAGGAGAATGAGCAAAACAAAAGGCTAACTGAAAATGAGACTTCATTACTAGTAAAAAATTTTCAGTCATGTCTGTTTCTCTGTCTGTCCATCAGGCTAACTCTGACTGTCAAATATACATTGTAAAATAATGGAAGCATCCTGAAACTGGCAGCACCAATAAAGCACAAAAACGTTTGGATTTTCAATGTGATTAAGGCAATTTGTTGATTTATACAATATAATTTTTATCTTCAGAACCCCTGGATACCTGGTGAACTTCAGGATAGTTTTCATGTAAATAACACATTGTACTGGGTGGGGAGCAATGTTTTTGAATCCCTCTCTCTCTGCTTCACCGGCTGGAGAAAGACAAGGATGAACCCTTATACTTAATTCTTTCAAAGGAGTTTTAAAAATATTTAATTGTTAAACAAACAGATGTCCAATTAGGAACAATATCGATATTTTATTCAGGAAACTTACAAGTGGATAAGACTAACTGTTCAGCACTTGTCAACAAGGTAAGATTAAGTTAAGACTGATTTTCTTAAGCAGAAACATATTTGCAATAATTTTAGTATTTCTTTGGATTGTAAAGAGTTTCAAATCTTTATGGCTAGAATAGCCATAAAAAACTTAAGGTAGGTTGGGTTTTTCTGTTAAGAAGGTAGCTTTAGCTTTACTTTTGTTGGAAAGCTTGCAGAACAGTTAAGAACACAACAGACATAATATAATGTGGTTTTCTGTTGCTTTTTAAAATTGAAAACAACATTATTTAGATTTTACTATAGATACAGCTACTTTCTTCATGTTTTCACAATTCTGTTGCTGAACTGAGCATGAACACCCTGTGTAAAAACAACGACTGATAAAGCAAGTTCGTAACTATTTATGGAGCATTCTACTTACGGAACACTAAAAAGTATTTACAATTAAATAAATAAATTCTATAGACCAAAGTACCATTTACTAATGAAGTCTACATTTCAAGACAAAAATATAACTAAAGGAAAAAGAAGAAAAAATTAACACTAAATCATTCTTTATTTATATTCCATTTTTAACAACATGTTAACAGTAATATCTAACTTTTCTATGGTGGGAATGTTTTAATCCTCTAAAAAGACTGCTTACACATGCAAGGAGTGTCACAGCTTTATTGTACTAGCTACAGTTCCTGATACGTTTGTGTTTAGGAAATCTATTCTACAAACCAGTACTGGTTTCTGACTAAAGCATAATCTCATGCTGTGCTTTCAGCACAAAAAATGTCTTATTGGTAGCTTTTCTTTCCTAATTGTCCTAATCATTAACTCAAAGTAGTATTATTTTGTTACATGGGTGCTGTGGAAGTATATAGGAAATTTAATGGGAAATTTGAAGTGAAAAGTAGAGCAATGTGTGTTTTCTAATATTAATTAATTGGAAGAAATCAGAAAAAATTCTAGTCACACTAAAGAAAAAATAAAAATAAATAAGGAATAGTGAATTGGTGCCTACTCTGGCTTCAGATTACACTCCTATAGGTTTATGGTAGAAGTAAACCTCTACAATTACACCTCTTGAAAATTATTTTGCTAAATATAAAAATGATCAATGCATAATAGATTAATCAGGGAATTTTATTGCATAAGGAAGGCATTACTTTAACTGTATTAAATGTTCATTGAAAAGAATCACAATAAAACCCAAGGTCTACCTGCATAAAAATACAGATGAGTGGATTCTGAGGACAGTGTGTTTCAAAGCATAGTGTATTTTAGGTCAAAAACTGGAAATTCGAAAAACACATAGGGCAATATACTTATATACAAATATTTGAATTTATAATTATCTGTTTTGCCATGTTATATTATATTAAGTAATTCTACTTGGTACTTTGAAGAACTGCTATACTGCCCTTAGAAATAAGTTTTCTAAGATTGTCGACATAGTCTATGGTATATAAAATGTTAAATTAGTATAGATCAGATTGTATTCTCATTATATTGCTTCTTTTAAAAATAGAAGTCTAATGATCAATTCCCTTTGTTGTGAAATCTTGCGCCATGAATTTACAATTCATTTTGTGGCAGAGAAGATTGGATGTGCATTCATAATAAATACAACACTATAATCTGACAGATTTTACTTAGTTGCTTATTCAGTCCGATAATGTAAACTGTAAATCATTATGTCTTAGGATCTTGTATCAAATAATACTGCATATATATATATATATATATATATATATATATATATATATATATATATATATATGCATATATATATATACATAAAATGTGAATGATATTCTAGGACCTAAGTTATGAACATTCTTTTAAACAGTTAAATTTTGATGTAAGTAACCTAAATTTGAGTGCATGCCAAACATCTACGATAACATTCATTTGTGTATGATCACACAAGCCATTATTGGGCCCCAAATTTTTAATAAAAGATACACATGATTTTACTTTTACTGACATAGAAGATTTTCTTCTTCTTTTTTTTTTTTTAATGTGCACAGCAGGCTCTAAGGAAGCTTATTGACAGTATTTAAGTCACAGCTTGGAATTATATTTTCCAGTGCTAGTGATTGAATCTCCAGTATAATACTGGATTCACCAAAACCCTTTTGTCAAGAAATACGAAAATTTGTTACATGTAACATTAAAGATTTTTACCCTTGTTATGATTATTTAAAAAATAGACGTGAACTTAATCAGTTGGGTTTGCCACCGAGGCTCACAGAGAAATTTCCTTCTTTGCATCTGCCCCAATTGATATGAAATGACATTTGTTATCTACTCTGGTACTAACAGTACTGACTATCTCTATGGTTAAAAATTATTTCTCATTACAAACCATATAAATAATTGCCTATAATTTCACACACACACACACACAAATTAAGGCTAAAATGTTCTTTGGTTTTATATATCCCTCAGGATCTTTTGAGAGGACAATAATTATAGTCAACATAATTCATTTGTTCTAGAAAAGAGAATCAGTGAATTATTTTTTTAACTATATTAAAACATTCAGATGATCCAAATATGAAAGTGTGCTCTAGTAAACCATGCTGAAGCACACTAAAGCCAGTCTGTATGGCATGGACATGACGTTTTTTAGTTATGTTTAACTATACAAAATTGACTACTTTCTAATTTTTGAAACATTTTGGTCACAATCAAAGATTACTTCAATTGTAACAGAATATGGTTTGGCAAAATTATTCCACACTTAATCTTACATTTAATTTCTGTCATGTTGTTAAACTGGCCAGATATATTACTAAAAAGTTATATAGCTCTGTTATTAAGAACTTTATGTTGTGACTTGCATAGTTTTCAAAGTATGGTTATTGCTGTAGTTATTGTATCAGACATTTTCCCACACAAAATGATGTGAAGTTTTGCAGCTTCAAGAAGCCAGCTAGTCTTAAGAATAAATTTCAGAAAACAGACTAAGAATGAGATTGGGCACTTCTCTGGTCTGGAACACCAACAAAGTTAGTATGTCTATTGGTTTACATAGATTTTCTTTTTTATATTCCTTACAGTGTGATGGTTATAGGGACACATGTTCTTTGTGAAATTTAGTCAGCAAGAAACTGCTGAAATCTATTTTACATTTTTAAATCCCATTCAGAAATGCTAACTCAGGTCTTGAAATCAGCAAGATGGCATCTAAATAGTAACAGAAGCATTAATAAGTCCTTTGTTGTCCATCTTTTGTAAAGTTTAAACAGCATGTCAAAATTTGTACAGCTGAAGTGGGAAAAGTTCTTATATGCAGCACATCTGGAGAAAATGATGATTCTATACATGGGTTTTGATGACATTAACATTTTTAAGGAGGAAGGTTTTTCTGGAAACCTACATTTTTCAAATGTCATTCAGGTATCTTTTGGGTTTTTTTTGTTATGTTTAGAGTAGACTAGACTAATTTCAGTCACAAAGGACCTATAACAATCATTTAGCCCAACTGTGTGACCACTTCAGGGCTGATCAAAATTTAAGGCATGTTATTAAGGGCATTGTCCAAATGCCCCCTCAGATTTGACAGGTATGGGACATTCTTGAAGTTTGTAGGATATAACTTTTGTCACCAATAACCAGTGAGCAAACAAGGAAAGACACCCTCCTAGATTTGCTACTTTTCATGAAGCAAACATATTAATTAGTTTATACTGTTTACAAACAGATTTGCAGTTCCAAAAATTTATCTTTCTGCTGATATTCAGTCAACACAATGAAGTGTCAAGAAGTCACAGAACTAATACAATCGCAGAAAATTCTCAGATTCCAAACTGGGCAGACATTTAACGGAAAATTTTCAGTTTTTTAATGCATTGATTCCTGCTAAATGGATATTCCATTTCTAAACTTAGGAAAGAAAATTCATAAATCAGGAATTCTAAAAATTAACTTCAGATTTAAATTCAGTTTTTCAGGAATGGCATACTGGTTCCAGTCTATAAGATTTTATTTCAATCCATAATACATCAAACTGAGTGGTTACTGTTACTCCCGTACCAGCAGCGCTGAGAGCTGGCTGGGGGGGAGGCTTGACCCAGAAGGTGTGTGTGTGGGTGGCTCAAAGGTTCCTGCCACAGCACGGGTTTTGTCTGGCAGCACAGTCTTTGTTCGGACTTCTGGTGGGTGATTAGCAGGGAAGACGCGGGTGGTTAGTAGAGAAGTAGCACCTTTTTTCAGAGAAATTGCTCTGGGAAGGCCGGGTCGGAAGCTTCTTTCTCCCTGATCTCAGCTCCTGGGCTCAGGGAGGGTGTTTTCTCCCTCTGCTTTTGGGCTCGGGGTTTTGGATTTATTTTTGCCTTGATGTCTTGGAATCTGGCTGTGTTTCCCCACGGGTGGTGAAATCCTGTATCATTTCTTCTATTTTTCTGTTCTTTTAATTACTTATTAGCAGTAGTATTGTTAGTAACTCTCTAAGTTTCATTTATATAATTAGTTCTTATCTCAATTTTTACGAGCCTCCCTTGTTTTTCTTCTGACACCTCCTCACTGGGAAAGGGGTGGGTGGAGTGATAGAGTGACTGGTGGTATTTAATTGCCCAGCAGGACTAAACCATGACAGTTCTTTTTGGCATCAAAGTGGGGCTGGAAAGGCTTAAGATAAGAAACAGATCACAATGTGTGATAAGCCCAGCATTCCAAAGTAGTGGTGGCTGATCCAGGCACTGAGTTTGGGGCTTTTTAGGCTGCTGACCAAACAATGGGATCTGCTCCCTTACTTGCTACTGATTATCTTGATTTTTTTATGCCTGAGACTGGCTAAGGGGTTTGGTCAGGCTGTTTAGTGTGCTGCTGATGCTGGTAAGGATACTCTACCTCTACCTGTACTTAATATTGTCAGCCGCGTGGTAAAATGTGAGTTATCTCCTTGAAGCTTTCCACAACTGCACCTCTCTCTTTTTCCCCTAAGGGACACAGCTGATAGAGGAGAGTTTATTTGGTGCTGGGGTGGATGTGTAAAAATTTTTTCAATTTTTTCCCTCTCATTCTGATGTCAAAGGCATATGAGTGTTTTGGAAATTTTTCATGTGGTGAGGGTGACCTGTGGCTAGGGATCAGCTTGCTAGTAAATGTTCTGGTGGCTTTGGCTAAAGTTAAGGAAATGTTTGGGAACACTGCCCCATCCACTACCAGTGCCAGGGGCAGATTAGGATTTGTGCAGCCACCTGAGTCACTTAAGTGCACAAGGGGTCAGCATGGACCTGCACAGGGAGGAAGCTGGTAACACGAGCCAGCGCGGCTTCAACCACAGCTGCAACCATGCCTACATCAGCCCCAATACCTGTCTCACAACCTCCAATGCCTGCATCATCACCCTTAATGCCTGCAACACCCTCCACCATGCCTGCAACACCCTCCATCATGTCTGCATCAATGTCACCACCTCACACCATGGCCAGCCTGTCTTTCACTGCAATCAGTCCACCTCCTACAGTGGCTTTATTTCCCCAGTCTTTTGTGTGCTATTACCAGGGTCAACCACTGTCAGTGGCCCCAGTTTAGAAAAAGAAATACACATGTAAGTCAGTCAGCATAGTTGAGGATGGTGAGGTAGAACGGCCATCCTGGGAGACAGAAACAAATAGATGGGAGCAGGACCATCTCATGAGTCAGAGATGGAGGATATGACCACACAGACCTTTTCCCTGAGGGAGCTATGGGACGTCCACCGAGACTTCCATTGCTGTGCAGGTGAACATAACATGACCTGGCTGCTCCACTGTTGTTGTAACAGGGACAGTAGTATGGAGCTAGAGGGGAGAGAGGCTAAAAAGCTAGGGTCACTTGCCAGAAGGGGGGGCATTGATAAAGCAATTGAACATAGATCATCAACCATCAGCCTCTGGAAATGACTCCTGACCAGTGTGAAGGAGAGGTACCCTTTTAGAGAAAGTGTGCCACAACAGCTACACACATGGACAAGCATGGAGAAAGGCATCCAATATCTAAGAGAACTAGCGGTGGTGGAAATCATTTGCCAGGGTCCAAACAACCCACGAGCTTCTACCAACCCAGACAAAGTTTACTGCACTAGACCCATGTAGCAGAAGTTAATGTGGAGTACACCACCCTCCTATTCTAGTGTGCTCTCAATAATAACTTGGAGAGAGGATGAGGCACCAACTGTACATGAGATAATTTATCGATTCTGAGAATATGAGGAAAGTATCTTCTCTCCCATACAGGCCTGTGTCTCACCTGTGGAGCGACTGTTTCAAGAGTTTAAGGAACTCCAAGAGGAGATGGTTTACTCCCCATCTCCATGGGCCATTGCCTCGGCTATCAAAAGCAAGTGTTCCTCTCCTCCAAGAAGCAAATACAAGAGGTACTCCTCATGGGGTATCCTGTGTCTTTAGCTGAGAGACCATGGAGAGGACATGAGGAGGTGGAATAGAAAACTACCTTTCTCATGGAGGAATGAGTAAGTGAACTGAAAGGAAAAAGGTCTATTACTAGGGACTTTGCCAGAAAAGTTGCTGCTGCCATATCCAAACAGGATGAACAAACTGACATGGCCAATAATCCTTTTCTCCAGGACATGAGTGATGCATTGTGAGTATTAGAGGGACCCGGCTTCCAGCCAGGTGGAGGAAAGGGACAAACATGTTTATTGGTCTGTATGGATTTGATGGCCTGGCACATCAGATCCCCAGGAGTAGAGACGTCTAGTAGACACGGGTGCACAGTGTACCCTAATGCCATCAAGCTCTAGAGGATATAAATCAGTATTTCTGGTGTGACTGGGGGCTCTCAGCAACTGTCTGTGTTGGAAGCTGAAATAAGCCTGACTGTGAAGGAGTGGCAAAAACACCCCATTGTCACAGGCTCAGATGCCCTGTGCATCCTTGGCATAGACTATCTCAAGAGAGGGTACTTTAAGTACCCAAAAGGGTACCGATGGGCTTTTGGGATAGCTGTTGTAGAGACTGAGGACACTAAGTAGCTGTCTGTCCTGCCTGGTCTCTCAGGTCCTTCTGCTGTGGGATTACTAAATGTTGCAGACCAACAGGTGTCAATTGCCACCACAACAATGCACTGGCAACAATATCACAACAACCGAGACTCTTTGTTCCTATCCAGAAGCTGATTCGTCAGCTGGAGAGCCAAGGGGTGATCAGCAAAACCCTCTCACCCTTTAACAGCCCCATCTGGCCAGTGCGTAAGTCTAATGGGGAATTGAGACTAACAGTGGACTACCGTGGCCTGAATGAAGTCTCACCACCACTGAGTGCTGCTGTGCCGGACATGCTGGAACTCCAATATGAGCTGAAGTCAAAGGCAGCCAAGTGGTACGCCACAATTGACATTGCCAATGCCTTTTTCTCCATTCCTTTGGCAGCAGAGTTCAGGCCACATTTGCTTTCACTTGGAGGGGCATCCAATACACCTGGAATCGTCTGCCCCAGGGGTGGAAGCACAGTCCTACCATCTGCCATGGACTGATCCAGACCGCACTGGAACAGGGTGCAGCTCCAGAGCATCTGCAATACATTGATGACATCATTATATGGGATGACACAGCTGATGAAGTTTTTGAGAAAGGGAAGGAGATCATCCAAATTCTTTTGAAAGATGGTTTTGCCATAAAGCAAAGTTAAGGGACCTTCATGGGAGATCCAGTTCCTGGGAGTAAAATGGCAAGATGGATGTTGCCAGATCCCAATGGACATGACCACAACAAATGGGCGGAATAAATAAAAGATTTATAAACAAATTTGCCCTATCTATTTGGTCCTTCCTGAATCAGTATTTTCTTTCAGTCTCTTTTTCCAGCTTACTGGTTTACAGTGCCTTCTTGGACTAGAAAAATACTGGACCTGCTCAGCTGCAGGTCACATACTGTTGCTCTATCCCAGGGGTCAACATTGTCTAACTGTCTGACACTGTAGAACATGTTCATTAATGACCTGGACAATGGATAAATTGTACCTTCAGAAAGTTCATAGAGCATACCAAAGTGGAACAATAGGCTGATACAGCAGATAAGTGTGCTGCCAATCAGAGGGACCTGGACAGGTTGGAGAAATGGCCAATAGAAACAACAAGGGGAAATGTCAAGCCCTGCCCTTGAGGAGGAATAACTGAATGCAGCAGCAGCTAGCTGAAGGCCAGCTGTCTGGAAGCCAGCTCAAGAGAAACGTCCCTTGTGATTCTGGTGGTAGTAAGTTGACCATGACCCAGTAATGCACCCTTGCAGCAAAATCCAACTGCTTCCCTGGCTACATCAGGAACAGCATCATTGGCAGGTCAAGGGAGATGATCCTTCCCTTCTGCTCAGTACAGGTGCAACACACCAGAGTGCTGTGTCCTGTTCAAGACTCCTTAGTGCAAGTGAGCCATGGACAGACCAAAGTTCAGTAAAGAGCCACAAAGAAGATGAAAGTACAGGAGCATCTGCATATGACAGGAGTCTGGGAGAGCTGGGAATGTTCAGCTTAGAGAAGAGAGGTCCCATGGCGAAACTTATCCATGCGTATAAACACTTGATGGGAGAAGTCAGGAAGATGGACCTGGTTACTTCTAGTGGTGCCTAGTGACAGAACAAGAGGCAACAGGCCCAAACAGAAACAGAGGGAAATCAGTTTAATATAAGAAAATACTTTTTTGCTGTGATGATAGGGTCATGTCCTGGGATATCATCTGCCTCTGAACATCAGGAAACACACTGAGAGTGACCAAACACTAGCACAGGTTTACCAGTGAGGTGGCAGATACCCCTTCCTTGGAAACATCCAAAGTCACGTGGGATAGAGCTCTGAGGAACATGATCTAGTTGAAGATGTGTCTGCTCATTGCAGGGAACCTTTAAAGGTTCCTTCCAAACCAATCTATTCTATGGTTCAATGTCCCGACAATTCTCGGAAATAATTATTCAAACTTGCCTGGATACAGCCCAGACCAACCTGCTGTAGCTGACCCTGTATGAACAGGAGGTTGGACTAGACAATCTTCAGAGGTTTCAACAAGCATCAGACACTTTGTGATTCTTTTTCTAGGTGTCTCCATACATTTTGGAATAAATAACCAGAACAAGACAAATAAGCAGCCTTCCTCTCCGACACCCACTTAACTCCATTTTACTGAACTGTATAATAACCACACAAACGCAGAAGACTGCAATAAAATAAACAAATAAATATTTCAATATTTATTTGTTTATTTAAGTAATAAATAAATAAATGAACCCTGAAATAAATATTCCCTGAATCTGGGTCTCTTAACATAAGAAGGATATCAACAGATTGGAGCGAGTCCAGAGAAGACCATGAAGACAATCAGTGGGCTGGAGCAACCTGTTGTAGTGGAAGGTGTCCCTGTCCATAGTAGGGGGATTGGAATTAGATGATCTTTAAGGTTCCTTCCAACCTAAACCATTCTATGATCCTATGACCCCATGAATTACAGGTTCTATTTACTAGAAATAGATGGATAACTCAGAAATTATGCAAGATGGACATTTAATACTTTATGTGTTGTTCATGTAAAATATGGAATGTACTTAAACTGTAATGCTACTTTTAAAATGTTATGAAATTGATTGTGTATGAATGTAAATCATAGAGAAAAGGTTTGTAAAATGTGAAGGAAATTGAAAAAAACAACCCTACCACCAATAAAATCAAGCTATTTTTCTTCTTTGTATGCTACACCTTCCATCAGCTCCAAGCAAGCAAATACATTTCAATTATAGCCTCTGGATTCTTTTATAGTTTCCTTTTCAATTAATGAGACTGCAAACAAACAAGGATCCAAATTGCTTCTGTTTGGCTGCAGATGTGAATTTCCTGCTACTTTTCCCACAGTGCTTTATTCTCTTTTTCAGTGTATTGTAGAATTGCAGTATTACCTCATCCCCTTTGATGTAATAGCTACTTTGAGTATTCTGAGTGACTGACAGTGCGTGGAATGACCTTCAGATAGAAAAAATACTTTTTTAAACAAGATTTAATTCAATGCAATTTGTCACGCCTGACTCAATTTCATTTAGTTTATATATACTTGCAAATCCTTTGCAGTGTTAATGACATTATCTGTCTTAGTGCATTCATTGACAATAGGAGCTGTTGTATGCTTTGTGGATCTGCTTTGAGAGAGTTCAGGTGGAACGAATGAAATACATTTAGTAGAAAGTGAGAAAAGGAAAAGAAATTTTGTGTGTGTCTTATAGAATTTCTGTCTGAAAAAAAAAATATTGATATTAGTCAATTTAGGGAAGACTGTAAATTAAATCATGACCATAAAATGACACGCAATATTTTCAATTTCTCAGTTTTAACTAGTTTAAGCTATTAAAGAAAAAAAAAACTAAGAACAAAACATCACAAAAATCTTGTATTCCAGTTGTGATGCTCTTTGCCTTAACTACTGTTCTAACCAGAACTAAAAATGAAACTAGAAACATTCCTTATGTATCCAAATAATTTTAATAATAAGTTTTAATTTCATATTTATTCTTCAATTTAACTTGAAGAAATTCTAGATGAAAATAATTTTTATATATCTGTAATATAAGGAAATACAAAGTTTGCGAATGAATATTTTCTTCACAAATTCAGCACAGCTACTTCATTTTCTTTGATATCTTTGCTGAAACAGTTTTATAGGAAATAAGAAAGATAAGCCATTCAGTAAGCAAAAAGAAAAACATATGCCTTTAAAGAGCAATAGAGCTAGTTACTCATTAGACAGAACAGCGAAGTTTTCTAAAACAATGTGATTTTAAATAGCGTAACATCATTGACAGTTGGTACATACCAGGATATATTTTCCCACCTAACTATGTTTTTGCATGGCTGACTACACAACAAAAAAGTTTTCATCACAGAGTGAGAAATCAATTGCAATGCCATGAGAAGTAACACACATGATACAAAGTACTTGTTATTGCTGTAAGACTTGTGGTTGTTTACTCATTATTAATAATTGCATATAGGCTGTCTCACATAAATTCATACACATTTCACAGGTTTTATCCATGAATTTCTGGATTAGGTGGCTTTTCAAATAATGATATGTTACAGTGACAAAGTTTATGAAACAAATTAAATAGATTAAGATTAAAAAAATAATAATTTGAAACTATATGTTTTTATTGATTTTAAAAACAAAAAAACCCTGAGATCTTTTCCATCTTCTCTCTTCCAAATATACACATATTTGAAGCCCATGAGTTTAGAATGAAAGCCTTATTTCATGAAAAATGAGGCAGCTAGGCAAATAAGCGGTGAGGAAGAAGCCATGCCTGACATAAAATGGCTGTGTCATGGGCAGGGACACCTTCCACTAGGTCAGGTTTCTCAAAATATCATCCAGCCTGGACTTGAACACTTCCAGGGATGGATCACCAACAACTACACTGGGAAACTTCTTCCAGTGCCTCACCACCCTCTCCGTAAAGAATTTCTTCCTTTTATCTAATCTAGATCTATTCTCTTTCAGTTTTAAGTCATAGTCTTAGTCCCAGGCACCAGTTAGTCTATATTTTACACCAGTTAGTTTACATTTTATTTCACTCCATAATACATCAAGATGAATAGGTGGTGCCAATCCGGTGCCAGTGGCACTGCGAACCAGCAGGGAAGGGGTGGGGATATGGATGGAAAGGGTTATAGTTGGACACAACCCAGAAAAGGGAAGGGTCCCGGGGGATGGTTCTAGCCAGGAGGGCAGCATGGTTTTTGTTGTTTGGACCTCGTGGAGAGTGCTGTCTGCTCAGCACAAAAAGAGTGTCTTTTGTCAAGCAGATTGATCTAAGAGTCGGGGTTTGAATTTTTTTTTTTCTTTTCCTCTCCCTGTTCTCAGCTCCCAGGCTGATTGAGGGGAGGGTTTTCTCCCTTCATTTTGGTTTCTTTTTTTTTTCTTTTTTTCCTTTCTCAAGGTTTTTGGATTTGTTTTCCTGCCTTGCCTGGAATCTGGCTGTGTCCATCCACAGGTGGTGAGGTCCTGTGTAATTTGTTCTATTTTTCTGTTTTTTTAATTACTTATTAGCAATAGTATTGTTAGTAACTCTGTAAGTTTCATTTGTATAATTAAATAGTTCTTATCTCAATTCCTACGAGCCTTCTTTGTTTTCCTCCGACTCTTCCTCAGTGGGAGTGGGGTTAGGGGCAAGGTGAAGTGGTAGAGCAACTTTTTGTGCTAAAACCATGACAGTCATTTAACCCTTGTCCTGTTACTACAGGCCCTTGCAAAATGTCTCCCTCCAGCTTCCTCGTAGGCCCCCTTCAGGTGCTGGAAAGCTGCTATAAGGTCTCGCCAGAGCCTTCTCTTCCCAGGCTGAACAAGTTCAATTCTCTCAGCCTTTCTTTGTAGGAGAAGTGCTCCAGTGCTTTGATCATCTTCATGGAACTCCTCTGGACCCACTCCATATCCTTCTTGTGTTGGGGCCACCAGAGGTGGGCCACAGTATTCCAGGTGGGGTCTCACCAGAGCTGAGTAGAGGGAAAGAATCACTTTCCCTGACCTGCTGGTCACAATCGTCTGGATACAGCCCAGGATATGATTGGCTTTCTGGGTTGCCAGTGCACACTGCTGTCTCATGTCCACTTTCCATCCACCAGTACCCCCAAATCTTTCTCCTCAGGGCTGCTCTCCATCCATTCTCCTCCCATCCTGTACTTGTGCTTGGGAATGCCCTGACCTGTGTTCAGGATCTCTATTTGGCCTTACTGAACTTCATGATTTTGGCACAGGCCCACCTCTCATACCAGTCAAGATCCCTTTGGATGGCATCATTTCCTTCCAGCTTGTTGATCACACCACACAGCTTGGTGTTGTTGGCAAACTTGCTGAGGGTGCACTCAATCCCACTGTCCATGTCAGCAGCAAAGGTGTTGAACAGTGCCAGTTCCAATACTGATCCCTAAGGAGCGCTGATTGTCACTTGTCTCCACTTGGACATTGAGGCATTAGCCACAACCCTTTGAGTATGACCGTCCAGACAATTCCTTATTCATCAAGTGGTCCATCCATCAAACCCATGACTCTTCAGTTAAAAACAAGGATGTCATGTCAGTGTCAAATGATTTGCACAATTACAGGTAGAGGATGTTAATTGCTGTTCCCTTATCCACCAGTGTTATAATCCTGTCATAGAAGACCATCGAATTATCAGGCACGATTTACCCTTGGTGAAGCCATGTTGACTGTCATCAGTCAACTCCTTATTTTCTATATGCCTTAGCAGAGTTTCCAGGTTAATGTGTTCCATGTTCTTGCTGAGCACAGAGGTGAGACTGCCTGGCTTGTAGTTGCCTGGATCTTCTTTTTTTCTCCTTTAAAAAATATTTACTTTCAATATGCCTCATTTTTTGCTGACAAGGAAGATAGAAAATGACAGGCTTAGTGTCTTCCCTCTATCATGCTGAGTAGAAAACACATGAGAATTTTTGTAGCAAGAATCAAGATAGTTATCTGAGAAGATTAGACGGAAGAAAGCATCAAATGAGTGATATTTAGGCTGTCGTGGCAGGCCCAAAAAGGCACTCATGGTAAGGTTCAACAGAAGAAAGAAAGTAATCAAATCCATTTTCTATCAGAGCAGTAAAGTCTAGAACTATATAAATAGTGACTTCAAATATTTAAAGAATTATACTAATTCTTAACCATGGAAGCTGAGAATAACATTCATATACCCCTTTGGCATCTAAAGCCTCAATGTAAGTTATGAACATCCCTCAAATCTTCCAACTTCTGTGCATACAGAACTCTCAACAATGACTAATCCCACAAAGCTTTTCCCTGCCAAAAGGGATGATAAGCAAATATACAAGGAATCATTTATTAATGAGAAATGCTACTGTAGTCTCTGAATCCCTTTATACTCCTTAAGCTGAACTAGGATGAACATTTTTTTCATCAGTTAATTTTTTTTTGTTAAATGTCAGGAAACTAGGCCCTGGGAGATGATCGGTTTGTCTAAGAAGAGCGATATGTCAACACTGCCCTTTTGCATCTCCCTGCATGGGAGTATGCAACATGTACATGGTGCCTTCATCGCCCTGGCAGCCTATTTTAGTCTGCCTCTACATCAGGAGGCTGCCTGTGCTCAGTGCTGATAACAAAACACTATCGCTTTTCAAAGTGACGGGGCAGAGTGACATATCAACACTGCAACTTAAACGAAAAGTCCTTTCTAATTTAACTGCTAATCTGCTGAAGCTGTGTTCAAACCTGGCACTCTTGTTTTTAATTAAAACTTTCTTGTAGCTACAAAAAAAGTTTAGTGTATGCCTTTGCCATTTCGGGTAGCAGTCAACTCAGGAAGGAACTGAAAGACTAGAAAACAGAGAGGAGTATTTTTCACACTGCTAAATGTCATGTATTTGTTTCTCAGATAGAAATTGCATGGGATACACCTTCTAGAATCTGTTTTATAAGAGACTGAATGAAGGTTTGTTATCAAAATGAGAATTTTCCTCTGAAGTAAGATACACAATGACTAACATGCTTATATTGGCAAAAAATTCATTACTTAGTGTTGATTTAAAGCTTGTACCTACAGTTATTAACAGCAGAATGGAAAAGGATTAGTACAATTCCCAGTGCATTTGTTGCTTTGAACAACAAGAACAACCATTTCAGTAGAATTTTAAGGCCATACTGGCAAGTAATCAGTCTCCACTTATAAATATTCTTGTTCTTTCACTAATGTCTCGACAAACTAACCTACAGCACTAGTTTTTTAGACAGCTATTTGCAAAAGAAGATCATATTGTACTTCAGATGATGAAAAGCTGATATTGCTGTTTCAGTGGGTATTGCCACTTCAGAAAGCATTTGAAGTAATACCCACATGAAGCTGTTAAAACTTTTGAAAGTAACATTTCCCTTTGGGTAGACAGCATGTTTCCTGGCATATTGTCTCTTGGAAAACTATTAAGTACAAGGAGTGATTATTTTTTTCTTCTTTTTTTCAAAGCTGCTTCTACTTTTCTTGGTTTCCTTAAACACATTTTTCTTCAGGAAACTGTTTCAGTGGATTGGCTACATATCAAAATACTGTCTTCCATGTAATCCCATGAGTCAGCCAAACATTACTTGATTGATCAAGACTTGGACCTGTGAAAAATAAAACATATGGCCTATATCCCAACAAAACTATATGGATAAATACAAACTTAGAATTAACAGTGGTTAGGACTAGAAGTTTGGTTTGGTTTTGTTATTTTTATTTAAGTGACTGTAATGAAGATAAAAATGCAAATATTTTGAAGTTTAGCGTTATGCACTGTTATGTAGCATCAATATTACCTAACAAAAAAAATTCCTACAGTATTTACAAACTAAAGACAAATTAAAAGAAATTGGTTAATGATGTATATTCATGATTAATAGCTACTGTAATGCAAAAAATATCTTGAGGTCTTAAAACAGCTAAGTAGCTATAACAGCATGTACAGCACAGTGTATATTTTTTCTTCTGAAAACATTCTTACTTACAACTAATTTTAAAATACAGAAGTAAAATCTATGCTGTTAGTAATTCATGAATTATTTAGAACCCTGTTTCTAATATTCTATGCTAATCCCAATTTTATACTTTCCATTACTTAAAATTCTATTTGAATATGTAAATTCACCAGTCTTAGCAAAAAGATACAATAAAGATTCATTAATAAATTACTTTGCCCCAACTTTACAGCCAGAAGTTGTATAGAATTGAGTAGAGGCTGCCATTTCTTGAATAATATTTTCATTATATATCTAGGGTCTTGAGGCAAGTTTTATCAGGCAAGTGTTAAATTCTGTGCTCAGAACAATAAGGTGTTCTAAGTAAGTTTGTTAAATCAATGTTAATCTGCTCTCTGGAAGAAAAATTTTCTTAGATATTTTCCTATCTACGTGACATAATACAGTCTTCTTTGTGTAGCATTATGTTACAGAGAAAACTGGACATATGTTAAAACCTTGAAAGAAAATATTTTATCCACTTATTGTTCCTAGATTCTACTAAGTGTTTCTCTCTCCTTCCTTCCTAGGCTGTGATTCAATATTCCTCTATTTTCTTAGAAAATTAGTATGAGTTTGTTTATCGGTGTTTGGAAGTATCCAGAAAGTGTTGAATATCTTTTTATTATCTATAAATATTATCTTTATGTGTATAAACATATATGCATGCATACATAGCTTAGTATAAATTAAGGAAATCTAAAATCATTGTGTTAACATTATGCATGTCAGTTTTATCTCTAAGATGATTTTATAGGGGATGGCTGAGGACATAAGGAACTACCCTAAACTGCATGATGTGTTGGGGGAGGGAGTGGATGTACAAATGACACTTGAAATTGGATCAGATTTCCCAGATACTTTGTGTTCTCAGAAGAGGAAACCCTTTGCAATATGTAAGAAAAGTCCTTGAGTATCCTGACATAAAATTAATATATTTAAGTATATAAAGAGCCAATATTGCACTGGAAGATTAGCTCATTCATGGCCTCACCATGTGTCCCATTCACGGCGGTTTTTTGTCTATGTTGAACTGTGATGAGGACAACAATTGCTGTAAGAATACCTGTAACACCTCTGTGTTAATGGAAAACTGCCCTTAAGATGTTTCCCCATAAGCCAGTCAAACTGTCAATGACTAGATCACACCAAATTGTAGAAAATGAAAAAGCCATGATGATAAAAGTCTTAGCTCTGTATAATATCTTTTTTCCTTCCTCTGTGATGTTGATCTGAACGTTTTTAGACAAAGGGCCATCTCACTTGACTGTAGCCATGAAAGATCCAGTTTGTGAATAGTGAATCTCAGAAGCCACCTAGATTTTGTGAACCATTATAGCTTCTCTAGTCCAGGAGAGGGAAACTTCTGTGAAATATCTTAATGACCAGCTGGAGGATCAGTTCCTAAAAAGGAATCTGATTTCTTCTCTTGGCCCTTCAGTGTTAAAATACAACTTGCCAGATGACTTAAAACTGAACCTTTTCTATATTTAGTAAGACACAAGCCTGCATAATTCATAGCTTGCCTTGGCTACGCACTGAGTTCTCTGCAAAAAGAGATAGATATAACCAAGCAAAGTGAAACTGTCTGCATCCTCAGTACTCAGACCTTTCTATTAAAACTACTAATGCTACTTCTATAAAAAGAGCTTCAGATATTCACAAATATATAAAGCATGGAGGTAGTATCTCAAGGGGAAAGTCAGTAAGCTCTGCAAAACAGGTGCTCAGATATTCCATCAGCAGTTATGCCAGCTAGTCCTTTTACAGTGTACAGTACTGTTCGCATACAAGCACAGAAAATTTCACTCACATAATTTAAAATCTCTGTGGTAAGTCAGTAGGAAGCAGGAATGGGAAATGTGTTGGGTGAAATGATAAGAACCTAAACAAAGGAGGCCTAAAAATGTGCTAAAACCTTTAGAGCTATCATGACAACATCACTTACAGTGTTTTAGAAATAGGATTTCAAATGCACATTTATTTTCCAGTTTTAAAAACTATTTTATTAAATTAAAAAAATAATGTTCATAAAAGGCGAGGGGAAATAAAAAAATGAACCCTGAAAAATGTTTTTCATTTTAGGAGATAAAAGCATCAGGTGGCTGGTGGATTGTGCAATCTTATATAACTGACAAATGCAGTTTAAAATCATAAAGCCTCCAGCAAGGTGGTACAGCAGATAAAGGTCTAATCATTCATTTTGGGAGAATACAGTTCAAGTCTTATAACTTGTGATCCAATATAAAATGTGTTATACCTCAGATCCTTCTGAGAATTTTAAGTAAGAAAAAATTATGTTACATGGTTTAGAGACCAAGTTCTGTATATAGGGTATCAGATTAGAACCTAGCACCAGAAACCATAGTTTGCATGAGGAGGAGAGTGCAGGAATATCTAGAAAGTCTATGCTTTAGTTGCTGAATATGTTTTGGTTTACATAAATATACCTCCGTTCAGAATGTCATTCTATAAACAGATTCCAAATCCAATACACATGCCTATCCTCATTTGCGTGATAATGACTCATGGATTTCTCTTTCTTCCACAACTACTTGTGGTAAAGTGAAAACTTATTTGTTTGAAAGCAATGAGACCCATAGTCATTTTTCAGTTACACACTTTACATGTACAGTTGCAAGAGCCCAGAGGTCACCTGCACAATTTTTAGTAGCCTGTGTAGTCCTACTGAATAGCATTCTTAAGATACCCATAGTATTTTGAAGCAAAATGTTTTAGTATGTGACTTCTCTGACTCAAGGTTATTTCCATGTACACTTCCTTGAGCCTGTTGATGTTTGGATTGTGAATTTGGAATACGACATAAGGTTCAATGTGAGACTAAAGCTTTGTTCTGGCAATTTACTGCACTTCCTAATAAAAGTGAAAAATAATTTGCTGACAGAAAACTGGTGGCAGGTGTGTTTTAGTGTTGACAGCTGCATTTCTGACATGGATCACAGAGAAACTGTAATGTTCGTGCTAGAACATCTGGAACATTTGATCAGATTTCAAGATCCAATTCAGATGGGTTGTTTATTATCATTTCACCAAATAAAGGAAAATAGTATTATGGTGCAGTGTTCATATTAGCACAAGAAAAATTCATTAAAACATTACCTGAAAAATCTTGTATGGTAAAAACAAAACAAACACTAAGAACTATTTTGTGAAGTAGCACTAAATAAAGATACTTTCACTGGCAAGGGCACAAGCCATATTCCCAGAGTCATAGCAGGCAACAGTAGGGACTGGGAGAATGGAGAGTCACCCATGGTCAGTGAGGATCAGTTTTGGGAACACCTGAGGAACCTGAAGGTGCACAAGTACATGGGACCTGATGAAATACATCCACGGGTCCTGAAAGCATTGGTGGATGGGGTTGCAAAACCACTATCCATCATATTCGAGAAGTCGTGGTGGTCTGGTGAAGTTCCTGCTGACTGGAAATGGGGAAACATAATCCCCATCTTTAAAAAGCGAAAAAAAGAGGACCCAGGGAACTACAGGCCAGTCAGACTCACCACTGTGCCTGGCCCGATCATGGTGCAGATCATCCTGGGAATGATGCTAAAGCACATGGAGAATGCGAAGGTGCTTGGTGTCAGTCAACATGGCTTCACCAAGGGCAGATTGTGACTGATGAATATGTTGGCCATTTATGATGGGACAACAATCTTGGTGGATAAAGGAAATGCAAACAATGTCATTTACCTGGACTTGTGCAAAGCCTTTGATACTGTCCCACACAACATCCTTGTCTCTAAACGGGAGAGACATGGACTTGATGAATGGACCTCTCAGTGGATAAAAAACTGGCTTGATGGTTGCACTCAGAGAGTTGTGGTCAATGGCTCAATGTCTGAGTGGAGACCAGTAATGAGCGGTGTTCCTCAGGGGTTGGTGCTGGGACTAGTACTGTTTAACATCTTTGTAAGTGGCAGGGATGATGGAATTGAGTGCACTCTCAGCAAGTTTGCTGACAACACCACACTGTGCGGTGCAGTCAACACGCTGGAAGGAAGGGATGCCATCCAGAGGGATCTGGACAGCCTGGAGAGGTGGGCCTGTGCCAACCTTACGGACTTCAACAAGGCCAAGTACAAGGTCCTGCACCTGGGTCGAGGCAATCCCTACTACAGCCCTAGTACAGGCTGGCACAGAATGGATCTAGAGCAGCCCTGAGGAGAAGGACTTGGGGATACTGGTGGATGAAAAGCTGGACATGAGCCAGCAGTGTGCACTGGCAGACCAGAAAGTCAATCATATCCTGGGATGTATCAGGAGAAATGTGGCCAACAGGTTGAGGGAGGTGACCTCCCCCTCTACTCTACTTTCGTGAGACCCCACCTGGAGTACTGCACCCAGTTGTGGAGCCTTCAACATAAGAAGGATATTGACCAATTAGAACGAGTCCAGAGAAGGCCACAAAGATGATCAGAGAGCTGGAGCACCTCTCCTATGAAGAGAGATTGAGAGAGTTGGGCTTGTTCAGCCTGGAAAGAGAAGGCTTTGGGGAGACCTTATAGCAGCTTTCCAGTACCTGAAGGGGCCTACAAGTAAGCTGGGGGGTGAGATTTTTTACAAGGACATGTAGCGATAGGACAAGGAGTAATGGGTTTAAATTGAAAGCAGGGAGATTTAGATAAAATATCAGGAAGAAATTCTTCACAGAGAGGGTGGTGAAGCACTGAACCAGTTTGCCCAGAGAGGTTGTGGATGTCCCATCCCTGGCTGTCTTCAAGGCCAGGTTGGATGAGGCTTTGAGCAACCTGGTCTAGTGGAGGGTGTCCTTGCCCATTTCAGGGGATTTGGAACTAGGTGACCTTTAAGGTCCTTTCCAACCCAAACCATTCTATGATTCTATGAAATCCCTTAAATATGCAACACTGCACATGTATCTTGTGCTAGCAACCCTCACCAAATTATCAGTCAACAAACAAAATAGATTCACCAATTACTCTAGACTGTTCTTTGGTGATTTTTATGAGTTGAATGGAGCACAAGAATACCATAGGAATCTTTAAATATTTTATATCTGGTTTGGGTTGTCATGTTTTAACTCTGGCTAGCAAAATACAACAAAGTGGCTCTCAAAAATTCCCACTCCCTTCCTCCAGCAGGGGGGGAGAATAGGAGGAAAAAGAAATAAAGAAGCTCGTAAAATTGAGATAAGAACTATTTACTAATTAAATCTAAATTAATACATACAAATACTACTAATAATAAGTAACTAAATAGAAAATATAAGACCTGATACAATATGATACAATTATGGTACAGTTGCTCTCCACCCACTGACCAAAGCACAACCAGGTGCTGAGAAGTGAGAGTCAGAGCCAGAGTGCTCGAGAGCCACAGCCCAAGAGCGATCACAGCCTGAGAGCCTCAGCCCGAAGGCCAGAGCCTAAAAGCTGTTGCAGCAGATTCTGAATGAACCCCATCAGCGATAGCATGACTGGGAAAACTAAACAAACCCACCAACTCCCTCATGAACAAGCCAGCACAGGAGTTAACAAAGCACCTAATACAGGAGTCAGGGAGAGTGTTAACAAGTGTATGGAAGTAAATGAGCAAGAGTGTAAGAGTGAGAGAATAATGGTTCCCAGACCCTCTCCTCACCTATGCCCCGAGCATGACGTACTATGGAATGAAATACTTCCTTGGTCAGTTTGGGTCAGCTGTCTGAACAGTGTGTCCCCTGTACTGCCTGTAGTGAGACAGCAAGAGCTGGGAATGTAACTGCAGTATCAGAAGTGGAGAAAGACCTTGAATTCAGTGCAGGCACTCCCCAGCGCCAGCTAAGACCTTATCAGTATTTCTCTCAGCATCCAGGAACAAAGCTTCCTAGCAGCCATGGGAAAGAGAATTAACTCTTTCCTGACTGAACCCAGCACATGTGTTCAACTGATTATTTTATAAATGTTGGCAGTAGCTGTAGTTGGCAGTAGATGGCAAGTATAAATAAAATTAGGTCATGTGTAAACATAGGAGCAAGAAGATCATAAGCAAGAACAGATGAATGAGATTAAACTACAAGTAAATCATTCACTCTTATTATGTAAGTGAAAGTTCCAACAACAGTGTCTTGAAGACCAATTCAATTTTGACCAATCCACTTTTTATAACTCTCTTTTAAGATCTCTGCTTTCTATGTTATTGAATTATAATTAGAACATCAAAGTATTTAGTTTATGTTGAAAAGAATACGGTGAGTCAAGCTGCATAGGATTCCTACCAACTCTTAGAACTGTGAGCTTTCCAGATGAAGCAACTTATTTAATAGTGAGTGACAGCTTCTTGACTAACCACTTATTTATTCTATGAAATCCCTCTGGTTTTGAAGTCTTTATGCCCTATACCATCTTTTTCCAAGTTGTTCTGTAAAGAAGCTACAAACATGATCTTGTTTGGAAAAAAATGTGTCTTGATTAGATGTCAAAAAAGCAGATTAAAGGGTTCAAACTCTGAGTCTAACCAGAGTTTTGCTTAATAATTGCCACCACTATGAACCTGCCAGGTATTGTCTATGAGAAAACAACCGATCTGAAAAAATGGCTACTAAGAAGAAATTAATCATTAATCAATGCCTACCAGTAATATTCAACAACACTATACAGAAGGGGCAGAAAAGACACTCAAAAACATAAGGCAGGAGGGAAGATGAAACAACACAGACATAAAAATAATGCTGCCTAACTGCATTGTGACTTTGTTTTTAACAGAGGCCCTTTGAACCAGCCAAGTATATTGTAGTGTCTATGTGATACCATGAGTCAGCAGGACACTCATGCACAGGCATTCAGATACATGAAAAACTGAGACATATGGTTTATTTTATTTTATTTTATTTTATTTTATTTTATTTTATTTTATTTTATTTTATTTTATTTTATTTTATTTTATTTTATTTTATTACTTAGTTAGAATAAATAATCATGAATACAGGGAATTAGTACTCTACCTGAGAAATGTATACTGTTCAGGTTTGTATTTCTAGAAAACAGCAGACTACTAAATGGCCTGGGATCACTGAAAGGGTTGTGCAAGAGAAACACAAGACTGCTGGTTCATGGCAATTCCAATATTATCCTCACTGAAATTTAGTTTAAAATATATAACATATTGGAAATCTTCTGTGTTTAGAAAAGAGGCAGTGCACTTCTGTCTATCTCAAATATTTTCTGATCATTGTGGCTCAGCACCTTCTTTTTCTCTGCATGGTGCATGGCATACTTTCTAAGTCATACTTCAGTACTTGGCAGATATTCCTAAAGCTTAGAATCAAAAAAACAGCAAGCACACAGAAGTCAGAAAATGTAAAAGAAGAATCTGTTAGATCAGTCTTCCTTCTTTCTTCCACAGAACTAACATGTACTCAAATTTAAATATACAAAAATTATGTGACAGTTATTGAGCTGAAGGGGCTGTTTTATCATCTTTCACCCTGTGCATGGTCAATTGTACCTACCATGCTTTGTGCACAAGGCAACATGCCAAATCCTGTGCTATCATTTTTCCTGATCAGTAACTGCAGCCTTGTGGCACTTTGGTTATGACAGAGTCAGACTAATGTTCAAGAGTTGCACTTAATAAGACTTAGATTATTGTGTTGCCTCACCAGTGGATTGCCTCCCAAATCTACACTTAGTACAGCAACTAGTTTTGCCCTATGAAGTGTCACTTCTGCATCCACATATTCTATTTTGGGCATTTATTTTCATTTCAGATTGGCTTTCTAGACTGAAACAAAGTGAGGGAGTAGTTTCTACTCCAGCTATCAAGGTGCTTCTTGAGGCCCATCACTACAGCACCAATGTGTCAATTCTTTCATAAGGAAGGAGATCTTCCTGTGAGCAACAATAATTGATTATAGCAGACTGAGCCACTGAAGCAAGAACACAACTTAATGTTACTCAGTATCAGTGTCGGTTCTATTTCCTCTATGAATGGGTAGATTTCTTTGGTTGGAAAGCAAATTGTAGATGACATGACATAATATCATCATGTTTTGATATATTTTTACACAAGTAATTTTTACACAGAGCATTTCTTGGATTTCACTTTTATGAGGGGACTCAGCTGCCCCAAAGGAGGAGAAAAGAAAGTTGCTATTACAGAAACGCGGTGAAAAGCAAAAGCTTAGGACAAGAATGTGAAGAGTGGTCATCTGTCTTGTGATGGGGGAGACATCTGTTATAGAGAGATATCACGTGTTACCCCTGTCACAATCCATATTTACATTTTGTTAGTTTTTCCACACTAATTTGTTCAGAAATAGCTAGGAAAACAAGCCTTATATCTAATTAAATTTAATGAAATAGGTAAAACCTGACCCAATATCCAACCTGCTAAAGGTGAAGGAACTCATTAAGAAAAAGTCTTCCTGTCAGGCCTGCAATTTCATGTGGATTCAGTTTCATGGTTTTAGTGGATGAGTAAGGAGGAATATCCTTCTAGAAACAGCTTCTTGTCTCGGAATGAGTCATAATAATTTGTTTCCTTTGATTTAAACTCTCTTGCATTCAGGCAGCAAGGCACTGTTCTACTGCCTTGTCTCAACTTAGAGTTCTTTTCATTTTTTGTGGGTTACCTGTCCTTCCCAGATGACACAAGTCACTGAGGCTACCTAAGATCTGCCTTCAATCTGTTGCATGTAGAGTTTAGTCCTCTACCACATTAAGAACTATGTGCTTAAATATTTGTTCTGCATCTAGTAGTATTTGGGCACTTTCAACCCACCGTTTTCCTGACCACAATGAAAACGACAAGATAATTCCACAAAAATAGCATATATTGTACTCTTTTGAGTTTTACATATCAAAGCATGAAGAAAAAAGGATAAATTACTTAAAACAGCAATAAGTTTCCTCCCATGATTTCTGTAAATTTACCAGAAAATTTAATTCAAATGGATGAATACAATTATAATTATTCTTTTTAAACAGAGATGATCAAAGTGTGCACAACTGAAGATGGAGATGGAGATGTTTGTGTTCCAAAGGCTGAAAATATCCCAGGAGTACATAATTCTGTTGGCCACATTAAAGCAACCTCAGTGAAAAAAAACAAACAAGCAAAAAACACCCACGCCACCCGCCGCCCCCCCCCCCCCCCCAAAAAAAAACCCGAATACCACAAAAAAACCCCAAACAATACCAGAAATACAAAATACAGTGTTAGTTAGCTCTTTAAGACATTAAAGGTAGATTCCATGTTCAAAGTGTCTAGAGTGTCTAGAAACAGATAAATATAAAAGGGCTGGAGTGTGACACTAAAAAAAAAGGAAGAAAAGAGTTTCACATTCTTCAATCAGCTTTTTTTCTAGAAACTAGGCATGCTTTCAGATGTATGGGGAAGGAGAATATAAGCTCAAGGTTAATGTCTTTGGAAAACTCTGAAGAAATGTAATTAGGAGGAATGACAAAAAGGAAATGTGAAAGAAATTAGAAAGGTACGACAAAAACTTCTCTAAAGGACTTTGAAAATTATATAGCAAATGACACTGGACATAAGGAAGAAATTTTATGATGAGGGTGGTGAGACACTGAAACAGGTTGTCCAGAGAAGTTGTGGATGCTTCATTCCTGGAAGTGTTCAAGATCAGGTTGGATAGGGCTTTGAGCAACCTGGTGTAGTGAAAGGAATCCCTGCTCATGGCAGGGCAGCTAGAACTAGATGATCATTAAGGTCTCTTCCAACTCAAATCATTGTACGGTTTTATGATTCTATGCTTCTTTCCAAAACATGTAAAAAACATCTGGCAGACATTGACAAAGAATTGTATCTGAGCACTTATCTCAGCCCATGAGTTTCCTTGTCTATTACTCTGATTCTCCTCCTTCACTAGAGATGGGGGTAGGTGAGTGAGGTAAACTACCTAATTGCTAGCTGAGATTAAACTGCAACAAAAACCAAACCTTTTTAACCCAAGCATCAAATTCCACAGATGTTTACTACATGTTATGGTATATGACGTACATCATTGCAGATTTCAGTGTTGCGAATAGATTTCTATGCACTTTGGACTCTAATAATATTTTCAATCCAAAATTACGAGCACATGTCCCCAGCAGAGTAGTGAAGTAACCATTGGGAGTGGGAAAATGCCACAGTTCTGTCAATTACTCTAGGTCAGTTATGGGTCAGCAGTGGCTGACAGTAGACAGATAAAGCCAAATTATCAAATGGAAATACTGCTGTAGTTGCAAACGCATTCCAGAAACAGGGTCCAGTTAGTAGAAATTATGAGAAACTCAGTGATGTCAGAGCCTCACATTTACTTGGAGATCCTCCCTCTTCTGAATTTCTTTTAAAAGACAGCATTGCAAACCTCAAACACAATCCTTAAAGAATTTCTTCTTCCACCCAACGAATGATATGGATTGCAACAAACATCCTCAGATTACTTCAGTCATAGATTCATACATTTAAAAAAGTGTAGACAGAGGAAGTTATATATCTCCTTATGCAGCAGCAGAGTTGATTTGAACTGATAGCTTAAAAACATTTTTTTTTTTTTTTTGTGCAGAAGTAATGGAAGTGCAAATGAGAATACTCAGAACTCTCAGAGAAAATACTCTGAGAATTTTCTGATCTTTCTTTTCTACAGTTCTACCATATCAAACTGAACCTTGAATTAAAAAAAAAAAAAAAAAAGCAAAAGATATGTTCATTTGCCTCTATGGTTTTGTCTTGTCCTAAGGTGAGTTCATTAATAATGAGAAATTATAGCCTGGGTTTCATTTTGGGAGGAAGGTCTTGCTAGCTTTCTCCCAACACACAGTCCCACACAGAAGTTTCTCTTGAATATGTCAGCCACTGAATGTTTATCATACTATTTAACCCTACATACTTTGAGATTTGAAGAGGGAAGAGATACATCTAACACAAGAAAATCTTCCCGAAGTGCATAAACATACAACAAAGTAGGCCTCAAAAAAAGAAGATCTTGTTCTTATTATGCAGTAGTTTCATCCTTTACTTAATAAAAATCCCTATTCTGCACAAAGAAATTATTTGATATTTTACTTTATATGTTATATCATTTATCTCCAAGGCTAATACAAATGTTAGGAGGTCCCTTTTAATTTTTTTCATGACTGGGACTGATTTGCAAAATGATTAAGGGGTTTTGGAAGCAAGAATAATGGAGTTAAATTATGAGAAAAAATTATTCTTATTAAAAATATGCTTGTGCCTTGCTGTTTAGAGAAGGCTGTTCTCTACTATAGAGCAGAACTTCATGACCTTTTACATATTTCCAGGTACAAAAATAGACCTATCTACTCAAGTACTCATTTTCTGCACTACAACCTGAGCGTAGTAGATTTGTGAGTTACTGTTCTGTGGGTGTTCCAAAATAAGTTAGTTTAATAAACTGTAGGACATCAACTATAAGGCACAACAACCACATATATTTTCTTTGTAGAAAAGAGAATGGCTTGTACTGAAAGGAAGGAAGTGGATCCGAGAGCAAGGATACTTAAGAATAAATTCACTGCCATCAGTATCTACTTATGAGAGTGGCAGTTTATTAATAATCTGTTGTGTAAAGATGACATATTGGGTGTTGAATTCTGTTCAGGTACACAATGAAATGTCATCTATTTTATTGCCCCTAGAATTACCTGCTTTCTGAAAAAGACTTTTGCAGACATAAATATGCTTCAAATTTGTTTAGCCATGCGGATTAAGCCTTTATTTCCCCTTAATTCCTCATTATCGATAAAATAATCCAACAAAAGCCTAATCTTGATTTTACAATATAAACATAGCCCAAATAAAACAGAAACTTCTGTTCAGATACAAACTTTGAGAAAGACTGACATGGTTATCTGCAGTCAAAATGAAAAGTCCTAGAACGTGAACTACTTACTCTTGATATGGCAGGGGAAAAAAAAGGCAAAAACCCTCCTATATCCTACAAGATACATACACCCTTTCATATTGTGCATTCAGATGCATTGCAAGCAAACCCTTATGTAATTTGTCAATACACAAATTGAATGAATTGGGAGGAAATGGAAGGAAGAGATTGTACTTGAGGAAATTGCTGAATATGGAAATCAGATACTTTTCATTTCACACATACACAGAACTCTGTGCTCTAGCACAGGGCATGTTCTTTCTTTTTTTCATCTCTAGGTCAGCGTAATTTTTAAATGAAATAAAAATTTCTAAGGAATTTTACTTAGAACTGCAACATTCTTTTTTGAATCTTTAAGAGGTTGATTGGATTTGACACAGCAAAACACAAGAAACTTTACTCACTTTATTTAATAATGAAGTCTAAAACTATAAAAATTTCAAATGCTTTCAAATTTATTCATTATCCTTTCCCTCTTTGCCATTTCAGTGTACTACTGTGGAACCGACAATGTGACTGGCAGAAGCTGAAGGCTACTTCAGAAGAAAAATTACCTAAACATTTACAGCCAACCACTGCAAGAAAAGTCATGCTTAGTCAGCTAGTTCTTTGACCCGACTCAGAGTCCTAGAACCGCCGATGATGTGTTCTTTAATGTGTCTATTAAACTAACTAATTACTTTTAACTGGAGTTATGAATTGAATTAAAATAATTTGACTTTTGTTTAAGAATAACATTGCATTAGTTCTGTATTTACTTACATAGTAGATAAGCGATTTTCTCTTAAAAATTCTGAAGTACTCTGCTAAGATTAGATTTTACAGGACTTATTGCCCAGTAAATTAATGTGGGTGACTGTATTTGCCACATTTTCTTTGAAAATGAGGCCCTAAATCTTCTTTTCCCTACCTCCACCTATGCAGAAAATTACGTATTTGTGGTGCCACTGTCCAAGATGGCCTGTAAAAAGGATTTGTTTTCACTATGCAATTTTTCTGTTTCTATTTCTGCCGTTTCTTATGGAGTATAAAAATTCAAAACACACACAAGCAGACACATAAAAGAACACATTTCTCTGAAAGATAATGGGTTTTCTATCTTGATATTGGACCAGAGCTATGAAATATTGAGAAGAAAAACATGTTGGTGACACATATTCACATGACAACTCCTAAAATAGCCTTTGGAAGGCAACTATATCTGCATATGAAATGAAAATAATAGTTTGCATCTTACATTATTTCAGCAAACTAATATTAATTAGATTTGAGCTGGCCTCATTACAGATGTGCACATGATGACAATTCAGGTGATACTTTTCAACCAGAATATTGTTTGACAATGTTTGCTTCCTTCAGGAGTCGAAGCTGGATTAATATGAAAAGGCAGGATGTTAGCCTTTCAAGCATGTGCCAAATACCCTAATAACAGTCTAAATACCCAGTCTATTTTTTTTATTTGTTTTCAATGTGAATTTTAAATTATCAAATCTCTGAGAAACATATTGCTTTAACAGCACTTTCACTCCTGCAGTGAACAATGTAAGTATTTTGTCTGCTTTCATGCATAATATAAAATCACTAGAAAATAAGAGATAACAGAGTGATCCAATTCAGGTTTCTAATGTCTTAAGCAATAAATCTAATGCTGCATATTACATTTTAAAATTTATTTAGAATTTTATTGTGCAAATTCCCTTTTCTCCACTTTTGCATCGGCGTTGTCTAAAGTAATGATTCACTTACTTATTTTATGTTCTTTATAACCCAGTGAAAATAATTCATATAAAAGATATAAATACCTACAGACCTAAGAAAGGATAGTATGTGGATGTAGGAAGAAATTCTTCACGGAGAAGGTGGTGAAACACTGGAACAGATTGCCCAATGAAGTTGTGGGTGTCCCATCCCTGGCTGTCTTCAAGGCTAGGCTGGATGAGACTTTGAGCAACCTGGTCTAGCAGAGGGTGTCCCTGCCCATGGCAGGGGGGTTGGAACTAGATGATCTGTAAGGTCCCTTCCAATCCTAACCCTTCTATGATTCTATGATTCTATGATGACCTGACTAACAAGGACTTCTGTGTAAGATCAAGCTCACTAGAAGTGTATGAAAAAGAACTTCATTTACAGGTCACTGACATTAACAGCGGTCTTTTAACTTGATTTTGAGAAAGATTCCAGAAGAATAATTTTCAGTTCCTCAAAATCTGAAAAATAGTTCAAATGCATCATTACTTTTTTTAATTTAATTTAAAGAAAATAAATAATTACCTTTAATAAAAAAATGTTCTCAAATTTATCCATGATGTAATTTTTTCAATGATTTAAGTGAGGTTATGAGTCACTAATTTTCTCTTGCAACATTACAGAATGGCAGTATGATCTCTTTTGGTCTTGGGGAAAAATACCTTCAGAGAGTTAACAAACACTGCTGAAGAAAATGTGAAACTTTGCTATGTTGCATTTTAAATCATCCCTGTTTCAGATATTCCGTTATAATGTTGGAGGCTGAATGAAAGAAAAAAGTTTGTCTTTAATAATTTGTATTTCCAATAACACATCCTTTGTAATGGGAGTATCAGTAATCTTACATAAGCAAATACTGACGTGGCCTTTGAATATGTTAAGAATTTCGAACTATTTTTCCCCCTTTTCTATAGCCTGACAGCAACCTACAATAATTATATTTAATGACATAGCTCTGGATTATAAAGGAATGTTAGAAAAAATCAGTCTAAGAACAATTCCTAATAATCCACCGACCATGGTAGCCAACAGTGTTTCCATTACCAGTTATTTCTTGTGTGTCATGTAAGACATGACTGTCGCCTATCGAATAGTTTAAATAATGTAAGCGGAGAAATTTATTCCAAAATTAATGCCTATTTAGCACTATTACACTATCATTTTTTTTCCTTGGTTGACTTTAATAGTTTTCTAACAAATCCTCATTTTCTATGATCTTCAATTCTATATGATAGCCCTGTCTTTTGGTCCACAAGCCCTCTCTCTTAGTCTCCAAGCAACTTTCAAAGTGCGGTTATTGCTAGTTGAAAAATAGTGGCTTTGCTTATAAAGAACAGAATACAGCCACCACTGCAGAACCCTGATGAGTGTGATCTGAGTCTCTGGTTTATGTAAGAAGAGATTTACTCCCACTGTACGTTTAGCTCTATCCACCTTAAAATGAAGTTC
Source organism: Rhynochetos jubatus (assembly GCA_027574665.1). Taxonomy (NCBI): domain Eukaryota; kingdom Metazoa; phylum Chordata; class Aves; order Eurypygiformes; family Rhynochetidae; genus Rhynochetos; species Rhynochetos jubatus. The sequence goes on along the minus strand of CM050690.1, from coordinate 43,516,356 downwards.
AACCTGCCTTTTCTTTTAAAGCTGATTTTAACTTCAGAAATAATCATACTCCCAAGTGATATAATGGCATTCTCAGATGTACAAAAGACAGAATATCATCAAGATTGTATACTAACATTCTAATGATAATTTACCCTAGGCTGTGGCTATGGTAGGACTTTTTAATCTATACTTACACACCATGTTTACTAAAAAAAAGAATGCTGTCTTCAGTATAAAAGGATGTTTCAGTCAAAGTAAGTTTTTTGTGAATGTCACAAGAGTAAAAAATCCCCCTCTCATTCCTAATTTACATACAACCTTTTACTTCTACTGTGTCATGACCTGCAAAATTTCTAGCCATATCATTTCACACACTAGTGAATCTGCTACTAAGAGTATGAAAAGATAATTTTGCTGTATTGGCTTTTTCTGTATTATTACACATACCATGCTTGAAATTTACATTAAAAGAACAAATGGCTAAGCACTTTTGCAGTGCTTTAAAGAAAATATTACCTGTCACACTTGAAATGTATAAATATATAGGAGCATGTATGTCTATCTATAAAGCATATACACACACTTAAGGACTGAACAGGATCAAATCTAAAATGTATTCAGAAGCTTATTATGCTTTTAAACATATGTATCCACATATATTTCTGTTTATGTCTATCTATCCATATGTAAATAAGTAATCAGAAGTAAAGTTTTCCAAATCCAGTGTTAAACATAGCATCTAACGGCAAGGTTTTGCCAGTGAAGATACAAGCATATCTGTAGCCATATACCTGATAATTTGTGGTACAGAATTCAGAGGGATTTAGGTAAAATTTCATTTAAAGTTTAGTTCCGGAAATTGACACTCTATTACCTTTATTATTTTTAAACTAAAAAAAGGATTTTTGTTTGTTGTTTCATCAGTTCTCTAGAACAGCTTATATAATACTATATTTTTTTTTTTTTTTAATTATTACATTTCTGGAATGATGAATTCTGATCATTCCCTTACACATGCATAGCCAAGAATATGATTTGCTGAAGTTCCAGCTAGTAGAAAAAGGCCACAAGGCTGCAAACTGAATATAAAAAACACCCTGAAACCCACAATCCATGTCAAGTTCCTTCCTTGACACTGCTTGCACTAACATGAAACTATCAAAACTGTGAGCAAGACAATTATGGACAGTTACCAGAATACATTCAGTTGTTTAAGATCCTAGGAGTAAAGGTACATCCTTCAAAAGTGCTGTGGTTGCCTATTGCCTTTTGCAGACTCATCTCAGATCATCTAAATGATGTCCAGGAAACGTTTCTGTTTCCTTCCATCGTATATTTTATTAATTTAACAATTTATTAATTTGAATACCTCTAAAAGAATATATTATATGTTTGATTCGTTGATTGGCATTTGTTGAGAAATTTGGCCCTATATTTTGATATTCCTTCTTCAGTCACAGGAGGCAATAGATAAATAAAGCATATAAAAAGAGTTTAAAAAAAATAAGATCTGAAAGAAGAGATGCTTAGGAAAAGATGGTAAGAAGAAATGGGTAAGAGAATAAAAAGGTTTGGGGGGTTTTGTTGTTGTGGTAGTGTTTTGGCTTTGGGTGTTTCATTTTTTTTAAAAATTCCTTTTCATTTTATAGCAAAACATAAATACTGGATATTAGGGGATGGCATGGACATGACCTTGACATATGCTTAGGTTAAGTTCCTAGTAACAGTTTGCCAATAAAAAATTTATATTCATTGCTTTGTTCTGTATCAGTCTGAGGGGTTTTTTTCCAGATAAAACCTTCATAGGAAAGATCAAGTCACTTTTTAATGATGGATAAAGTTGAAAGAATTGCCGTATTAAGTAATACTTTTAAATTACTTACATAATGTCATCTTTGTAAAAAAGTAGCAAGGTGAAAAATTCAGTACTACTATTTTAATAATGCCAATCTTACTCAGATTTTATTACATTTATTACAAATGACTAAATCAGGCTTACCACCTGCCTTTGGTTCAACACTTGTCTCAACAAAACACTATTTAAAGTACAGCACCATATTTCTGCCCTGATTCAAATTTTTCAAGTATTCCTTCACCTATGTCTATATATGTCTCCCTCTATATATATCTTCAGTTTATCTATACATCTGTGTATCTATCTATATAATCTGTATCTATGCCTATATTATATATACTGACATATATTATAGATACACATACCTACAATTTTTATATACATCTATACCTACAGTTTACAAACACTACTGGGGAGAATCCCATGTCTAATTTACATAATTTGAACTTTTTAAACTTATACAAATAATTAATTAAGCTATTTGTCTTTCTACTCTAAATAGATTGGGAAGATTATGCTATTGGAAATGAGCCCACTTTCATAGTAAACCCCTATCTGCTGTACATTTTAATTGCTCCAAGTATGCTAAACTTAACAGATACAGTTATAAACAAGTGGTTAGAGTTTCTTTTTTTACTGGATTATCCCATAAAATGCTCATTTCTGTTGTGTATAATTTTTTTCTGACTCACAGGAAAACTTACTTTACAGAATTTCATTGTATTTCTCAATAATTGAATGTAGTTATTTCAGTTGCTTCTTATAATCATAAATATAACAAGTGCTTTATAAAGTTGTTGAAATCCTAGTTCCTCAAACCATGAGATATTTTTGGGTTTGTATAGTTCTTTCTTTAAAAGTAAAGCTTTATTATTCACGCATACACATACACATACATGCTTGTGTATATCTTATATAGCATCAGTTGTTCAACACATAAGAAAAAAATGAACACCAGGAATCTTATATTAAGTAATAAACCAGTATTATAGTGAGAATTCTCAAACAGTGGCTTCACTGTATTGTTACTCAACAAATTTAGTGTTTCCTCAGACATCAAATATTAGCAATCTTATGAAGGCAGATATATATGCAGATAAGAACTTTGACAAAATTAGGTTACTTACTGCTACAGACTTATAATGAGTACAGGACCTTTACAGGAATCTGAATAATCCCAGTGCTCCTCTGTACACTCCCATATATAGGAAAAGAAAAACCCTAGATCTGAGGGATCTGGAATTTAAAAGCATTTGGTAGTCTTACAATAGACACCTCTAAATCACCTGCTGCATGGAAGATTCTACAACTTTAGTGTGCAGCATGCGGAATAACACTAATCCACTCTTCAAGGACTATGAACAAAAGAGCAAGAAAGAATCTCATGGAAAACCAAAAGAAATAGTATGGAAACAAATCCTGACAGGCATGCCCAAATATTACTAAAAATAGGAGTCTTTTAAATTGATACTACAAAATTCTATATTTCACACTTTCAAAAGAAGCTTCTGAAACAGAAATTTGCTTTAAAGCTCAATGTTGTAACTCATTACAAAAAAAAAAGTGATATGGTAAAATATATCATTATTTCTGCCATGGTGCTTTTTGAACTACTGCCTTCACACAATGAGTGGAATCATAAACCAAAGCTGACAGATCTGTTCTCCTGGGCTTATGTTCCACTGTCTTGGAGCATTGTTTGCTGCCCATGTATACAGAGTATGACAGATATTTGTGTTGTACAAATGAGGTTTCCTCATGAGTTTGATCTCAATTGCATGTTAATCAAATTGTCACTTGTTATAAACCAAGCATTTGACTTTATTATAGTTTCTATTATGATTCAAGCTTAAAACACGGGAATAATTTGGTAACCTGTTTAACCTTGTTTGTCTCAATAGCTTTATTACCTTACTTATTATATTTTTTCAGCAACATGCTAAACGTCAACATACTTTGTTCAAATGACTTTACATTAAATATAACATTTCCCAAAATCTCAGTATATGCAAAGAAGAAAAAATTGAACTACAGCAACCAGAATTTTCCATTCATTTTAGTTTTCAGTATAACAGCTATCTGTCTTGTATCTCACTCCACACAATTTTCACATTGAACTTCTCTTAGTAGAAAACCATTTTGATAAACTCATAACATGATAGTTTTACTGTCTACTGCTGCTTGACCTTTATTCATTCCTAAAAGATGGCTTCTCACAAGGGATTTAATGTACAAATATGCAGTTTATGTCTGGAGAACTCTGTCATTTTCACAGATCATTGCCTCTTTGGTTCATGTCATCTCTCTCACTTTGAAATTATGTCAGCTCCTGTGTAACTAATGTTAACATTAGTCCCAGCATTCAGCCTGGTCAAGTTGCACATATAGCATTCAAAACAATTACGTCATGGTGTCCTTAGTCAAGCTATGCTAAAACAGACAAACAAATAGACATGAAGAAATTAATTTTCCAGCTAGACAGTAAGTAAAAAACCAAAACTTTTTCCTCACAATCTCTTGAAACAAAAAGACGTTCTTTAATCACCAATATTACCAGCTGACGTTATCACAGACTCAGTAGGATATTTTTTTTTCATGCTTCAGGAAACATAGTCATATGCTGCAATACGCTTATTCACAAAACCTTCCAAATACAAGCTAAAGAAATAACAAAAATAATTACTCACCCTGAGCTAGCAGGTTTGGCATTCAGTCAAAAATTCTCTATCCTGAGATCTGAGAAACACAAAACAAAGGCTTTCTATCAGCACTGACAAAACCCAGACATTAGATATACAGCAGAATGACTAAATGATAGTTCAACACTGTACATATTCAACATACGTATATGTTATAGGAAAATCAATTGTCTTAATCCTTGAGTAGTACACTTTGGAAGAAGTATATTTTATATCAGAAAAGCAGCCCAACAAAAGCCTATTCTTTCAGGTGTGTTTAGTCTTCTTCTCCCTACCTTCCAAAAGTGTTCCGAGAAAAAAATTAATTTTTTTCTTAGAGGAACTAAGAATTTGTGAATTTCCATGAAGATCAATAAACCCCAGGAATGTCTGGATAGAAGAGGATCAGACTGTACACAAGGGCACTTCAAACTATGACTTGAGAAGTTTATTTGAACATAATTCCTTTGGAAAACAAACTCTTTAAAGATCAGAAGATATTAAAAAAATTAGACTACATTCAAAGATTTTGGTTGCAAGAGTGGGAAATCAAAATAATCAAAATAATACTAAAGGATATACATTTCATGTTTGAAAAGGATCAAAATGCTCTGTGACAGCTGATGAAAGTGCATCAAAGTAAAAGCAATAGAATATCTGACTGGGGGTAGATGTTTGTAAATGTGGGGATGTGAAAATGGAATTTCTTCCATAAAAGCAGGAGAAGAAAACAGATTAGTACAGCAAATCTCCTTTATGAGTATCAGATACAAATGATTCATCATTGAATTAACATTAATTTCATGGACATGGATGCATTTCTTTATAATTGCTAAGATTTGTTAAATTTATCAATACTATACCATGGTTATTTCATTAATAAGTCTTGAGTTTACCCATTAGCTTAATAAGAACAATCTAAAATTGATTTTCCTGCAGCAAATTAGTTTCCAACTTTTTTTGTCTATGGGTATTTTTCTCTTTTCAGTACAGCTTTAATGAAGATTAATGCTCAAAATCTAAAATCTGGCAAAGAAATATTAGAAAATACACAAAGTAAAAACATGTCTGAATAATAGAAAAGAAGGACTCATATAAAAAATGATGCATACACATAATGGTAAATTTATTTTAGTTTTATGCTAAAAGTAATTATATAAAAGAAGATTAAATACTATAGTGGTAATCTGCATGCTTTAGAGGAAGTATGTATGTCTGTAATTTTAAGATTATTCAAGACATCCTATTAACAGATTATCCATTCAGTGTTTGCAGTGTTGCCAAGTTCTAACATTCTTTTCCATGGTGTTTTCATTGGATAAATCAGTTTTATGTTTTGCTCCATATGGGGTGTTGGTTGGTTAATTTTATTTTTTTATTATGTCATTTTTTATTATTTTCATTTTTAGGGCTCAAAAACAAGCAATTTTTTTTTCCGCAAAGTATTTTAGACATCTTCAAAAAAGTACCAGAGAATAAAATTGCATATATTTGGCCTTTCTTTGTCTTAAAAAAAATGTGAGTATATTTTATTTTTAATGTTTGTAGCAAAGTGTTTAGCTATACATTTAGAAGTGAAAATCATATGGGCTCAGCAGAACCTTGTCAATGTTTCCTAGTTAGAGACCTCCTAATGTCCACTACAACAACTGAGTTGGTCTTAGCTCTCTTAGGTGACTCAACAGTCTGTTCTTTCACTGCAGAAGTCATCATGCAATACTGCTGTCATATTTCCATATTTCTAGATGGGACAAAATAAAAAAGGAAAAAAACCCACACACAGAAAAAAAAAAAAGAAAACCAAAAAAGCTTCTGTCGTAACACTTTTACTTACTCTTATATCTCCAAATAAGCCTTCCCAGGACATTATTTTGTATTTTATATTTTTCCCCCCCTCCCTATTCTTTCGTTAAAAAGAAGTAGTTTATGATCACTAACAGGAGTATCATAGCACAATTGAAAAAAATGCCTCTTAAATAAAATATACTTTGAAAAAGGTAGGTCTAAGAGAGTGTGAATTAATCTGTGGCTCACAACAACTTTATTTCATTAATTTGAATCAGTTTGGACAATTATGTTAAAATATTTTGCTAGAATTTTAACCCATTGAAAAAAAGGTGTTACATAGGATTGAAATTGGATGCAAATAAATCTTATTTCCGTCCCTTCAGAAAGTCAGCCCTTCATAACAATACTCAAATACATTCATAGAAAAACTCCAAATGATATGAACTTTTGGGATAATAACCCAAATGCATAATCCCGGTTCTGTTTTGAACTAAAATATTGATCTACAAAATTCACAATTTTTTCTGTCCACAAACTTTCCTTCTCTGTAAAATCATCCTGGGAGTTTCAATTAAACTTACTCATGTACTTTGAGAGGTTTAGATGAAAAGTGCTCTTTTTTTGTACTAAGGTTTATTTTTATGTATATAAAAACAAAATATCAATAACATAGTTCATTACATTGTATTGCTAGCAAATTAATCATACTTTGGAGAGAATAGGAACTCTCACTGATAAGAGTCATTTGGTTTTATTTAAGTTAAAAGTGATTTATTCTTCCAGTCTGCAAACTCACACAACTAAGGGCATTATTCAGCAACAATTAAATGCTTAACCAGTTCCCACTTTTTAAGACAGTTCCTCAACAACTGTCAGATTTTTTAAGATCTTTTTCCTGAATTTCTTTAGATTTCACAAGACCTCTGATATCTGCAATCATGATAATTTTAGAAAACAAGGAAGATTCTATTATCTGGTAAAAATGCTTTATTCTATTGATGTTATTACTTAATTAAAAATCACTTATAAGCATGATCATTAACCATGTAGACTACTGCAATTTCAAGCTCCTTTTGTAACATCACTTATTTAAAGACATCAGGCAGTTACAGCTACTATATGATGACTCAGTAGTGGACAATGTTAACGTACCTTTCACCAGGTCAGAAAAACACAGGGGGATTAAAGCTCTGCTTTCAAAGATTTTTGCACTTTGACTTTAAAACACTGCTAATAAATCAGTATAGACAACAAGTCCCACTACTTTTATGATGATGATTACAAAGACAAATTCCAGTAGGAATTCTAACAGTATGCATTATCACCATTCTTCGATTAATTCTATTTCTTTGTGCAAAGGTTGCACCAATTATCAACAAAAAAATATTTGTTTACTAATTGATGCTTAAATTCAGTTCCAGGAAAAACATTGTCCACAAATCTTATTTTTGCCACATTACGTAGTATCCTGAAACATCCACACCAAAATAGGGATATAAATAAAAATTAAAAGATTTCCAAGTAGGCTGTGAAAAAGATAGGAATTCTTAACATTTGTTTCAAGTGTAATTATTTTTTTTTTTTCAGTAATGCCTAATTTATTTCTTTTTCTAAAATATTTTGCCACTTTTGGAGAATACAAGATACTTATTTCTCTTTATGAATTTTCTTGGATTTTTAGTAAAATACCATAAAGTTAAAGATACAGGTGATTGTTCCATAGATTGTTATTACCTGGTCCTTCCACAACAGGAAAAAAATTCAAGTACAGCCAAGAGGAAAAGCAGTAGAAGCTCATCATGTTTAAGACTTCTCTGTCATTTTACTTGATAAATGTGTCCCCTTTATTTAAAAAACTCAGAACAGTCCCTGCTTATTCTGAAATGCATGGTTCCTCCAAGTATCACACCAGTTTTCCAACTATAGCCGTTTCATGAACAACTTCTTTCCTGCTGAATAAAAATCTTCATCAATCTGATAAAATTTCTTGAAAAGACACAAAAATATCTGCCTAAGAATTTAAACTTTTCCAATACATTTTATAATCTCATTTTTGTAATCTCTTGAAATAATATTCTGGTTTATGGAAAATCACCAGCATATATTTCAAAGTTTAAAAATTCTAAATGGTATTGAATTAAATTATTTTATAGAGATTATCTTCATAATAACCTACATAAATCTCTTGCTAGATAATCTATACTTGCACAAAATGCCTCTCTTTCCTTTTCTTTTCAGTATTAACCATAACGGAAAATCCAGATTTGTCACCAAAACATTACAGTTTGGGTTTCCCTAACGCAGCATAGAGCACATATTGACGACAGTATTATGAAATGCTTTCTATTAAAAGCATTTTAATGCTTTTAATAGCATTTAAGTTTTTTCTTGCCATATCCCTTTGGTGATTCCTTTTGTTTAGGTGGACTGGAAGGACTACATCTGTACAACTACTGAATACATCCCAACTGGAGTACTGTGTCCAGCTCTGGGACCCTCAGCATAAGAAGGTTATTGACTGGTTGCAGGGAGTCCAGAGAAGAGTCGCAAAGATGATCAGAGGGCTGGAGGACCTCTCCTATGGGGACAGACTGAGAGAGGGGCTTGTTTATCCTGGGGAAAGAAGGCTCTGGGGACACCTTCCAATACCTGAAGAGAGCTGTAGGAAAGATGTCTGGGGTCTTTTTACAAGGGCATGGAGTGACAAGAGTAGGAATAATGGTAAGAAAGACAGTACATTTAGCTTGGATGTAAAGAAAAAAATCTTCACAGAGAGGGTTGTGAGGCACTGGAACAGGTTGCCCAGAGAAGGTGTGGATGCCCCATCCCTGGAAATGTTCAAGGTAAGGGTGGATGAGGCTTTGAGTATCCTGGTCTAGTGGAAGATGTCCCTGTCCATGTCAGGGTGGTTGGAACTAGCTGATCATAGAATCATCAAATGGTTTGTGTTGGAAGGGATCTTAAAGATCATCTAAATCCAACCCGTCTGCTCAAAGTCTCATCCAACCTGGTCTTGAACACTTCCAGGGAGTGGACATCCACAGCTTCTCTGGGCAACCTCTTCCAGTGCTTCACCACCCTCTCTGTGAAGAATTTCTTCCTGATATCTAATCTAAATCTCTCTTCTTGCAATTTCAACCTGTTACCCCTTGTCCTGTCACTACAGACCCTTGTAAAAAGCCCAACGCCCAGCTTCCTTGTGGACCACCTTCATGTACTGGAAAGCTGCTATAAGGTCTCCCTGGAGCCTTCTCTTCTCCAGGCTGAACTCTCTCAATCTTTCTTCATAGGAGAGGTGCTCCAGCCCTCTGATCATCTTTGTGGCCCTCCTGTGGACTTGCTCCAAGGGCTCCAGAGCCGGACACAGTATTCTAGGTGGCATCTCACAAGAGCAAAGTACAGGGGGAGAATCACCTCCCGTGACCTGTTGGCCACACTTCTCCTGATACAGCCCAGAATATGGTTGGCTTTCTGGACTGTCAGCACACACTTCTGGCTCATGTCCAGCTTTTCATCCACCACTACCCCCAAGTCCTTCTTTTCAGGACTGTTCTCAAGATATTCTCTTCCCAACCAGTACTTGTGTTTGGGATTGACCAACACATGTACAGGGCCTTGTACTTGGCCTTGTTGAACTTCATGAGGTTGGCACAGGCCCACCTCTCCAGCCTGTCCATGTCCCTCTGGATGGCATTCTTTTCCTCCAGCATGTCAAACACACCACACAGCTTGGTGTCATGAGCAGACTTGCTGAGGGTGCACTCAATCCCACCATCCATGTCCCTAACAAAGATACTAAACAGTATCAGTCACAATACCGATCCCTGAGGAACGCCGCTCATTACTGGTCTCCACACAGACATTAGCAGTTGACCACAACACTCTGCAACTATTGAGCCAGTTCTTTATTCACCAAGAGGTCCATCCATCAAATCCATGTTTCTCCACTTTAGAGACAGAGATGTTGTGCAGGATGGTGTCTAAACCTTTGCTCAAGTCCAGGTAGATTACATCCGTTGCCCTTCCCTTATCCACCAAGGTCATGACTCCATCATAGAAGGCCTCCATATTTGTCAGGCACTATCTGCCCTTGGTGAAACCATGTTGGCTGTCACCAATCACCTGCTAGTTTTCCATGTGTCTTAGCATGGTTTCTAGGAGGAAACCTATGATCTTTATTTCTATTACCTTTACTGTCCCTTCCAACCCAAATAATTCTGACTTCAGGACAAACGCTCTCTACCTTAATTCCAGTGATCATGATGCATAGATACACAGATACCTTAGTGTATGTTCTTATTATTTACCAGGGTGAAACTTCAACATGCACTTTCTCCTTTTGTTCTTGCCATTATTAGTAATCTCAGGTGTGTAGGGCAGTCAGGGAATGAACTATGGTATGCTTAAATAGGTCCAGACATTTGGATGGTTTTGAGAAGCAGTAGTGTGGAAACTATTAAATAATGTGTTTATGCTGTACTGGAACTAGCATTATTAGACTGTGTTAATATTTAGTGTTTCTGTACTCTATCCAGTTATTCCTATTTTGTTTCTGTGCATTTTTTAGCAGTTTTGTTGAAGTTTTGTTGCCTACTATTGATTCTGGATAAGGGGTCTGATTTTAAAAAACCTAGGTAAATTCTAATCCTATCCTCTGGGGCATTTGTAATTCTGCCCAGCTGTCAGCCACAGATTTTTAAAGCTTATGGTTTCATCCATCATTCAAATCTCTTTTATTTTTAAACATTTTACTGTTTTTAGCTGGGATAGAGTTAATTCTCTTCATAGTAGCTGGTATGGGGCTATGTTTTCAATTTGTGCTGGAAATAGCCTTGGTAACACAGATATGTATTAACTACTGCTGAGCAGTGCTTAGACAGGGTCAAGGTCTTTTCTGCTTCTTACACCACCCACCAACTATTAGACTGGGGGCGCACAAGAAAATGGGAGGGGACACAGGCGGCACAGCTGACCACAACTGACCAAATGCATATTCCATAACATATGACATCATGCTCAACATGTAAAGCTGAGTGAAGAAGGAGGGTGTGGATGTTCAGATTGATGGTGTTTATCTTCCCAAGAAACTGTTATGCATGATGGGCCCTTCTTTCCTGGAGATGGCTGAAGAAGTGCCTGCTGATGGGAATGGCTGAATGGATTCCTTATTTTGTTTTGGTGACATGAGTGGCTTTTGCTTTAACTATTGAACTGTCTTTATCTTAACCCATGAGTTTTCTCACTTTTACTGTTCTGATTCTGTTCCTCATCCCACCAGAGGGGAGTGAGGAAGTGGCTGTGTGGGTCTTAGTTGCTGGTTGGGGTTAAACCATGACAACACTGAAAAAAACCATAGCCAAAACAGACCCCTGCAGGACAACTCAGTGGAAATGATTAATAATGATTTATTGTTAAGTGAAAGCAATTTTTCAAACAGTTGGTGATTACATCTGATTCATTTTTTGTTAGCCTGTTTGAAAGAATGTAACAACACTCATTCTTCATCCCCTTAGTAAAAATATAATTATATTTACCTTTTTTTTCTTTCTCATGGAAAAAATCATGCTTTAATAATTCATAAATAAATTTGCCTTACAGAAGCAAAGGCACCTTAAACATTTTAGAAAAAATAATTTTTCTTTCATATTCAGCACCATTTACAAACATTTTGAAACTTCCTTAAGCTTCACCGACATTTACATTTGCTTTCCGCACGATATTGGTAAAGTCAAAGTTGGAGGTGGCTTGCCATGTCAGTTATAAGCCCCTTCATAAATGGTTATCCATAAAACTTTACCATGGGTTAAGAATGTATATACACATGTCAGACTACATGTTATAGTGTAAACACAGAGTCTTTAATAATGATAGCTTCTTCATATGTTTATGGTCCTAGAATTGATTTTAAGTAGGGGAGAAAGCTAAGCCAACAGGATGTAAACCCTTCTGGAGACATTCTATTTCATTTTAAAAGTAAGAATTACTTATATCTGTTTAGTTTAACATCTTTCATGTTTGACTCAGTTCTTACCAACAATTTGAAGAGCCAGATAGCTTTTCTAACAAAAGGGCTGGATTCCAACAGTATTTAGGCAAAAATCTGTGGGGTTTTTTTTTTGTTTGTTTGTTTTTTTCTCTCATACTGTTCTATGGGTCTTCAAACTTGCAAGTGTCCATGGGAAGTGCTGGATATCCAGTTAGGTTACCATTTTTATAACATACAAATAAAATTGGGTTATTAATTTATTAATAAAAGTATAACATGCTAATTGCCTTTTCAGGGACTGCACATAATTTATGATTAACTTATTAAACTACTGAGTGCAGTTGTTTTTTCTGTTTAAAAAGGTTTGGATATAATTTTATTGGTTAACAAACTAGTCACAAATTTAAAACCTGTAGTCAAGAAAGTACTGTTGACCCCTTCTAAATGGATGAAAGGAACTCAACTGTATTATGAACTGGAAGGGAGTTAACTTTTGGTACTAAGAGGTGCATGCCACATGCTATCATCAACACTTATTAGACATTATTATCATGCTATCATCATTTAATAGAGAAAAGGCAGCTCCAACACCACAGAAATGTCTATTTCAGTTTGTGCTGGGTTCAGTCAGGAAAGGGCTAACTCCCTTTACTCTGGTTGCCAAGAAACTATGTTGCTGGACAGTAAGTGAAAACATTGATAAGGCCTCAGCTGGTGCTGGGGATGGCTTGTACTGAACTCAAGGTCTTTTGTCCGCTTCGGATACTGTAGCTGTCCCAGACTAAGCAAGGAAGTATTTCATTCCATAGTATGTCATGTTCCAGTCTCTTTGGGTGGGGAAGAGTGTCCAGTAGCCATTACTCTTCCCTTCTCTCTCTCTCCTTTACTCCCTTGCTCGTCTCTCTGGGCACTTGCTAACCCTCCTGTGTTAGCTGCTTTGCCAGCTCCTGTGCTGGCCCATTCGTGTGGGAGCTGGTGGATTGTTTTGGGTTTTCTGGCCGTGTTATCAGTGATAAGGTTTGCTCGGAATCTGCTGTGTAGGCTCCCGGGCTCCGGCCTTCAGGCCACGGCTCTCAGGCTGTGATCGCTCTCGGGCTGTGAGTCTCGGGCTCTCGGGGTGTGATTTTCAACCCTCAACATCTGGGTGTGCATTGACCAGTGGATGGTGGGAAATTGTATCATATTGTATCATATTGTATATATTGTACTATATGTTTTATTTTCTACTATTTTAAGTATTTATTAGTAGTAGTACCTGTATGTATTGATTTAGATTTAATTAGTAAATAGTTCTTATCTCAATTTTGCGAGCTTCCTTATTTCTTTTTCCTCTGATTCTTCCCCTCCACTGGAGGAGTGGAGGGGGATTTGTGAGAGCGGCTTCATGGTATTTTGCTAGCCGGAGTTAAACCACGACAGTCCTTTTTGACGCCCAACGTGGGGCTTGAAGGGTTGAGATAAGAACAGATCTGATTACTGTGTGTTAAAGCAGATTGTGTGATAAGTATTGGTTATAGAGATGTTGTGGTGGTTGGTCAGCACATTAAGTTCTTGGATGTTTAAGTGGATGATAGAATGGTGGGATTTACTGCCTTGGGTGCTCCTTATGATACTGATGATGTATGCTCTGACCAGATTGAAGAGTCTGATTTGGCTGGTCTGTATATTACTGGTTTGGGGAATAATCATGTATCTGTATGCAGTACTGGCAGCGTTTGCATGTTTCTCATCTAATCTCATAGGGACTTTCACTAATTATACCTTTTCCCTTTTCACTTCTGGGACTCAGCCTGTAGAGGAGAAATCATTTAGTGGGTTGGATGTGAAGGAACTATTCAGTTGGGTGGATGTGTGGAAATTATTCCAATTTTCTCCCTCTTCTCTATGGTCAATGGCGCAAGTGTATGAGTATTTGGGAAATTTTTCATGGTCTTGGGGTGACCTGTGGTTAGTGATCAGCACATTTCTGAATGTTATTGTGCTCTTGTGTAAAGTTAAAGAAATGTTTTGGAATACTGCCCCATCTGCTACTGGTGTTTGGGGAAGAGGCAGGCCCTGTGTGCTGGCTTCATCCCCCATGGCTACATCACCGCTCGTAAGTAGCCCATCCTCTGCACCGACTCCACCTCCACGGCGACGTAAACGCCCCTTGACAGACACTACAGCCACTGCACCGCCTGCGCCACCTCCACCCCTGCAGCAACATCAACTCTTCTCGATGGGCACTGCAGCCACTGCACCTCCTGCGCCACCTATACCTCTGCGGTGATGGCAACTCTCCTCGACAGATGCGGCAGCCACTGCACCCTCTGCGCCAGCTCCACCTCCCACAACAGCTCCACGTTCTGCTGCAGCTCCAGCTCCCAGTGTGGCTCCAACTTCCACAACGGTCCCACCTCCTGCAACAGCTCCGCCCTCCACTGCAGTTCCAGTTCCCAGTGTGTCTCCACCACCCACAACGGTTCCACCTCCCACTGCGGTTCCACCTCCTGCTGCAGCTCCGCCTCCCAGTGTGGTTCTGCCTCCCACTGCGGTTCCACCTCCTGCTGCAGCTCCACCTCCCACAACAGCCCTACACACTGCAGGGTGCAATGCAGCCGTGCAGACCCCTGTGTGGTACTGCCAGCATCAACCAGCACCAGTGTTAGTTGACCCAGTACAGAAAAAGAAATGGAAGCGTAAATCAGGACGTCTGGTACAGGTCGATGGGGAGACAGCAGGGCCATCCCAAGCGGCAGTGACAGGGACAGAGGATGAGAGTGATGCAGATATAACCATGCGATCTTTAGCCTTGAAGGAGCTCCAGGATATCCAGAGAGACTTTGGCCGTCAGCAAGGTGAACATGTTATTACCTGGCTGCTCCGCTGCTGGGATAACGGGGCCAGTAGCATTGACTTAGAGGGCAGAGAAGCCAAGCAGCTGGGGTCACTTGCTAAAGAGAGTGGCATTGACAGAGGAGTTGGGAGGGAGACACAGAATGTAAGCCTCTGGAGGAGGCTTCTGGATGGTGTGAGGGAAAGGTATCCCTTTAAGGAAGACATGCCATATCACGTACACAGGTGGACCACCATGGAGAAAGCTATCCAGTACGTGAGGGAACTAGCTGTGCTAGAGTTAGTTTATCGTAATGACGGAAGGATAGATCCAGATAGAATAAGGTGCACACGACCCATGTGGCAGAAGTTAATGCAGAATGGACCACACTCGGTAACCGCCACATTTGCAGTATTCACTTGGGAAAGGGATGAAGACCCAATAGTGGAGGAGGTAGTTCAAAAGTTCCGGGGATATGAGGACATTGTTTCTTCCCCCATGCGGGCCTGTGTCTCAGCTATAGAGGAGCTGTCCAAAGAGTTTAGACAATTCAGAAAGGATATGTTCCAATCCCCACCTGCACGAGCCAGTGTCTCAGCCATTAGGAGGAAGCGTTCCTTTCCTCAAAGACAGGAATATAAAAGGTATCCATCACGCCGTACCCTGTGGTTTTACCTACGTGACCACGGAGAGGACATGAGGAAGTGGGATGGAAAACCTACCTCGCACTTAGAGAAACGAGTATGTGAACTGAAAAGGAAAAAGCACACCAGTAAGGACTCTTCCAAG
Source organism: Rhynochetos jubatus (assembly GCA_027574665.1). Taxonomy (NCBI): domain Eukaryota; kingdom Metazoa; phylum Chordata; class Aves; order Eurypygiformes; family Rhynochetidae; genus Rhynochetos; species Rhynochetos jubatus. The sequence goes on along the minus strand of CM050690.1, from coordinate 43,500,463 downwards.
AAAACTGTTGCTCCCGTAGCCAAACAAAAGCAGAGCAATAATCCATCCCTCCAAGACATGAGTGACTGTGAATCAGGTAACTTTTAGAGGGGCCCTGCCTTCAGCCAGCTGGAGGAAAGGGATAACCGTGTTTATTGGACTGTGTGGATTCGATGGCCTGGCACATCAGAGTCACAGCAGTATAAGGCTCTAGTGGACACGGGTGCACAGTGTACCCTCATGCCATCAAGCTATAAGGGGGTACAACCCATCAGCATTTCTGGTGTGACTGGGGGTTCCCAACAATTGACTGTGTTGGAGGCTGAAATAAGCCTGACTGGGAAGGAGTGGCAAAAGCACCCTATTGTGACTGGTTCAGATGCTCCGTGCATCCTTGGCATTGACTATCTTAAGAGAGGGTACTTTAAGGACCCAAAAGGGTACCGATGGGCTTTTGGGATAGCTGCTTTAGAGACTGATGAAACTGAGCAGCTGTCTGCCTTGCCTGGTCTTTCACAGGACCCTTCTGCTGTGGGACTGCTAAAGGTTGCAGATCAACAGGTGCCAATTGTCACCACAACAGTGCACCTGCGGCAGTATCGCACTAACAGAGACTCGTTGCTTCCCATCCAGAAGCTGATTCGTCAGCTGGAGAGCCAAGGGGTGATCAGCAAAACCTGCTCACCCTTTAACAGCCCCATCTGGTCAGTGCGTAAGTCTGATGGGGAATGGAGACTGACAGTGGACTATCGTGGGTTGAATGAAGTCACGCCACCACTGAGTGCTGCGGTGCCGGACATGCTGGAACTCCAATACGAGCTGGAGTCAAAGGCAGCCAAGTGGTACGCCACGATTGACATTGCTAATGCCTTTTTCTCCATTCCTTTGGCAGCAGAGTGCAAGCCACAGTTTGCTTTCACTTGGAGGGGCATCCAATACACCTGGAATCGTCTGCCCCAGGGGTGGAAGCACAGCCCTACCATCTGCCATGGACTGATCCAGACTGCACTGGAACAGGGTGCAGCTCCCGAACATCTGCAGTACATTGATGATATCATTGTATGGGGCGACACAGCTGACGTTTTTGAGAAGGGGAAGATCATCCAAATACTCCTGAAAGCTGGTTTTGCCATCAAGCAAAGTAAGGTCAAGGGACCTGCACGAGAGATCCAGTTCTTGGGAATAAAGTGGCAAGATGGGCGTCGCCAGATCCCGATGGACGTGATCAACAAAATCACAGCTATGTCCCCACCAACAAGCAAAAAGGAAACTCAGGCTTTCCTAGGTGTTATGGGTTTCTGGCAGATGCATATTCCAAATTACAGCCAAATTGTAAGCCCTCTCTATACAGTGACCTGGAAGGAAAACTATTTCAAATGGGGCCCTGAGCAGCAACAAGCCTTTGAACAGATCAAGCAGGAGATCGTGCCTGCAGTAGCCCTTGGACCAGTCCGGACAGGGCCAGAGGTAAAGAATGTACTCTACACCGCAGCTGGGGAGAATGGCCCTACCTGGAGTCTCTGGCAAAAAGAACCAGGGGAGACCCGAGGTCGACCCCTTGGATTTTGTAGCCGGGGATACAGAGGATCTGAGGCCCGCTACACTCCAACTGAAAAAGAGATACTGTCAGCTTACAAGGGAATCCGATCTGCCTCAGAAGTGGTTGGAAATGAAACACAGCTCCTCCTGGCACCTCGACTGCCAGTGTTGGGCTGGATGTTCAAAGGCAGAGTCTCTTCTACTCATCATGCCACCGATGCTACGTGGAGTAAGTGGGCTGCCCTGATCACACAATGAGCTCGCATAGGAAATCCCAGTCACCCAGGAATCCTAGAATTGATCATGGACTGGCCGGAAGGCAAAGACTTTGGAATGTCACCAGAGGAGGAGGTGACACGGGCTGAAGAAGCCCCTTTGTACAACCAGTTGCCAGACAATGAGAAGCAATATGCCCTGTTTACTGATGGGTCCTGCCGCATTGTAGGGAAACATCGTAGGTGGAAAGCCGCTGTGTGGAGTCCTACACGACAAGTTGCAGAGATTGCTGAAGGACAAGGTGAATCCAGTCAATTTGCAGAGGTAAAAGCCATCCAGCTGGCTTTGGACGTTGCTAAACGAGAGAAATGGCCAGTGCTTTATCTCTACACTGACTCCTGGATGGTGGCAAATGCACTGTGGGGGTGATTACAGCAATGGAAACAGAGCAACTGGCAGCACCGAGGAAAACCCATCTAGGCTGCAGTATTATGGCAGGACATTGCTTCCCGTCTAGACAACCTGGTCGTCAAAGTGCGTCACGTCGATGCCCACGTACACAGAACTTGAGCTACTGAAGAACATCGATACAATCAGCAGGTGGATCAAGCTGCTAAGATTGCAGTGGGTCAGGTGGATCTGGACTGGCAACATAAAGGTGAGCTGTTCATGGCTAGGTGGGCCCATGACACCTCGGGCCACCAAGGGAGAGATGCCACGTACAGGTGGGCTCGTGACCGAGGAGTGGACTTGACCATGGACGCTATTGCGCAGGTCATTCATGAATGTGAGACATGTCCTGACATCAAACAGGCCAAGAAGGTGAAGCCTGTTTGGTATGGGGGGCGATGGCTGAAATATAAATATGGGGAGGCCTGGCAGGTTGACTACATCACACTGCCTAAAACCCGCCAAGGCAAGTGCCATGTGCTCACAATGGTGGAAGCAACCACTGGGTGGCTGGAAACATATCCGGTGCCTCATGCCACTGCCTGGAATACTATCCTAGGCCTTGAAAAGCAAGTTCTGTGGCGACACGGCACCCCAGAGAGGATTGAATCAGACAATGGGACTCATTTCCGAAATAGTCTCGTAGACACTTGGGCCAAAGAGCACGGCATTGAGTGGGTGTATCACATCCCCTACCATGCACCTGCCTCTGGGAAGGTTGAACGGTGCAATGGGCTGTTAAAGACCACCCTGAGGGCAATGGGGGGTGGGACTTTCAAAAACTGGGATACACATTTGGCAAAGGCCACCTGGTTAGTCAACACCAGAGGATCTGCCAACCGTGCTGGCCCAGCTCAATCAAAACTTCTGCGCACTGTGGAAGGAGATAAGGTCCCTGTAGTGCATGTTAAGAACATGCTGGGAAAAACAGTCTGGGTTATTCCTGCCTCAGGCAAAGGCAAACCCATCCGTGGAATTGTTTTCGCTCAAGGACCTGGATGTACTTGGTGGATAATGAGAGAAGATGGGCAAGTCCGATGTGTGCCTCAAGGAGATTTGATTCTGGGTGAAACTAGCCCATGAACTAAATTGTATGATGGACATTAACTGCTGCAAATAACCCTTGTTCTGAGCTCTATGTTGCAGTAATCACTCCGGCAGAGATCACCTGAATCTACAGAGGTCCAGCCTTGCCAGAAGGGCAGTAGTGACCTGACATGAGCTGGTATCAGCGCCCAACGATCCCACGCAACACTTCACCTTTTCTGTCCTGAGTGACCACCTGATAGAACCCAAAGTCATGGACTAATGGACATTTTTCCAATATGGTTCATAGACCAAGGGAATGATATCTGTGTGGGATGGGATGGGAAAGGGGAAGCTGGTTCGTGTGAATTTATGGATGATATGAAAATAAGCATGACGTAAATGGTATGAAATAAGGGGTGGAGAATGTGCTGGGTTCAGTCAGGAAAGGGCTAACTCCCTTTACTCTGGTTGCCAGGGAACTCTGTTGCTGGACAGTAAGTGAAAACATTGATAAGGCCTCAGCTGGTGCTGGGGATGGCTTGTACTGAACTCAAGGTCTTTTGTCCGCTTCGGATACTGTAGCTGTCCCAGACTAAGCAAGGAAGTATTTCATTCCATAGTACATCATGTTCCAGTCTCTTTGGGGAAGAGGGTCCAGTAGCCATTACTCTTCCCTTCTCTCTCTCTCCTTTACTCCCTTGCTCGTCTCTCTGGGCACTTGCTAACCCTCCTGTGTTAGCTGCTTTGCCAGCTCCTGTGCTGGCTCATTCGTGTGGGAGCTGGTGGATTGTTTTGGGTTTTCTGGCCGTGTTATCAGTGATAAGGTTTGCTCGGAATCTGCTGTGTAGGCTCCCGGGCTCCGGCCTTCAGGCCGCGGCTCTCAGGCTGTGATCGCTCTCGGGCTGTGAGTCTCGGGCTCTCGGGGTGTGATTTTCAACCCTCAACATCTGGGTGTGCATTGACCAGTGGATGGTGGGAAATTGTATCATATTGTATCATATTGTATATATTGTACTATATGTTTTATTTTCTACTATTTTAAGTATTTATTAGTAGTAGTACCTGTATGTATTGATTTAGATTTAATTAGTAAATAGTTCTTATCTCAATTTTGCGAGCTTCCTTATTTCTTTTTCCTCTGATTCTTCCCCTCCACTGGAGGAGTGGAGGGGGATTTGTGGGAGCGGCTTCGTGGTATTTTGCTAGCCAGAGTTAAACCACGACACAGATAAAACATTCAAATGATATTAGCAACATTGTCATGTAATGAGAGTTATTTTTGAATAAGTATCTCTCTATCCACTGAGTCATATATCAATTAAATTCTTGAAAACAAAAATATGTAATTTGAATATGTGATCTAAGCCTTCAGTTTACATGTTAATCAGATATTGAAGTTGTTCTTTAGAGTTTCTAATACCCAGTTACAATAAATTTTTAGACTTAAACTTGTGGCGAAATTTCTGTTATGTAAAAAAAAATCAGCCATCATAAATATAATGTATTTGATGTTTTTAAAGAAAATTTAAAACTTTATTGCTTTGGGGACTGTTTTCTCCTTTCTTTTTGAATTAAATTTTTTATATATTTTTGTAACTCTTGGTATTTTTCTATTGAATTAATTTTTACACAAAGAAGAAACAAGAAGTAACAACAGTATATATAATCTAGTGAATCCAGTACTTGATCATATAAGAAGGCCACTCACACATCCTTAGCTCTTCAAATCTTGGCCTTTTCTTGTGAGTACAGTCACAGAAATTTGCATTCATGGCTAATCTGCCTCACAAGAAGTTGCAAAAATTAGGAAGTCAGTGTCTGTAAGGAATGTAAAAATCCTAAAATATTGTCATTAAAACAAACCTCCAAGATCCCTAGAAAAATTACCTCTAGTGTGTCAGAAAGTAGTACCTGCAGAAATATTTAATCATACCGTTATCTTGACAAAAGCATCCCACAATACACACAAAGAGTTAGGCTTTATTTTGATTATGTTCATCTGACAAAGTGACTGATGTGTGCAATATTATGTGCACTCTGATGTTCAGAGTTCCAGTTTTACCCACATATACTATGGTTTGCACAATTGTGGAACTGCAAAACATCGAAGACTCATTCAAACATCACGTTCAAAACATCCTCTGAAAATCTTAATCAGTTTAAAAGAAAAAAGTATACCTTTGTCCGAAGACACATCACAGACTTGGGATAATCAACAAAAGGATGAGTCTGACTTTGATATCCAAGGCACAAACCAGTGCTGAATAAGTAATATAAACTTATTTGTAGAAATTATGAAGAATTGATATGAAACCTGACTGATTCACAATTTACAGAACACTGTAATATAATGCTATTTTAAACTAATAGAATTAAGACCACATTCTTCTAAAACAAACAAAGAAACAAACAAATAAAAAAAAAATCAAAAAAGCCGTCAGAAAAAATATCAACCTTTCCCAAAAATCTACAATCTAAAAATGGTGGAGAAAACACGTTATTTCCATTTTTACAAGAAGATGAAGATATATGATGGGATGAATGAAGTGTAAGATGCTTAGCCTTTTAAATGACCAGTTGTGACAGGACAAGGGGTAATAGGTTTAAATTGAAAGTGGAGGGATTTAGATTAGACATCAGTGAGAATTTCTTCATGGAGAGAATGGTGAAGCACTGAACAGGTTGCCCAGAGAAGCTGTGGATTCCCCATCCCTGGTTGCCTTCAAGGCCAGGCTGAATGAGGTTTTGAGCAACCTGGTCTAGTGGAAGTTGTCCCTGTTGATGGCAGGGGGGTTGGGACTAGATGATCTTTAAAGTCCCTTCCAACCCAAACCTTTTTATGATTCTATGATCCTATGTATTAGTTACCTTCACAGTGTTCATTTATAAAAGTAGTTGTATTGATATTGCTTATATTAATAACCCAGCTTTGGTGTTTGCACACTACTTCAAGAAGAGAACTGAGAATATTCAGAAGTCACTACCACTTCTTCCACGTCCTAGTCCAATATGGCACTATAATCCTTGTTATTCTAGTGTGAAACAACACAATTACTTATTTTAGTTGATTTCAGTGAAAACTTGTTCTACATAAGAAGAAAGAGAGAGAGATTCCTTTTTAAAGAATTTAAATTAAAGTCACTCAAATCTAAGCTTGTAAAACTATGATTCATGCTAAATATAATGCAATGATGTGCTCTTACACAATACATAAGGTTTCAAAGTACATTGTAACTATCCTATGTTTTATTTTCGTTTGGGATAAGAAGACAAACCAGTAATAAAATAAGGCAAATTCTAATGGTGTGAAAAAAAAAAAAAACAGAAGGAAATGCAGGTGTATGCAGTAAAAGCAATCACTTTTGGGTGTGCAGAGTTGACAAAATACATCTATTTTATGATCCCTTTTGTTGTACTCTACGTTATACCAAGAAACGTTTCTTCTGTGAATTCAGTTTATGGAAGTGTGATACTGAGTATGAAAAAATATATTTATAAAAGTATTTTTACTGTGAATTCTGGAAAGGCAATTTGAACAGCTGGAACTTCTGTCACAGTCAAATCTATTTTAAGTTTACAGGTACACTAGAATTATTAAAAAACCTCAAAGCTGGACAGGCATGGAGTACTCTTAAAGTAACCATTGAAAATACCAAGCATTGCTGCAGGGCAGACTTCTTCCTTATTTAACTTTCAAAAATGTGGTTTGTTTTTGTTTTAATGAATAAGAAAATTTATGAAATCACATTATAAAAATAGTTGATTAGTAGATAAATGTTTTTGATGCACGAAATATGGTAGTTAAAAGAAAAAGTAAAAAGATTCAGGGTGGTGGGGTGTAATAGTAACTTCTGCCCATTATTCACAGCTGCCAACTACTTTTTTTTTCTTTTTTTTCTTTTTTTTTTTTTTCCCCACAGCTTCCAGTTAAACCAATGTTTCAGAACTCCCACTGGAAAACAAAAATGCATTTCTAATACAAAGATGTTAATGACTTGTCTTCTACAGTATTACTTTACAGAATGTGTATGTCAAAGGCTAATGTCCTGGTTCAGGCATGCAAGTGGGTGAGAAAACAATTTTGAAGAACTTAAAGTTTATAAACAGGAAGGTCTGTTCTTATCTCACAGCTTGCTTTGTTTCAATTACAAAAGAGAAGCCTCAAGTTAAAAGTACATTAGTTATAAATATAACTGAGCCTATAATTTTTAGTGAAGAATTACCAAAAAATCCAGAAGTTACTTTAAGAAAGATTTGGGCTGTATACCTGAGTTTTTATGTGTATGTGAATGCTATATCATTTGAAGAGCTACAAAATATTAAACCTGGCAAATCCCATTTAGCATGAAAGCACACTCCTAAAGTAAAAGTATTATTTAATAGTATGTACTATTTGTGTACAAATAGTGATCCATTGGGATCACCTCAAACACTAATGAGTGCTAAGGAGCTGTTTTACAGGACTGGTGCCATATAACATTAGGACAAATTCTTAGTATTATTATGTCTCAAATCATGGAGAAACACATAAAATGGTGGACTGCACCATAAAATGAGGACATGTCCTGTCCCATAGTGTGAGTAACAAGAATGATATGTTGGGCATTGCTACAGGTAATGTAATGTGTAAGATACAATTTTGTCCATTTATGATGATCACAGAATAATTTAGAAGATTGAAACTATTTTATCACATATTCATTAGGACAGCTAGAAACTAAAAATGGTATTTTATGGAATTGCTCTCAATAGGGACTTGGAGATTGCTCTATCTGTGAGCAAATGACCTACAATTTGGAGGTTAGAAAAATGACTTGGTGTTGCCTAAGTTGCAATGTTTCAAAATATGCTTTCATTCAGAAATGTATATTTTAGTGGTGTGATTATTTTGTGGGAGAAGAATACAAAGATGAAGTTCATGACACTATTGTAGTTAAACAGGTCTTTTGGATCTTTTTCAAACTGATATATAACAACCAGGCTCATAAATGTGCTGCATCCAGTTCATAGTTCCTTGCTATGAATTGTAACCCTAAAGCCTACTGTGAAGGACTGAAATCTTTGTATCCTTCATCCCTGACCTGTCCCTGTGCCTTTCGATGTGCAAATAAATCTTTCACAGTCTCTCTGAAGAAACATACAATTCAAAACCCCACAAATAAATGAGCAGCAAAATTTCTGACTCAAGAATGTCTCTTTCAGTTATAATTAATTATTTTTCACAGTGTAAAATAAAACATATCACTATTTGTGTTGATTATATATTTCAGGTACCTTATGAAATAAGCATTGTATTGTTCTTTTATCAGGGTCAAAGCCATAGGTGTTTGTCATCACGTGATGAAGCCTAGTCACATACACTGTTTAGATGAAAAAATTGACTATATCTATGTGGCAATAACAGATAAGATAATGAAATTTCAGCTGGAAAACAAAGAAGCAATAGATAAACTTTTTCACATAACCACTCACACTTCACAGCTGAGGCAGAAGACAAGTAGGCCATATAAACCATGGTGACAGCTGCTTACCAACCTAAGATGTGGAAGGAGTTGCAGAGACTGGCCCAGAGCCACATGATCAGTGTATGCTGACTACCTAATCTATAAAGAAGAATCACAGAATTGTTTAGATCAGAAAAGACCTTCAAGATCATAAAGTTCAACCATTAACCTAACACTGCCAAATTCACCACTAAACCTTGTCCCTAAGCACCACATCTACACGTCTTCTAAATATCTGCAGGGATGGTGTCTCAACCACCTCCCTGGGAAACCTCTCACAGTGCTTGGCAACCCTTTCAGTGAAGAAATTTCTCCTAATACCCAAGCTAAACCTTCCTTGCAGCAATGTAAAGACATTTTTTCTTATCCTGCCAATTATCACTTGGGAGAAGAGACCAACACCCACCTCTCTGCAACGTGCTTTTAGGTAGTTGTGGAGAGTGATAAGGTCTCCCTTAAGCCTATTCTTCTCCCAGCTAAACAACCCCAGTTCCCTCAGTTGGTCCCTACTTGTTCTCTAGACCCTTCACCAGCTTTGTTACCATTCTCTGGACACACTCCAGCACTTCAAAGTGTTTCTTGGAATAAGGGCCCACAACTGAACTTCGCCCATCAATCCAGCCTGTCCAGATCCCACTAAACAGCCTTCCTACCTTCAAACAGATCAGCAATCCTGCCCAGCTTGGTTTCATCTGTAAACTTACTGATGGTGCACTGAACACCCTCATCCAGATCGCTGATAAAGTTATTAAACAGAACTGGCCCCACTACTGAGCCCTGGGGAACAACGCTTGTGACTGGACACCAACCGGGTTTAACTACATTAACCACCACTCTTTGGACCCAGCCATCCAGCCAGGTTTTTACCCAGTGAAGAGTATACCATCATTACATTCTTTTAAATAATACAGTAGCAATACTCTCTTCCTGTGGTATATATGCATATGTTATACCTAATCACAGGTCTTGTCATTTAAATAATGTACATTACATAACAATGAGGACTTTATGGATTAGTGACTTTTCATTAAAATTTACTATCTGTCAAACAATTAGGATTAAGGTTAGGGTTAGGGTTAGGGTTAAGGTTAACGTGATCCATCTTGGGTTTATGTAATTCACTTAATTTACTAACTTTCCACTTTACAAAGTTTTGACTAACAATTTGAATATTTTCTTTCATTCTTGTTTGATGTAACAAGAAAAAATGTTAAATTTTTGGCAACAGCTAAAGAAAAGCAAATGTTATTCTACATAAAATTATTATGCAGGAGTTCAATTCCTCTGTGGCTCCTGGAAGTAGGCACTCTGATTTTAATATCTATAGAAATTTCACCCTTCTTCATCTTAAAGTTCATATTTAGATGCAAGCTTTTTCCCAAATAGTATGTTCCAAGAGATCGTAAATCTGAAAGCAAGTAGGAGTTATCACAGAATGCATTCTGCAGTATTGTATCATAAATGTAAATTAATAAATCATGGAAAGTATATTTAAAAAAAAAAGTATCATGCATGTACGTTTTTGAGATGTATTTGTACAGACAGCAAATGACAAAACACGTGACAAATGCTGTGCTCTGGTTTTTCAGTGACAAAACACAAATATATACTAGTGAAATGTCTTCATATTTCACTTACATGGTTTAATAATACCTTGAGCTGCACTAGAAACCAACAACAGATGTCTGAAAAGTATTTTCCACTATCAAGACACAAGTCCCATTTTATGTATGAAGGAAGTATATCATAAGAAAACTTTGTGGTTGGGGGAGTTGCAGGGCGGATGGGGATGAGAAACAGAATGTGAGAGCGCAAGCCATTATGACAAAATATAGCATAACTATTCTCTGGAAACTAAGATGCCAAATTCTTCATGAGAACCCTACAAGTATGAAATGTTAGATCATTCCCATGTCATAAAACAAAGAAAGAATTCAGAGTTATTGGGTGCAAGAGGAAGAGCAAACACCTTTGCAGTTCTTTTTGTAAACTGTATATACAACCTTTTGTTTCACTGAAAACTTCGAACACTGTTAAAATGCATTTAGAAAAAATACCTGGGAAGTTGGTTCATGGTGCTTTAACCACACACCTCTTACACAAATTCTGAGCCACCTTTGTAGTTATTTTCTGTAGAGATCATATTGAAGAAAGTAAACTGCAGTGCGAACCACACTGCTCTAAATCTGATTTTGATTCAATGTGTGATCTGACCAGATTACTTAAAATTTTTAAGTATCTTACAACAGGCTCATGAGGGGTTTGCTTTCACCGGGGAAAAAAAAAAAAAAGAAAAAGTGTTTTTTTTTTCATTAATACCTCCTATGAAGTCAAATAATTAAATATCAGTGGGGGACAATGATGTTAAAATCTGACCATGCCTGGAGTCAGCAGTATGTTCTATTTTGAAATTAACATATTTGTTTTCAATTACAAAAATACTTTTATTTCTTTGCTGAAGAACAAATCTCCAATTAATTCTCTAATTTTTATTGTGATAAGAGAGTTGATATGGTCCTGCAATTACAGTACAGGAGAGCTGGATTCCTTACTTTGCCACTGAATTATTGTTCAATATTAGACAAATAATGTTTTTCTCTTTAACTTTCTTAATTGTTAAACTGGGAATAACAACAGTTCAATGACTGCCAAAGATCAATAATTTTGAAATGCTTTCCCTTTGAAAACATGCAGAAGTCTCTAAGTATTAGAATTATATTTTGACAAAGCAGAAAGAATTTTTTCCTTCCAAATTCTCTTTACTAGAAGAGAAACCTCAATAAACAGAGGCAGTTTAAAGAATACCGTTAAATATTCTTATATTTTGCTGTGGGGTTTGCAGAGAAAGTACTTAATGAACAGCAAAGGACATTTATTTCTATGGAAGACTCAGTAACATTTGTACATGGGAAAGGAGAACATACAGTCTATCACAGATTACAGATTTGAGAAGAACCCTAAGATAGAAGGGTTACCCTTCTTAGAGGTAACCATAACAAAAAGGTGTAGAGCAGGACTGCTTTTTTGTGCAGTTGCTTATTAATCTGCTACAATATTTTTGTGTTACTGAATGAAAATAAATGCAATCACACAAATTTGGGACACTTTGTGTCTTCTTATTTAGACACAGGCCAGTAAAAGTAATGTAAAATGACTGAATAATGTGTAGACTATTACACAGATATAACAGCCTGATTTCAAGCCACTAACATTTATGAAAATAATTAAGCTCTTAAGTGATCCAAGTACAGAAAAAAATATAAAAAATGAAAATGCACACATTACTACTAAACCATGGTCAAGGTGAATCAGTTTCTGCAATAAACATATGTGCAAACACATACATTTGATTTCATGCAAATAGTATTGGTGCAAGTGAAAATGAAGGTAGTTTTCTTATTCTGTTTTCAAATACTTGAGTTTAAGAAGCTACTACCTCAAAATTTCTTGTCATATGTATTCCTCATTTTTACATAAATCAGGTGTTATTCCTAAGTTCACTCTTCAATGATTCCTTCATGAAACCTGTTTTTGGACATTTTAGTTTCTTATCTGCAGGCTAGCCTTTGTTGATCTAAAATGTCAAAATAATAGATCTGATCTTCAAACCCAGTATTTCTTTCTTCATGATTTATACCGCTGATGGGTTTCATGGAATTATTCTTATTTATTAGTTCGACTATAGTTTCCTCAAGAATTGCCACAATTGTAATGCTACAGATAACCACCTACTTTTAAATATTCCATCAAATATTCTCTTAATGTGGAAGATTTGAGCTCTCCCTTTCCCAAAATCTTAAAATAATCAATTTGGCAACTACCAGTTCCAAACTGAAAACATTTTGGATCTCATTAAATGAGAGAAGTTTGATGACATAATTTTGGGGTATTATCATTTAAATGCATAATCTATGTATGTAGTAGCTAAATTTCTTGCATGATATTTCACATGCTTTTTGTATGCTTTTTATTTCTTCTGCTTATTGTGAACATGTAGTGAGCCCTCATTTGAGCTTGTCTAACCTGAATGTGTCTCTACCTATTACTTTTCAAGTTTTCAAAGTAACTTGTTTGCGGTTTCAATCTGAACCTTTTTACAAAGACCCTTCATTTCTAATGTAATCTTGAAAATTGATATAGGTTAACTAATAAAAAGTGCCTAAAAAGATAGGCAGAAATACTACATTTTCAGGTTGTTTCACATCTTGCGTAGGCCCCTTCCCAATGATGTCCCAGATAAGACTTCATTTCCTCTCCCATTTTACATGTTATGAACTAGATTTTCTCAAGTATTCGAGAAAAACTGCTGTAAGGTTAGTTAAGACCAAAGAACTCTGAAATGAACCTAAGAAAAGCTGATCAGATTTCCAAGGAAATTACTTCCAGTGAATTTAAACCTGTCTGGTATTAGAATCACATAAATATAAATCAGCGATTATAACTTTGCAATTAAAATTCTAGGCATATGTAGAATCAGTATCAGGCATGACAGAAAGGATATCTAAGCACTTCTGCTAGGAACATGTAGAATTACCTGCTTCATAATACTATACATATATCCTGCACTTTATTTTAAATCATTTTAGACTTTAGATACATGGAGATATAATACCTTTAATATATCTTCAGAATGTAGAACAAAGCACTTCCCTTTCTATGTATATTTGAGATACAGAGAAATAATATAAATATTAACACATTACACAATTATTTCACTCTTAAAGAAATGTGAAGTTTTTGTTCACTTTCTGTCTGCAAAACATGTAAACAGGCAAGATTGTAAGGTGTGAGACAACCACAGACCTTTGACCATTATAAGAACAGAGGAAGGATGAACCCACTCTGCTGCTGCCCTCTCCCTCCCTTTTCCTCTGGAAGTCTCTATCTGACTTTCCTCGCTCTTCCTTCTGTCTCACACAATGCTTCTCTCTATTTTCACAAATGTTCCTTACTCAGTCCCAGAGACGTAACATGACTCCTGAAAATGGTGTCAAATATTGTTGGTAGTTACTTTATGAATACAGAATTATGACTAGGAATTAGGAGATTGTGCTTTTCAAATAAAAATTACATGTAGGCAGGAGATTACCCAAAAAATATTACACTCTGTTTCTCTTCCCCACATTTAGTTTGTTTTAGGAAGCCTAAGATGTGAGATTTCAATGTTTTCCTTATATACCTGTTTCACCATGTGAAAGAGTTTTGCTTAGAGTTTACCCAACTTCCCCCATTGTTCCTTGTGATCCAGTGCTTATATCACATGAAAAAAACCTCACATAATAGATAACTACTAAAACATGATTACAAAAGCACACTGAGGCATGGAAACTGAGAGCCATGTGTGTCACACGGCATTGTGCTTCCAATGGATAAATTTTTTTCAACCAGAAGATCATTTTGCTATAAAATTTTACAATTATGGTCCATAATTACTCTGCCTTCTTCTGTCTTCTATCCAGTATTCTGTAAAATTGTACTCATTTTTAATGCATTACTTCAGAGATTCTTCACGTCTGCTATACATTGTTTATATAAAAAGAGGTACATTATAAAAAAGTGATTTTTTTTTTTTTTTTTTCTGAAGGGAGTCGAAGGTTATAGGTAATACACAGGAATGGTTGCTCTTCTCACCCCATCACAGTCATCTCATATATCACTAGTGACTTTTGGCACATTTTTCTCGAAACAGAAAAATGCATGGTATATGATTGATTTCCAATTCTTTCAGATGATACAGTGACAAATAAGAAGCCAGAGAAATTTATTCCGAAGTGTCTGTTAAATATCATAGGATCTAACTTGTTAGAGAACCAGCCCATTTCCACCCATCTAATACCTAAATTTATCTTCACACTGTTTATATGAATAGCAAAAAACATGACACAAATGTGCATTAGCAATTAAAAAATGAAGGTTCTTCGTAATTTTAGTATCACAGCAACCTAATAATGTGCTGTAATTTCAATGTTCATTATTATTCATGTATGTTTATTCTTTAAATTTGATAAAGCAGAACATGGCTAAAATTTACAAAGAGGCCTTGTTGGCAAGATCATGGTATAATAAAAGAATTATTCATTGTTTTTACTGTTGTCTAATGTCTTCTCCTTTCTGAAGATACTGTGACTCTCAGCATTTCAATCAGATAGTATTTCACTGTTTACAAATAAGCTTAAAACTTTTTACACAATAAAACATATGCAAGGTCTTCTCCTGAAGAAACATAATCATTTTTCAGATTCTAAAAAGACAACGGCACTGTTTTTATAAATGCAGAATATGAGTCAGACTCTAAAATTTGTAAGGCAGATACATCAAACAATGCTTCAACATATTGGCAGAAGCTGCGTCTTCTTGACATTTAGAAAATCGCCTTTTAATAAGCAAAACGAGTTTATGAATGTTCCTAGTTTAATTAACATACATGTCTTAAGTACTCTTAATAAACTTTCATGGGAAAAAGAAAACTTAGGGGTTGGCAAAAGGAAAAAGATACCACCACCTATATCAGATGAGAATTTAAACCCTTCCACAAAAGGGCACTTTTGCACATGCACTGATGATAAACACTGCCTATCTGTTTCAGACATTCACAATGGTGAAGAGAGGTACAAACTGAAAAACATCTTCACAAAAGTGTCTGCAAAGCAAAAATATGATTCATAAGAGAGAGCATCTCAGACATCTGGACCATAAATTCCATGTTGCTATTTGGAAAATTTAACAAAGTTTATGGGATCCATATGTACGAAGAAAGTATTTTTGTTGAGCTGACCACAAACATACACTTCATATCAAGTGTTCATGCAGATGGGTGAAATTGAGTATATTTCAGTGGAGAGGAAGTGAAGGGAAGACATACAGGGAGATGGCTCTGTCCATATTCCTTTTGTTTTCTAGGGTAGAGCAAAGAACTCATCCAAACAAAACACTGAAAGGCTAAACAGAGGTCATTTAAGTGATTCAGTTTTTAATGGATGTGGGTAATGTTTATGTATTTTCTGTCAGCCTACAGACCAACACCTAACACTCATGGCATGAAAATTAAATGACAATATTCAGCCTAATTAGATTAGGCTGATCTAGGTAGGTGTTGCCCCATTCCTTACACTATTGTATGGATTAAGAAACCATTTCAGATACCTGCTTTGTGGAGATCCAATTGTCTGATTTTCTGAGTTCAAAGTGAAGACAAGGTTCCAGGAAGCTGGAGGAAAAGCTTCTTTAAGAAGCCTATTTTAACACTGTTTATCTGAGAGACCAATGTCATACACAGAAAAGGATTGCACATACACACATCTATCTTACACAAATACAAGATTGTAGCTTCCTGTTTGTCTGGAGAAAAACTGCCTTCAACAATCAGGATATATTAAAAAATGAAATACTAGAAATTCTTCCAAATTAACCCACTATGACCTTCAGGAATACAGTCTGGGAATGTTCTGAATGAATATTTAGTATCTTAAATTTAGATTTCTTTCCACCCGTACAATCTATTTTGCATATTAAAGCATATTTTGCATTATATAAAGGTAAACTTACACAATCCAAACTACGGTTAAGGTCTACTTTCAAATTTCAGAAACTTCAGTCATTAGTTTACTGTTTGTTGAGTTTTATGTGCAAGTAGTTAAAGAACTCACACAGAGAACTCATGCTTTTGTACTTAAGGGTGTTTTCTCTGGAAGCAGATATTGTGTCTGATATCTTGCCCACTTAACCACTTTTCCCCTTTTAACATTTATGATAAGTTAAGGTAAAATCTAGTCTTGAGGATTAAGTGCTTACAAGCCATTTTTTAAAAACATCACATACACAAAGAGAAAAAAGACCTGACAATTATCTCAGCCTATCCCTTTTCTTTTTACCTTGTGTCATATTCCTAGAAAAATGGTTCTTAAAGACCTTGGAGGACCCTGTGGTGGTGGTGGGGGACGGGTGAGAAATCCATAGCACAAATTGGTGCTATGAAAATATTTTCATGTCAAAAAGTTTTAAGAAAGTTTAGGTTATACTTACATGTTCTTTTTTTTGTTACTAGAATATATATTCATTAACGTTTATTGAATTCACTTAGCATTAACAACTCAAAGTACTACATTGTGCACAATCCATCAAGATCTACTTAGGTGTAGGTAATACAGCTTTGAAGGTGCATATATAAAGCATTCAGTATTCTCCTATTTATTAGTATCTTCCATTTAATCATATGTAATTAGCATATGTTGAATTAATAAATAAACCTAGTAGTTTACTATGTACAGAAGAGGGTGTTCTTCACCACTAGTAGTCTAGTTGTCCCTTTGATCTTGTGTCCTCTAGCTAATGGTAACCTACAAAAGCAGCTTTGCAGGGGTTGTGCAGACGCAGCTATAGTGGCTTTGAGAAACCTGATCTACAGGGGGTTGATGGGGTCCATCTGTCAGAGGAGGGGAAGAACATCATTGGTCATAGGCTTGCCAAGCTGGGAAGGAGGGCTTTAAAATAAAGTTGCTGGGGAAGGGGAATCTCAATCCATCCCAATCCTAATATTTTGATGCCAGTGCCTGTATTAAATGACCAGATCCTTGAGAAGGATCACAGGTAAGCAAGACAGCACCTGAAGAGCACCACACAATAATTCCAACCACTCCAGCCAGCTTCATCAGGGGCCCAAATTAAATCTCTCTGTGCAAATTCATGGAGCATGGGAATAAACAAGAGGAGTCAGAGACGTGCGAATGCCTGCAGGGCTGTGTTCATACTGGCATCACGGAGACATGGTGGGATGGCTTCTCTGACTGGGGTGTTGGAAGAGAAGGATACAGGCTCTTTAGGAAGGACAGGCAGTGGCAATGAAGAGCAGGTATCACCCCCTATGTTGACTGAGACTATATGGGTCAGTATTAAAGGTAGAGGAAGGACATAACATTATAGTGTGAGTCTGCTACAGGCCACCTGACCAGGAAGAGTTAGTGAATGAGGCCCTCTATAGACAGGAGCAGCAGCCTCATGTTCACAAGCCCTGGTCTTCATGGGGAACATTAACCACCCTGATATTGGTTGGAAAGGCAACACAGCAGGACATAAGCAATCCGGGAATTTCCTGTAACGTGTTGATGATAACTTCCTTCTCCAAGTGACAGAGGAGCCAACAAGGAGAGACACTATGATGGATCTTGTTCTTACCAACAATGAGGGGTTGATGGGGAATGTGAAGCTCAAGGGCAGCTTTGGCTGCACTGACCTTGAAATGGTGGGGTTCGAGATCCTTATAGCACTGAGGAGGGTGCACAACAAGCTCACTATCGTGGACTTCAGCAGGACAGTCTTTGGCCTCTCCAGTGAGCTGCTTGATAGAGTACCATTGGATAAAGATGTGAGGGAAGAGGGAACCAAGAAAGCTTGTTAACATTCAAGGATCACCTTGTCCAAGCAGGCTCATGAGTGATGAATCCCAAAAAAAGAGGAAATCAGCTTAAAAAAATCACAAGGCCAGCATGAATGAACAAGGAGCTTCTGGACAAACTCAAGCACAAAAAGGAAACTTACAGAGAGTGGAAGCAAGGACAGGTAACCTGGGAGAGAAATTGTTTGGACATCCAGGGGTCAAGTTAGGAAACTTAAATCTCCCATAGAATTAAATCTGGCCAGGGACATCCAGGACAACAGAAAAAAAAAAAAAGCAACACTAGGGAAAATAATGGGTCCTCTCTGGAAGGAAATGAGAGACATGATTCCCTGGGATAGGGGGAAAGCTGAGGTAATCAATGACATTTTTGCTTCATTTTTCACCCACAAATGCCCACGTCACACCGCCCACATTGCAGAATACAAATGCAGGGATGGGAAGAATGAAGAGCTGCCCACTATAGGAGAAGGTCAGATTTTCAAGATCACCTAAGGAACCTGCACAAATCCATGGGACCTCATAAGATGCATCCACAGGACTTGAAGGAGCTGGCGCATTAATTTGCTAAGTCACTATACATTGTATTTGAGAAGTCATGGCAGCCTGGTGAGTTCCCACTGATTGAAAAAGGGGAAGGGTAACCCCCCTCTTAAGAATGGGAAAAAAAAAGGATCTGGAGAACTACAGACCAGCCAGATTCACTTCTGTGCCTCGCAAGATGATGGAGTGGATCATCCTGGAAACTCTGCTAAGGCCCATGGAAAATAAGAAAGTGATTGTTGACAACCAACATAGCTTCACTAAGGGCAAATTGTGCCTGACAAATTCAGTGGTGTTCCAGGATGGCGTTACAGTGTTGGTAGGGAAGGGAAGAGGCACTGACATCATCCACCTCCACTTGTGCAAAACATTTGACATTGTGCCACACAAAAACCATGTCTCCAAATGGGAGAGACATGGACTTAATGGATGGAACCCTCAAAGGATAAGGAATTGACTGGATGGTCACCCTCAAAGAGTTGCAGTCAACAGCTTGATATCCAAGTGGAGATGAGAGCCTTAGTTCCTCAGGGGTCAGTATTGGGACTGGCACTGTTTAACATCTTTGTCAGTGACAGGGATGGTGGGATTGAATACACCCTCAGCTGTGTGGTGCAGTCAACACACTGGAGTGAAGGGATACCATCAGGAGGAACCTTGAAAGCTGGTGCGGTGGGCCTGTGCCAACTACATGAATTTATACAAGGCCAAGTGCAAGGTCCTGCACATGGGTCGGGGCAACAACAAGCACAGTATAGGCAGATTGAGAGCAGCCCTGAGGAGAAAGACTTGGGGATAGTGGTGGACAAAAAGCTGGACATGAGCCATCAGTGTGCACCGGCAGCCCATAAAGCCAATCGTATCCTAGACTGTATCCAGAGAAGCGTGGCTAGCAGGTCAAGGAAGGTGATTCTCCCCCTCTATTCTGCTCTTGTGAGGCCCTACCTGGAGTACTGCGTCCTGCTCTGAAGCCCCCAACACAAGAAGGACATAGCCCTGTTGGGGTGAGTCCAGAGGAGGCCAGAAAGATGATCAGAGTGCTGGAGCACCTCTCCTACAGGGACAGCCTGAGAGAGTTGGGCTTGTTCAGCCTGGAGAAGAGAAAGCTCCACAGAGACCTTACAGCAGCCTTCCAGTACCTGAAGGGACCTACACGAAAGATGGGGAAGGATCCTTTATCAGGGATTGTAGTAATAGGACAAAGGGTAACGATTTTAAACTGCAGAGGGTAGAATTAGATTATGTATATTCAATAAATTCTTCACTGAGAGGGTGGTGAGGCACTGGAACAGATTGCCCAAAGAAGGTGTGGATGCCCCATCCCTGGAAGCATTAAAGGAGAAACTGGATGAGGGTTTAAGCAACCTGAACTGGTGGAAGGTGTCCCTGTCTATGCCAGAGGGGTTGGAACTAGATGATTTTTAAGGTCCCTTCCAACATAAACCATTCTAGATTCTCTTTTCTTTATAAATGCGTTCTTAATTGTCCAAACATTAAATGCAGAAGTAGCTAAACACATTATACACTCATATGAAGTTTATGTAGTTTTTCTGCTATGGAAAGTTTCAAGTGGTTAAAGAGATCATGACTTCACTCTTTGCATAACCTATAAACACAATTTGATACAGAAATAGCATAGAAATAGTCTAATGCACCTGGATAAGCACACAGGCCTCCTGATAGGCCTACTGTGTTTTCCCATTTTGTCACCTTCTTCAGATATAAGAACCAAATTGAATAAGCACAAAGACCTTGAATTATGCTGTGTTTACTCACAAATTATTTAGTGTATCACTTTTTGCATGAAAATACACTGCTGTGAAAGATTAAGGATTATCTATATATTATCTGCTTTATTTATTATCATATAAATAAAAAGTTTTGACTTTTTTTCATAATCAATATTTAGAAAATCAGTATCATTTAAATAACTTTAAAAATATGCTGTTCTAAAAGGAGATCATCATGTGTTCTTAAACTGATACATTTAAATACTCTTCCTTTTTCTTTTCCTCAGCCTTCATCCCCTATGTAAAAGGCTCAAAATGAAGTGTAGTAAAGTGGCTGAATTTGGGAGATGAAAAAATCAGATCAGTATGGCTATTTCTGCACTCCTGAAGAACATCTTTGTAATTGATGAGATGTTTCTATATGATGCATTACAGAATAATGCCCATTACTGATGGCCTGTTATCTTTCCAGGTGAAAAACCCATTCTAAGAAAAAAAAAAAAATTGTTAACTGTTCAGAAAATTCTATGTATTGTTGTCATGCATGGCAAATGACATCAGTGATTGATCTGAAAGTAGATGTTTCTAGCCATTCAAGTGTCAACATTGTCAGCGATGCTTTCCTCAATTAAGCAGCTACTCTCCTTCGTAATTTCACAGTTTTCGAATAAGAATTGTGAAGTGCCAGCTGCCCTATTAAATGCTGCAGGGGACCACTCTCACATTGTGAGATTAATATCCACAATCCATGGGCCCCGATGGGATGCACACACGGGTGCTGAGGGAGCTGGCAGAAGTCATTGCTAGGCCACTCTCCATAATCTTTGAAAAGTTCTGGAGAACAGGAGAGGTACCTGAGGACTGGAGGAAAGCCAATGTTACTCCTAGCTTCAAAAAAAGCGAGAAGGAGGACTCAGGCAACTATAGACCAGTCAGTCTCACCTCCATCACTGGAAAGATGATGCAAAAACTTGTTCTTGGTGCCATCTCAAAGCATGTTGAGGAAAAGAATCTAATGAGTAGTCAGCATGGAATCAACAAGGGGAAGTCATGCTTGACCCATCTGATAGCTTTTTATGATGGCATCACTAGATGGATGGACGAGGGGAAGGCAGTGAATATGGTCTACCTTGACTTCAGCAAAGCTTTTGACACGGTCTCCCATGGCATCCTCATAGACAAGCTTAGGAAGTATGGATTGGACCATTGGACAGTGAGGTGGGTTGGGAACTGGATGAAGGAAAGAGCTCAGAGAGTTGTGTTCAATGGGGCACAGTCTAGTTGGAGATCTGTGGCTAGTGGCGGCTACCCGGGGTCGGTGCTGGGTACAGCACTATTCAATATATTCATCAATGACATGGATGAAGGGCTAGAATGTACTCTCAACAAGTTTGCTGACGATACCAAACTGAGAGGAGTGGCTGCCACGCCAGAAGGCTGTGCCACCATCCAGCATGACCTGGACAGGCTGGAGAGCTGGGCAGGGAGAAATCTAATGCAATTCAATAAGGGCAAGTGTGAAGTGCTGCATCTGGGGAAGAACAATCCCATGTTCCAGTACAGGTTGGGGGCTGTTTTGTTGGAGGGCAGCTCTGGGGAAAAGGACCTTGGATTCTTAGTGGACAATAGGATGACCATGAGCCACCAGTGTGCCCTCGTGGCCAAGAAGGCCAATGGCATCCTGGGATGCATTAAGAAGAGCGTGTCCAGCAGGTCGATGGAAGTTATCCTTCCCCTCTACTCTGCACTGGTGAGGCCTCACCTGGAGTACTGTGTCCAGTTCTGGGCTCCTCAGCTCAACAAGGACAAGGAACTACTGGAGAGGGTCCAGCTCAGGGCCACTAAGATGATGAAGGGCCTGGAGCACCTTCCATATGAGGAAAGGCTGAGAGAGCTGGGTCTGTTTAGCTTGGAGAAGAAGAGGCTGAGGGGGGATCTTATCAATGCTTATAAATATCTAAAGTGGGGTTGTCAAGAAGATGGGGCCAGGCTCTTCTCAGTGGTGTCCAGTGACAGGTCTAGGGGCAATGGTCATCAACTGGCAAAGAGAAAGTTCAAACTGAACGTGAGGAAACCCTTCTTCCCAGTGAGGATGATAGAGCACTGGGACAGGCTGCCCAGAGAGGTGATGGAGTCCCTTTCCCTGGAGACCCTCCAAAGCCACCTGGACTTGTTCCTGTGTGATCTACACTAGGGGATCCTGGTCTGGCAGGGGGTTTGGCCTAGATGATCTCTAGAGGTCCCTTCCAACCCCTAACACTCCGTGAATAAGTGTGGATCTGTTTTAATATAATTTTCCAATAGTAGTAATTGCTACCTCACAGTCAAAATAGAATAAAAGCATTCTTTTACATTTTCCTCTAAGAATAATATGATCACATGGATTAGACTATGTCCAAAATTTGAATACAAACCATTTCACAAAAACATTATATCATGGTTTAACCCCAGTAGGCAGGTAAACACCACAGAGCCACTCACTCACTCACTCACTCCCTCACACTGGGAAATAGAAGTCAATGGAAAAAGTAAATGTGAGAAAACTCATGGGTTGAGGTAAAGACAAGTTAAAAAGTAAAGCAAAATATGTATATACAAGCAAAGCAAACTAAGAAATTAATTCACTACTTCCCATTGGCAGGCAGGTGTTCAGCCATTTCTAGGACAGCAGGGATCCATCACACATAAAGGTTATTTGGGAAGACAAACACCATAATTACGAAGGTCTTATTCTTTTCCCCAGCTTTCATTGCTAAGCACAATGTCACATGGTATGTGATACGTTGAAATATCACATATTTAATCCTGTTGATCAGTTGGGACCAGCTGTTCTGGCTGTGTCATCTCCTGAATACTTGTGAACGCCTAGCCTACTTGCTGGCAGGGCAGAGTTGGAAAGGGAGAAGGCCTTGGCACTGTATAAGTACAATTCAACAGTAACTGAAACATCAGTGTGTTAGCAACACAGTTTTCACCACAAAAACAAAATGTAGATGCATATGAATGACTATGAAGAAAATAAACTTTATTCCAACCAAAGCCAGCATAATTATTAATATATGTGAAACGTTTCAGGACTCAGTCTTCAATGTGTTTATTATTAAGAACAAGTTATACTCCAGTTATACCTTTCAGTTACAACAGTCAAGTCTTGCACTATTTAAGAACTAGTACATTTTATAATATTGTACTATGTAGTATACTATTAACACTCACTGATGTAAACATAGATGATCATCATACAATAAACTAATACAAAGACTGTAGATGTCCACTAACATGAGTTATTGTATGACATCAGTAACAAAACACAGAAAAATACAGAAAATATTGTGTTCACGTGTCCATGTGTTTTTCAGGACTGGGTCATCATCCATTGCATATGATGTAAAAAACCACAACAACCTACATTTCATGCTTTTTTTTTTTTTTCTAGATTTGCAACTAACAGTTTTTTCAGTTCCTAGTTAGACACAACCACTTCCACAGTGGTTGTGTGTAACCAAATACACAAGTACTCAGCAGACTTGCAGGAAGGGATCTGGGGATACTGGTTGGCAGCAGGCTCAACAGGAGTCAGCAGTGCATCCTGACAGCCAAGGGGGCAAACCACATCTTGGGGTGAATCAAACACAGCACAACCAGCCAGCCTAAAGAAATTAACCTCCCACTATATTTAACACTGGTGCAGCTTTGCCTTGAGTACTGTGTGCAGTTCTGGGCCACACAAATTACCAAGAAAGTGAAGGTACCAGAATAAACTTTAAGCAGGTGTAAACAGAGCTCATTGAAAGATCCTTAAACTAGATTTGAAGGGGGAAAGGAATAAAACCAGATAAGCCTGGGGGCAGAATAGCAGAGTCTTAGGGAAACAGGGATAGCAAGGTTCTTTGGTCTGCCATCTCAGTGGAGATACAGGATGTAGTTCCATACAGCAGCAAAGGTGCAGAAGTTATTAATGTGTTAGAAACCACATAAACACCTGAGAAGGTCTTACAGGAGTTGGGGCTTCTCCCCTAGAAGAGGTGGCAGAATCAATAACCCAACTGAAGCGCATCTACATCAATGTTCGCAACATGGGCAGAAACAGGAGGTACTGGAAGCCATTGTGCATCAGGAAAATTGTGATATGGTTGCCATCATGGAAACACGGTGGGATGACTTGCACAACTGGAGTGCAGCAACAGATGGCTACGAACCCTTCAGAATGGATAGACATGGATGGAGAAACACTGGGGTAACCCTGTATTTTAGAGAGTGTTTTGATGGACTAAAGCTTGATGCTGGTGACAATAAAGTTGTGTGTTTATGGGTAAGAGTCAAGGGGAAGGCTAACAGGGCAGATATCTTGGTGGAATTCTGTTATAAACTGCCAAATCAAGATGAAGGGGCAGATACAATATTCTATAAGCAGCTGGGAGAAATGCCAGAATTTTTAACCCTTGATTCCTGCAGGACTTCAATTTACCAGATGTCTGCTGAAAATACAGAAGAGAGGAAACAGTCTCAGAGGTTCTTGGAGTGTGTGGAAGATAACTTCCTGACACAACTGGTGAGTTAGCCAACTGGGGAAGGCATCCTGATGGACCTGTTGTTTGTGAACAGATAAGGACTTGTGGGTGAGGTTATGGTTGGAGGTCATCTTGGGCATAGTGATCATGAAATGATAGAGTTTGTCATTCTTAGAGAAGTAAGGGGGTGGGGTCAGAAAAACTGCTACTTTGGACTTCTGGAGGACAGACTTTGCCTTTTTATGAGGCTGGTTGACAGAGTCCCTTGGGAGATGGTCCTGAGGGGCAAAGGAATCCGGGAAGTCTGAACATTCATCAAGAATGTAATATTAAAGTCACAGGAGCAGGTTATGTAGTGAAAGACGAGGTGGTGGAGAAGACCAGCCTGGCAGAACAGACAGCTTTAGCTAAAATTCAGAGGGAAAAGAAGAGAGTTTATGACCTTTGACAGAAGGGGTAGACAACTCAGGAGGATCACAAAGATGTAATGAAGTTATGCAGGGAAAAAGTCAGAATGACCAAAGACGAATGTTAGAAATACATTAAAAATGTTTCTCTAAATACATTAACAACAAAAGGAGGGCTAATGAAATCCTTAATTCTTTAATGGATGTTGTGGGAAACATAGTACCAAATAATGAGGGACAGTCTGAGGTACTAAATGTCCTCTTTGCCTCTGTCCTTAAGGGTAAGAGAGATTGTTCTTGGAGTGTCCAGCTCCCTGAGCTGGAAGAGAGGGACAATACAGAATGAAGTCCCCGTAATCCAAGGGGAAATGGTTAACAACTGTTCATCCATTTAGACACACAGAAGTCTATGAGGTCAGATAGAATCCACTTAAGGGTACTGAGGGAGCTAGTGGAAGTGCTCACCAAGCCACTTTCAATCATTTGTCAGCAGTTCTGGCTAACCAGGGAGGTCACAGTTAATTGGAGGTTAGGAAATATGCTGCCCATCTACCAGAAGGGCTGGAAGAAGGATCCAGTGAACTACAGGCTCCTCAGTCAGACCTTGGTGCCAAAGAAGGTTATGGAACAGATCATTGTGAGTGCATCATATAGCACATACAGAACAATCAAGTGACCAGGCCCAGTCAGCATGGGTTTATGAAAGGCAAGTCCTGCTTGACTAATTTGATCTCCTTCTACAACAAGGTGACCCACTTAGTGAATGAGGTAATGACTGTGGATATTTACCTAGACTTCAGTAAAGCCTTTGGCATAATTTCTAGAACATTCTCCAGGAGAAACTGGCTGCTCATGGCTTGGATGGGTAGTCTATTTGTTGGGTAAAAAACTGACTGGATGGCTGGGCCCAAAGAGTTGTGGTGAATGGAGGTGAATCCAGTTGGCAGTCACAAGTGGTGTTCTGCAGGGCTCATTACTAGAGCCAGTTCTCTTTAATATCTTTATCAATGACCTGGACAAGGGGATCGAGTGCACCCTCAGTAAGTTTGCAGATAACACCAAGTTGGGTGGGAATGTTGATCTCTCTGAGGGTAGGAAGGTTCTTCAGAGGGACCTGAACAGGCTGGATCAATGGACCAAGGCCAATTGTATGAAGTTCAACAAGGCCAAGTGCTGGGTCCTGCATTTGGTTCCAAACAACCCCGTGCATTGATACAGTCTTGGGGACAAGTGGACAACCAGGAAAAGACCTGGGAATATTCCTCAACAGCTGGCTGAATATGAGCCAACAGTGTGCCCAAGTGGCCAAGAAAGACAATAGCATCCTGACTTGTATCAGAAATAGCATGGCCAGTATGATGAGAGATGTGATTGTCTTCTTGTACTCAAATACTGTGTTCACTTTTAGGACCCTCACTACAAGAAAGTCATTGAGGTGCCTGAGTGGGTCCAAAGCAGTAAAGCAAAGCTGATGAAGGGTTTGGAGCACAAGTCCTGTGAGGAGTGGCTGAGGAAACTGGGGTTTTTAGCCTGAAGAAGAGAAGGCTCAGGGGAGACCTGATCACTCTCTATACCTCCCTGAAAGGAGGTTGCAGCGAGGTGAGTATCAGTCTTTTCTCTCAAGTGACAAACAATAGGACCAGAGAAAATGGTCTGAAGTTAGGCCAGGAGAGGTTTAGATTGGACATTACAAAAAACCTTTTCACTGATTGGGTTGTGAATCTTTGGAAGTGGTTGCCCAGGAAGTGATTGAGACACCACCCCTCGAGGCATGTAAAAGACATGTAAATGTCCTGCTTAAGGATTTTGTTCAGTGGTGAATGCTGGAGATAGTAATTTTGCAAGGCTATGTAGTGACAGGATGTGCTGGGTTCAGTCAGGAAAGGTTACTGTGGTTACTAAGGAGTTGCTAAGAAAAACATTGATAAGGCCTCAGCTGGTGTTAGGGATGCCTGTACTGAATTCAAGATCTTTTGTCTGCTTTGGATACTGTGGCTGACCCAAACTGACCAAGGAATTATTTCATTCCATAGTACGTCATGTTTCTGTCTCTCGGGTGGGGAAAGGGGTTCGGTAGCCATTACTCTTCCCATTACTCTCTCCCTTACTCCCTTGCTCATCTACTCCCTTGCACTTGCTAACACCCTTGTGTTAGCTGCTTTGCTAAATCCTGTGCTGGCTTGTTCGTGTGGGAGTTGGTGGGTTGTTTTGAGTTCCTGGCCATGCTATCGCTGATAGGGTTCGTTCGGAATCTGCTGCTTTAGTTCTCGGGCTCTGGCCCTCAAGCTGCAGCTCTTGAGCTGCAATCACTCTCTGACTGTGATTCTCAGGCTCTCTGAGTCTGACTCTCACTACCCAGCATCTGGGTGTGCATTAGTCAGTGGATGGTGGGAAATTGTATCATATTGTATATATTGTATCCTATGTTTTATTTTGTACTATTTTAAATATTTATTATTAGTAGTATCTGTATATATTGATTTAGATTTAATTAGTAAATAGTTCTTATCTCAATTTTGCGAGCTTCCTTATTTCTTTTTCCTATGATTCTTCCCCTCCACTGGAGGAGGGAAGAGGGATTTGTGAGAGCAGCTTTGTGGTATTTTACTAGCCAGAGTTGAACCACGACAGTCCTTTTTGGTGCCCAACGTGAGGCTCGAAGGGTTGAGATAAGAACAGATCTGGCTACTGTGTGTTAAAGCAGATTGTGTGATAAGTATTGGTTATAGAGATGTTGTGGTGGTTGGTCAGCACGTTAAGTTCCTGGATGTTTAAGTGGATGATAGAATGGTGGGATTTACTGCCTTGGGTGCTCCTTATGATACTGATGATGTATGTTCTGACCAGATTGAAGAGTCTGATTTGGCTGGTCTGTATACTACTGGTTTGGGGATTAATCACGTATCTGTATGCAGTACTGGCAGCGTTTGCATGTTTCACAAGTCATCTCATGGGGACTTTCACTAATTACACCTTTTCCCTTTTCACTTCTGGGACACAGCCTGTGGAGGAGAAATTACTTAGTGGGTTGGATGTGAAGGAATTTTCAGTTGGGTGGATGTGTGGAAATTATTCCAATTTTCTCCCTCTTCTCTATGGTCAATGGCACAAGTGTATGAGTATTTGGGAAATTTTTCATGGTCTTGGGGTGACCTGTGGTTAGCGAACAGCACGCTTCCGAATGTTCTTGTGCTCTTGTGTAAAGTTAAAGAAATGTTTCGGAACACTGCCCCATCTGCTACTGGTGTTTGGGGAAGAGGCAGGCCCTGTGTGCTGTCTTCGTCCCCCATGGCTACCTCATCACTCACAAGTAGCCCATGCCCTGCATCAACTCCACCCCCACGGTGATGTAAACGCCCTTTGACAGACACTACAGCCACTGCACCCCCTGTGCCACCTCCACACCTGCAGCAACATCAACACTTCTCGATGGACACTGCAGTCACTGCACCCCCTGAGCCTCCTATACCTCCACGGCGATGTCAGCTCTCCTCAACAGATACTTCAGCTCCACCTCCCACAACAGCTCTGCACACTGCAGGGTGCAATGCAGCTGTGCAAACCCCTGTGTGGTACTGTCAGTGTCAACCAGCACCAGTGCTAGTTGCCCCAGTACAGAAAAAGACATGGAAACGTAAATCAGGCCATCTGGTATAGGTGGAGGGGGAGACAGCAGGGCCATCCCAAGGGACAGTTGCAGAGACAGAGACAGAGGATGATGGTGACGCAGATGTAACCATGCGGTCTTTAGCCTTGAAGGAGCACCGGGATATCCAGAGAGACTTTGGTCGTCATCAATGTGTACATACTATTACCTGGCTACTTCGCTGCTGGGGTAACGGGGCCAGTAGCATTGAATTAGAGGGCAGAGAAGCCAAGCAGTTGGGGTGACTTGCTAGAGAGAGTGACATTGATAAAGCAATTAGGAGGGAGACACAGAATGTAAGCCTCTGGAGGTGGCTCCTGGATAGCGTGAGGGAAAGGTATCCTTTTAAGGAAGACGTGCCGTATCACGTACGACCACCATAAAGAAAGCTATCCAGTACCTGAGGGAACTAGCTGTCCTAGAGTTAGTTTATGGTGATGACAGGAGGGCAGATCCAGACAGAATTAGGTGCACACGGCCCATGTGGCAGAAGTTAATGCAGAATGGACCACCCTCGTTAGCTGCTATATTTGCAGTATTGACTTGGCAAAGGTATGAAGACCCAATAGTGGAGGAGTTGGTTCAAAAGTTCCGGGGATATGAGGACACTGTTTCTTCCCCCATTCAGGCCTGTGTCTCAGCTATAGAGGAACTGTCCAAGGAGTTTATGCAATTCAGAAAGGAGATGTTCCAATCCCCACCTGCACGAGCCAGTGTCTCAGCAATTAGGAGGAAGCGTTCCTCTACTCAAAGAAAGGAGTATAAAAGGTATCCATCACACTGTACCTTGTGGTTTTACCTACATGACCACGGAGAGGACATGAGGAAGTGGGATGGAAAACCTACCTCACACCTAGACGAACGAGTATGTGAACTGAAAGGGAAAAAACTCACACGTAAGGACTCTTCTAAGAAAATTGTTGCTCCCGTAGCCAAACAGCACCAGAGCAATAATCCATTCCTCCAAGACATGAATGACTGTGAATCAGATCACTTTTAGAGGGGTCCTGCCTCCAGCCAGCTGGAGGAAAGGGACAACAGCGGTTATTGGAGTGTGTGGATTTGATGGTCTGGCACATCAGAGCCACAGCAGTATAAGGCTGTAGTGGACATGAGTGCACAGTGTACCCTAATGCCATCAAGCTATAAAGGGGTGCAACCCATCAGTATTTCTGGTGTGACTGGGGGCTCTCAACAACTGACTGTGTTGGAGGCTGAAATAAGCCTGACTGGGAAGGAGTGGCAAAAGCATCCCATTGTGATTGGTTCAGATGCCGTGTGCATCCTTGGCATCGACTATCTCAAGAGAGGGTATTTTAAGGACCCAAAAGGGTAGAGGTGGGCTTTTGGGATAGCTGTCTTAGAGACTGATGAAATTGAGCAGCTGTCTGTCTTGCCTGGTCTTTCACAGGATCCTTTCGTTGTGCGACTGTTAAAGGTTGCAGACCAACAGGTGTCAATTGCCACCACAAGAATGCACTGGCAACAGTATCACAACAACCGAGACCCTTTGCTTCCCATCCAGAAGCTAATTCGACAGCTGGAGAGCCAAGGGGTGATCAGCAAAACCCGCTCACCCTTTAACAGCCCCATTTGGCCAGTGCATAAGTCTGATGGAGAATGGAGGCTGACAGTGGACTATCGTGGCCTGTATGAAGTGACACCACCACTGAGTGCTGCTGTGCCGGACATGCTGGAACTCCAATACGAGCTGGAGTCAAAGGCAGCCAAGTGGTATGCTACGATTGATATTGTTAACGCCTTTTTCTCCATTCCTTTGGCAGCAGAGTTCAGGCCACACTTTGCTTTCACCTGGAGGGGCATCCAATACACCTGGAATCTTCTGCCCCAGGGGTGGAAGCACAGCCCTACCATCTGCCATGGACTGATCCAGAATGCACTGTAACAGGGTGCAGCTCCAGAGCATCTGCGATACATTGATGACATCATTATACGGGGCGATACAGCCAATGAAGTTTTTGAGAAAAGGAAGATCATCCAAATCCTCCTAAAGGCCGGTTTTGCCATCAAGCAAAGTAAGGTCAAGGGACCTGCACAAGATATCCAGTTCTTAGGAATAAAACGGCATGATGGACATTAACTGCTGAAAATAACCTTTGTTCTGAGCTCTGCATTGTATGAATCACTCTGGCAGAGATCACCTGAACCTACAGAGGTCCAGCCTTGCCAGAAGTGCAGCAGTGACCTGACCTGAGCCGGCATCGGCACCCAATGACCCCACACAACACTTCACAGGATAAGTAGCAATGTTAAGAAAGATGATATAAGGAACAAATACTTCACTGAGAGAGTGGCGAGGCACTGAACAAGTTGTCCAGAAAAGCTGTGGATGGCCCATCCCTGGAAGTGTTCAAGGGCAGGCTGGATGGGGCTTTAATCAACCTGGCCTCAGGGAAGGTGCCTGTGCCTATGGTGGGGGATGTTGGAATTAGATGAACTTTAAGGTCCCTTCCAACCTAAACCCTTCTATGATTCTTTGACATTTGGAGTGCGTTGACCCTGGCTAGATGTCAAATTCCACCAAAGCCACTCCAGCCTCCTCTCCTCAGCTGCAGAGGAGAGAGAAAATATAGGAAAAAGCTTGAAAGCTTGTGGGTCAAGATAAGGACAGGGAGAGTTCACTCATCAATTACCTACATAGGATAAACAGGCTCAGCTTGGGGAAATGAGTTGATTTATTTCCAATCATACTAGAGTAGGATAAGGAGAAATAAAGACTAAGTCTTAAAAGCACCTTTCCCCCACTCTTCTATTCTTCACGGGCTCAACTTCTTTCCTGAATTCCCTACCTCCACCCACTAAGCAGTGCAGGTTGATGTTGAATAAGGGTTGCAGTCTGTTCATCATACGTTGTTTCTGCCACTCTTTTCTCCTCAAGGGGACACTGCTCACACTCTTCCCTGCTCCAGCCTGGGGTTCCTCCCATGGGTTATCAACTTTCATGAACATCCATCCTGTGAGTCATTCTCATGGGCTGCAGTTCAAAAACTGCTCCAGCATAGTTCCCTTCCATGGAGTGCAGTCTTTTAGGAGCAGCCTGCTCCAGAATAGGTCCCTCACCAGGTCAACAGTCCTGCCAGCAAACCTTCTTGAGTCTGGGCTCATTACTCTCCTTCTGTCCATAGATTTTGCCTGGAGCCTGCTCCAGGGTGAGTTTCCCATGGGATCACAACCCCCTTTGGGCATCTACATGCTCTGGCATGGGGTCCTCCATGGGCTGCCAGTGGACCTGTGCTCGGCCATTAATCTCCATGGGTGGCCTGGGACAGCCCACCTCACCATGATCTTCACCACAGAATGCAGGGGAATCTCTGCTCTGGCCTCTGGGGCGCCTCCTCCCTTCTTCACTGAACTTGGTGTCTGCATTGTTGTTCTCAAATATTCTCACTCCTCTCTCTGCTGAAGGTGTACAGGTTTCTTTTCCTTTCTTAAATATGTTATCCCAGAGGCACTATCACCATCACTGATTGGCTCAGCCTTGACCAACGACAGGTACATCTTACCACCTGCTAGCACTGAGTCTATCGGGCATGAGGGAAACTTTTAGCAGCTTCTCACAGAAGCCACACCTGTAACACCCCCAGATACCAAAACCTTGTCACATGTGTTTATTATGTATTCTACTTGATTTAGATATTAGAGTGCACATCCAGGACAATAAGTTTACTGTAAGATCAGGATGTTAACCATCCTGATGGTATGCATGCAAAAATTCTGTCATGCATCAAACTGTGCTGGATTTAGTCAGGAAAGAGTTTACTTTCTTTACCTATGAACACAGCTAGGAAGCTGTATTCCTGGATGCTGAGAGAAGTACTTATAAGGTCTTAGCTGGCGCTGGGGAGTGCCTGCGCTGAATTCAAGGTCTTTCTCCACTTCTGATATTGCAGCTGCATTCCCAGCTTTTGCTGTCTCACTACAGGCAGTGTAGGGGACACACAGTTCAGACAGCTGACCCAAACTGGCCAAGGAAGTATTTCATTTCATAGCACGTCATGCTCAGGTGGGGAGGGGTTCTGCAAGCCATTACTCTCTTACTCTCCTAATCTTTTACTTCCGTACATTTGCTAACACTCTCCCTGACTCCTTTGTTAACTGCTTTGCTAAATCCGGTGCTGGCTCATTTGTGAGGGAGCTAGTGAATTTGTTTAGTTTTCACGGTCTGCTGTCGCTGACAGGTTTCACTCAGAATCTACTGTAATAGCTCTCAGGCTGCAGCTCTCGGTCTCTCTGGCTCTGACTCTCACTTCTCAGCACCTGGTTGTGAATCAGTGAGTGGGTGGTGAGCACCTGTATTATAATTGTATCATATTGTATCCTATGTTTTATTTCCTATTATTTTACTTATTATTAGTAGTATTTCTATATATTAATTCTATCTATTAATTTCTATATATTAATTTAGATTCAATTTGTAAATAGCACTTATCTCAATTTTATGAGCTTCCTTGTACTTTTCCCTCTGATTCTCCCCCCTCAATGGAAGAGGGGAGGGGGAATCTGTGAGAGTGGCTTCATGGTATTTTGATAGCCAGAGTTAAACCATGACACTGTTCTATCCTGTTCTGATGGTTAATGAATATCTTAGTTATCAAATATGAAAAATAGGTAATTTTCATAAATGAACATACTCCTGAAAGGACAGTCAAAACTAAACATTTTTTTCACAAAAGCGTTGTCACAATGGAAAAATATGAAAATCTATATTTACATGACACAGTATTCTATGACTCAAACAGAAACAAATAGACCAAACAATTGTGTTCCACTAACAGTATCTTCTAGGTTTGTAGAAATTACTATAATGTAACAGAAGCAAGAACATTTTGTAAAGCTAAAAACAGAATAAAACAATAAATAATTCAAAACTTGAAAACTGGTAGGTAAACTTTACCCTTCTTAGTAGTTTAAAAACTTTTAAATTTATAATAATTGTCTTTTGAAGTGTTAAATGCATGAACACATTTTTTTTTCTGTCCGTATTTCTGGGGTCAGAAAAGATCAGAATTAGCCAAAAGCACACATACTTGTTCTGGGAGCATTTCCAAGCACATAGATAGCAAAGTGAATCTTAAAAGTGGAAGGATTTTTTTCATTTGAAAGGGAGTTTTCCTTTCTTATTTTACTAACTAAAAGTATGCTTATTAGCTCGAAAATGTCAAGCTAAATTTTACACACTTCTCAAAATCATGCAACCCTTTTGGTGATGTGTTGAAATACTTCTGTTGTGACTATTGGGTTTTATTTATTCAATATATTTATATTTCTATATTAATAGTAAATATGATTAAGCATTTTAGGGGTTTTATCCTGTTGAAAATTAGAGAAAAATTCCTTCTGCTCTATTATCATAATCGGGAGGCAATGTAATCACACTGTCCATCTTAAATTTGTCCTCATAACACCACCCTTTGAAGCATGTGTATCCTTAGCATGGTGGTACTGCAACACAGAAAAAATTCTTTTCTCCATAGTGTCACTGTCAGAAACTGGACCCAGGCTCCTGGGAATGTGGCAGAGCCTATGCAGACCATCTTTTATATAAGTGATCTGAAAGAAGGGGAAGGGAAGGAAAAGAGCATCTCTTAGAGTATTGGAAGCTGTCACCCTGGATGTGTATCTGCCTCACAGTAGTCTAACGAAAGAAAAATCTTTCCCACCATCAGCTTTAGCAGAGAGGTTAAAACAGAGCTAGCCCAATATTAATGTTTAATGTGCAACACATACATGAAATTTGCCTCTCAACAATTTTAATGGAAATTAGGAACTCCAAGAACATCAGGATTAGGGCTTCTTTGGGTCACCAGCTTTTCAGTTTTCCTGCCTACAAGAGTTGCAGTGTACTTGTATTTTTGTGTTGATTTGAGGAGACACACCATGCTTTGAGAAAATCATATCTCATTAAAAATAAGAAATATTTCACTCCTTAGTAGTCTGATAAGTTCCCTGTCATTTCACAGCTCTTTGTCTGAGCTCTATATGCTGATTATGCTGATCCAAAATGACTGTCAACGGGGGAAGGGAATAAATATTTTGGGATTTGAACTACCAACCTTACTGTTTGAACTTAAATCTGTTGTCGAGGCAACAGGAGGAAAGTTGAAAATTATTCTTTTACTGAAAACAACAATCATAAGATGGTGGCATATATTTTATTCACTTCAATTTCTTTTAGGCATTCATCAGCCTGTTGAACCTGAAATGGAAATGACTGCTATAATAGCCTTCCTCATGGTGTAAAACAGCAGACTTGTACAACTTAAATGCCCTGATAATTCTTTTTCAGCTTTTCCAGCTGTGAGAAACAGCTTCCCTTAGCCCTTGGCCTCGAGGTCTCACAGCAGCAGTTCACAGCCTACAAATCAGAAAGTTAAAGATATGGCAAAATTTACACTGTTAACAAACTAGTCCAAGAGGTTCATATTCCATTTAAAAAAGGGGAGCATCTTCTCCTCCAGGTGTTTTTCTTGCTTTGCAAGCTGTGTGTTTCACAGTTTAGCCCAAGATTTTTGATAGCTTTTAAATACCACTTTCACCTCATAAGAGCTTTCTGTTTCACTGTCAACTGGTAAGATGTAGATCTGCTGCTAGTTTGCTTTACACACCTGTGTTATCTCAGTCTCTCTCTCAAAAAAGTACTGCTTTGCTAGGAAGAACTTACAATATTTTGGACCTGAAAAGCTGAAGTATTTTCATATTTTATTATTTCCTATAATTAGAGAGTTAACTTTTTTTTCATCCTTATTTTCATCCTCATTCTTAACACCTCTTATTTCATTCAGATTTCTGCACAAGGAGCACAATGAAGATAGCTAGACAATATGGTTTCCCTTTCTCAGGCATTTCACAGTAGAGGAAAAACATGAAGGAAAGCTTTGCTTTTCATTCCTGCATATGTTATCCTGAGGACTGATAAAAAACAGACAAAAATAACTTTTGCATGAGATTGAAAAGAGAGAAATTTTCTCTGTAATGATTTCTGTAAACTGATGGACACCCTAGGAGTTTATAATAAAGTCAGCAGTTAAGGTGGAATAAGCAGAGTGAACAAGCCATATTCTGAAATATAAACCTGTTAATGGGAAAGAAAATTACTGAAGGCATAGGCAGTTGAGGTTAACTAATTTTGACCATAAACACTATCAAAGAAAAAAAAAAATCAGTAATAGTATATATTGTTGCTAATAATTCATGCAATCTGACAGGGAAGTAGAAAAAAAAAATAGCCTTTTTTCCCCTTACTAAGAAGTACTATCCACTGTCCTGAAAGCTTGACTGATTGCTTAAAGTTTATTCCAAGCTTTTTGCCAATGTCATGGCTTTGTATATTTCTCACCAAATTAACCAAAGGGATCTTCCTTAGTAAGAACAAGATCAGAAAATTTGGAAAAAATACAATAGATAAGCTTCACTGAAGTAATTATAAAATGAAGACTTTTCTTCTTTTAATTTCACTGTCAGGTAATACAGAGGTATAAATTACATGTATCTACATTCATGTTTCATTAAGCTTAAATTGGGGAATGACATGCCAGTCCACCTGTTCATCTGTGGGTAAGCAGAGATCAGTGGATACTTTATAGCTTAGATTTGGCAAGACATTTGTCAGAGTCTCCCACAATATCCTTATAGTCAAATTGGCTGATATTAGAAGGGGAAATAAGAGTGGTTGAAAAATTGGTTGGACAGCCAGGACAAAATAGCTATGATGAACCCAACTAGAGACCAATTAGCAGTGTTGTATCTCAGTGTTTGATTCTAGAGCAAATACTGTTGAATGTCTTCATCAACAACATGGGTGATGAGACAGAGTGCACTCTCAGCAAGTTCATAATGGCAGACTGCCAACAACAGTCAGTGCACTGAAGATATTTGTGGATTCAGCTATACAGAAGTACAGGACGTGTTGGAAAAACAGACAGGAACTTCGTGAACCTCATCAAATATGAACACAAAGCCCTGCAGCAGAACAGGCTGGGGCTAACTACTTAAAAGCAGCTTTGTCAAAAGGTCTCAAGGCCATGGGGAACAGAAGGTTGGCCATGAAGTAGCCACCAACTCCTAGGCTGCACAAGCAAGGGTGTAACCAGCAGGTCTGTGGAAGAACCCTGCCCAACTATCCAGGACCTGTGAGATGCATCTGAGTGCTGTCCCCACCCTCAGGTTCCCACCGGGGAACAGCAGTTGTTCAGATGGGAGAAGAAGAGGCTGAGAGGAGACCTTTCACTCTTTACAACTACCTGAAAGGAGGTTGCAGACAGGTGGGTATTGACCTCTTCTTTCAAGTGACAAGTGGTGGGACAAAAGGAAATGGCTTCAAGTTGCACCACATAAGGTTTAGATTAGATATTAGGAGAAATTTCTTCACTGTTGTCGAGCATTGGGACAGCCTGCCCAGTCAACTAGTTGAGTCACCATCCCTGGACGTATTTAAAATACATGT
Organism: Rhynochetos jubatus; assembly: GCA_027574665.1. Lineage (NCBI taxonomy): Eukaryota > Metazoa > Chordata > Aves > Eurypygiformes > Rhynochetidae > Rhynochetos > Rhynochetos jubatus. Next base: position 43,463,054 of record CM050690.1, on the reverse strand, counting down.
AGATGTGTACTTAGGAACACAGCTTAGTGGTGGACTTGGCAGTGCCAGGTTAACAGTTGGACTTGATGATCTTGAAGGTCTTTTCCAACATAAATATTCTAAGATTCTGTGATTCTATGATTCATATAGGAGAGACACTGGTGTACTGAAGTACATCCCATGAGGATGTTGGAGGCTGAATCACACAGCATCTGGTGGGAACCTGTGGGACCTGTGTCTCTTCAGTCTGGGAAGCGACAACTTTAGTCCCTTTTGGTCCCTTTGGTCTTAGTGGTGTCTGAAGACACATAAAGGCCAAATTGTCCTCAGAGGTGCACAATGGAAGGATGAGAGGAAAGGAACACAGTTTTAACAAATGTTAGCTTGACTTGATGGAAGGAAAACCTTTTTCACCTTAAGATTCTTTGTACGTTGGCTCCAATGTCATGCTTGGAGCTATTAGAAAACTTACTGGAGGGACCTTGAAGAACTGAATTCACTCTTCCTGCTTTGAACAGGCCATTGGACTAGATGATCTACAGAGGTTACTCCCCTTCTATTTACATGTACTGGTTTTGTATGACATTAATTTTCATCATAGCCCCTCATATGGTGCTGTTTTGGATTTGTGACCAAAACAACGTCTACATACTGATTTGTTAGCTATTACTGAACAGTGTTTATACAGCATCTCCCAGTCTCTGTTTCTCATTCTGCCCTGCTAGAAGCTAGAATGTGACATAGCTGGGACAGCTGACCCCAGCTGTACAAAGGGATATCCCATATCGTGTGTCATCATGCTTAGCAATAAGATTTGGGGAAAAGAAGTGTGTGGGGTAAACTTTTGGAACTATGGCATTTGTTTTCCCAAGTAACCATTGTGCATGATGGATCCCTGCTTTGCTGGAGGTGGCTGAACACCTGCCTGTTGAGGCGAAGTAGTGAATGAATTCCTTATTTTGCTTTGCTTGTACATACATCTTTTATCTATTAAACCGTCTTTACCTCAACCCATAAGTTTTCACACTTTCACTCTTTAATTGTCTTCCCCTTCCCACTGTGGGGGAGTGAGCACGTGGCTGTGTGGGGCTAAGCTGCCTGGTAGGGTTAGTTCACAACAGTATATCATGTTTTAATGATTCTATGGTCAACAAAGCTTCTGCACTTTTAAGGTCTACATTGTTAGATGAAATGAAACACATTTAAAAGGAATGAAACTTTTTTGATTTTTTTACTTTTACAAATGCTAATTTTCACATAATTTACAGTTTTAAAATGATACACCTTCAGTTTTTAGTCTTTTTAATTCTGAACTATCATTTTGCTCTCACATTCCACTTTCTTCACATTTGCAAACTTCTTTTACTTTTCTAATGCTATGTTGATGTTTCTGCTCTAATCCCAACTGATTAATTTTCAATTTTGAGAAATGTTCCTAATGTCAAATAGACTGCAATTGACATAAAAGGTTCATATGATAATTCAGGCTGGTGTGGACCTGGGGAGACCTCCATCCCCAGCTCCTGTCCAGAGTAGACTCAACCATGGGGTCACATCAGGCTACTCAGGACTTCACCCAGCCAAGGCAGGAAACCCCCCAGCTGAGAGATGGCCCAAACTCCCTGACCCTTGTCTCTGTGTCTGGGTTATCCTCACAGGAAAAAGGCTTCTCCTCCCCACCTTGAGCCTCTCATGTTTCAGCTTGTGTCACTGCCTCTTATCCTCCCACTATGCACTGATGTGATAAGCACACTGTGTCTCCTCCATTCCTCCTATTGGTGACCAGTATGTTGTTGGGTGTCCCTGAAGACATCCTTTCTCCAAGCTGAATCAGCCCCAGCACTGCAACCTCTTCTCACAGGGCAGAGGCCCCAGAACCTCTTGATTGCTTCTGTTTATTTCATTCCAGTTTATCTAGACCCGAAGGTGGAAACACTATCTACATATTATATAGGAAGTGCTGAATAAAATGTGGTCCCTCAGTGCTATACCCCAGCTTATGCTACCTTGGGTGTTGCTGTCCCTGATGACTGAAACATCTGACTCCTGTCTAGCAAGGCCCTGGGCCATCTCCACATCACTGTTGCCCAGACCCACCAGCCCCAGGGTGCCGTTATTTCAGGGCTTTGGGTTTAGGGCTTGGTCTCTGTCTTAGATGAATTTCACAGGGTCAGTTGGAACCCCTTCCTCCTGTCTGTCAGGTCCCTAGAAGGCAGCCTGGCCTGCACGCATATTGACTGGTCCCACCGTGGTGTAATCAGCAAACTTAATGAGCATGCTCTCCATTCTGTCCTCCAAGTCACTGATAGAGATTTTGAACTGGACTAGTCCCAGGAAAGACCCTATACTACACCACTTATTACCAGCCTTCAGGGAGAGTACAACTCAGTTAACCATGGGCCTCTGAGCCTGACCATCCGACTGGCTGTTTATTGGTTGTGCCCACATCCAGACTGTGATCTCCTAACTCTGATACAAGAACACTGCAGAAGAGAGTGTCTAAAGCCTTTTTATAGTCAAGGTAAATGTCATTTCTGTCCACAGATCCATGAGGGGCAGTCAGGTTAAAAGTCAGAAAAATCCATGTTGACTCTTTCCAATCACGTTTTCCCTCCTGAGTCCACAATTATATTTCCAGTGAAGTCACTTCGTGATTTATTTTGGCACCAAAGAAACACCTCTCTGTAGTTTCTTCTTTTTTTTCTTTTTAACTTCACAGAAGATGCATGTAACATTTGACTTCCTGCAGTGGTTGGAGATCTTCCCCAGCCTCCTTGACTTTTCAAAGATGACAGAGAATGGCCTTGCCAAAGGCATCATCTCACTTGCGGCTCAACAGATCAAAGAGAGTTGTCAGTTTTTCTCTAGGAATCCCCAACTCCATTTCATCTGCTACTGGCCATTCCCATCCTTGAACACTTCTAATTAAGCACTGAGGCCTGGGAAACCTTGCTGGTGAATTCTGAACCTAGTTGTACTTGGGTTTTCCTAGCAGTCATCCTACATGCCAACCTAGGGTTGCTCAACTTCTCCTTTCTAACCTGTCCCTGTTTCCAGATCCTGTATGCTGTCTTTTTTGCAGTGGAGCTGTGTCGTGAGTTCTCTGATCAGTCAAGATACCTTCCAGTATATCTGCTTGTCTCTCTGGGTACCATGGTGGACTGTTCTCACACTTGGAGATGTTATCCTTAAAGATCTGCCAGCTTTTCTCAGTAACTTTGCCTTTCAGTGTTGTCTAGCATGAATGCTCTCTACCATCCACCAAATCTCTGAATAAGCCAAAATCTGCTCATCTGAAGCCCTACTTTCTTTCCTCACCCTGCTCTAGGTCTTGAACTCTCTGATAATTTAATCACTTCAGCCATGGTACCATTGATTGTCACATTTCCAGTCAGTTCCTCCATGTGAGGGAATAGCAGATCCAACTGCTCATCACCTCTGGTTGACACATAGAGTGTCTGTTCACAAGGTTATGAAAAATACCCTACAAAAATCCATGAAAAGTGTTTGTGAGACAGTCATTTAAAGAAAGCTTTGTCCACTTTGCCATCTCGATGAGTGGTCTGTAGCACACTCCTGCCACAGTGTCACACTTTGTAGCTTGTCCTCTGGCCCTGAAACAAGCTCTCAGCCTGCCTGTTGTAAATGTCATAGATGAAGCTCACACATTCTAGATGATCCTTCACATCGTGAAGTAAGTCCCTTCCCTTGTCTTCACTGCCTGCATTTCCTGAAGGGCTAGTATCCACCTATCACTCACCCTGGTTTTGCAAGCTATCCCACCACATCTGCCATTTCAATATTGCTGCAGTGGTGCAACTGCGCATGGAGCTCTAGTCCCTCCTGCTTTGTTTCACAGGCTGAAAGCATTTGTGTACGTGCACTTGAGGCAGATATCCCTTTGCCCTCTTTCATGACTCCTGAGTTCTCCCTTGTTCTCACCATCTTAAGTCCTTTTCCAACCAAGCCCTCTGAACTTTCCCCACTTTACTTTGGGTCATACTCTCCCTCCCTGCTCTCACCACTTTAGAGCTCTTCTCATCACTTCAACAAGTCTCTTGGCAAATGTGCTCTGGCCACGTTTGATCAGGTGAATCCCATCTCCCCTCTGCAGCCTTTGATCCTCAGCCCGGGTCCCATGCTTGTAAAAGCTGCATCCCTGCCATCAGTATCTGCTGTATAAACAATTATTGACCCACAAGATCCGTGCACTGCTCTCTAAATGCTTTTCACCTCATTGGCAGGATAAGGATAAGGTTCCTTTTTCATACCTTGTGGCACAAACCTGGCTCTGTATTCAGCACCAGGTCTTGCTGATGTGCAAGTCCTTCTATGGCAACCGCCAAAAGCCATAGCACCCATTCCTTGGCACGAGTGGGCAATAGTCAAAATTCAAAACATAATTTTATTGTGAACAACTGTCAGGCGTTGTCAGAAATGGGTGCTAAATCTTGCTGGGAGCAACAGCCTCTTTCTGTTCAGCTGCAGACAGCCGAGGGTGTGTAGAGGAGTTTCTAGGATGCTCTAGAATCAGAACTCAGAGACTGATTCACAGTTACTTATGTGGTTTCATGTGCCAGCCACACAAGAGGAGCTGCCTGGTAGACACACAGCTTCTTGTCGCTACTCAAATCAGAATCATAGGATCATAGAAACTTTTAGGTTGGGAAAGACCTTCAAGATCACCAAGTCCAACAGTTAACACTGTTAATACCACCACTGTAGCATGTCATTCAGTACCTCGCCCACAAGTGTAGATACCTCCAGGGATGGTGACACAACCACCACTCTGGGCAGCCTATTTCAACACCTGGCAATTTTCAGTGAGTAATTTTTTTTGTAATATCCAATCTCAACCTTCCCTTGTGAAACTCGAGGCCATTTCCTCTTGTCCTATCACTGATGTATGCAGTATATGAGTCTTGACCTAAAATATCTCTACTATGAAATCTAGCCATCTTCCATGTCTAGAATACTTGTTAGGCAGTAGTTTTTTCTGGTTGTTTCTAAACCAAGAAAATACTGTAAAGTTCAGATGTTATGGAAGTGACTCACAGAATGAAATGACTGTGTACTGGCTGTTATCCGTAAATTTTCTGATAGACTGAAGAAAGACTGAACATTCTTCTAATATTTTCTGCATACTGCAATATTAAGTGTTTAAGATATTAAAATTTGAAATGTTTAACAAAGAAATAGGTACCTTACATTTATATTTCCTTTTTAATATTAGATATAGTCACTTTTTCCCATTAAAATTGCTTTCAGTGGAAGAAAATGTTATGGAAAAAAACTGCTTAAAGCAAATAACTATTTTTCTATAGGCAAATACTTAAAAAAACCCATGCATGTCAGTTTTTCTTTGAAAGTTCCATGACCATTTTTTTTACCTTGATAGAATTGGTTTATGAAATGCTTTATGTAATTGGATTTAATAAATAAAAAATAAATATAATTAGAAACAGGTAAAATTAACCTGCTTAAGGGGAGAAAGTAACTATGAAGCAAGTCCTTTGGAATGGCAACATTATTGCATACCAAGCATGTTCTAGAGTTTGAGTGATTATCTGGAATAACTTAAACTTCTGTATTAGCAGTCACCACAAATATGCTTACAGTCTTACATTCTACCTGCAGTGGTAGTAACAAAATGTGTGCTTGAACGTTCATTAGAATGATGTTGTTGTTTTTGTTTGTTTGTTTTTGTTTTATGAGACAGAAGTATAATTTATCTTTCCAATTAATTTTTGTGTTATGGTAACTTTGAAGACAGTGTTTTTCTCATATGAGCACAGAGAAAAAGAAAATAGCCCCTTGTGAGCAACAGAGATTTTTTGAAGTTTGCTAGTAGAACATGATTTATTACAGTACTGTAAGTGATATATAAATATGATGGAGCACCCTCACTGGAATATTTCTTTTCTCTCCTGCATCCTTATCTTCCTTGTTTTGTACATATATATATGTACATGTATATGTATATACATATATATGTGTATATGTATGGGGGCACAAGAGGTCTATATGGGGGCACAGGAGGTCTAACCATTTTTTTTCACTAGTTGACCTAGGAGACAGACACATGTAACATCAGGAAAAAATTCATCACTTACACACTATAAAGGAATGCTAAAGAATAAGGGTACTAGACAATAAGTTAATAATTTTCAGATGAAGAAAATTTCAACACAATATAACAAAAAATATGCTCCAGATTGTTGGGTCATTTCAGTAATTTAAAAATAGTATTGATAGCACTATAAAAAAGCAACAGAGTTAGTAAAATGGTATGACTGTTCAAAGGGAGTCTAGATCAACATTTTTTGGGGGCATTAGAAAAATTGGCATAACACAGACATAGATTTGCAAAGAGATGTAACCTGGACAATTTTAGGACAACTTCTGAAAAGGAAATAGAAGGATTGTATCCCTTCCCCTTGGGCATTCACAGGATTCATCCTGTTTGAGCTAACCCTCAATGTTTCTGGTACAAGACACATCATAACCTCTTGCTGCATTAGTCCACCTGCAGGTATTCTAAACAGCGTAGTTCCCTGGCTAATCCAGTCTCTTTCAACTTGCTGAGTGGCAAGACAGAAGATGCAATCCTGACCAGGATGGCAGCTTTAGAAGTAAGAAGGTAAAAACCAAACACAACTATTTGAATCAATCGCTTCCTATAAGTTACTTGAACAGATTAGAACTTTCTACTATGTACCCTTCAAACATATAGTGTTAATATTCTATAAACTCAGAAAAGTCATTCTTCTACCTCTTAAAATGCAGAGATAAATAAACAATATATAATCCACTTTTATCCATATAAAGAAACATTGCTTACACAAAATATTTAGTAGCTGTTGTGTACATATTTATGTGGACAAGCATTTTAAAAAGACTAAGAGGAATGATACAGGCTACATTTTAATAACTTTATATTAGCTCTTTAGAGATAAGTAATGTCAGAGGACTGAAGAGCTTAAATGATTGTCAATGGGATGCATGTAGACACTTTCATTAATAGGTCAATGATTCAAATCTACTCTAGGTGAAACATAACTGATGATTAACACCTAATGACAGTCACTGGGTGGTGTGAAATGTATTAGTTGTCTGTCAAGTCAATGAGGTGTTTTCAAGATTAAAAAAAAAAAATAAAAAGGGTTTCTGAATTACAATTACTTGGTAATCTTGGCATTATGGTAACCAAAATTTTACTATCTTGAAAGATTTTTCCATAGATCCTCCCACTGAAGGCAGCTGACAGTTAATTTGTATCTCAGTTTGCTCTAGTATTGTTAAAGTATCCTTTTATGCCTAACACATAACAGGCTCATTTTCATATATTCAAAAGTCTTTTAGTCAATTCAGGATTTAAACATTTTGGGCCAGAGGTGTTTGTTTGCCTTTGCAATGTGTGTCAATGAATGCAAAGAACTCATAGTCCGCAGCTAGATTCTGGGAGCTGTGAGAGCACAAGTGGTCTCCAGTAAATAATAATATTAATATTAATAAAAATATCTTTCTTTTATTCCTTTGGAAATATAAGATACTGTGGTTTTATAAAACTCTGAGATTCAAGATTCTTGTATAGTCTCAAGAAGATAAATAACTATTACAGATATTTAGGGGATAACTAAGGTTTTTGCACGATTTAACTTGTCAGGGAGCTGGATCAACAAAGGTAAGAGGACACCCCAGCAAAAAATTATGCCACTATTTTCTAAACAAGGAGTTCTTGTCTTGTTTATGTTTAATAATTCAGGTGGAATAATCTTGAAGTTCCTAGAACTATATGAGGAAATAGAAGAATATCTACAGGTCAGTTAAGTCTTATGACTGGTCACTAGAAATGTGAAAAATACAGAATTCTATAGCAGTACACTTACAAAAACCAGACAGGCAAGTGTAAAATGTATGATACACTGTACTTTTAAGAGAATTTAAATATAAAATGAAGTGTGTCTTAGAAATGATGTAATTTTTTATATAACAGAAACTATTGACAGCTCAGGGTGGCCTGTCATGACATGATGGAAATGCTGTGTGTTTAGCCAAGAGTTTCTTGGATATTGCTCTTTTTAAAAACACACTGTGTTCCTCTTGAGGGCATCTTTAAAATGAGGTTTCAAAAGCCTTTTAGACGAGTGTGATCTTACTCACATGCAGAAATGCCATAAATTTAAGTACCGTATGACTCTAGAGGTAAGAGTGGGTGTTGCAAGAGAGCTTGGTATTTTTGAATTATTATTGTTATGTCTGCCATAAGTTTGATCTCACTTGCTTAATTCTCATTAAACCCATTAACAGAACTACTGTCTGCTTTTCATATTTGGTCCCAAGAAGACACATATACCAATAAATGAAACAGTAATTTCAAGGTATGTCTTTATAGATGTAATCTTGAAGTCTGTATATGTTTCTACAAGCCTAGTCTAGATCAGTTCTTAGAAATATCACATAAGTATAAAGATTTTACCCACACCATTGGGTTTTTTTGTTTGTTTTCTTATGGGTTGTTAGTTTTTTTGTTTGCTTGGTGGATTTTTTTTTTTTTTTTTGTTTAGTTGGTTTGTTTTTTGGTGTATGTTTTTTTTTGTTTGGTTGGTTTTTTTGTTTGTTTGTTTTTAGGAAACTTGGATTGTTTATAAAGAAATAAGTTTATTGGAAGGAAGTTAAAAAGATATTTTCTATAAGCATTTTTAGAATAGTAATGTATTTTACAGGTGACCTCTTCTGCTTCTTTGGTTGAGTTTCTAAAGTAAAATTGCATAGAGACTGTTCTGATAAACTGGCTTCTTGTATTCTGCTGAGGTTTTGGTTTCTGAAAGAGGATGGTCATGCTTTAACTTTCTAGGTACTAATATCTTCAAGACATACATAAGTAGAAATTCTTTCCTTACTCTGCAAAATAATGCATACAAGAAGATGAGATTATTTAAGATGAGACCCTTGCTCGTAAAGTACATGTTTTCATGTACTTTTATCTATATAAAATCTAAGGAAAAGTTCCATATTTTATATTTTTATTTGCACGTTACTTGTTGCGAATGAGATAGCATTTATGAAAAGACATTAAAAAGCATAGAATGAACCGGGTGTGTTGTCAGGTTTTGGGTGGGGTCTTTTTCTGTCTTTATACTCTACTACATGATCTAAAAATGATACAGAATCTGTTGTATATGATCATCACAACTGCAATTATAATGTGCAATCAGATTAAATATCATCATGTCATCTCCACACAATATAGTTGACTGTGATCACTATGTTCACACACATACTTATTTTTAGTAGAGAGAATGTTGAAAGTGTTAATAGAACTGTTTTTTAGATTTTGAGGAGTTTGAGGGAGAATTAGTTAAAGTCTACTCTTCTATATCATGGCCTCTCTTTCTCCTGGAAATGTCATAATGCTCAGACAGTTGTCAATTCAGCTATATTTTCTGAGTATACTTTATAAACACAAAAATAATGAAAGTCAATAGTTATATTAATAGTAATGGTTAATAATATTGTGGTTATGAAGTCTCATCCTTGGAGATACTCAAAAGTCATGTGCTCTGGCAGACACTGAGCAGGGTAGTTGGACAGCATGACCTCTAGAGGTGCCTTTCAATCTCAACTATTCTCTGGTCCTGGGAAAAAGTAATGAAGAATTGACAGTGTAAGGGCAGTTACACTGTCTAACTCACAAAAGAGAAATTGTGGGGAAGAAGAGCAGAGGAAGCAAGGTCAGGAAAATCATAGAAAATCAGTTAGCTGAACGTATACGTCTTTGTATCCAGTGACCCCTCACAGGTCTTTTGTTTGTGAATTTATCAATTTTTTTTTTTAATCCCTGTATTTCTGAAATCCACAGTATGCTGTGATGCTGAATTGGTGACCTATCACAGGTTAGCCTGCAAAACATCTGTGCAATACTGATAGGCCTTTCTGAAGCACAGTAGTATGAAATGTCCTGTATGTTCACACCTATAAGAGGTATTAACTCTTGAAGAAGGTTAAAAGCATAAGGAATTTGATTTATCTCAGATGTCCAAGTGCTTCAAGAAAAGGGACTACTATGCTAGCTGCCACTAAAAAAGCATTTGTAAACCTAAAACCTTTAAGGTGTTGCCATGTGCACCGCACAAAGCTGAAAGATTTGTTTGCCTCAGTACCTAATCAAAAGTTTAGGCTACATAGGTTCTGAATCTATTTCAGACTAAATGAAGGTTCAGTAATGATGGTGTAGATACACAATTTATTCTAGGTTGTTATGATGTCATCAGGAAATGGGGAGAAGCCAAGTGATTTTAACCTATGATTTACATTTCACACATGTGTCTGCAGGACACATAGTACAGGGCTGGACAGCTACTAGATCTCTGTAACTACTGAAGAGTATGAATGGTTGCAGTGAATTATTTAAAAAACTTATCAAAGTTATACTTTGTAATTCAATCTTCATATGATGTTTTAATTTTAGATATTTAATGTGAAAAGTTTTGTTTACATTTTTGATACAGAAAACTGTTTTATTGATTTCAGACACATCCCTTCTTTATTTATTCTAAACTATTTATTTTTCCTTTTCCCAGATGTATTCTTCTTCCTTTTCTGGATATTTTGTCTTCCCTTCTTCTTTTTCAGACACATCCATAAACCAAGGATTTGATTGTTCTTTTGCTTTATTATCAGTAACTCTGCTATTTTTTTCCTCAAGGTGTAAACTGTTGCATTCTCAACAGCCACATTTGTCTTGTTCAAGTCTAAGCTTTGGAAAGGGAAGAAAGCTAGCAGTGTGGAAAAAGCTGTTACGTATCTTAGTTGATGTAAACCTATCTCCGTATAGGGTTGTTTCAGGCACCAGGAGTTTCAGGCATGGGAGTCAGCGCTCCTACAGACATGGACAATGTCTTGGAAGGCACTTGCTGAAGGCTGATAATGCTATTCACAAAATATAAAGAAGATTACTCAAGCTCCAGAGGTGTTAATAATATGTATCGGATCATGATAACTTTACAAGACTTCTGATAATAATGACATGTCTTCTGATATCAGTAATGACAGAAGCTGTCAAAACACAGCCTTTTGATTTACTGTACTTTAATGACTGTATTTTCGTGCTCATGTTCCATTACTTTAGAGAGAGTTCCATTTCAATTATGATTAAAGTTCAAGTTTCAGAGACACTGAACAATGATATTTCCTACTTGAATTCTGAGGAAAAAAGTGTATCAGAAAAGTCAAACCAGAAAAAAAGGAAAATAACCCTACACACACACACATACAAGAACCCAGCTGAACTGAACATTTGATCACCAAGATACTAATTTCAGAAAGAAACTAATAGATATTGTGTCCCCTATTCGCAGAGTTTGCCAAATTCTGGCTCTATTAATAATTCTGACATTTTTTCTGACAATATATTTGCCAGAAGGAAAAAAAAATCCGTTAGTTGTTTGCACAGACTTGTATAAACTCTTCCTCCTTCAGACTTTAAAATCTAATAATGTAAGACTAATTAATTTAAAAAATATTATGCTATAATTGCCTTCATAGCCAAGATCAGCATAGCCTTGCAGTCCCTCCAAACTTATGATCATTTCAGTTAGATCATTTTTCCTCCTTTTCATTCTAATATACATACCAAAAATAATAAATTAGGATAAAATGTTAACTTCTAGATGTGTTGTATCCCCAAGATGAATTGTTACTAGTATGTCTAATATAGTTTTATTTTCTAACTCTGGCACAGTCTTGTTACGTAAAATTTCACAAGCCCTTAACTTTTCACACCCAATATTCCCTTTCTGTGGAAAACAGCCAATACTATCTATCTGATATGGACATTAAAAGTATTATATTTATGATTGTCAGGTATCTGACAGTCTTCCACATTTCTTCTCCTGTTGTTTAATCCTTCCAAGAATGGTGTGTCTAAAAAACCATAACTTTATATTTATTTCCATTAAACTTGTTACTGATGTGTCAATGTAAGGTCTGTAGACCAATATCTACTTTTCAATATTTATTTCCATTTTGTTGTCCTGAATGCAGCTAGAAGAATTACATCAGCAGATTTTTAGGTAAGATGTGAGGAAAACTCTTCTGGGTTAATATTCTAGTGACACACTGAACAGTTAAATACGGGTGTTTTTTTCAAAGCACTCATTGATGGTTTAACAAAGCCGTATTCAATTATTTATTTCTTTATCCATCCAAAGTACTCAGTAGGGAAAAAGTCACTGCAATAAAACTACCTAAACTATCTTAAATGAGTTAATGATGTCCTGGGTGTTTAATTTTTTCCAGCTTCAAGCAAGAGAAATTAAGAATCAAACTGAACAATAACTGTATGTATTAGTCTCCTGTTATACCAGAATCAATTGAAAAACTTAAATTAATGCTAACTAAGTTGCTTTTTAATTTGGTACAGCTTCCTCAGCAGCAGTGAATGTGAATTTCATCCATATAATAGAACACTTGAATCCTTTAAAATATGTAGGAACTTCATTTTGAATTAAAAGTATTCCTTTAATATATTAGTTAGCAATAATTAGGAGAGACATGCTTCATATGCCAACAAGAACTCAAACCAGTTAAAAACAGAGAAAACACAGTTTAATTACAGGATATTTAAACAAGTCTACACAAAGATAACCAAACAAAAGCAACAATAATGTAAGAACAGAAAATTTCTATTATACATTACAGCATAAATCTTAACAGTTAGGAAAAATATAGCCTTATTTTTCTTTGTTTGTCTTTATAAAGTGAGGCCAAACTGGAAAAAACAAATAAAAGTAAAAACAGAGCAGTGAAATAAAATAAAGCAAACACTGCAAAATAACAACTGAAGTCCTCAATGGAAAATTCAATGTTTAAAGAGGAGATTTCATGTGTTATTAAGAAAATGCAACTGAAAAATGTTGGCAGACTTAGACTATGAATTAAAGTTTTATTTCATTAATTTCATAATTTTTTTAAGTAACTTACTCTCCCCCATTTACCAAAAAAAAAAAAAAAAAAAAAAGTATATATACATGAAACTCAAAGAAAATCAGTAAAGCTCTACTTGTGAGTATTTTGTATGTCACTAAATTACATGGCTTTCAGAACAGAACTGGAATGAAAGTAGCAGGTTTTTCAGCCTATGACTGAGTAGCATACTGAAATCCATAGAAAACTTAGTATGTTCAATTTGGTCAGCAGGATACACTCATACAATTTTATTTTAGCCATAATGTGGTGGGTTTTTTTGTTTGGTTGGTTTTCTTTTTGTTTTCCAGTGAGTTTAATATTCTATGTTATATCCAAAAATAATTTTAACAAAGCATGGCACGAAAGTCACATTTTACTATAATGCTTTCCCTGCTTATACTTTTCCCAAACACTTTCTGCCTACTCATCATTCTAAAGCAATTAATAAAAAATCTCTATTTTGTCATCCATTTATTTTCAATAGACCAGCTAGTCTCCTTGGTTCTGGGTGATTACTGAACACTTACTTTTCCACCAAGTGTAAACCAGTACCAATCAGACCATCCATTACACACACACACAGAAACACCACCCTCAGCCCTGACTTTGCTCAGGTCTCCCGAATGGCCCTGTTTTCTGCACTACCTTCATGCTGTGCCTTTTTTAGTCACCCTATTTTCTCTCTTTCCTCTTTCTGAACAAAGTCAGGAGTAATGTCACAACAAAGGCAGACAGAAGGCAAGGTGGGAAAGTATGAGGCAAATAATACACAGCACTCAATCCCAGCCACTGTCATGGCTCTGTCGCCCCACGGCATAATTTGCAAGATTTTCCCGCAAACTGCATAACTCTTACAAACATGGGCTTATAAAACAATTGCAGACCCACACATGGGTTTCAGTTTTGAAATGATTTTAAAGCAAATAAATACTCCAAAAAATAAATTGGCTAGACTTGCAGGTTGTATTCCTTTTTTGCTTACACTAGGATCTAATATTAAGACAGTGTTTGTTCCATCTGACTAGGGTAAGAAGCTGAAGAGAAGGGATGAGGAGCTGAAGTAGGCTTAGTTGAACTGTTGAATATTCAAATCTTCAGTATGGAGCAAGAAGTCAATACTCTGAGATATTCACGCATAAAAAAGGGTGTTTCCAGGAAGGGCAGATATCCTTTTAGTGCAAAAGAGTGCAAGTGGTCAACGTTTGGGCTGACTTAGTACCTAAACTGAAATTCTGATTTCATAGCAACACAGATCTTCCCAGAGGAGATCAAAATTAGTCCATTTTCTTGTCCCTTGAGGACTCTTTCCTGTCAAGATGGTACTTAGTGCTTTCTTTGCCTTAGCCTTTAAGTGTAAGACCACCTGTTCTTTGGGTACCCAGCCCCTTGAACTGCATGCCAAGGATGGGGAGCATAATGAAGCCATCACAATCCAAGAGAAAATGGTTACCGTCCTATTACACCACCTAGACACACACAAGTGTATGGGGGTACAAGGGATCCTTCCAAGGGTACTTAGGGAGTTGATGGAAATGCTCACCAGCCTTTGAATCATTTATCAGCACTCATGGCTAGCCAGAAAGGTCTCAGTTTACTGGAAGTGTGCTTCTTTGTAGCTGGGATAGAGTTAATTTTCTTCATATTAGCTAGTATGGGACTATGTTCTGAATTTTGCTGGAAACAGTGTTGATAATACAGGAATGTTTTAGTTACTGCTGAGCAGTGCTTGTACACACTCAAGGCCTTTTCTGCTCCTCATACAACCCCACAAGGAAGGAGGCTGAGGGTACAGAAGAAGCTGGGGAGGAGAAACAGCTGGGACATCTGACCCTGACTGACCACACCATATTGGGATATTCCATAGGGATATTCCATACCATATGATGTCATTTCAGCATATAAAGCTGGATGAAGAAGAAGGAAGAGGGGAATGTTCATAGTGATGGCATTTGTCTTCCCAAGAAACTGTTACACATAATGGATCCCTGCTTTCCCGGAGACAATTAAACACTTCTCAGTTGATAGGAAGTAGTAAATTAATTCTTTATTTGCTTTGCTTGAGCATGTGGCTTTTGCTTTACCTAATAAACTGTCTTTATCTAAACTTAAGAGTTTTTTCACTTTTACCCTTCCAATTTTTTCCCCCATATGCCTGTGGCAGACTGAGCGAGCAGCTGTGTGATGCTCAGTTTTTTTTGACTGGGGTTAAACCACAACAAGAATTTAGCAAATGTGATGCCCATCCACAAGAAGTCCTGGTACGAGGATCTAGTGAACTACAGGACTGTCAGTCTGACCTCTGTGACAGGGAAGGTTATGCAACAGATCATCTTGTGTGCTATCACACAGCACGTACAGATCAACCAGATGATCAGGCCCAGTCAGCATGGGTTTATGAAAGGCATGTCCCTCTTGACTAACCTGATCTCTTTCGAGGACAAGGTGACCCATGTAGTGCATGAGGCAAAGGCTGTGGATGTTGTTTACCTAGACTTTAGTAATCCCTTTGACATCATTTCCCATAGAAATCACCTGCAGAAACTGGCTGCTCTTGGCTTCAACGGGTGCACACTTTGCTGAATAAAAAATAGCTGGATGGCATGCCCTAATAGTTGTGGTGAATGGAGTTAAATCCTGTTGGCAGTCAGTTACAATTGGTGTTCCTCAAGGTTCATTACTGGGGCCAGTTCTCTTTAATATCTTTATTATTTATCTGAACAAGGGGATTGAGTGCACCCTTACTAAGTTTGCAGATGATATTGAGTTGGTTAGGATTGTTGACCTGTTTGAGGGCAGGAATGCTCTTCAGAGGGAACTGGACAGACTGGATTGATGGGACAAGGACAATTGTATGACTTTCTACACGGCCAAGTGCCAAGTTCGGCATTTGAGTGACAATCCTATGATAAAGTGTTGGGAAAGACTGGCTGGAAAGCCGCTGGCAGAAAAGGACATGGTGTTGTTGATCAGCAGCCATCTGAATATGAGCTCCATGTGCCACGGAGCCAAGAAAGCAAATACCATCCTGTCTTGTATCAGAAGCAGTGTGGCCAGCAGGATGAGGGAAGTGGTTGTCCTCCTGTACTTGGCATTTGTGATGATTCACCTTGACTACTGTTCAGTTCTGGGCTCCTCGATACAAGAAAGATATTGAAGTGCTGGAGCATGTCCAAAGAAGGACAATGAAGCTGGTGAAGGTTTTAGAGCACAAGTCCGACAAGGAGCAGCTGAGGGAACTGGGGTTTTTTAGCCTGGAGAATTGGAGGCTGAGGGGAGACATTTCACTTGCTGCAACTGCCTGAAAGTATGTTGCAGAGAGGTGGCTGATGGTCTTTTCTTCCAAGTAACAAGCAATAGGACAAGAGGAAATGGACTCAAGGTGTTCCACACAAGGTTTAATTTGGATATTAGGAAAAATTTCTTCACTGAAAGGATTGCCAAGGATTGGAACAGGCTGCCCAGTGTACTGGTTGAATCACCATTTCAAAGATGTGTAGATGCAGTGGACTTGCCAATGACAGTTTAACAGTTGGACTTGCTGACCTTGAAGGTCTTTTCCAAACTAAACAATTCTATGATTCTATGTGCAGTAACAGCTTGATGCCATTCACACCTCATTACCAACAACAGTCACATGGTCTCTTCATCTTCTTATTCTCTTTCCACATACCTGTCCCACCCCCTATCAAATAACGAAAAGCAGAGGGAGAGAACATGTGTCACTCTGGGTAACAAGAATTGAGGGTCTGGTTATGTATCTCACAGAATGTCAGCATATGGTTTCTCTTTCATGAGTGCTTCCTCAATTAGGTGTTCCTGCAGAAAATTATCTTTGCTTCAGCAAAGATAATTAACCCAGACTACACCCCTGGATAGACGGAAGGATGTAATGGTGACTTGATTTTGCCATATTAAAATTATGCTAAAGAACAACACAATATGTGAAGGGTAGTATAATGTTATGGATCAACCCTTTGCTTATTCAGCTAAAAATTAGAAACAGTGATCTCAACAAGCATCACATATAAATGAGAGTTTATTGAACACAAGTTTATAAACAAAAACAAATCTGAAATTTTCAAAGTGATCGAAAATTTGTAACATATACTTGTTTTCTATTCAGTGGAATGTATACGTCTAACTTCCTTGATCTCTTCTGTAGACATATAACCTGTATTTAAGTGCTGGAGGTATATCTGTACAGTAGCAAGATTCATGTTTCTAACTTTGTAGCAATATTAAATTATAGTTTGTACAAGGAGACTTAAAAAATTAAAAAATTCAGATTTTACAAATGTCTCCCAATACTAGTCTCTTGATGAAAGTAAATGCTGAAATTCTTACAAACTGGTCTTTATTAAGTAGGGTTTGAATACAGAAATTCTGTTACTATCTGGCATATTAATAGAAGCAACACTGAAAAAAGTGTTAATTGTGTTCATCAGCATAATTTTGCCTTTACACCTGACACAGTCTGACAGAAATTAATTACTTATGGTACTCAACTTAAAACTAGCTATTGGTAAAAGTAAGGTTCAATATGTTTAATTTCCTAGTGGAAAGATGGTATTATTCTTAATTTTATTAAAAATTTTAAAAGAAAATCTTAAAAATGCTGGTTTAATTTTTGCCCTACTATTTCATGCTAAACTGACTAGTCTATTCCTTATCTTGTAAATCTATACATTCAGTGTAGGTGTTAATGTGGGGAATCTTTGGGAACAACACTGTTCAGTATAAATTAGGACTATGTAATGAAGTCATACACAATAATTCTATGGAATTTAGGAAACTTACGAAGAACCTGATCCAAGATACAGATCTATTGTTTACAATATTGTTAATTTTTATTGATTTTTCCACTTCTGTGCATCTCAATATTCAAATCGGGAAAAATGTAGAATGTCACCAACTAGGGAAATACTGTGGGAACCTGAAAAGCTCTAGGATACATTTTGTAACAGAGGTTTTAAAGCAAATGTACCCTCAGTATAAGGAAAGAATAAAACATGAAAATATTATAAAAATGAAGACAACAAAACAAGGAGTTACATTAAATTCATGTTAGACTAGGGTAAGGTACAATATTTTCCTGGAAGAATCCACTGAGATTTTATGAATGCCTTCTTCATTTCTCTATACACCATATAATTCTATTGAGATAAAGATCATAATGAATACTGCATTATACATTTAACTCTATCCCAACTAAACTGAGGACATTCATGCAAAAAGTACCCTTTACGATCCAGATCAAAACTTCTATAGGAATATCTGAAAATATTTTCTGCATAAGCCTCTTGAACTTTATTTAGTAGCAATCACACTTAACATTTCTTTTTATACCAGCAAATCACTGCAACAACATGTTTTCCTCTTCCCTAGATAAATGACATGAAAAATTATTTATTTCCTTTATAGAATAATTACCTAACATATAAAAATACATGGTTTTCTGCACCTTTCTGCTCACTCTACACAAATATTGAAATGTGCCACACCCTGCACCTAAACTTGGGTAACCTCAGCTGTGGCTAATTTTGAGAACAACAGGTGCTGCATTAAGCACTCAACAGGAACTGACAGACTGTGGCTAATTTTGCAATATGAAGCACATAAAGTACTTTAATATGCTATTGTTCTGTGTGTAGCTGTATTCATAGAAGAATGACAGTATATGAAAAGATTTCAATAAAGCTTTAGGAATCCACTTAAAAAAATCTAAACTACAGATTCTTAGTTTTGTGAATGTCTGTTGCAGTTTGGAGTGCCCCTTTGTATATCTCACATATCTGACCAAAAATCTTATTTTGTTGTGGATTCATGAATGCCCATACTATCTCCAATGTCAGTGTCTAAGGAAATACAGGGAATAATTACTACCTCTTGTAACAATTTATTTCTCTTCAGCATTCTTATTAACATCTTAGTTCATCAATGGCCGTTCTGCCTTTAGGTCTCCTTGTAATGTCACATGGCCCACAACATTAGTTTTGGTGAAAACTCACTCTGCAAATTGAAAATTTCTACAAAAAGGAACAAAAGTAACACTTGAACTCAAATTAACATTATAGTGAGCCACATTAAGTAGTGTTTTGTGTTCTGCAGATGGTGTAAACAATTTTAATTTTTTTTGTACTAGACACTCCTTATCATTTGTCCTGACTATGTCCGTCAAAATGGCATTCTGTAATTTCATTTGTAATCACATTTGATTTCACAGCTCAGATACCAGTACTGAGGAAATCACAATCTTGCATAGAATAAGAAAATTAGCAAAACAAAATTAGCATCTGTTGTGAATATTGTCAGCACTTCTAGTCCTTTCCCAAGTCCTACTTTCCTCTTATACTTCCTTCACACTCTGAATAAGCATTTATCTTCTGATATATTTCCAAATACTTTTCTCTCTCCTTTTCTGTCTTATTGCAGACATCCAAATATATTCTCATTATCAAAATAAAAGGGGCTATTTTATGCCATTTCCTTCTAAGTGGCTTGACCCCCAGTCATAACAAAATCATAAAAAATGGGTAGCAAGTGTGTATTTTTCACTTAGCACATCACTTCTTGTTTCAGAGAAAAGCTCTTATCTGGAACTTTCTCTTACTAGCAGCCATCGGTAACACATATTTCTGAGCAATGAGCAGGGATCAAAGTCTTTGAAAATTTGCATGGGGAAAAAAGGATGGGTTACTCTTCATCAACACATTACAGTAGTTACATGTTTTGAAGAATTTATGTGAATCTGAGGTTTCCTTCCTCCTTTGTAACCAATCTTTAGATGAAATAGAAAAAAAGTAATTTAGAGAAGAAATCGAAACTCTGACTTAAGCAGAGGATACAACATTACAGATTTTCTTGCTTGAAAATGACCAAACGGTAGAACTTTAGGAAAAAAACCAAACCAAACCAAACCAAAAAACCAAACCAAAACAAAAACAAAACAAAACAAACAAAAAAAAACCAACCCCAAACCCACATAGACTACAAAATATGTTGAAAATATTATTCTACAGAATCTGGAAAATGTTTTGAACTTAATAAGGCTTAAACACTATCTTTGTGAAACATGAATTACATCCATCAGTTTGCATCCAAGTCAGAGTCTTGATTGAAGGAACAGATTAAGAATGGGATCTTGAATTTGTAATATGAAACACTGAGATCAAAGGATTTGCACGTTCAAAGGGCTCGTTCATGAATACAAATAGAGTTAGTACTATACAAATTTCCTTTCCTTCTAGTAAACATGTTCCCAGGAAAGGCAATTTAAGCCTCTAAAGTTTCTCACACACACCTCACGGGTAACCCACAGTTCAGAGGTAATGAAGTTCTTTCACAGTCTTGAGTGGAAGTAATGGTCCCAGAAAAGAGCTCCAATCAGGGTTGGTCAGACATAACTGAGGTTAAAACATGTAAGATTAAAAACAAAGTGGTTCTTTTTGCATTTTCACTTGGTATCATGTTAGTTTGTATTTCAGCCATCTTAGCGAAAGCTTCTCAGAAATATATTGAGAGTTATTTCTGCAGCAGCCATACTTCCATTTGCATGAGTGACAAATGTGTTATTCGGCTGTATGTACATCAGACATAGGGATTTTTCACCTTTTAAAAAAGTAAAACTTGGTTTCATATCTGTATTCAAATATGGGGCTTTATCCATATTCAAGGGACCCTGGAGCACATGTAGGTTTTTCATCAAGCCTCCTGGTCAAAGGAAGGGGTGTGAAAGGGGCAGTTGAATCTGACAAATCAACAAATGTTCACAGGGCTGCTGCCACAACCAGGGGTTGGGCTAATTAGACCATAGAACTCACTTTGAGAAACCTGATCTACAGGGGGTTGATGGGGTCCATCCATCAGAGGAAGGGAAGAAAATCATTGATCATAGGCTTGCCAAGCTGGTGGTGAAGAGGGCTTTAAACTAAAGTTGCTGAGGGAGGGGAACCTTAATCCATCCTAATCCTTTCAGTTTCATGAATGGTGTGGGTTGGGAGGGACCTTAAAGATCACCTACTTCCAACCCCCCTTCCATGGGCAGGGGCACCCTCCATTAGACCAGGATTCTCAAAGTCTCATCCAGCCTAGCCTTGAACTCATTCAGGGATCAGGTATCCACAGCTTTTCTCAGCAGTCTGTTCCAGTGTCTCACCACTCTCTTGGTGAAGAATTTCTTCCTTATAACTAACCTAAACCTATCCTATTTCAGTTTAAACAGGTTATCCCTTGTCCTGTCACTACAAGCACTTTTAAAAAGTCCCCATCCAGCTTTTCTGTAGGCCCCCTTCAAGTACTTGAAGGTTTCCCAGAACCTTCTTTGCTTCAGACTGAACAAGCCCAACTCCCTCAGCCTTTTATCACAGGAGGGGTGCTCCAGCCCTGTAATCATTTTGATGGCCCTCCTCTGGACTTGCTCCAACCAGTCGATATCCTTCTTACGTTGGGAGTCCCAGAGTTGGATGCAGTACTCCAGGTGAGGTCCCACAATAGCAGAGTAGAGAGGGAGAATTCCCTCCCTCGACCTGCTGGCCATACTTCTCTGGATACAGTCCAGGATACGGTTGGCTTTCTGGGCTGCCGGCTCACACTGCCAGCTCATGTCCAGCTTTTCTTCCACCATTACCCCCAAGTCCTTCTCCTCAGAGCTGCTCTAGATCCATTCTCTGCCCAGCCTGTACTTGTGCTTGGGATTGCCTCGATCCATATGAAGGACCTTGCACTTGGCCTTGTTGAACTTCATGAGGTTGGCACAGGCCCACCTCTCCAGCCTGTCCAGATCCCTCTGGATGGTATCCCTTCCCTTCAGTGTGTCAATCACAACACAGCTTGGTGTCATCAGCAAAGTTGCTGAGGGTGCACTCGACCCCATCGTCCATGTCACTAACAAAGATTTTGAACAACAGCGGCAATCTCAATACTGCCCCCTATGGAACACCACTTATCACTGGTCTCCACTCAGACATCAACCCATTAATCATAAATCTTTGAGTGTGACCATCCAGACAGTTCCTCATCCACTGAGTGGTCCATCCATGAAATTTATGCGTCTACAATTTAGAGATAAGGATATCATGCGGGATGGTGTCAAATGCTTTTTACAAGTCCAGGTAGATTACATTGTTTGTGCTTCCCTTGTCGGCCAAGGTTATTGCCCCATCATAGAAGGCCACCGTATTCATCAGGTATGATCTGCCATTGATGAACGTATGTTGGACGTGACCAATCACCTCCTCATTTTCCATGAGACCTATCATCATTTCCAGGGGGATCTGCTCCATGATCTAACCAGGCACAGAAGTGAGACTGAATGGTGTGTAGTTCCCTGTATCCTCCCTGTGTCCTTCCAAAAGAGCCTGTAACCTTCCATTCTGATGCTCCAGTCATAGGAGCCATCTCAGCACATCTCCACGATGCCAATGAGGTCATTGCCCCTTGTGTACATGCATGCCTCTAACTCCTCTTGTTTATTTCCCATGCTTTGTGTGTTCACACAGAGGCATTTAAGATGAACCCTGATGAAGTTGTCTGGCTGAGTGGAGCATCTAAAATCCTCTTGTTTTGTTTTCCTGGTGCTTTCCTGGTGACCTGCAATTCTTCTGCAGGCTCTGGGTGTGGTATTAGTGTTTTTGCCCCCTTCCCCCTTCAAACCTAGTTTAAAAAACCCCTGGTAAGCCCCACAAGTTCATGGGCAAGAAACCTTTTTCCCCTTTGAGACAGCTGAATGCCATTTGCAACCAGCAGACCCGGTCACGTCTAAACCTCCCCATGATCAAAAACCTCAGAATTCCACCTTTGGTACCCCCTGAGCCACATGTTGATCAGGTATGCTTTCCTATTCCTTCCAGTATTCTTCCAAGCCACTAAAGAAACTGAGGAAAATATTACCTGTGCTCTTGATCCTGCAACAAATTTCCCCAGTGCCCTGAAGTCCCTTTTGATGGCTTTTGGATTTCTCTCCTCAACCCCATCGCGCCTCATCTGCATGACCAGTAGCGAGTAATAATCCGAGGGCCATACCAGTCCAGGGAGTTTTCTAGTGATGTCCCTAACTGAACCCCAGGAAGGCAGCAGACTACCCTGTGTGATGGATCTGCTCAGCATATTGGGCCCTCTATGGGTGATGAGGAGGGGGAATCACCCTCTGTGTCAATGACCAGCTGGAGTACATGGACCTCTGCCTGTGGATGGATGATGAGTTAACTGAGAGCTTATGGGTGAGTATTAAAGGGAAAGCAGGGATAGGTAACATTATAGTGTGAGTCTGCTATTAGCCACATGGGCAGGGAGTCCGAGCAGACAAGAGACTCTCTGTAGACAGGCAGGAGCAGCCCAATGTTTACAAGTCCTGGTCCTCAGGGGCGACTTCAACAACCCCAGTATCTGTTGGATGTACAACACAGCAGAACATAGGGATCCAGAAGGTACCTGGAATGTGTTGATGATAACAATTTTCTCCAAGTGATAGCGAAGCCAAGAAGGAGCGACGTTATGCTGGATCTTTTTCTCACCAACTGGGAGGGGTTGATGGGGAATGTGAAGCTCAAGGGAAGCCTTGGCTGCAGTGACCACAAAATGGTGGGTTTCAAGATACTTAATGCACTGAGGAGGATGTACAGCAAGCTCACTAGTCTTTTCCAATGATTCTGTGATTCTGTGAATTCAGAAAGGCAAACTTTGGCCTCTCCAGTGAGCTGCTTGATCGAGTACCATTGAAAAAAGACCTGGAGGGAAGAAGGAACCAAGAAAGCTTGTTAACATTTACCTTGTCCAAGCTCAGGAGTGACGCACTCGAACAAAGAGGAAATTAGGTAAAAAAACCAGGAAGTCTGCATGGATGAACAAGGAGCTCCTGGACAAACTCAAGTGCAAAAAGGAAACCTACAGAGGGTGGAAGCAAGAACAGGTAGCCTGGGAGGAATTCAGAGAATTTGTTTGGACAGCCAGGGGTCAGGTTAGGAAAGCTAAATCTCCCATAGAGTTAAATCTGTCTGGGGACATTCAGAAAAACAAAAAAGGCTTCTATAGGTACATTGGTGACAAAAGCAACACTAGGGAAAATAATGGGTCCTCTCTGGAAGGAAATGAGAGACATGGTTCCCTGGGATATGGAGAAGGCTGAGGTAATCAATGTCATTTTTGCCTCAGTTTTCATCCATAAGTGCTCAAGTCACAGCGCCCAAGTTGCAGAAGGCAAATGCAGGGACTGGATGAATGAAGAACCTACCGTTGTATGAGATCAGGTTTGTGGACATCTAAAGAACCTGAAGGTGTACAAGTCCATGGGACCTGATGAAATATCTCCAGAGGTCGTGAAGCAACTGGCAGATGAGATTGCCAAAATGCTATCCATTTGAGAAGTCATGGCAGTCTGGTGAATTTCCCACTGACTGGAAAAGGGGAAAGGTGACTCCCATCATAAAACAGGAAAAAAAGAAGACCTGGAGAACTACAAACCAGACAGACTCACTTGTGTGTTTGGCAAGATGATGGAGCAGGTCCTCCTGGAAACTCTACTAAGGCAAAATGGAAGATGAGAAAGTGATTGGTGACAGCTAACATGGCTTCACCAAGGGCAAATCGTACCTGAAAAATTTAGTGTCCTTCTACAGGGTAGACAGATGGTGGTTAAGGGAGGAGCACCTGACATCATTCACCTGCATTTGTGCAAAGCATTTGACACTGTCCTGCACAACATCCTGGCCTCTAAATTAACATGGATCTGATGGATGGACCACCCAGTGGATATGGAGTTGGCTGGATGCTCACAGTGAGAGTTGCAATCAATGACTCTGTGTCCAAGTGGAGACCAGTGATGAGTGGTGTTCCGTAGGGGGCGGTATTGTGACTACTGCTGTTGTTCAAAATCTTTGTTAGTGACATGGACGATGGGGTCGAGTGCACCCTCAGCAACTTTGCTGATGACACCAAGAAAGTTTGCTGATGACACCCTTCCCACACTGAAGGGAAGGGATACCATCCAGAGGGATCTGGACAGGCTGGAGAGGTGGGCCTGTGCCAACCTCATGAAGTTCAACAAGGCCAAGTGCAAGGTCCTTCATATGGATCGAGGCAATCCCAAGCACAAGTACAGGCTGGGCAGAGAATGGATCTAGAGCAGCTCTGAGGAGAAGGACTTGGGGGTAATGGTGGAAGAAAAGCTGGACATGAGCTGGCAGTGTGAGCCGGCAGCCCAGAAAGCCAACCGTATCCTGGACTGTATCCAGAGAAGTATGGCCAGCAGGTCGAGGGAGGGGATTCTCCCTCTCTACTCTGCTATTGTGGGACCTCACCTGGAGTACTGCATCCAACTCTGGGACTCCCAGCATAAGAAGGATATCGACTGGTTGGAGCAAGTCCAGAGGAGGGCCATCAAAATGATTACAGGGCTGGAGCACCCCTCCTGTGACAAAAGGCTGAGGGAGTTGAGCTTGTTCAGCCTGGAGCGAAGAAGGCTCCAGGAGACCTAATAGCAGTCTTCAAATACTTGAAGGGGGCCTGCAAGAAAGCTGGAGAAGGACTTTTTAAAAGGTAGTGTAGTGTTGCATGTGTTCCCTGAGCTAGTCTGTTGTTGTTACTGAAAAAGTACATATTCTTGAACAGATTTTATTTCATCAAAACCATGATACTCTTCACTGCTGGCAAGAAAATATGAGGTAATGAGAATGCAGTGAACATGCCTTTCATCAGCTGGGAATCTTTAATTGTAATTGCAGCATGTAATGGTGTAATTAGTTGTCTAAGTGACAGGATAGGCTTGAATCTTTCCTGCTGTTTTGTAAAAACACCATTTAGTTCCCAGAAAACTTTCTTTAGACTACATGAGTGTCAGTGAAAGATTGAAGAGTTTTTTAACTCTAAGTGTCTAAGTAAAGGATGAACTTTACCTTGCAGTATATACTGACTTATGAAGACACAGTGCACTATGTAACGTTACTTGGTTACTGAAATCTTACAAGAAATTTTGTGAGAACCATTAATTTGAATCAGGAAGAGAAACATGGAAAGAGTATATAAAGATGTGCACAGGAAGCAGCAAACAGAAGGTGTTTGGAAATAATTCTCTGACACTTAGCAGCAGTTGAGACTGATTAGTCTTCACTATCATGAACATGTTCATGAATAAGTTCAACACAGAATAGGGTAAGGATGGTATCTTTTTTTCTCATTAAAGAAGCAGTTAAACATTACTGAGTCATTTTACAATATAATTTTGTACTGGGGCAACTAGCCTCAGTTTATTTGTAACTGTTCTTCTGCCTCTTGAATGGAAATTTAGGATTCTATCATGGTAGATATTGGTGTGTTTCAAAAAAGGTTTTATTCTGTATTCCCTAGTTCTCTATTTTATTGAAGAATAAATCATCCAGGTGAGGCACTCACTAGGAATTCCCCCTCCTGGTCCCTCCATAATTCCATTACCCACTTTCAGGTGTCTTCTGGAAGGAATTGTGGAGAAGGATGGGGGAGAAATCCATGACTCAGACTCTTAGAAGCAAGATCTATGTCTAATTTGTTGTTGCTGCTGCCTGGTGGCCTCTTTAGGAAATCCCCTGAGAAATCTTCCCTGAGAGCCTGAGACACATATGTTAGTGGGTATCATTCACATGCATTAAATGATGGGCTTTAGAGCAGATACTGTAATGACACTTCAAAAAACATAAATCATTAAGATTTACACCTAAGCAAAAGACAACCAACTAACCAAACTACCAAACCTCTGCATAGAATTAAAAATCTTGAGGAAAAGGAGTCAAGTTCTTATAATTAATTTATTGAACACAGTATAACATATAAAGCTATGTGTGTTACATCTATAGAAAAATGTTTAAGTAGAACATTTGTTTAATCTTAGTTTCCTTCAGTGTTAAGTCAAAAGGAGAATTTTAATGACTGAATTAGAATCTGACCAATAGCTCTAATGTTGTGTTGACAAATCCTTCCATTCGGTATCAAATAAGTCAGAGATAGTATTTCATTTGATATTACAGATTATAGCAGAGGAAAGAAAGAAAGAAAAAAAAGATACTCATGAAAGTGTGCAATTTCCACGTTATGCTAAATTCAGAATCTGCCTTCCTCCTATAGCCTTCGTTGCTTTTACAAGCAGAAAGAAAATCAGTCCTAAAATATTTGGGCAGGTACCTAGCAAAAAAACAGATGGGTCAAAAAAAGAACAATGAAGAGCTCAAAAGTTTTAGCAAATAATTTTTAATTTAATTTCTTTTAATTATTTCAGAATTTCATATTTCACACATGCACATGACATTCCATATTTCAGGACTTTTGTATTATCTCTTAACTGGATTAGAAATTAAGAAATAGATAATCCTAGTATTCATATTTTTATCATTTTATTTCTCTCTACTTTTTAGTAAACAAATTATGTTTGAGCATCATATATTTTAGTATTCAAAAAGTAACTTATCATCTGTATATATGCCACTGGAAAAGTTCTTTCTCAATTGTGCAGAAAGACATTAATTATAACAGATATATTTGCATATCACAAAGAAATGCTTTTCAAAGCTTTCCTTTCAAAGTTTCTGTCTATGATTCTATTATAAACTTAGCTTTTAATATTTTGTTTTTAAGGTACTATTTTAGTTATTGAATATCATTAGGGATAATTACACTTTATTTCTCTCTCTCTCTCTGTGAAGACTTACTGCAATATTTTGAAACCTTTCACCTCACTAGTTAAGTGCTAATTGTTTCATTGCTTTATAATGGTACATGGGAAAGCATTTAAGTTTAAATCTCTGCTAAATATTCTGTTTCACTATTCATTCTTAAAAATGTCAAAGTGACAAAAAAAATAATATGTTTTAAGGAAGATTAGGCAGTTTCTTTGACAAAGCCTTATGATACAAAAATAAGGTATCCTTGGATGACTACTATTCTATTTTCAATATTCAGGCCGACTCCAAGTTCCAATCTCCAATAAATAGGAAAAAGTTGGTCTTTTGTACGATAATCTCAAAAACTGTCATTTACATATCACTTCTCCAAAACTGGTAGTATTAGGGCATTCCTCTCAATCTTCAAAAAGTCCAGACCCTTAAATTGCATTACACATTGTAACTCTACCAGTGGATTAATCTCTTTTGTCAAAAATATTCAGATTGACACTATATAACTTACGAATATAAAGCAAATAGAAAAATCCAAATTTCCCATGTTTCCCTAATTTCTTTCCCTGACCCTTCCTCATTTTATTGTCACTCAAGAGTTCTCCTTTGGGTGCAAAGTAAAATTATACCAGTTCATCACTGTTTATCACTGGTATCACCAAAAAAGTCTCTTAAATACGTGCAGCATTGATTACCTTTCCAGAAATCCTATGGAATTTTAGGGAATCATTGTAGCTGGTTTAATACAAAACAGCGACCTAACCAATTAGTGTTCTAAAACCTGCTCTAGTAAAACCTTGTCCCAGTCAACTACCAGTACTTCTTATATGAATTGTAATTGCACAGGTTTTCTACTTATGCACTATACTATTCTGTAAGAAAATAGTGATCCACTTAATTAGGAAAAGTTGTCTACTGAAGACTTTACAATTTAAGTGATTGACAGAGATAACACTGGGGACAAACACATGTGACAGTACACAGAAATGGTGAGAAAATATTTGTAACAACACCTAGTTATACCCCATTAAAAACCTTAAGTCTCAGTGGCTTAGCAGCATCAACCAGTTCCTTCAGGACTCTGGATTGCATCTTGTCATGTCCCATAGACTTATGTATGTTCAGGTTCCTCAGGTGATCTCAGATGTGACTTTCTCTTACACTGGGAGGGACTTTGTTCCCCAGTCCATCCACAGCCTTGCAGTCCAGCCAATCAAGAGGTAGAAGACATGGAAGTCTTTATTATTCTTTGTGTCCCTTGCCAAGTTCAGGTCCATTCATGCTCTGGTCTTCCTGACCCCATGTCTACACAACTAGGCAACGGTCCTATACTCTTCCCACGATATGTGTCCCTGCTTCCACTGCCTGTGCACTTCCTTCTTTCCCTTTAGTTTTACCAGAAGATCTTCATTCATCCATGCTGGTCTCTTGCCTTCTTTTCCTGATTTCTTACACCTGAGGATTGAGAGCTCTTGTCCTTTGAGGAAAGTGTCCTTAAAGATCCTCCAGCTCTGTTCTACTCCCTTGTCCCTGGAAGCACTTTCCAGGGGGTCCTATTGGCTAATTATTTTAACACCTGGAAGATAGCTTTACCAAAACATAGAGTCCTGACTTTAGTCTTCATCTGCCCCATATCCCTTACGACTGTGCACTTCAGTAAATTATCACTGCCTCTAATTTTGATGTCTCTGATTATCTCACTCGTGTTGGTAACGCATTCCCTCTTGTACGGCTGCCTATTACTTGGCTTAAAAAGTTATCCTCAATGCATTCCAGTCTTCTGGATTGCCTACAGGTCACCATGCTGCTTTTCTAGAAGATGAGAGCAGTGGTTGAAGTACCCCAGCAGGACGAGGACCTGCAAGAGCAGTAAAATGGTGTTCTCAATAGGCTCCCCATGATCGGGCAGCCTGTATGGAACACCAGTCACAAGGCTCCATTTGTTTCTTTACACATAAATCTCTGATGAGCGCTCCATGTTAGGTCATTGTTTTGGCAAATATATAAAAGAAATAAAAATTGTAAATATGTCAGATCAATGTCATTTTTGCAATTTACACCTGAAAATATATACTGAATGAAACATTCCTTCTAATAGCAACATCTTCAACAGAACAGCCAAGGGTGGCAGTCATGTCTGGAGATTGCCTAGCTACAGTCACTACAGCAGGTTGCCCACAGCTGTGTCTGGGTTGTTAATGTCTACAAGGATGGAGACTACACCTCTCTGGAAGGCCGTTTCATTGTCAAAGGGTGGAAAACCATTTACAGGTCAAACCAAAATCCTATAAAATATTTTCTTTGTATGATGTTAAATTGGTTTGTTTTCTTTTTTTTTTTTGGTTTTTTTTTGTTTGTTTGTTTGTTGTTTTTTTTTTTTTGTTGTTCTTCTAATGTTCATTAATTCCTTGCACCAAAATCAAAGTAAAAATCAATTTTTCACATAACTAGACTTGCAATATCTGATTCATCAAATGTTCTGGCTAAGAATAGTTTAGACAAAAGGACCACAGCTATAAGTGTGCATCATATTTCTTTTTCTCCTTCATATTATTGAAAAGATTAAAGAAATTAATTATAAAGTTGTTCTAACTTGTTTACTTCTTCCCATCATCTTTAGAGGATGATGCTCTGCTTGAATATGCAGAATTTGGACAAGAAATGCCAGGTATTTCTCTTCAACTTCCCTTCGAGTGTCCTCTTCCCATTTCTACATATGGGCCAGCAAGCTCAAATCCACGTCACTTTTGTATCTTATGTCATATCTATCAGGTCCATTAAGGTATCTGAGGTATGCCAGGACTTTGTTGCACTAAATATTTATGACTGAGCAAATGAACTCATGTCTCTCCCATATTTTAATTGTTATTCAAACATATCTCTAAGATCTAGAGAGATATGGACAATAATGACTTTTGAAATTTCAAAGACGCAGATTTACAGATTCCTGTAGCATTATGCCTCTCTTTAAGACCAGTGTAAGCTACTCTCATTTTAGTGGACTTGGAGGATATGAGATGAGAAAGCAAACTGCAGGTCTCTTGCTAGAGAAAGGTAATGATTAAAAAGATGTTTAATGTTTAAAAGCAAATAGGTGTTTTAATTTCCCACCTTGGTGTTAAATATTTGGAAACAGTTTGAACTTTGAAAATTACTTGCATGTAACAAGAAAAGTTGTTAAAAATAAAAAATAAAACTTCTTTTTTTTTTTTTTTTTTTTTTTTTTTTTTGATGTACAAAGCAAATATCCCATGTAAAGCCATTGTCTGGTGCCCAATGAGCACATGGCTGGTCAGCTAAGATAATGGTCAAAGGCTGATTGGGAAGATTACCTAACTATAGGACAAGGTACTGTGAATATACATGGACAAAATGTACCTTCCTACAGTCTGAAATTCAGTGTTTGAGCAGGTCTACTTACTTTTGCTGCCTGTATATTTTTTTCTCTAACTCCAGGAATCTTCTCATGAAAATGCTGAATATTGTCATCTTCCTGATCAACATACCAAATGACATCTGTTTGTGCAAGTGGCAGACCTTCCTCATATATCATGCAGGAAGGAAAGTTAAGTAACTCATCTTTAAATTCTGGAGTTTGCAAGGCTTCTGAAGACTGAAACTAACAAAGTGGGCTACACTGACCTGTCCTTTAGCACTAAAAATCTTTGTAAATAGCTTGTTTGGTTTTGGCAGGAAAATTCTGTATTTCCTTATGATTCAAGTAACAGCACGTTTAAAATCCAGACCAAATCATGTTACTACTCTTGGTCTTACACTGTTTATATTATCAGTATTGAGGTCAGATTTGAAAACTACTTCCTTATATCAAAAATACATAGCAAGTTGTGTGTAACTTTTCATTTTCTTCATGCAAAAGAAGAATATACAATCAGTACACTTATCAAATTACTATCTCTACTGAAATTAATTAAATTTTATGATGAACTAATTCTCCACATCTGTCTTTGTTACCCTTCATAATCACAGTTGAGATTTCATAATGCAATAGAGTATTTATGCCTTTCCAAACTCACAGTGAAGTGGGATGCTTATTATTGCTAATGATTATTCATTTTATCCCATGTAAAATTATAAAAGGATAATGTGGATTAGGATAAAAGATTATATTTTATGTTTTTTCTCCGGCTGCAGGAAAGATGGGTATCTACATCTAGATTCTATGCTGCTGCTAAATGTATGAAGAATACATTCCTGTAATTAAAGAACAGTAACAGTTCAGTCATCAAGTTGATGATGCACCTAAACCCCCACATAAAAGATGCTATCTATGCTCACTGTAATTTTTGTTATTTCATTAGGTAATGGTGTAAACTATCTAAACAGAGAAAAGAGTAGCATAACCCATTTCTTTTATGAAGTCCTGACTGAGGAAATCATAATTCTTTAGAAAAAAAAGCATTTTTTTCAGAAAAAAACCTCAAGTACTATTTTAAGACTACAATCCAGTCTGAGTGAGTATTAAATCTGTATTTTTCTTCTGTATTTACACTTCTCAGCTTCCCCAAACAGCTCCTGAGGTATGCAAAGTATTACTACACAAGTCCTGCTGCTAAGTTTCTTTTCTTGAGTTCTTCCTGATTCCCTGTTAAGGTAGTTTGTATACTTCCTTCTATTAGTACTAAAACCCCAATAAACTTAATTAGACATGGTCAGCATGATAAGCTGATGTAAATAATTTCTGAGCAACATGACTACTGTCTATAATGAAATGACAGGCTCAATGGGGTGGTGGATACTGTTTACCTTAACTGCAGAAACGCCTTTCACATGGACCTCCAGAGAATACTTAGAGTGGTCAGTTATGTTCTGGTTAAATGGATTATAAGGTGGATAGATGACTAAATTCACCATGGTACGATGAACGATACAAAAGGTGGTTATGAGTGGCATTCCTCCAGCGTGAATGTTGGAGCCAAAAATCTTTATTGATGACCTTACAATGGGAAGGAGGGCATTCTCAGCAAGTGTGCAGATGATACCTAACTAAGAGGCGTGGTAAATACACTGGAAGACAGGGCTTGCATTGAAAGATACAAAACAAGGAGAAGCAGGCTGACAGGAAGCCCATTATGTTCATCAAAAGCAAACGCAAAGCCTGGCATCAGGGACAGAAAAAACACATTTCCTCTCAGCTACATTACCTTTTCATTTATCTTTCTTCTAAAACCAGACACAAATAAGAACTCAGTTGTTCAACATTTCTCTAGTTTCCAGGCAAGAAGTATCATCTTCTCTGTTCTTGTCCTCTCTCCTTTTAGACCTTCTACCACTTTTTTTGTTCTGTGTTTTCTTTTTCTTTCTTTGTCTTTATTTATCTATTCTTTATTTCTCTTTGTTTCACTCTCTCCCAAGTATGGCTCTTTCTGGCTTCTGCCCCGAAAGCTAACTGCTTCCATTCACTTTCTGCTTCCTTCTCTGTTATTGCAGAGTGGATCAAGTGGACTACGACATTTGCTTATGCTATCGATTTATTTTCCCATTTCAGGTCTGCTGTGTTTCTTGCTAAGAAACTCCAGTTTTCCAAATGAATGCCACACATCTTTTTTCCATATTGATTCTGTTCTCATTCTCGTTTTACCTCCATTTCTTCTTCATAAAATATCTCCTTAACTTCCTTCAAGTAAAGAAAGGACAAAATAGGAGACTATCTTGTTCTTTTTTTAGCGTGGTTTCTTTTTGGCATAAATTTTTCCTTCTTTTCTGCCTTTTTCATTTTCTTTTTTAACTAGTTTCTCCATTCCTTCTTACTCTTTCCTTTCACATTGCTAGTGTCTTCAGATTTAAAATGTCTATTATTGAACACCATTTCTTTTCCCATCTATCATCTCTTTTTTTTTTTTTTCTTTTTTGCTTCAGTCACTGTAAACATATAAAATATTCTCAAAAAATCTTTCATAATGTCTTTTAACAGCTTCATATCCAAATCTAAGAGACAGGATGACACTTTCATTTTCTTTGACTGGTACCATCAGAACAGTCAGACAAACTGTTTTTTTTTTCCTTTTCTTCCATTATTCTTCTCTTGACTCATTCTTATTTATGGAAAACTTTCTTCCCTCAGAAAACTTCCCCCACTATCTCTCTATCTATAGCAATACCAAAGTGCTCTCCAACCATAGTTAAATTATTTTTTTCCATTTGAATTTTAATCTGGATGCTCTCACCCACAAATTAGCTGTCATCTTTAGGCAAAAAGCATAACTTAATTTCCCAATTCCAGGCCTCTCTTACCAGGTCTAAATTAGATCTTTCACCCTGTAGCTAATAATTTTCACATCATGTTCACCATGGTGTGTTGGGTTTCTGTAGTGGGGAGTTTTGGTAGTGGGGGAAGGCCCACAGAGATGTTTCTTGTGAGAAACTATGAGAGAAGTATCCCTGGTGCCAAGTCAGACTTGCCTCTGTCCATGACTGAGCCAATCAATGCCTCTGCAAATTAACATATTTTAGAGGGAAGGACACAAAAAGAAGTTGCAGTGGAAGTAGAAACAGAGTGGAGAGAATTATCATGGAGACAGGAGTAGGACATGAGAGAGACAAAGCAGACACCAAAAGTAAGTTAAGAAAAGAGGGGCAGAGGTGGGCCAGAGCAGAGGTTCCCCTGCAGCCCATGATAAGAGGGCAGGCTGTCCCCCTGCAGCCATGGAGGTTCACAGGGGAGTAGAGACCTGCAGCTCAGGGAGGACTCCACTCCAGATCTGGAGGATGCAATCAAAGAGCCCATGACTCAATGGAAAGCCTGCGTTGAAGCAGTCCACTCCTAAAGGGCCACATCCCACAGAAGGCACCCACACTGGAGCAGTTAGAGGAGACATCTGCAGCCCGTGGGAAGAACTTATGCCAGGAGTTTCATGGAGGGCTATCTCTCATGGGAGAGACACCACACAGAAGCAGGGAAGAATGTGAGGACTTCTTCCCCCCTGAGAAGGAAGGAGTGGCAGAGACAACATAGGATGAACTGGCTGGGAAACCCCTATCCCCTGCCTCCATGTACTGCTGATGGGGGAGGAGATAGCCTGGGAAGAAGGGTGGGGTGGAGGGAAGATATTTTAAGGTCTGTTTTGTGTCTCATTGTCCTACTCTGATTTTGATTGTTAACTTATTGAATGGATTTTTCTTCCCCAACTCGAGTCTGCTATAATGGGTGAGTGATCTCTCCCTGTCCTTGCCTCAGAACATTTCCTTGTATTTTCTCCTCCCCACCCCAGCCCATAAGCAGCCATCTGATCTTTTTTCCTGTCTGGGCCTAAACCATGACACATAGTTAACAGAAACATCTTGACTTCATACCTGTATTTGAGCACTGAAGTTACCTCCTTTCCTCAGGCATTGTGAATATGAGTGTTATGTCTATTGATCTTTGCTTGTTTTATATATTCAGAAAATATCTAGGCATTAAGATGTATGTTCTCCTTTCCATTCATAAGTAATTTTTTTGAATTTGTCTCTCATCGCCTTATATTCTGTACCCTTTATTAAATTACTTTCAATAGCTCTTCTTCTCTCGTTTTACCATATCAAGTTAGCCATTTGCCTTCATTTTCAAAATTCCTAACTTTTTATCATCTCTTTGCAGTATTGACAGGATATTTTCTACCACTCACTAGCTCATGATCTTAATCTTCATCATCACATTATTAAATTTGCAAAGAAGCATCCTTCATGTTTTCATTCACTCTTGGGAAGAATTCCTTGTAAGCATCTTCAAAGCTGTCTCGATCTTCTTTTAAATTCCAAATTAAAGTCTTATTTTCTCTGAAGAATAAAACCACCCATGGAGGTGTTTATACTCTTGAAGGTCTGTACTACCATCTGCCACAATGATTGATGTTGTATCATTGTTTTCCTGTGATTTCCAACATGTCTTTACCTGTATGTTGTTCTTTTTGTTATATCAGACCCTCTGAGAAACACTGTCCACCTTTTGGTTCTGTGTTTGCAACCTGCTGTCCTGCTATCCTATTAACTTACTATCATGGGATTTTGAGTAAGTGCTTGCTTTATGATGATCAATAAGTATCTGGTAAGCATTCACAGAACAATGGCAAGAAAATGAAGGAACAGAGAATTAACCTTTACTTACTTATCCATGACAGACATGATGAAACCCTGCACTGATACCAAGAAGTATCTAATCATAGATTCATAGAATCATAGAAGGGTTAGGGTTGGAAGGAACCTTAAAGATCATCTAGTTCCAACCCCCCTGCCATGGGCGGGGACACCCTCCACTAGAGCAGGTTGCTCAAAGCCTCATCCAGCCTGGCCTTGAACAGTTTCAGGGATGGTTCACCCACGACTTCATTGGGCAACCTGTTTCAGTGTTTCACCACTCTCTCCGGGAAGAATTTCTTCCTGATATCTCATCTAAATCTCCCTGCTTTCAGTTTAAACCCATTACCCCTTGTCCTGTCACTACAGGCCCTTGTAAAAATCCCACCCCCCAGCTTCCTTGTAGGCCCCCTTCAGGTACTGGAAGGCGGCAATAAGGTGTCCCCGAAGCCTTATCTTCTCCAGGCTGAACAAGCCCAATTCTCTCAGCCTTTCTTCATAGGAGAGGTGCTCCAGCCCTCTCATCATCTTTGTGGCCCTCCTCTGGATTTGTTCCAACTGGTCGATATCCTTCTTAAACTGAGGGCTCCACAGCTGTACACAGTGCTCCAGGTGGGGTCTCACGAGAGCACAGTAGAGGGAGAGAATCACTTCCCTCAACCTGTTGGCCACACTTCTCCTGATACAAGCCAGGTTATGGTTAGCTTTCTGGGCTGCCAGTGCACACTGCCAGCTCATGTCCATCTTCTCATCCACCAGTACCCCCAAGTCCTTCTCCTCGGGGCTGCTCTCTATCCATTCTCCACCCAGCCTGTACTCATAGTAGGGATTGCCCCAAGCCAGCTGCAGGACCTTGCACTTGGCCTTGTTGAACTCCATGAGGTTGGCACGGGCCCACCTCTCCAGCCTGTCAAGGTCCCTCTGGATGGCATCCCTTTCTTCCAGTGTGTTGACCATACCACACAGCTTGGTGTCATCAGCAAACTTGCTGAGGGTGCACTCGATGCCATCGTCCATGTCACTGATGAAGAAGTTAAACAGGACTGGTCCCAACACCGACCCCTGTGGAACGCCAATCGTCACTGGTCTCCACTCAGACATTGAGGCATTGACCACAACTCTCTGAATGCGACCAGTCAGCCAGTTCTTTATTCACTGAGTGGTCCATCCATCAAATCCATGCCTCTCCAGTTTAGAGACAGAGGCACAGGAATGGTAAGTACAGATAAACTGGACTGATTTAGTTTGGCTACTTTTAAAATAAATGCTGCGTAGTCTTTACATTGCAGAGAAGGTGAGAACACTCCCATATACTTCTTCATGTAGGAACAGAGCTTCATAAATGTTTTAATATAGCTTTCTGATTATATCAGATACTTTCATGGGATTTTCATCTGTTTCAAAACAGTTTAATAATTTCTATTTTTAAAACCAAAACATTCAGAGTCACCTATCCACTCATAATCTTACCAGCTAAGATTTGGTCAGTTTTATGATATTTGTCCACTCATACATTTCTCTTCTCTATTGAAAAGTGTCTTATCACAAGTGACTCAGTTTCAGAGTGAATTTAACCTTATGGTATTCTATGTTTACAATGAAAATACAATTTTAATGTTGTTGGAGAGTGAAGACTGAAGCTCAAAACTGGTTTTTTTGTTTGTTTTTTTTTTTCTAGGTTCCTGAATTTCAGCAATCTAAAACTTAAATGTTTGACTGAATTAGCTTTCTCCTTCTTAAAGGAGTAATTATGCCACTTTCCTGTACTTTCGATGTATTGTTCAGAGAGCTTTTTGATAAAATGTCTCATTTTATAAAACCAGCATAATTTAAGATGTAAATAAGAAAATATGCAAAATTATATCTTTTCTTCTTGAAATAACAATGAATTGTAATTATAAAGGGCAAATGAATATCATGAGCACCAACACTCATAACCTGTCATATTGCTTTCTCGATTAATTTGAAATTAAGGAGTTTATTTGCTTTTGACGCATGTGTATAGCTTTAACCATACATCAACAGAAGAATAGAAGTTTAAATGTAATGAAACAAAAATAATTTTATGTACTATGTGGGATGCAGATATGGAATCCATACAATGGACTCTTAAATATATTATTTTCACTAGACACTTTCTTATAATCAGGTTTTCACCTAATGAAAACTTGCTTCCATAGCAGCTGTAAAAATAACTCTAAGGGCATCACATTTTTACAGGCTGTCTTGCTCAACTTCGATTCCATCTTGTTTTGACTCACCCTTCATCATGCAGAGTGCACCCATTTATAGTCTGGTTTAAAAAAACCCTCATTTTCCATGACATTATTGCTCTTGCTACTGTACTTTCTACTCCCATAATTTAGAAACATGGCTTTTAAAGTACTTCTATCTATTTAGTGTAAAGATTTCTATTGAAAAGAAGTAAAATCCCAAAAATTATCTCCCCTGAGAGGACAACAGTTCCAGAGTCTTCTATCAATGCAAGGCAAGCTATATCATATGTTTATTTACAAATATCTGGAGTGCACGAGCTCATGAAGAAATGTATTCATAATTTAATATGAAGCTGCACATACTGCTCTAACTATAGAACCTTACATGAAATTACCAGTGTCCTGTAGACTTCAAAGCCAAACATAAAGAGTTGCTTCAGTCTCACACTACATTAAAAATATTCTATGAATAATTATTAAAAAAAGTTAGAATAGATTAAAAAATCCTGATACCCAAGAGTGGTATACAAAACAAAATAAAAACTCCTTAAATAAAACACACTTTAGTGCACCATATACCTGAATTATAACCCCCATTCCAAGGAGAGCTAAATTAGAAAGATTAGAAAAATAACGGTCATGCCTTTCAATCTGTAGTTAACACTTAATCCAGATGTAATCAACCACCAGAGCTACCACTCTCACAATGTCATAAATTTGTGGAAAAAATTAATTGCAATCCTAGTGTAAAACCTTCCTCTGTCCATCAAGTGAGGAGTTTTTTGTGGGCTTTTTTTCAGTTGAAGAAGTAACTTAACAGAGAACACAATTCTTGAGACTGTTCTTTCTCATAATAGATGTCTCATTTCAGTATATTAAGGCAGTAATTTGATGCAGTGAAATTACTACAATCCTTTTTTTTTTTTTTTTTTTTTTAGTATCCTGTATATTGCTGTTTTTTCCAATTTTACTATTTCAGTGGTCTTTCTATCATGACAACATTTTCAAAGAGGTATAGTAACCCAGGTCATCTTGGATTCATCAGTTTGCAGCAAAGTTCAGCAACTGACTACTCTCAGTTGAGCCAAAATACGAACAAGGATAAAAGACTAACTCCCTCCTCTGACCAGTTTTAGCTTAATTTAAAAATGTTAAATCAGGCAAATGAGGTATTTTGTACATATTTCCCAGATTTACAAATGGTCCTTGATATTCAGTGTTGCTAAACAGGTTATCTTAAATTCTTATCATTGTTTATATAGTCTTTCCTGACATGAAAGAAAGCCCTAGGAAAGTTTTAATCTAGTGATCACAGCAACAGTCTGCTGAAGCATTCTTTATTAAAGATACAGGGAAAGATGTGTTATTCAGAGGACCAGTGAGCAGAATATTGAGAGCTTTTAGAATTAACAACCCCAATGGCATACAGAATTAAAAAGGGAATGGAAAAAGAGATGTTTTCTGCTTGATGTGCCTGTAGCATGCTACCCTGTTCACAGAGGAGAGGGTTCCAATTGCAACATCTATAGTCTTTAAAAGAAACTTTGAGTTATAATCTGTATCATCATCTCAGTCAAATATTTTAAGAAAACTCAGAAAGAATACTGCTTAAAAGGGAAGGAAAGGACATCATGAGAATCAACATAAGTTGATGTCCAGAGCTATCATGGTTTAGTTATTTCTTCATAACCAATTAATATGTTAATTTTGATTTTGGAAATTTTCCAGTTTCGTGTCTGGATGTGTTGTGACAGTCTTCCTCTCATGACCAAAAGGCCTTACTTTACTGGTTTCCCAGCTCTTCTTATGGACTGCTTTTGTAGTATCTCCAAATACTAGGATTGGAGTTACTACTTCTAAGAATGAAAAATATTTCCAGTATTATTGTTTAAAATTAGTTTTTGGTGTTCAAATGTAGCAATATATATACATATGTGTACATGGTATAGGTTCTTTGTTCCCAGCTTCTCGAATAGAGGACTTATTTGAGAATTGGCTAACACTTTTAGGGGTTTTATTATTAAGAAGCAATATGCCAGATTCTATTGAGAAATAAGCTATATATAACCACTTCTAAAGATAGTATTAAATATAATGCATATCAGGGACTATGAAGCAAAACAACAGTGTAGACAACTATTAAATATGTTGCAGCCTAACAAGGAAAAAGAATAAAACCCATAAATATTACATTTAAATTAATCTAAGCTAAGTAAACAAGACTGTGATAGAATATTTCACCAAATTCTGAGTTCATCTTCCTTTTTCTTCTACCTCTATCTTGTTTAAAATAGAGAACAAGCCAGCATGAACAATCAGGGTGTCTTGCCCATGGTGACAGCTCACTATGAGAACTTTACTCCTTTCACTATCTCACGGAATTTATTGCTGCCTTTTCTATCAACATCCCTTGCCACCTCTACAAGAAAATTGCCTGCCCTCTGGGATAAAGAGAGCTTTTTAGCTTCATAGGAGTACAGCACTGAGCAAGGCAATCCATATTTCCCAGCAGGAATCTCTGACTAAGTGATCTCAGGCTTCACATTACAAGCTTTTAAAGAGACTACAGATCACCTATCAAAGTTCACAGTACTTTGAATTCTACATATTCAGACACTGCATAACACAATTTAGAGAAGCACATGTGACTGTCCCACTCTTTTAAGCTCTCTTAACTAGGCTGTTAAGTAATAGAGCTGTGACATATAATTTTTGTATCCAACTAAAAAAAAAAAAGATACTTGCAAAGGTGGTATATAAGGCTTCCAGCAAAAGATACTTCTTTTTCTTTCTTTGTTTGTTTTAATTTCTTAAATAAAACCCAAAAACTTTACTTAAAGGAAATTAAGACTGTGATTTTACTCTGCCAGATTAGTACCTCATCTTTATCAAATCAAACTTTCCTTCTGACAACTCTACTTCAAAATCTGGTATTTTTGTCTTGGTCCTGGTTTTACTTCTGTTTCCACTCTTTAGCCTACTGTCTGTGCTAGTTTTGGTGGAGATTCTACTTAATTTTAGAATCTCTTTTTGGTCACATTGAAATAAAATAGCATTTTGAATAGAAGTATTCTTTTTAATAGTGTCAAGCTAATTGATATAATATGAAAACTTCTTAATTTGTCTCTAGTGTAGCCAGAATACTATTTTACTTATTACTTAGAATATGATGAAAATCAGACCAGCAGTACAAAACTGAAATCTGCCATGGGCATTGTCTTAGAAGAAACACTTCTCAGAAAACGTACTGGTCTCCCAATAAGACATTGTCAGGAA
Organism: Rhynochetos jubatus; assembly: GCA_027574665.1. Lineage (NCBI taxonomy): Eukaryota > Metazoa > Chordata > Aves > Eurypygiformes > Rhynochetidae > Rhynochetos > Rhynochetos jubatus. The sequence goes on along the minus strand of CM050690.1, from coordinate 43,421,908 downwards.
ACAACAGATTTTATGGAACTACATGCTACAGTATAACTGATCACTTGGCAATACTGTCATGCAAGTGGGTAGGTTACAATTTTGAACTTTTTAAGGTATTTTCTTCTCTCTGGCTTTGCCAATATTGCAGATAATGTAGTACAGAATTATACAGAAATATCTGTTAGCATCTTACCATTCAAATTAATGGAAATAAATTTTATTTCCATTTTCCAAAATTTTCCAAAATTTTATTAGAAAATATGTTGTGCTTTTTTCTCCTTTTCATAAATTTTTCTTACAACAAAAAAAAACAAAATTTAACATTTCTAAATCCTCTTGTGCTGGGTGAAATAGCAGCTACTCTCCTTTAGGCCAAAGTAAGAAGAAGGGAAAAACAACTGAAACAAAACAGAGCAAGTACCATAAGTGGAACTGAACAATGGTCCTTTATCTAAGCTTTGACCGTAGACAACTTCTGGTGTTCTTCAGAGAACTGCAGCCTTATCTCTTCTCATAAAGTACCTAATAGAACATTTTTAATGTAATGAAAGTGGTTGATTTCAACAACACACTACACATTAAAGTTTTTTTTTTCATACCATTTCTCTTCAATCTGTTCCTTTAAAAAAAAATCTTTCTAATCTCATCATTTATTGAAGTATCTCTAAATCTAATGTTGTTTACTTCCTCTGAAAAAAAAGACAGTATTATTAAAATTAAATATGAAAGTGTAATACTATATATATATATGTTTTTCAAAATTATACACATGTGGATTAAAAATATCTGACAAATATTGACAGCAAGCAGAGATCTCACAGTCATCAGCCTAGAACTTCTTAAAATGAGGATTTCTCTAATATTTGAGTATCTATCAACTGATATAATTACTCTTTGTCAATGATTTAAAAAACATTCATACAGTATTCCTCAATATAAGTTTTTAATCTTAATCAAAATATTGCTTTACTTTTGAACATGGCTGCACTATAGTAATGAGAATCTGTTAGCAGGCAAAATAAAAGTCATACACTCTTTCCAAATGCCATTACTTCCCATTTACCTATGCTGAATTTAATCTGCTCTTGTTGCTAAACATGCAATTAGCTAGATCATTTTGAAATGGTTCTTTCCTTTCTCATCCCTTGCTTAGAAGTGTTTTTCAGTCAACAATCACCTCCATTTAAGCATATGTAATAAATATACCTTTTTTAAGGTAAGTATTTCAATGTACTTTTGTCTGAAAACCATTTTCAATGGTTTTGCTCCTGTATTTTGCATTGTATGTGAAAATCAAACCGGAAACGAAGTTTCATACTGAAAGGTAAAATTCTGCTCTATTTTTGTTAATTTCTAGAAAATTTGTATGAAAGCTGAGCTGCAGATCAACAAAGAACAATAATTCTAGGCATATTCATAACAATACAGACATGCATACTTTTTGTCTCTGTACACAGTTTAGATTTTGATTCAAAGTACAGATTGAAGTATTATGGGTTTTATTCACTAGCCTGTAATCAATCCTTTACTTCACAACATCAAAAAAACTATCTAGCCCTTAAATCCCCTAATATAAAAGTTTTGTTCCAATCCTATATTTATAAAACAGAAATTAAGGGAGAGTGATGGGTCTCAAAATCCATTTAAAAAAAAAAAAAAAAAAAAAAAGTGTGTGCTTCAATTTCAAACCACAATAAATAAATTTTGAAATGAGAATGAAACATAACCTTCCAAAACACCTACTTAAAGCTATAGAGGTGCTGCCTGTATGACATTTGTGATTAAGATTCAAATTTATGCTTTACATACTATTCTTCTCCTAGATGATGGCGAGGCCTGATCATTATGGTGGTGGTTCTGCGAAGACCTTTCTTATATGACCAAATATTTTAACCTGGATTTGAAATTATTTCCCCAATTCAAGTTCAGTTAAAGTATTCTATATTCTCTCTAAACAAGTCACAAATTTATTGAATTAAATATATATTTTCTGGCAAATATAGACACTAAATATACTCACACACCAAAAAAAAAAAATCATACATAATTTATTTGCATTCTAAAATAATAAATGACAGAAATTGAAGTGGATCATTTTTCATACCCAACTGCATTGGTTGGTTGGTTGTGGGGTTTTTCTGTTTGTTTTTGTTTTTTTTTTTTTTTTTAATATGACAGTATTGTAACTGTACTTTCCTTCTAACTACAGGTTTAGAGGCAAAGATGCAATTTCATGATTCATAGATTATCACTGGCTACCTATGTGTAGATGGTTATTCATCAGCCATGATACCATTTGCACAAAACTGGAATTCAAGATAACTATTAAGAAAAATCACAGCGGGTTTTCCTTCATGATAGTTGTCATACAATTAGTAGAACTGTGCTAAGTCTTAATTCAGTGAAGGAGTTATACACACAATGTTTTGCAATGAACTTCTGTGGGACTTAATGTACATTTGGGGAGAAACAAAATAAGCTTCCAACATGCATCTGAATTAAATCCAGTATTATAATCTCTGGCAGTTTACTTAAGTAAACAACTTTCTTGACCACTTTCATCAGAATTTAGGCAATTTATTTTACTGGGGAGGGAAGTAATCAGTAAAAGACAAAAATGTATTCATAAGGCACATCAGGTCCCTGCATTACTCATGAACCTCCTATTCAAAGTCTTGCAGTTCATGTCACAAACTGACTCAAAATAACAAAGGAATAATTTTTAATTTTTCTTTTGTCAGTACCCTAATTAATATGATTATCTATATGTTTATTATTCCTATAACTGGTTTAATATCATATTATACTTAATTAGGTTTTCTGGATTTCTTCTACTTCCTTGGGTTTTTACTAAAATCTCTTATATATCACTAGGCAGAAACCTAAGTTCTCTTATTAGAATATTTGAAGTTACATAGTAAATACTACTGCTGTTTTGGAAAATTCCAAGCAGGACCTTAAAGGAAGTAAGCAGTTCCAATTCTTCTGACATCATCTAATTGTTTGGGAACCGTAGGAAACATAGGTGAATGTAAATATTTGCCAGTTAGAAAATATTATAAAGTATTAATGACTATTTTTAATAAAGATTTTCTATACATCTGTAGATGTATTTACAGCATTCAGTATTAGTACAAAAACATATTTTAGGTTTTTTTAATGAGAAACTACAGTTAACAGCTGCAATGCAGAATTTATCAAAAGCAGTAACAGTATGAGTCCACAAACTTTCCATTGAGAAGGTGACCACTGTTAGAGAGCACTAGATCAAAGGTAGCGAAGAATTAACTTATCTCCACCTCAGTTACCTTACAAAGGTATGCAGTGCTGGATCCTGAATGTGTAAACACACAATTGTGCATCGTATTACATGCAAAATATGCATTGGAGTGAAGACTACAGCCCACTACCAATGTTTCAAGCCATTGCCTTACTATGAAAACACAAATTTTCTCTCTACTCTGATGTCCATTCATTTCTGTAAACAGGTCTGGAATTCTGTGAAATAATTTTAATGTGATAACAATGTGAAAAATTCTGGGTAGAATGTAGCAATGTAGAAAATTCAGAGTTTGTAACTTATCACCTGGAAAATTGGTTGAATTACTATAAAATCTTGGTAGACTTAAATGCACCTTTCCACATAGGTTATATACACCTCACTTTAAGGATGAGTCATTATGATCTTAGTCCAAGGTACTAATGTTACTAATACATTTTCTATGTCACTGTACGACATCTCCATTTCTTTGCATACCTCTGGTACATGCAAAGGAAGAAAGGGTTATTAGAAAAGAATATCAGTTTGAATGAAATATATCAAATCTATTGTTTCCATCAATAAAACCAATCTAGAATTTCTAAAACTATTTTTCTATATCTAAGAATTTGTTCCTATAAAGAAACCAAACATTTTCATTCTTGTTAAATTAAAGATCATTGATCTGGAAATTCTTAGTTTGTCAGCAACTAATGATGATCTGAATACAATAAGGTCAAAGAGAAGTCTACCAAAACCAGTAACATATGCAACTGGAGCTTCCAAAGACATAACATCATAAAGTGGAAAGACAGTGGATTGTAAATCATCTCTGCTTGAGAGTATCCTCGAGGTTCCTTTCAAATATACCAGTAATTTAAATTTAGTATAAGGTCTGCAGTTTGTTCATTCTCAGAAATGATGACACAACTAACTAGGTGCCAGTCAGTTGTCACAGGGCACCACATTTTACAAGCAACAAGCAGTACATGAAAAACTTTTTTTTTTTAAAAAAAAGGCAATTTACACATGCATTCATTTAGTGATATTAGCTACATCTCATCTAGGTTTGTGAAATCTGTTGTATTTATACTTACAATTTATTTTTTCCAGAGGAAATGAAACCAGATTTAAATCCTTACTGATAAGAAGAAAAGGAAAGGGAAAATAACAAACAAACAAACAAACAAAAAACCACAAACCCAAACCTACTATGTAAAATCAATCATTTTAGTTGTTTTTCACACAAAGCAAATGATCAAGGGTTCACGTATCTACATAATCTGCACTGGGAATTGTCATTCACTGTTTCTCTAAGGATTTCCCACCTCACTCACCTTATGATGTAATACTATGAAAAGTCTTTATTGCTTTGTCCCACTACTCTACAGTAGTCTTTGAAATATCTTTACTTCGGAATATCACTTAGGGTATGCTATGGAGCCTGGCTATATATACAATGAAGCTGACGTGTAGGTTGTCCTGTAAACAATTGTCCATTCTGCACAAAAGAATTACTTAGAAATTCACATTAAATTTCTAGCTAGTGAACTGTTGATTTGAAAGTCTGCAGCTCTGTAAAGAAGCTAAGGGAATAGATGAAAAGATTTTGCTTAAACTTTGGAAGAGTTATAATAGAAATTTTCATTTGGATAAAAATTAACTAAAAATATAAGGAAAGTGAGAAACTTAAGGAAAAGATGCTATGGATAGAGCTTAATTGCAGGATTTGCTACTAATTCCTCCATATGATTTTCAACTAACAGTATATTCGCATGGACTTGGAAAAAAAAAAAGAAAACAGGAAAGAAAAAAAAAACAACCATGTTTCTACTACATACCCATCATTTCAGGAAGAAAACATCAAAAATTCCTATACAAACTGATTGTTTTCTTCTGAAACGGTCATTCATTAATATTTAAATTCTTAAAGTCTGTCCAAAGGACAGGAAAGAGTTGTCAAGCATATAGGTACTCTTGGGATATTGTCAGTTTTCTTCTATCACCTATAAGTACTACTGGTATTTCATAGGTATCTGAATGGAAATTCTAATAACTCTGTGCCCAAGTACTCATTGAGACACACATATTCCATCAGTCTTCCTGAACATGTGAGCAAGTAATTTCCAGTAGACTTTACTCTATCATGGTATAGCAATATAGTTCAAAGTGCCAAAAAATACTAACTTCTTTTCAAACTGACACTGCTTCCAGTATAACATCTGCTAAAGCAGAAAGGCATAGTCACCTAGGCATTCAATAGAACAAAAAAGATGAGATGACTAATGCAGATGTGGGCTTCTGTATAATATAGTGCACAGAATAAAAAAGTCACAAGGTCACTTCTGAAATGCAATATGATAACTTCAGTCAGTCCTTGAATTTGAGGTTATTGTTTTTGTAAAAGTCAACACAAATGTCTCTTTTATTCCAAACAATACAAAATCTCTTCAATCTTTGAACAGATTTATGACCAGTGGAAACCTACTGAAACATTGGGAAATAGCAGACAGTAACAGATCCTTGTCTTATAAAGACAGGGATTTTTTTTATATTTTAAGAAATTTTTAAATTATATGAGTATGATCAATCTTTTATAAGAACTATTTTTCTACTTAAGATGCTGGAAAGACTGTAAATTCAGTGCCACAAAAAATTAACTAGATCATCTTGTAACTTATATACTACATGGAGAATTTTTTTTTGTCTTTTCTCTTCTCACTTAAGTAACACTAAACATGTCACCCAGAGTGTTCAGTGGTGTAAGTGATAATACACATGCAGCTTCAAAAGTTATACTATGGTATTTATTAAATATCATAAAAAATCCCTTAAATGAATGGTCATTATATTGAATTCCAGATCAGTAAGGTTTTTACATTATTTGAAAAACTCTTTAGAAATAAATTTAATTTCCTCTCCTAAAAGCTATCTTTATGTCTTCACATATTTAGGTGGAGTAGAGAGCATTAGTTAATAATATATTTTAAGCTACTACAGTTAAAATAATTTTGAATAGTAACACTAGACTAAATTTGAGAACTTAATAACAAAATGCTCTTTACACTGACATGCAAGATTTATATTCCTGCATGTAAATTTTAGCTCTTTGCAATGCCTTGAGTTTCAGTTTGAGCATGGTACAACATTAAGAAATATTTAGAAGCTGTATATCTGCATGAGATCTGTACTTTGTTTTCTTAATTTGCTTGTGAAGTAACTCTTGATCATAGCTGTACAACTTATTTTAATGGAACAGTGTACTGGAAAAAAGAATTAAAATGTTGCTTTGTATTAATTTGTGTTATATTACATATGACAGCTTCTCTCAGTGTGCCTTTTTTTACAGAGGTTGAATGTCTCACTAAATCTATTTGCATTCCTTGATTTTAATAAGCCTTTAAATAATAGTTGTAAAATTCAGTTCCAAAATAAGTCAGCTTTCATTAAGGTAATTTTAGGCAATGGTTCCACAGCTGTTTTGAGATTTGTTTCCTTACAGTTAGAAGGGTTAGTACTGCCATGACTATTTGATGATTAGAAGGCTACTCAAATGGAGTTATAATAAAACTACTAGTCTTTGAGTGGAAAGGACATATCCTTAGAAGAAGTCATCTGCAAAGCACAAATACTCTTTGTTCTCTGCAAAACAAGACCTAGTTTCCTACCATTAATCAGACCTCCTTAACTCTGCAAAAAAGAAGTTAGTTTCTATACTAAGCCATTTATAAACTACTCAGGAAATAATAGTTTGTGAACAAATCCTACTCATTGTTTTGGTAGATACAAACTGTCACACTATATAATTCTTAATGAATGATTATAATAAAAAACCCAAAAAACAAACAAAAACCCCCAATACGATGTAAGCTGACCATGAGGAAGTAAGGGGCCTCTGCAGCTTTAATTTCTCCTGTGTACATTTGGAAAACTTCAAAGTCCAGCTGCCTTTTCTAGCCTTGGTCAAAAATTTCCTGTAGTTTCAAAACAGTGTATTGGAATATGAATTTGGTTTTCACTCAGCACTGGGATTAGTGACCTTGTCAAGTAGACCAATCTACATTGTGTGTACTGCACAAATGTATGCATATATATGTAGATATAAACTTACAAACATAAGTATATAAGGAAGTATTATGCATCTGTGTGTGCACACACATACCTCAAAGACAAAATCCTTTTTAATTTTGAGCTCCTGCAAAACATATTTTCTTGTATTGGAACAGTGCAGTTCTTCAGAAGGTAGACAAACAATAAGGACTTAGATAAGGTCACATGTTTAAGCAAAATAAGCTAAACCCATAATAATTTACACTATGCATATTTCTACTGAGAGTGAAAAGAAGATAACACAGGCACTGGAAATTAGGTTCATCACAATATGTGAAACTAGCATCTGAAATGTAAGAAAGATTAGCCACTGTTTCCTTGGCAGTTGTAAAAATATTTCTAACATTTGTGTTCTATATGTTACAATCAGAAGGCTTAAATTTATAACATCTATATTTTCTTTTGTTACACTATTGTTTATTTTTTTAAATTGCACATGAAGTGGAAATGAGAAGAAGGGGAAGAAAACCTCAAAATTCACACTTTAACCACCATGCTGGATTTAGGAAGTAAAGAGAATAATAACTATTTTTATAGTGTGAGAGGTCTTTTGACTTTAAGGGAACCATTTATCTCGTACCAAAAGAGAATCAGACCTCATCTTTTTAGGGTTGTACACTGTCTTTGATTTTACAGGCTATCACAGTGCTTTACAAACTACAAAATTATACTTACTTACATTCTCTTTTACAGTAAAATATTAAGCATTGTTAAGATTTGCATTTTCTACTGATGATAAGTAGAATGCTTGAAAAAAATGTTATTTTCATTGATAATTATTGCATAGTTATCCAAAGGCCAGTAAAAGCTGAATAAGTAGTCTTAATATGATTCTTTTCACACATCACGAAAATATGTACTTAGTGCATAAACAAGTCAGTCTGAATCGTCATCATGTTTACTACCATGGTTCTAATAAAATACACAGATTACAGTGTTAATTTTAATACACAGTATTTCCCTTCATTAGATGTATTTGTGCTCAATGAACACATAATGTCAGCCAAAAATGTCAGTTTGTGAACTTAGTACACAAACAATGATCAAGTTAGTGGGTAAGAAACCACCCAAATAATCTCCATCAAAGTAAGTAAAAGCAGTATTATTTTAAGGACACCTGATTTGATTCTCAATTTTTAACCAGATAGAATGAGAAATTACTAGAGAACAAGAACTCCAGCAGTAAAAATCTTAGTTATCACATATCCCATATCAAAGGTTACCCAAGAAAGAAAGAGACTCTCTCTTCTGATAGTTTTCTAAATCACTTCATCTGAGAGGAGATCACCCTATGAGGTAGCGTGGGAGTTTAGTTCTTCCTTCTTTGATGATTTTAACCTCCTTGAGGAAACTGATCTTTTCAGTGTTATTCTTTTTCAAAAGAAGGGAATCATAATAATAGGAAGCTGCATGTCAAATTTAACAGTTAACATAACAATTAATTAAAGTGACCACAAGTGGTTTGGCTTCTTTTAGCTGTATTGGTTTTAATGCTGAAAATAACTGGCACACAATAACCAGCAGACAATGGAGAATGTTAGCTGTACTATAAGGAGCAGAGATTCTGCAATGAAGTTTATAATTTTCAGGTAGACATTGCTCATATTCATACTTATTTGCTGCTATTAGCATTCTGCAACTTAACAAAGACATCACCTTGAACTTTCTTCCTGATGATTACCCATTTTCTCTCCTTGACAACTGACAAGCTTGACAGACTTGTTAAACTGCCAGATTTGTAATTTGCAGAAGACCTTCCTCAATAGTACCTGGATAAAAGCAAAGAAGTGCTATTATGTGAAAGCATGCATTTTAATGCAACTCTTATCTGAAACCAACTGCTGGCACAGCAACTGCAAGTTTTTCATGAGTCATGGAGAAAAAGAGTGTAACAAGTCTCAAAGAGTACCTGGGCTGTGATTTGATCTCTTTTAAAAGTTTCAGCTCCATTTAGCTAATAAGCTTATTCTTAATTTCTGATGTTCAAAACAAACTAAATAATTAGACCAATTAATAAATTGGTTCCTGGCTTCCATATCTGTATATACTTGGTACTTAATGCTACATGTACATGGTTCCAGTAAATAGTTTAAATTAAAATTCAATCTGATCCTTTTTTCAGCTTTCTTGGTATCATTTTCTGTAGATTGCAGTAAAAAAAATTACACTCTGGTTTGAAAATTCCCTAAGTAATTTCAGGAACTCTATGAATCATCATTATGGTTTCTAAAACATACTCTTCTCTGATGCAGCTGTGCTATGAAGGTTCAGAATTTGAGGGAAAGAGCACTCATAGTCCAAAGAGAAAACATCCATATTGATGGGTTAGTTTTATCTTGTACGATTTTCTCTCGTATATGATTTAAATACTATGTAGTATACCTATTAGTATTATAATATTCCTAGGATTTTTGATTTCCAAAAAGGAAAGCATGGGTAAACGTGAAGTCCAGTATTAACACATTGGCATGATCAGTGTAATGTGACATGCAATTCCATCTTTTCCACCAAAAAGGAGAGTTACCAATATTGTATGGAAATTGCAAGTATGTGATTGACATGTGAGTGTTCTCTCTAAAATTTATCCACCAGACAGTACAAGAAACCTGGGTGTGAAAAGCCAACAAAGCAACTGGAAAAGAAAACCATTAAAAGTAGAGGCAAGGTAATTTCCTACATCCAAGTATCAGACAAAGCTCTGTTCAAAAACCCTGTTACTTTGAGGTACATTTGCTAGCCAACTTTATACATTCACATATATACTTGGAAGATAGCCTAAAAAGTAAAGAACTATTGGAGCAAAACACATATAGATAAATTAGAATACCCTTTAAGATTACCAGTTTTTTCCAGTGACCCTCTTCATGCACGCTTTTGATTTGTTTTTATAAGGCATCCTCTAATTAATTTGAGGCCACAGGTTTTTTTCTTGCCAGAATTAGAGGTTAGAGAACTTGAATGCAGCATTGACCAGAGGGCCATGTCCATGTCTGTTTAGTGACAGAAAGGATACAATTATGAAATATCAAACAAATGTTGAAGTTCAGAAATTAAACAAGAGGTTAAAGGGGCAAAACTATTCACAAAGATTATAATTTTAAAGCATTAATATTCATATCCATAAGGACATGTTTCCCATGAATACAAGCCAAACCTGATCTGCAAGATACAGATGGAGTACTCTAGCTTTTTAGTTGTTTCCTTTGATTATAATGACATATGTTACCAAGGGCAGAAGTGGTCGACTTCAATGCCGCTGAATCAAAAATATGAACACTTAAAATGACAGAAATTGGCTCTGCTTTTTAGGTTAATGGGAGCATAATAGACCTCAATAAACCTGTTTTCCCCTCCTTCCCATCAGCAAAGGCCAAGCTCACTAATGCAGCACATGAAAAGAACATTTAGCAAGTTAGCAGGAGCTTGACTTAACCAAGGTTGGACTGGATGTCTCTGTTCTGCTAAGGAGCAGCTAGAATATTTAGTATTTATATTGAAAGGTTTAAACGTTTGTTGGTTTTGTGGTGGGGTTTTTTCTGTGTTTTAGTTTGGGTTGGGTTTTTTTTTGTTTGGTTGGTTTTTTTTTTTTCTTCCTGAAATGTTTAAATTGCTCCATAGATAAACCTACAGGTAACTAAAACATTGAAATGAGATCTACTTTTGTAGCTCTAAAATGCAGACTATTTAAACTGTATGCCACCAGATAAATCACCTAAATTAATTACTACTTTTTCTGTGCGTCTGTACAAACTTAGTCCCTAAAATATTTCTGTTTAACAAAATTTAGGTGTGACTGCATCCTTCTGACATTCTTGTGCAAGCTCCATCCAAAGTAAACCAACTACATGGTGAGATGAGTTCTGTCGCAATGTAGAACCACAGCTGCCTTTGTCTCGTTGGAGAGTTTTCTCCTTTTGATGGCTGAAACATAAAAATTACTTTGTTGCTGCAATTTTCCCACTGCTTTTATCCATTCCAGGGGAATACAATAAGCAAAATGATGTTGCAGCGACATCTCTGTTTTGCATTGAAGGATCATACGTAGGCCACAGCTCTCTGATTGAAGACAAGAGCACAGAACATATATGTGGGGATTTAGTGCTGATTCCTAGTGCTAACCAATGCCTGTCAGTGAATGGCAGTCAGCCTGCCTAGCTACAAAACCAGATGGCAGTATACGCAAAAGGTATATGACTATCTAGTGACGATGGACCAGCATAGTCTTAAAGCAATTTTCAATGGAGAAACTGGTTGAGAAATTTAAAATTACTGTTTTCATAAAACTAATCTTTTATTAGTATCACAACCTTCTTTAATTACCATTTTTTCACTGATAATGGAGCCATGTATGCATAGTTGAAAGAGTGGTTGACGATCATTAACTACATTTCATTTGCCTCAGAGGAAAAATAAGAAAAACACCATAAAGATGTAGATAGGCTAGGGGTGAGGACAATCTGAAAACTAGATGACAATTTTTAATAGTAGGTGAAATAATTTTACCAGAGTAAAGAATATCCATCACAGAAAACTGATATCTAGTTTTATAGAATGGAAAGGAAAAGGAAAAGGGGAAAGGAAAGAGACATTCTGTTTTATCACCAAGAGGTTTAAAATTTCAATTTTGTTCTGGATTGAAAGAACACAAAGATATTTTAATATAAAAGGTAAATGAGCACTCATAGTTGGGATAATATTTAAACAGTTATTATAATACAGAAACATCTAGATATCATACTTGACTAGTGTATACTATGGAATCACTCTATTGAAAAAAAAGTAATTCATAACAAATACTCAAACGCTTCTGCAGGTCACAAATAAAATTGGTAAAATCTTGTGGGTTTCCAAAACAAATAATCATCTTCTAACATTAATATTACCTTTGATTTGATATTTGTATATATTAACCACATCTCTTAATCTCATTTTTGCTCCATTCATTGAAAAAAATGTATGATAAACTTGTTATTGAATAGAATATTCTGTTTTATGGAGAATTCATGGCTATAAAAAGCTTTAAACTTTTTGATGAAAGATAAATGTCTTTTTTTTTTTAATTGTAAAATAATTATGATATAATAAATCTAGGCATAAGAAGGTCTTAAAGCTAGGGTTTTTGCATTTTATCCCTGTGCAGGGCTTTATGACCAGACCTTAGAAAGAGTTTCTACTCTTAAACACTCTAGTCCAAAGATAATGAAAAACTTCTTATGTATTTAATCTAGAACTTTTTCACAAACCATTTAATTACAAAAGAAACATATTAAGGTTTTGTTGGTTTGTTTGGTTGTGGGGTTTTTTAGTGAAAACTATGCCTATGTATACATGGCTGTATGAAATATATATAAAAAGAAAATTATTCTGAAATAATCTTTAACCTTTTCCTAGCTTGCTCCACAGAATTTATCTGAACATATTTTTAATTATTCAATCTTTTATTTTAATCAATTTATTTCACATATTGTGGAAACTATTGAAGGGGAAGCTTAAATGCTACGTGATCAAGTAAACTCCCTGTGGATTCACAGCACAATTGTCCCCCTTTTTAGTTATTTTTCTGAGATTTAGACCTTTTTGTGTGTGTGGTTTCATTCTGCTAAGCTTTATATATGCTCTGTAACCAGAAAATCAAAAAGAATATTTGAGGAATGGATCTGAAAACATTTATGCAAAGTCTGAAAGATACAGAGAAAGTAGTAGTAATATCCACTGTAAGAATTTACTCAGGTGGGAGGTTATGTGACAGAAATTTCTCATGAATGATCAAAGGTGAGATGTTAGAGAAAGTTACAATTTTGAGGGAAAACACAGGTTTATAAAAGCAGCAGATTTAAAAAAAAAAAAAAAAAAAACAAACAACAAAAACAAACCAAACAAACAAAACAAAACAAACAAAAACAAACCAAAACAAAAAAAAACCCCCACACTTTCAGAATCAGCTACATCTTTTTTGTGATTTTATGTTTTAATTGGTTCACCAGAGTTATCCTCTATATTCAAAATAATAAATAACCAGGAATGAATTCTTACAAACTTTTCTGGTTGTAGCTCTGGCAGTAGTTTCAAGAATGCCTCATCCACGAGAATGTAATCTTGACTGAGTTCTATTTTCTCTGTTTTCTCTTGTGAGCATATATCAAGTTTGAATGATTTTATTGAAAAACACTTCAATATGCATCAACTTCACTCTAAGTATAACCTCAGCACAATCTCTGACCTCTTATACTTAATGCATTGTTTTATGTAATATAAAATCTTCTTGTTATTTTGCAATTTTTTTAACCTCATTTGTCTGTGCACTGCTGTTCCTCTTGTAGCAGTATTGACTTTTATAATTCACCTTCTGCTGTTAGCTATTCTTTCTTCATTATTCATACTATCACTAGAAGAGCTTCTATAAAAAATAGCATTATTGTACCTTATTGTTCACAAAATCACTGAAATGACATAGCAAAGGGAAGTGATGGATTCTCTATCTCTTTAACTCTTTTGACCAAGATTGTATGTATCTCTGAAAGGAATTCAAAAAAGGTTACTGAGAGATTAATAATGCTGAGATGTTGTGTTTTATAGTGACCAGGAACAAATGAACAAATTGTCTAAAAGATCTGTTGTGCCCTATATAATGTCAAATGATCTTATAGGAGAAAGGTGGGGTTACTTGTGGGGTTTTTTATTAATGTTGAAGTTAAATTTGGTATATTTTTAATCAAAGTCATTATTATATACATGGCATAATATTTTTATTTTATAGATGGTATAAAATTCAATATCTCAAAAAACCCAACACAACCCCAAACAATTATAATTTCCATTTCTAACACAAAAAAAGGTCATAGAAGCAAGGCCTCTATTTAATAACAACAGTGTTTCCTGTACTCTCTGAAATCCAAGGAACAATTAAAGTTTCAGCAGTTAAAAATTATCCATTAATTAGAGTTGGAAGCAAGCACCCATTAAATACAGGTGATAACCATAAATCAGAACAATTAGTCTGTCTAAAAAAGCAACATGATCAAACCAGAAACTCTCTACCAGCTGCTCATTTAATCTTAGGTTGCAGTGTTTTTCTGTTCTGAGAAGACAAATCTGTATGGGATGATGCTGAAGTTTTACAGCTTTGCATCCCCCAAGGTTATTCCTTACAAGAAAGTGCAGCCTGAATTCACATCCCTGCTAAGATTTTTGCATATAAACACCTTCAAAACCATCAATAGTTTCAAAGAAACATGAATAAAATTAAGAAGAAACTTGAATAAAATTATAATCTATGTAGTTTTTGTAAATCTGAGTGAAATACATTGATAGAGTTCACTTGCCAAAATAATTCAAATAGATATCAGTGTCGTATGATGAAATGTAATATAATCATTAGAATCACAAGTGCAAGATATAAGTCCTACCATATTAATGCAAAAGAGAAGGGGAAAAAAAAAAACCACATACCCCCCCCCAAAAAAAAAACCCAGAGACCTTATATAGAGCTTCAAGGTTCCCGCATTAATATGGAGAGAACCAGAAATAGGACAGGACAAAACCAGAGAGACAAAGAGGAATATTCCATTTATTTCTTTACCCTAAGTACTCTGCCTATCATGGAAGGACAGTTAGTAGTGTGACTCAGATTCTATTAACCCATAAATTTTATTGAACATCAGCCCACTTGTATTTCAAAGTAATTCATTTTTTGCAGGTGTCATAAATAATACCAGATCTTCAAGAAACATCTAAATATCTGTCTACTTTCCAGCAAAAAAGTGCAGGGACAAATAGGAATTTCTCACTAAAACTGACTTGGTTACCGGACCCTTTGGGAAACACAATTATTCTTTCAAGACAAAATAGAAACCAGGTATATTTGACTAGTGGTTTTCCTAATTTTTATCATGCCTTATTTTCTTGCTCCAGTCTCTATCTATGGATTTCACAGCAGTTCAGAGAGAGAGAACATATGCCAACTCCCAGACTATTGCTGTTACAGCTTACTCTAATTTATGCTTTCTCTTCCCTCATACTTTGCATGAATGATAGAAGAGAAAAACTTCTGTAACATGTAAGAAGATGGCAGGATATTACAAGTATCTAACCATTAGAAGTGCTCTCTAAGTAAGCAATAAAAACCTAATAATAAGTACTTCTTTTTTTCTCTCATTATAACTCCATTGTAACACTACTGCAGAATAGCCCTTGGCCAGCACAGTGCTAAGAGGTTATTAGCCAGAGTGATTAGGACCTCTTCCTGCAAGGCAGAAAATAAAATTAAAAAAAAAAAAAAATATCTGGATGGCGAATTCACTAACTGTAGTCTACTTAAATTATTTAAGTTCAACAGAGATCTAAATATGTGAAAGTTTCAGTATTGTTTGGAAATAAATGGTAAGAAACCATTGAGAAAAACTGTGCTCTAAGAACCATTATAGTTTTTTACCATCCCTAAAAGGTGGGATATAATTGCAGATAAAAATCACCCTTCTACAATCATATTATGGACTTCAGATATAAAGTTATAAGTGAAATAATCCACTTTTTTAGTTTCTTTGGTTCAATAGTTTCTTTCACTTACTTCTGTTGAAAAATTGTAGAATGCAAAATTATCGCTACTAATAAGATTAGTTTCTGCCCCTAAATGAGCAACAACTGTCATTTATCAGAAGATGTCAGATACTCAACTGTGCTTCAAATATAAATATATATATATATAAAAATACCACATAATATAAATATGTTCTTAAATATTTTATATAAAATGACCACAACTATAAATACAGTCAACACAGTCAATCCAAGAAATTGTACCAACCTATGCATTGTTTCAGGTTTCCTGTATTAATATATCATTTACTAGAATTTCATTTCACATGATGTGCTTTTCAAGTATGTTGGTCAAAAGCAAAAGCTTTTCAAGGGGGCACTTCAAAATAATGAAACAAGTTCTGCAAATACAGAAGAATCATGATGGAAGGGTGGAAAAGAGAGACAGTTCTAAGTAACAGCTTTCTATTGGTTCTTTTTCTCCTTGGAATCAGCCTGAACATTTATTTTTTATGCTACAGGGAGCCCTTTGTAAAGAGCTGGAAATTCATCTTACATACTCAGCTGTATCTTAGGTCAAGTACTGCTCAGTAAACATTCATAGAATTGCACATGACAGATAATATTTCAGAATGGCTTCTTCAGTCCTATGCTGCCCATTCTTTAGTGCTAAACTTCCATAACTGAATTAATATTCAGCTGAATTAATAAATGTATAATTATCTATTTTATACCAAAATTAATTTAATTATATGAGGAATTGAGCAGAGGAGCCAAGGTTTGGATGTATATGCTTAAAGCTGAAGACAAAAATATTATTAGCGGTAACTTCAAAAAACACAATATATTCCTGTTTGTTTCCACTCTACCTCCTCCCTCCCTGCTCCTCCAGCCCCGGCCCATACTAGAATGCACTTCAGTATTAATAATCATAGAGATAGTGTCATCAATACGCATAATGCTGTTCAGTAACTGATTGCTTGTTCTGCCATACAAAAAATAGCTCTGTACACATAGCAATCAGAGGCACAAAATGATATAATTTTGTTCTGTAAACCTCACAATATGTTTTACTTTTCAGGGGGAGGGAGTTCAATGTAGTCTGAGTGCTCTGGCTTGCATAGAGCATAGTAACAAAATACACTTAATTCTCTGTTACAATTGCGACTTGTACAGCCTTTTAGCCCTGAGAAAACTACAGTATAAAATGCTGCCAGACTATAAGTGTAGCTTTTCACACCTACTTTGTCAAAACACTGACTTCATCATTTGCAGATGTGGATAATCAAGTTCATGATTAGTTTTCTTTGCAGGACAATACTGTTAGACATGCAGAGTTGCTCAGGCTGCAATTCCAGGATTGGTTTTATTCAGGGAAGAAACCAGTTTAAGAAGCTTCTTATTGATCCCCTGAAATGGGGCTAGCCATCTGAATTGGACCAAAACTATTTGCAGGGGAAGGTTTCATTGCTAGCATCATTACGTGAATGTAAAAAGGGTTAGAAAAAGGAACTGTTTTACTGGTGTTCTCCAATTGTTTCAGCTGTCTGGTTTATATCACAGTCCCACACTAAGCTCTGTTAGAATAATTGAGGGAGAAGCAAACAGGTGTAAAGACAGAAAACTGGTAAACAGGAGCAGAAGGAGAAACATGTATACTGACTCCTTAACTAAAATTTATTCTTTGCTCAGTTGCAATATCACTGAAATTATCCTACGAAAGTCAGCAGAAGATCTCAGGGGAGTAACTACCCTTGTGAATTAGGATCTCAATTTTTTCATTGCTGAATCCTTTCAGTCCTTTAAGGCACTCACCTGAGAAAACAATGTTATATAAAGTTATGAATCTATGTCTAAAGTAATAATTTTCCAAAAGAAAGGAGATGATGTATCAGGGATCCTAAAACAGGACAGTAGTTGTTGACCATGCTCACCATGAAATATCAGGGACATCATTACATAACATTTATAAATAAGAGAACTAGTAGAAAACCATTGATCTTTAATGTTCATAACTGTTATTGCTTTTCTAACCTGCCTCAAACAGAAGGAGAGCAAGATTTTTGTTATTTATAGATTTTCAGAATCCTCTAGACTAGGAATATAAAATACAGATGACAAATTCCATGATTAAACATCAATGTAATTAACAGCTTTGTTTCAGTATATAATACAATGAAAATAATACAAATTATTTAAAGTTTTAATCAAATTATTCCTAATATTCTGATCTGAAGCTTTCTAGTTGAGGATACATACTACCTGGAGGGGAAAGAAAAAAAAAAGGAAAACCACTTCCACTCTAGGGAACAATAAATGAGAAAGGATCTTCAAAGAAACACAAAAACCTTGCCAAAATTTTTTTCTTTTTTCCCTCTTCTTACTTATAAATTTTCATCAGTCAGTTCACCAACTATTTTTCTATCATAGTTCATGAATCCATTAATATAAATTCTGTAATCTTGCAGAATAGAATAGTTTTCATAAAGTTTGTTCAATTACAAAGGCCCTAATTCAGTTAATCTTTAAAACAGGCAAAACAAAAACCCCAACTGTCTTACTTCAAAATTTTACAGCTCATTAAAAGTTAAAATGAAGGTTCTACTCCAACCATTCTCTTCCTTTCCCTGATCTGGATTTCTGAGTCTCTAAGTGAATATGTTCAGGTTTCCAACCCAGTAGAAAACTATTCCAGATGATCTTGAACAGTCTGATCAATGGATTTGATGAATACTAGATGACAGTTCCCATATAGGGCTCATTTTTAATATTTTTTAGACAAAAATACACATGTTCCTATATTGTTTTTTGTGTGGCAAGGTTTTGGTAGCAGGGGGGCTACAGGAGTGGCTTCTGTCAGAAGCTGCTGTAACCTTTCTCTGTGTCTGATAGCGACAATGCCAGATGGCTCCAAGATGGATCCACTGCTGGCCAAGGCCAAGCCCATCAGGGACAGTGTTAGTAACTCTAGGATAATTTATTTAAGAGGGGGAAAAGTTACTGCACAACAGCAGTTGCAGCCAGAGAGAGAAGTGAGAAATTGTGAAAGAAACAACAATGCAGGCACCAAGGTCTGTGGAGAAGGAGGGGGAGGAGGTGCTCCAGGCACTAGAGCAGAGATTCCCTCGGCAGGGCCAGCAGTGCCCCTGCAGTCATGGAGGGTAATGGTGTAGCAGATATTCACCTGCAGCCTATGAAGGATCCCATGCTGGAGAAGTGGATGTGCTCTGAAGAAGGATGTGACCCTGTAGGAAACCTAGGCTGGAGCAGGCTCCTGGCAGTTCCTATGTACCTATGGAATGAGAAGCCCACACCAAAGCAGGTTTGTTGGTAGGACTATAGGGGACTCAGTCTGGAGCAGGCTGCTCCTGAAGGACTGCATCTTACAGAAGGGACCCATGCTGGAACTGTTTGTGAAGAACTGCAGCTCATAGGAGGGAACTCACACTGGGTCAGGGGAAGAATGTGAGGAGTCCTCGCCTGTAGAGGAAGGAGCAGCAGACACAACGTGTGATAAACTGACTTCAATGCCATTCCCTATCTCCCTGTGCCACTGAAGGGGAGGAGGCAGAGAATTCAGGAGTGAAGTTGAGCCTAAGAAAGAAGGAAAGGCTGGGGAAACTTGTTTTAAGATTTGGTTTTAGTTCTCATTATTCTACTCTGATTTGATTTGTAAAAAATTAAATTAATCCTCACAAAGTCTTACCCATGTTTTATCCATTACAGTAATTAGTGAATGATCTCACCCTATCCATATCTTGAGACATAAGCTTTCCCTTATATTTTCTCTCTTCTGTTCATGTGAGGAGGGGAGTGATCGAGCAACTGTGGTGGGACCCTGGTATCCTCCCAGGCTCAACCTATCACGCTACTACAGTTGTACTGGTAAACGTGGGGATAGTTAGGCATTAAAAGATGACCTTGAGAAAGATTTCCAAAGAAATTTCATAGTAACAGAATTTATTTGGTGACTAGCTGTTTCTCCCAGTAGTGAACATACAATACTATTTTAGACTCATCTTTAAATAACACACTATATTAATTCTGATTTCACTTGTAAAAAAGTCCAAAACCTCTTTCTACAGGTGGAAAAATTGAAACCCAGAACTATGACCATACCTCAGAGAAGTAATCTGGAAATATTTCCAGACTAATCTCTCTCTGTTATATTTAAGAATGAGAGTAATGCATTCAAAGAATAAATCCAAAGTTGCAGAGCACTACTGTAAAGACAGGAATGCCATTAATCACTGTCTATACTGCACTCCATGGGCAATCACTTTCTCTCCAAAGATATAGACAATCCAAACCTAGAAAATTTATTTCTAAATAAATTATTGTTAAGATAATCATGCAAAATTAGTTCCCTGCCCATTTCTTTTTCCTTCTGAAATAAACTTACAAAATATTACGAGATTCAGAATTCCTTGTCTTCTCTCACAATTAGCTTATGTTATTTAAAATAGGAACTAACACTGTGTGTTTCAGTGTTTAAGCCACTTTGTCTGATAAGGTGAGGCAACACAGGTCAATTCTCTATTTCTTTTTAAGAGATTTAAATGAAATTTCTATACCAAGACACACTTTAGTAGTATAGAATCAGAAAGTAAATTCATAAGGAGCATGCTTGTCACTTAAATTGTAACAAGCATTTCAAATTCAACCGTCTTAGGCCATCCTTGTATACTTCTTAGAAAAAGTAGATAGCTCAATAATATGCTTTTGCACCTTCACACACATAAATATGGGAACCAACATAAATTAAACACATAGTGACCTAAAGCCTGACTGACTAAAACACAGTGAAATTATTCCAAGTCTTTGCTAGTGAAATGAGTTTCCCTCAAGAAAACAACATATATTGTCATGGCTTATTTGCTACTCTGTGAATGAAACTCAGTCCCATGTGGAAATCTGACATAAGACAAACTGTGTATTACAGATATTGTTAAAAACATTAAAAGAAGAGCAAATGCAAATTAAAACACAAAAATATATGTGCCTATACATCTATGCATGCACATGTATGAGGACATATATAAATCTTAGGAAAAAAAGAAAAAAGGCAGCAAACTTTTGTGTTCTGATTTTCTTTTTGCCAGATGGTACTTCTTATAATACAGAAATTTTATCTGCAACAAGCACCAACAATAATGTTTTTCCAGAGTTTGTCAAGCCTTCTCCACCTATCTTTTCCTAGAAGATTTTGTCTTGTGTTCTTTTAATTAAAAATCATTAGAAAATAGTTAAAAATAATTAATTAGAAATAGAAAATTAAGTAGATATTTAAATCTTCTTATGGTGACAGCATGTAACTATAGGTCTTAAGGAATATCTTTGCCTTTTTATGCCTGTTGTCATGGAAGAGAGAAGAAAATACATTAATTTAAAAGTACTTCTTCCACTTGTACAAAATTGAGCAACACATACCAAAAATTCAGAAAGTAAGTAAAAGGATAAGTGATATAAGATAGATACAACACAGTAAGAAATAGAAATGAAACTGATAAATTACTATAAAACAAGGAACTTGTAATGAGTTATTTTGATTTATGTTCTTCATTTTCATTTCACATAAGTAATCTATATTAATACAAACACAAAGCTTTGCCTCTGCTTTATTAAGTAATACATTTCAAATTTCCTGCCTTTAAAATGGGAAAAAAAGTAGCAATATTTGGGTAATGTAGCAGATCATTTGCTTAAGATTAGCAGAAGGTGAAATTTAAGCAACTTCCAAAGAGGTAGAGATACTATTATTACTTCTGCACTGTTTGACTTTGGCTTGAGTACTAGTTCTGATGCTGAACATTCTAGCACACAGATATAGCGAGTAGTGTTATAAATATTCCATAATACACCTATTAATTTCTGACCTTTAGATAGACAATGCAATTATTTCAAATAGATTATACCAGAATAAATTAATGTGACTTTGCATTGTCTACAGTCTTGTCTTTGTTCTGACTGTATATGACTTCAATTTTTACTTCAAAACTCTAGTTTTATTGGATTGAGCAAAGAATATGCTACACACATAAAATATTCTTTCTAGTAAGAAAAAATTGTTTCCTGTGGTACACGAAGTCACTTTTATTCCAGAAGGAGCTGTAGTCTTAATGAGAGAGTTGGCTGAATAATTTTAATATAAGGATCAAATTAGGCCTGCTGTTGAAGCCTATACACTGAGAGCAGTGCAGAGGAGGTCTCTGGCCTTAGATGTAAGAGATGTTAGCTGGCAGTAGCCTGGAGAAGAAAGGAGATGATCTCTTACAAACATACATACAAGCATGTCAGGAGAGCACAATGCAATAGTTTGTGTCTTGGTATTGTCTTTTTATTTCTATGGTTAAAAGGAACAGGAAAATAAATCTGTATAGAAGAGGAAAGACACTTCTAGCCAGGAACCATTTAAGATATTAGTCTCACTGACACTGGTGCCCTTCAAAATATAATCAATACCTGATCTCAGAATGTTACTTGTGGCAAAGGTTGTATAACCATAAGTAATTTAAAGAATATTACATTTTGCGGATGAGAGCAAGAGTGTGGAATCACCAAATGTCACATACTAGTGCATTACATTCATAAATGTTATGTAAGTTGTTATGAAGTTAGTGGCAATTGTATTCTTGATCAGAAACCAAGTTTCATGACGGAAGTAAACTCAATTATTATTGAATACACTTCCCAGCTCGTAAATATCTCATACCACCCCAGAAATAAAAGGCATATGGCTTTGGTCCAGTTAAAAACAATCAAAGGTATTTAAAGTATATAAAAACAACAAAACTTGCACTGAAAAATGACAGATATGACTTGAAAGGGTCATTTTGAAATTTTCTCTTTATTCAGAGTTTCTAATTGTCGAAAAGATGTCTTCTGTATCCAGAAGTGTTTTGTCTTAAATATTTTTTGTTTACTAACTAATCATTGAAAAGGAAAAAAAAAAACAACCTTAAGCTGAACAATGGGTGAAATAATAAATCACTGCATTTTAAAAATAAAAACTAAAGAAAAATTTGAAAGAAAAAGATGGTTTGTAAAAAAAGAATTCAAATTAATCAAAATTAGATGTTGAAATATATTTACAGCAAAATGATATTTTTTTGTAGAAACTGACATTCCTATTGACTTCAGTGGTAGTGTTAAGCCATTAGGAGTCTACATTTCATTGAGATCTTATAGTTATTGACAATTCCAATGCTTTCCACCAAGAAAAACTTTACTTTTGCTTTACTTTTACTTTTACTTTCTAATTAGTAGAAATTAGTAATTTCTACTAATATTTGTGTAAGTTCACTTCGACTGGACATCTTTGTAGTAACCCAGAATAAAGTACTTGACATTTAACTGACTGCTGAAGTGATCAACTATAAACTTGAGTAAAATAATTTTAAAATACTATTTTTTCCTCATTTACCAGAGAAACCTAATTCATAATGGGAAATAAGATCAATTCATGAGACTATTGTTTTATTTCTAGATTGGAATAATAAGTATAGGGAATTTCTCTTGTGATAACACTTACGGAGACTACAGGATACCTTTTTCTAAGAATAAAAATGATGGGCAAAATTTAGGCTCCTCTCTAGTTAATGGAACAAATGTTTTCATTTCACTGTGACTCTTTCACAGAGACAGGAAAAGGTTCTTACAAACTACTTTTAGCACAGTGTTCTTCCATTTGGGATATAGAGTGGCCATTTTCTAATGATAAGTTATACTTTACAATCTGAATTTTTACTTTGTATTTCTTCTTGCATATTCGTATGTTGAAGTCGAATTCCACATTCAGTACTTCTGTATGGAAAAAAATTAGTTTTAAAGACACTTCACTAGGTGGTGTAAGGATGGAATCTATCACTAAGACTCTCACCACTCACAGTTTTGCCAACTTTCACAAGCCCAAAGCATCATGCTTTTGCAGCATTCTTTTAGCCTAGATACTTATCATCAGAGCTTGAGACAAAAGACCAAATACTTACATTTCATGTATACACTTTAAAAATATTACCAGTACAAATCTGAATAACAAGGTCACTAGATTCCTAAAATGTCTTACACCTACTGTGGGAATGACTGTGGAACAACATAGTTAAGAATAATTACGCATTATATGTCAACTGTTTGTACAGACTTTCAACAGTAGTTGCATTGTCTCTAAAGATCTGGAAATGATACTTTAATAAACCAGAAAAAGCAATCTTGCCAAATGAGATATTATATTAGAAGAATGGAATAAATAAATCAATGGATGACTTTTCAGCAGCTGTCATAAACATGATTAATTTTTCAGCTAAGACTGAAATATCCAAGAATAGCTCTAGAGGACTAAATTTGTCGTTGTATTTCTCTTTTGAACACGTAAAAGTGCAATTGTTTTACATTTTTTTTTTCTGTTAACTATAACCAGAATTCATGAAATAATTGTTGGTTTAGATTTGCAGCAATAATTTAAAGATATAGTACTTTTTTTGTTGTTTTTATTGGTGCTGTTGTTATTTTTGTTGACTGTCCTTCCTATATCAGAATATTAGATAATTCCCCTGAACAGAAATAGCTGGATTAGCATTTAAGGAACTGAATCAACATTATTCTCTTTCTACCTCTTTAATTATAGTAGTAGTAGAATATGACATTGTCAGCATAGCAGCTTTAGAAACTTTGCATTTGGAGACAAATAACAGTGCAAGTCATCATGGACCAAAATTAAAAATCTTAGAGTCCCATTCACTTCTGTTCAACAGTGGGTGTATGCCACATGTATAAATGGACAATTTCTTAGATTCCTAATTCCTGACTCTCAAGAAATAGATAGTACAGGAAAACATTTTCATACAGATGCATAAGCTATTGAAAGCTAGTCCTGACTGTTACTCATCATGCTTTTGTAGCATCAAACCTTATGTAGAAAGTTCTCCTAATACTTCTCTTAAAATTTTCTAAATTCTCTGCCTTTTTTTTTTAATTATTAAAGTTTGGACATCTCAGACAATATAAACTTTTACAGATATTGTTGTTGTAGACTAAAAAGAAAAAAAATCCACAAAAAACGCCAAAAAACCACAACAAAAAACACCAACAACAACACAACAAAAAACAACACCAACAACACATCATTGCTCTATACTTGGCTTATGCTTTTAGCGCTTACATTTTTTTTTCCCTCTCTAAGGGCCAGTGGTGGTTGCTCTCCAGACTAAGGAAGAGTCTAAGAAACATGGTGCCACGCAAATGTACATCATCTTCCTGCTTAAGGGAGACAAAAGCCACTCACAGATCTCAGAGGCTGATGTGCATCTGAATGTAACCTTAAATAATTCACTGTGAAACAACACAAAAGCAAGAAGCTTCTGTTGATGATGAATTCCTTTTTTTTTTTTTTTCCAGGAACTGTTCTTTAATCTGTTTTCTTCAGTCTGAGTTCCTATCTCTCCATGTTTTGAACATAAATATAACAGATTTCATTATAAGATGTTGCAGTTTTGCTTCATTCTGTGAACTTAGCAGAAAAGCATACTTAATTTGTGGTTTTACACTGGTTTTACACAGAAGTAGCAAGGACAGATGCTAGATGTTTAATGTGATGGAAAAATGTAGAAGAAAACATTCAGGTGAGGAAGGTGAACAGGGATAGGAATAAAGGGGAAAAAATACCCTTATCTTGTTAATTGCAGAAGTTTTTGCTAAAACTGTATTTCCTTAAATATAAATAAGTACTAGGTGAGACTAGCTTTCAGAAATACAACATCCCAATGGTCCTTCATTTGGAGAAGCAAGGGTGGTCAGGCTAGGGGATGTTGGATGAATAAATTCAATAGAAATATTGTTTCAGGCCAAAGAACTTCAGGAAATAAGTGACCAGGAATGGTTCTTAGTAATGCAAAAGAACAGACAGAAAAGATAGAATAAAAATAGAAAACTTAGAAATTATTGATCAAGATTTGCATGGCAAAGTGTGACATGAGGATCAGAAATTAGATCAGGAGGTAATGGCCCAGAGAGTTTCTCTGTAGTTGATAATCATAGAATCATAGAACCATCTAGTTTGGAAAAAAAAGTTTAAGATCAATATGCCAAAGTGTTAATCTAACACTGGCAAGTCCATCACTAAACCATGTACCTAATCATCACATGCTTCCAGGGATTGTGACTCAAGGAACTCCCTGGGCAACCTCTTCCAGTGCTTGACAATCCTTTGAGTGAAGAAATTTTACCTAATATCCCGTCCAAACCTCCCTATGAGCAACCTGAGGCTATTTTCTCTGGTCCTATAGCTTGCTACTTTGGGAGAAAAGATGGACACCCACCTAGCTACAACTTCCTTTCAGGTAGATATAGAGACCAATAAGGTCTCCCCTCAGCCTTCTCTTCTCTAGACTAAACAATCCCAGTTCCCTCAGTCACTCCTTACAGGACTTGTGTTCTTGACCCTTCATCAGCTTTGTGGCCCTTCTCTGGGCGTGCTCCAGCTCATCAATATCCTTCCTGTAGTGACGGGCCCAAGACCAAACACTGTATTCCAGGTGCAGCCTCACCAGTGCTGAGTACAGAGGGACAATCACTTCCCTAGTCCTGTTCGCCACACTGTTTCTAATACAGGCCAAGAAGCCATTGGCCTCTTTGGCCAACTGGCCATACTGCAGGCTCATGTTCACCCAGCTGTTAACCAACACCTCCAGTTTCTTTTCTGATGGACAGCTTTCCAGCCATTCTTAACCAAGCCTGTAGTGTTCCATTGGGTTGTTGTGACTCAACTGCCAGACCCAGTACTTGGCCTTGTTGTACTGCATGTAACTGGACTCAGCACATTGACACAACCTATCCAGATATCTCTGAAGAGCCTTCCTAGCCTCAAATAGATCCATAATCCTGCCACACTTTATGTCATCTGCAAACTTACTGAGGATGCACTCAATCCCCTTGTCCAGATCATTGACAAAGATAATAAAGAGAACTGGTCTGAGCACTAAGCCCTGGAGAACACCACTTGTGTTGGACCACCAACTGGATTTAACTCCATTCACCACCAGTCTTTGGGCCTGGCCACCCAGCCAGTTTTTTTACCCAGTGAAGAACATGCCCATCCTAGCCATGAACAGACATTTTTTTCCAGGAGAATGCTGTAGAACATGATGTCAAAAGGCTTTACTGAAGTCTAGGTAAACAACATCCACAGCCCTTTCTTCATCTACTAAGCAGGTCATCTTGTCATAGAAGGAGATCAGGTTAGTCCAAAAGGACCTGCCTTTCATAAACCCATACTGACTGGGCCCAATCACCTGGTAGTCCTGTACATACCACATAATGGCACTCAAGATGATCTGTTCCATAACCTTCCCTGGCAGCGAGGTCAGATTTACAGGCCTGTAGTTCCCAGGAGCCACCTTCCAGCCAGTCAACTGGGACCTCAGCAGTTTACCAGGACTGCTGATAAATGATTCCAAGTGTCTTGGTGAGCACTTCCACTGGCTACTTCAGTATCCTTCAGTGGATCCCATCTAGCCCAATAGATTTGTGTGTGTATGTAAATGGTGTAACAAGTTGCTAAACATTTCCCCTTGGATTACGGGGACTTCAATTTGCTCCCTATCCCTGTTCTCCATCTCAGGGTACCTCGAGAACAATTGTTCTTACACTATTAAAGAAAGAAAGAAGGCAATAAGTACCTCAGACATTTCCTCAATCCTTGTCACTATGTTTCCCCCCATATCCAATCAAGGATGGAGATTCTTCTTAGCCCTCCTTTTGTTGCAAAAGCATTTATAGAAACATATTTCATTTCCTTTTATGGCCATAGCCAGGTTAAGTTGTAGCTGGGCTTTCACCCTTTTAATTTTCTCCCTTTATATGTCACATCCTTTTAGATTCCCTGAGTTGCTTACCCCCTATTCCAAATATTATAAACTTTCCTATTTTTCTTGAGTTCCAGATAAATCTCAGTTCTTCCAAGCCAGTCTTCTTCCCTGATGGCTTGTCTTTTGGCACATAGGGATGTCCTGCTCCTGTGTCTTTAAGATATACTTCCTGGTGGATGTCCAGCATTTCTGAACTCCTTTGCCCTTCAGGAAAGCCTGCCAAGGGCCTCTGTCAACCAGGCACCCAGAACAGAATAAAGTCTGCCATCCTGAAGTCCAAGGTAGCATCAGGGTACACCAATGTACCTTATAATGCTACCTATGTTGAATTGTTCAAGAAGGAACTGCATGTGGCCAGTTAATACAGTTCTTTGCATAACTCAAGTACTTCCTTATATTGGAATTTCTGCTGACTTGAGATTTCAGTATCCTTTGCATTCGTCTGACACAAACTGCTTACATGTAAGAAAAACAAAGAAAAATCATAGAATGGTTAGGGTTGGAAGGGACCTTAAAGATCACCTAGTTCCAACCCCCCTGCCATGGGCAGGGACACCCTCCACTAGACCAGGTTGCTCAAAGCCTCATCCAGCCTGGCCTTGAAGGCAACTGGTGATGGGGAATCCACAACTTCTCTGGGCAACTTGTTCCAGTGCCTCACCACCCTCTCCATGATGAATTTCTTCCTGATATCTAATCTACATCTCCCTGCTTTCAGTTTAAACTCATTACCTCCTGGTCTGTCACTACAGGACCTGGTAAAAAACACCCCACTCCAACCCCCGCCCCAGCTTCCTTGTAGGCCTCCTTCAGGTACTGAAAGGTTGCAATAAGGTCTCCCTGGGGAGAGAGTATCACTTAGCTACAGAAAATGTGTTTAGCAAAAAGCAATTTGATACTCTGCACCATTTGAAAAAGGCAAGAGTTCACTGTTCATCCCTAGTAAAGAAAGAAGCTTCCAGAGTAATAGTTATGTAAATAGTTTCACCCATAAGCAATCCTATATGAGTTTTGTACTATATAGAGGTAAGATTTAAAATACTTGTCTAAAATAAATTCCTAGATTTTATTTTCCAAAGTCTACACTCCACTGCCACCTGATAAGTAAAAGGATCATTGTGGATATTCTGTGCTGACAGTGTTATAGCATACAATACCAAAACAAACTAAAATATTCAAGTATACTATTTGTAGGTCTTTTACAGAACATAACACTATTGTAGAATTATCTAGTAAAATCTGTATTGGGGACAATAACATGCACTGTTATTTTGTTGATTATATAATGTATCTATACATACAATTATGCTTATATATAAGTATAGTTATTTTTCTGATTGTTGAATAAAAATATATTGCGATTTTTCTGATTGTGTATCATGTATATATAAAATAATATTTACACTTCTATGTATATATACTTGTTTATATAAAAATAAAACTACTTTTTATATAACAATTGTCAGAATGACAATGCATTGTGTATGTGTATTTACATATATATTTAGACATGCATATCTATGTATATATTTGGCCAATACTGCTGGTTGAAGGAGTAGTGGGGGACACTACAGGAATGTACTGCCCCAGACAAACTACCAGTTACAGTAGCAACATTTCCCGCTAGTTGCACAGAAAGCAGGAACAATTATGCAATAATATTTTGCCTTTGCAAGCAACAGAAAGTCTAGTGGATAATTGGAAGAACAAGACTGTTTGCCCTGCAATGGATGGAAGTAATTACTCTTACAATGATAAACCAATACTTTTGGATTATCAGACACTTCATTTATAAGAAAGAGATGAGAACATATGAATGGCTTGATGTTGTCATCTGTAATGTATATTCCAGGAGCCACAAACCCCTCTCCTACAAAAAAGAAGGAGAAGAACAAGAAAAATGGGGGGGGGGGGGGGGGGGGGGGGAAGAGAGGGCGTTGGGGACGGCTAATCACAAGAGCAGGTGTTTGTTGAAATAAAAGCTTTAATGTTTTTTGGTTTGTTTTAGGGATTTTTGTTCTGCAGATAAGTTTTCGGTTGTCACGAAGGCCACAAATTGCAGCTTTATGGGGACAGAATGAGGAAGAAACTGTCATGTATTCTGAATTTCAGTACTTCTGTCAGTCTGTGCATTTCTGTGAAAATAATATCTTCAAAAAACATATTAATTTAAGCCTTATGTAAAAGTTAGATAGTGATAAGGAACATATAGGTATGAAAATTAATTAGCTACACTTTGAAAAATCACTCTGAGACAGAAGGATAGCCTCACTGTAGTAGGAACAGATGTTATAATCCAGATTCTGCATCAGGTGAATTGAGTGAAAGTTATTAAAAATCCCAAACCTCTTAGTTTTTAATTTCCTACTTTCTGTGATCTATGGAATTTTTCTATGTTTCACACAGAAAATACAGTGCACAAAAAAGAAATATAGAAAATTTTATAGTGCTGTGAGTTAATATACAACATATATTCAAACTGGGTAAACTATCAGAAATGTTACAATTGCATTTGATTACGTTATTCATTAAATGAAATTCAACATGCTAATAAATAGAAATGTCAGCCTAAGTGTCCTGGTCACTGGCAGCAATGACCTGCTCTCCTGGGGACAGTCTATATGATTTTGTTTCATTCCATAATACATCAACCTGAGTGGTCACAGTATCCCCATACCAGCAGTGCTGGGAGTGGGCTGGGGGAAAGCTTGATGATCCTTGACCCAGAAGGTGTGTGGGGGTAAGCTCTGGGGAAAAAAAATCTTGTTTTTTACCAGAAATGCATTTTTTTTATCTCATCAGCACAGTTTTTGCCGGCAGCGCAGTCCATGTTCAGGCCTTGTGGTGGGTCATTAGCATAGACGTAGTGTCTTTTGCCAGGGAAATTGCTTTGGAAAGGTGGGTTTGGAAGTTTCTTTCTCCCTGCTCTCCACTCCCAGGCTGAGGGAGGGGTTTTTCTCCCTCTGCTTTTGGTCTTGGAGTTTTTGGATTCATTTTTTGCCTGGCCATTCTGGAACCTGGCTGTGTCGGTCCACAGGTGGTGAGAACCTGTATCATTTGTTCTGTTTTTCTGTTCTTTTAATTACTTATTATCAATAGTATTGTTAGTAATACTGTAAGTTTCATCTATATAATTAAAGAGTTCTCGTCTCAACTTGTTATGAGCCTCCCTTGTTTTTTCTTCTACCCTTCCTCACTTGTGGGGGGTGGGGGTAAAGTGGTAGAGCAACTGGTGGTGATTAATTGCCAGACAGGGCTAAACCATGACAGCTTGGTAGATTGTTGGGTCTTCCCCTTCCTTTTTTTTTTTCTTTTCTTTTTCTCAGTTTCTTGAAATGCCTCATCTTTAATATGTCACTTAGATTTCTGGCTAAACAAAATCCTTCATGCAAATTAATCTTGGAGTTCCAAAACCTGGCAGTAAAAATTTCTTGAGGCTCTAACTAGCAAGAAGAAGAAATACCCCGCAGCAATTTCTATGACTGCATGGTGTGCGTAAAATGGTGTTTATATTTCTGTATAAGATGTGTTATAAGGAAAGGGAGATCAGGAAGATGCAAGTACTTGTTGCTCATCTTCAGAATTTTTGCATCTAATTTTAGTATTGACTTTAAAATTTCTCCTCTTTGCTTCTGTGATTATGGCTGTGGTGGGTTTTTTGTTTGAGGCCAGGTTCCCACCGAGCTGCTCTATCCATCTTCTTCCTTAGCTGGACAGGGAAGAAGAAATAAGGCAGCACATGGCTCAAGACAAGGACACGGAGAGATCATTCAGTAACCTTTATCATGGGAAAAACAGAGTCAGCTTGGGGAAAAAAATCATCATAAATCAAAATGAAATTTAAAAATCTGATTCAAACAGTTAAAATGAAATCCAAATATTGAAACACTTTCCCCCCACCCTTCTCCTCTTCCCTGGCTTATATTCGCTCACACTTTTCTCTACCTCCTCCTCCTGCATGGCAATGGGGGACAGGGAATGGGGGTTCTGGTCAGTTCATCACACATTGTCTCTGATGTTCAGAGGGAGGATTTCTCATACTTTTTCTCCACTCCAGTGTGGGGTCCCTCTCACAGGAGATAGTCCATAGTGAACTTCTCCAATGTCCTTCCCATGGGCTGCAAGTTCTTCATGAACTGCTCCAGCACAGGGTACAGTCCTTTAGGAGCAGCCTGCTCCATCAGGGGCTGCCCATGGGGGCACAAGTCCTGTAGCAAACCTGCTCCAGCCTGGAGTCCTCTCTCCACAGGTCCTGCCAGAAGCCTTCTCCAGCGCAGGCTTCCCACAGGTTCACAGCCTCCTTCAGGCATCCGCCTGCTCTGGTGTGGGGTCCTCCATGAGGTGCAGGTGGCTCTCTGCTCCAACATGGACATCCATGGCCTGCTTCGCGACAGCCTGCTGCACCATGACTTTCACCACAGGCTTCTGGGGATTCTCCACTCCAGCTCCTGGAACACCTCCTCCTCCTTCTTCTCCACTGACCTTTGTGTTTGCAGAATTCACTCTCACCTTGTACTGTCCCTATCTGTCTGCAAAGATTTACCCTTTGAGTTTTTTTTTACCTTCTTAAACGTGTTATCACAGAGGCATTATGACCCTTGCTGACTGCTTCAGCTTTGACTAGTGGCAGGTCTGTCCTGTAGACAGATGGCATCAGGTCTATCAGACATAGGGGATGCTTCTAGCAGCTTCTAACAGAAGCCACCCCTGTACCCACGATCCCTCACCCCAGTTACCAAAATCTTGCCATGCAAACTCAAGAAATCATAAAAAAAATCAGAAGAATTAAAAGTGGACCTGTTTGGACAAGACCAAAACCCTTCTGGGAGCCTTCAGCTTCCAAAAAGGCTCTTTTCATGCTTTGCGATGTGTCAGTATACTCTTGAGGTTAACACTGGTAAAAAAGGGTGTTTATCACTTTTTTCTCCCAAAAAACTTCTCCAAAACTCGTTCATGTAATACTGGTGTGTCTCTGTGTGTCTTTGTGTCTGTGCACATGTGTGTATGCACCCTTTTATGCTCAGGTTAGTCTGAAGAAAGAGCTGAAGACCTTAGGTTTCTAACGGTTCTTAAAACATGGTTAATTCTAACAGATGAAGTACTCTTAGTACCCTTCCAACCTACATAAGTCATAAAAATACTAGTTTGTCTGATTATTCAATATCTATTTTTTTAATTAATGATTTCTTTATTCTGTGAAAACTTTCCCCTCCTTTCTTTGCTAAGCAAGTATGTACCTGTTGCAAGTCTGAAGCATTGCCTTTATGCCAGTATGTATGTTTACATGCACAAAGACTACCAAAGGATTTAGGAGGAATAAATCTTTGTAATTTATTGTTCTTGACTAAGACCAAGAAGGAAGTAAGCTCTTGTTTTGACATGAAAATCATTTTTGGGCCGTTGACCCTCTTCAACTGTTTTTTCCATAAGTGCTGTAAAATTGCGGCACACTCCGAAAGAGGAAGCAGAGGTTGATGAGAGCTATGTCTCCTCTTAGCTTGTGACTATATCCATGTATTGGCACAAAGTACTCTTGTGTTATAGTGTCTTTGAAATAGATCTTCAAACTATGACTGATGAAGAAACAGGGCTCCTGTCTGCTTCCTTACTAGCAATATTATTTCTAAGTCACTGAGGTGCCTGTCTATTAATTTTGAGTAGGTTTCCTACAAGCTAACTAGGCTAAAAGATTTGGACTTCTATCTTCAAAACTGAAGAACCTGACCAACAAAATGTATGTACTCACGCTGGTCTAGTAAGTTACAACCACTAAAATTTATTACAATTTGTTATTGCAATTACAAAGCAAATACAAGAAGATACTTTTTTTTTTTTTTTTTTTTAATGGAATGACAAGGCTTTTCTCATCTCAAAGATATCAGTGAAAATGAAATTATGTAAACCAAGGTGAACGCAGAAAGTATGCCTGAAAAGCAAGCCCCTAGGAAGCTCATGCCTCCTCCATTTCCATCTTGTCCTGTTACCCCGACTAAGATATTTAGATTTAGACTGGATATATCTCCACTACAACAGCTTGTTCTGTACAAATGTAAACTAGTAACAGACACCACAAAATAAAGAAGTGTGATTTCTACTTCCAATCTGATTTAAAAAAACAAGGGAAAAAATGTAAAATATATCACCTGAAAAGAAGTAAATTATTTTGAATCTATGAGAAAAAAAGATTATAAATATTTAGTGTGGGGTGAAATCCAAATTACTGAAAATTGTTTTAAACACTAACAGTGCTCTGTGTGTTATGCATGCAACTTAAAAAACAGGACAAAGTGGTACAGAAGCATAATGACAGACCTACCTCTAGGTATGATGAAATGAAGACACCAGAAATCTTAGAACAGTATTAGAGGTAATGTTGTATATCAGCATGATATTTAAGAATCAGATAGGCACCTTTAGAGGCAATATTTACATCCAGACCATACTTTCCATTCTAAACACTCCAAAAAATCTTTCTGGCTGCCTGCCTGCTCATGTTTTTACCTTTTCTGGAAATAAAAATCTTTAATAAGTTCTGACAGTCATATGCAAACACCAAAGTTATTAATTGCTCATTTCAATAAAACAGAAGTTTTATTCAGACCTTAAACTTTGTAGTATAAACAATGCAGATACAAAAAGCTATAACCTGCGATTTATTTCTCTTTAAAAAAAACAAATAAAAATACTCTATTGAGAAAATACTAAGGCTGTGTATTTTTTCCTAAATAATATTTAGTCAGATTTGCCTTTTTTCTTTTACAAACTGCAGAGATTCAGATAAATATGATGTGCTTTTATGGAAATATTTAACAACAAAAACTTAATACATCATCATAAGAATTATTCCTAATACCTCACATTGAATAAAAGTACCTGGGTTTTGTGAAAACTACCCAGTACACTATGTTGTCCCTGACATTTAATTTTACCGTAGTTTTATCGTTGGATCCATTATCTAACAGGGGACAAATTCTGTGAAGTTTAATGTTACTTCTAACACTTTTATTTTTATCCCCAGAATTAGCTCATTATTGTCCTATGAAAATTCCTTATATTCTGTCTGTTTGAGGAAATACGACGTTACATCAAGTGAAAGAGTTCCTTTATTGGGAAATCTAATATTGTAGCTCTTGGGCATTTGAGTCATTAAGGGAATTTTCATGTTGAGTGCTCTGTGGCAGATTTAGCCTTTCATAATTCAAAACAACTTCACATCACTTATGGTAAATGGTCCATATAGGAATGTTTGTTTTTCTTGTACTTTCTTTTCCCTTCCTCACAGATGATTTGTTTTAACCATTTTAAAATTCTCTTTTCTCAGTTAAGGGCAAAGGGTAAAGTGCCATCAGCTGGCTAACTGATTATCACAAAACAATGACAAATTGTTAAAATCTGTAAAGTTCTGAAAATTAATTTTATTTGCCAGTTTTCTGCACCTAAGTGATGTCTATGCTGTCTGTCTAATACCTTCATTCTCCACAAACATCCAAATGGGAAAAGCTCTACAGCCAAGGGAAGTCCCACCACAATCAATTTAGTAGGTCTGAAGATTAGGATGTGGATTGTGTCCTTGATAATTTAGAGTGAAAAAAGTTTTGAAGAACTTCTAATTAGGAATTACTGTTAGAGTTGGAATTTTAGCCTGATTAGTAAGAAAAAAATCTACTCCTAGAAGAGCATCCAAAAGGGAAGTGGGATCTGAGACATCTTGAAGTCTGGTCAAATCATGAAAAGAAAGACACAACACTAAGTATAAGTTAGCTGACCTATGAATTACCTTTTCCATTTTGTTTTTTGGAATACACAGCATTCAAAAAAAAATTCAAGAACAAATCAGGGATTGTTTAGGATTAAAAATATGCCAAAACCCCATGAAAACTATTACTGTTCAGTGATAGTATTTTTAAGAGTACTGCAGGGACCAGTCTTGCATTGAATATTTTTTCTATCTAACTACACATAGCTGTAAAAGAAACTCAGAAGTGAATCTAGTCTGCTGTAACATATACTTGCCTTTTTCTCATTTATTAAGTAAATTGTACTAATTCAAAGTTCTTTAAATTTACCTTGGAATTACAAATTATTTAAAGAGAAGAAAAATATTGTGGTTTATAAATGTTCACTGCATGCAACTATTAATTGAGTGAATAATATAAACATATCCACTTTCACTTTTTTTTTTTTTTTTTTTAATTTTAGCTTGGACATCTAAAAATAGACTTTTTAAAAAATGTAAATTCTATGCACAATTCTTCACTCAAATTCAAAGAGCTAAAGAAGAAAACATATGAGAAAGTGTAAACGTCACGTTAATGGGTTTCTGTCGTTATACAAAAATGTGCAGAAAATACTGCAAAAAGCTCTCTAATTTGTATGCAGAAATAAGTGGACAAATTATCTTAATTCTTTCTTAATTTGTCTCTGAATTTAGCCCTAACTCAGGTTTGTACACCTGAATGACACCATTATTTTTAGCATAAGCATCTGAGAAGATGGAGGTTTTCTAGAATGCAGCTATCCTTAAAAAAAAAAAAAAGAAAAAGCTGAAAACCAGAAAACTCCAGACTAATCAGTGAAGCATTGGTTGTAAGGGGATATGTTTGGAAATATTCCAAAGTATTTGGTGAAACACCTGGAAAAACACATTTTGATTTAGGAATGCTACTCAGGCAGGGCACTTCATGCTTATTTACATAGCATCCTTTGAAAGTATTTCTGTTAAGACAGACAAAAGAAATTCTCCAGATACTGTAAAATTACTCTTTCAAAATGCATCTGAGAAAGTTTCATGCAGGAGATGAGTGGTTAACATAAATAATATTACATTTAGAAAAATTACCAGAAAGAGTATGTATTCTAGCAGATACTACATATCCTCCTTCCTTTAAATTTTCTTACCTATGTAAGAACACATAGCATAGAAAGGAAAAATAAATAAACTATGGATGGTCTTCTGCTCAGTCACTTGCACTACTCTCCAGTGTTGAACAGATCAAAATTGGAGATAATAAACTTTCAAAAGGAATTTTAAATTGGTGTCAGAAATGGGAAAACTCTCTAAGTTAAAGAAAATTGTGTAGCCAAATTAAAGCATATATTTAATTTCATTTGCAATTTCTTCAAGGAAGAGATTTGAATGTTCTCATTTCATTACATCATCTCTATATTTCTATATTTTCTAGTAAGCTCCTAGGCAGAAGATCTCTTGTGTATTTACCTCTTGAAAGTTTGCAAAGCATCTGTAGGCAATGAAAGTAGTATGTGAACAGTGTAACCTCCATTTCATATGGGGTTTCATAGCATGAAGGAACTGCAGAACTGGGGTTGCCTTTTAATGCTGTTCTGAATTTGTCCATAAAATTCCATTTCAGATTATAAGCACTTCTGATTAAGTGTTACTGTTTTTCTAAATTTGTACGGGATCCAGCAAAATCACAGTTTATTCTTTAAATGTAGGAGTCAACTGTTTTTGACAGGCAAAAAATGAAACCTGTATTGTACCTTTTGATTAATCTCAATCAATTTATGACTTTCTCTTCTTCACGACCTTCACCTTGTCCTTCATGACAGTAAAAATTTTAATCTTTTAACAAGATTTCAAGTTTCTTTGAGTGAGGTGGGTATGAGTACAATCCCTCTAAAATGCAGGGAAGTCATGATGCATAACTATGCTAGTGTAGTCAGAATGAGAAGACACGTTTCAGACAAGTTCAATAGAAATTTAAAAGGAAAAATGAAGAATTTAATGAGAGACAAAAAAATGCATTTGCTAAATATGCAATAATTTTTTAATAAAGTCATGTTCTAATAGTAAATTAGCAAAGTTTTCTGTTTTCCAGTTAGGGATTTTTACTTTCCCTTCATTCCTCTCAAACCACAGCTCCCTAAGAGGGGAGCTTTTCTGGAGGAGACTTTCCTGTTAGACAAACAAATTCCAATTGTAGAACACTGATTAATAACCCACAGTTACATCTTTGAATGCACACTGAGATAAAGCAACTGAAAAATTATACTGTTTGCGTACAAGTATATGAAATAGTATCCATCAAGTTAGAAACCCTGGTATTTGTATACATTTGGAAAAAGGATTAAACAGAGAAATATAAACCAAAAATGCACTTTTCTTCCATTTCTTCTACCTCGTTTTTCAAATTTGGTCTTGGAGAA
Organism: Rhynochetos jubatus; assembly: GCA_027574665.1. Classification (NCBI taxonomy): domain Eukaryota; kingdom Metazoa; phylum Chordata; class Aves; order Eurypygiformes; family Rhynochetidae; genus Rhynochetos; species Rhynochetos jubatus. The sequence goes on along the minus strand of CM050690.1, from coordinate 43,383,994 downwards.
AGGTAAACAAAACCTGTTAACCTAGAAAATAATTTAGTTTAAAATTATTATTTACATTTATAAAAAACTTTTGAGTTGAGTGTTCACATAGTAATAATTTCTGCAGAATGTTAATATTTGGGTTTTGTTATAATAAGTTTAAAATTAAAAGTTGAAAAGGTCACCTCACTTTGTGAAGAAAGTATCTGAAATACTAAACCACTTCCTCAAGTTATAAAAAATACTTATATTACTTACAAAATTATTAAATGTTATCTTTTTTTTTTTTTTTAGTAACTTTTGGTTTGTTTGGCTTTCTTTGTGGGTTGTTTTTTTAAAATATTTTAATTTTGTTTGTTTTGGATTGTTTTGTTTTGTTCTGGTTTAGGGTGCTACATGGGGAAACTGTCCATTTTCTGCCTGGCAGTTAATGCAGGATTTTTTAGAATTCTTGGCCATGTAAAATTCTTTACACAACAGTAAAGAACACATTGGTAGGTTGCACATTTCACAACCAATACGATGTGAATTGCACATAGCTAAGTGTTTATTAAACCTCTCAGTCTAAAAACACACCCCGTGTATCAAGGAAGATCTGAAAGTAAGCTGTAAAAATATGGGGACCAACACTTATAATCAATGAAAACACTGCTCTTAGGACCCTAAGGCAGAAATAATCAGAACCTGCACTAGCACAGAGGAATCCACAAGGCACAAAGTCATAGTGGGCTGCTGGATGAGAAAGAGATAGCTGGAAACTTCAGCAGTGTGGGAATTTATGGGGCTGAACTGGAGGCCTATGGTTCAACATAAAATAGTCAAAAGCCTTCCTGAGCAAACAGCAGTTTCATTTACCAAGCATTTTTAGAGCAAAATGTAAACAAGTAAAAAGGTGGACAAACTCGCACTCAGCTATCAGAGGGGCTGAGATCTGAGGAGATTCTTATGTAGTCCAGGAAAACAGTGATAGAACTATTTGCTGACCTTCTTTTCATTCATCCCCCAGGAGAGCTGTGCTAAATCACAGAGGATGGAGGGAAGATTCTTGGAAACCTTTCTTTTTAGAAATTAAGAAAAAAAGTGCTTATCAGTTCTAAAGACAAACAATGTATCATCCTGGTTCTCTGAAACATTAGGTGTCTTCTTGAAGCCTGAATTCTGCTATTGAAATGTTAAAGGTTTGTTTTCTTTTTTTTTTCATTTTAATCTTACATTGAGCTGACTTTAAGGTATACTATGGAATTCAACATCTTCTCCAAATACAAAAAGCACTCATAAAGTCTCCATTCTTCAGATCTTATTTTCACTTTCAAAATAGAATTCTTAACTGATTTTGTTGCTAACACTGTCTTACTAAACATGACAATTTGTCTACTTACAGCACAATAAGGTCTCTGTGTAACATACTGAAAGATAGAAATACTGGAAAATACCTGACTTTTCTTTAAACAGTAAAAAAAAAAAAAATCAACACAAAAAAACCCCGCCATGGCACAGGTCATGTTTTTTAGTTCTTTGAGTGACTCACACTGCATTTATACCTCTTCCTCCTTTTTTTCCCTCCTAAAAACTACAATAGACTTTAGCTTTACTGGCATTTATCTCCCAAAAGTAAATTTGTAATGGGTATTATAATGACACAAATAAAAAGGTTTTCATTTCCGAAACCTATTAAAAAGCTGTCTCTAAAAATATAAAAATGGTTTGAAGTTCAAACGAAAGACAGTATCTGAATAACACTAATCCCCAGGAGAATGCATGGCACCTGCCAGACACTGTAAAGGTTTTATAAATGTTGTCTTCTGCAAAGTCGACTGCAAACATTATAAGGCCTTTGGTAAATATGTCTACCAGACTTTTTGTTTGAGCAGAAATATTGAACATTCTGCCATTATGATTATAAAGTAGAGAAGATTATTTGAGATTTTTTTAAAAAATATTTGATTAGTTTCCTCTATCTTCTTCTTTGGGATCAAGTTTCAGATCACACACAGAGGTAACTGTTTGCAAAAAGTCTTCCTTAGCAATACAAAGCTGCCAAACAGTTTAATCAGAAGTCATTATGAGTAAACATATAGAAACACTGAGGCTGGAAAACAAAATATAATTTGGCTGCCTGATTTACAATGTCAGAATGATCAGGCCAAATTCTGCACTGCAGGAAAATAATATTTTTGTTTATATTGCATAATGCATAATGTTTATCTCTTCGACAGAGGCAAAATAACCACATTTTGTTTGCCTATAATTATCTACTCATAACGGTATCAAATTAATTTATCTGATGATTATTTCAAATATAATGTTGATAGTATTTCTTTTTTTTTAAAACTACACCAAAATTAAAAACAAACTCATAAAAATCAACAAAACAGCACAGACCTCAAAGTAAGCATAGTTTAGAGAGTTTTAGTGAATTATTTTGAGCTATATGCTATGCTGCTTCATAGGAGCATTAATTAAGTGAAAACTTCCACACTTACATTATTTTTCCTACTTTCTACTATTATAATAATGCAGTCAGAAACCAGAAAAATTTAAAATACCATTGTTTGGAAAATGTCAAAAACCATATTGCATTACTTTTCTTTGTAATGCATTTCCAATTATTTCCCCTATACTTTGCTTTGAACATGGAAAATGCCACAGTGCAGACCTTCAAGTACCTGCAGGAAAATTTTTAGTTCAGATAAAAGCATTTAAATTCTTCACCTCACTTCTTCATATCCAAACTTCAGACAGAATTTTCTATTAATACAAAATTCAGACATTTTGATTTTTAGGACTATGTAACATTAAGACTGTCATAAAACATTTGACTAGAAAAGTTCTGAGTATTAAGAAAGAAAGGGGGGGAGGGGGGAGTGAGGGGACGACTAGAAATCTTTGCTGCAGATGAGACTTAAACTGGGCTGCTGGCCTTGAGAATCAGACTAAACTGCAACTCCTCTCTCCCAGTGGTGTCACAGCAGCCATCTGAGGCTAGCTCCTTCACCTCTCATTTATTGATGTCAAATATGAATCTCATGCAAGAGGAGAAAAATACTCTGTTGCTGTTCATCTTTACTTTTGTCTTCAAACAGGAGAAAAAAAAAAGAAAAAAAAAAACCTCAAACATTGTATTTACTATAAATGGCAATAATTTCTGTTTAAGTTCATTCAGAAACTTGCCATCAAAACCAACCACGTTTTTCTACACAAATTTACATATTACTGCCTTCACACTATAAAACCTCTGCAATATATTGCATTCTTTTTTAATGTGTTTAAGTGATAATAACGAACAGATATTCTGTGAAGCCATAGTAATTGTAAAAACAGTTCAGTGTCCTATGCAAAGCTTATAACACCTTAAGTAACAAAGCAGAAAGTGCCCAAAGCCCAAACCCAAACCGTTACAAATGTGCTGTAAAAACTGCAAAATGAAGACAGTCCTTTGGGAAAGACACATAAGAATTTACTCAATAAATGTTTCAATACATTGATGTGTATGATGCATTTAGTAGCTGACATATGTTTTAGAAGATGTTCTTGAGCTACTTTCACTCAGCTTTCACAGACAACTTTCTTGATGAAATTAAGAATTTGATGAACTAATAGTTTCTAAAAAGCATAGCTAACTGATATTTTTACATGGACATTAGAAGCTCCTAAGTAAAAGGAAGCTACGTAGGAAATAGGTTGTCCTTCTTGCAGTTATAAAATCTGATATCCTGGGGTGAAGGTTACTGTCTATAGGCTTCTAAAAGTTCACAGATGGGCCACATCGCTAAAATCTTGTGCTGAGTTGCCTGCCATAAATTACAAACTATTTAGAGACTTCTGACTGTTGGTTAATACACTGTAGGCCCTGTGTTGGTGCTTTTCAGACAGGGAGGTTCCCATCCTGTAGCTTAAAATATTACTTATTTCCATTCTAGAAACATGGGTTGCATCTGTTTGTTGAGATCTCCCTAATCGGAGGTTTACTTTTTCTTATCACAAAACATAAGTGGACTAATTATTTTATTTTTGGTTTAGTTGTTTTCCACTATTTGCTGTAAAAACAAAGTGAATTTACCTGATTTGGTCAGGTAAGGCATATAACCCTTTGAGTTCGTCTTTGAAAGACTAACAAACATTACTTTCACCATTATAATAAATATAAGAGGTTTGCAATGGAGTACGTAAAAGGAAAACATTGTCAATTTTTCAGGACCTTCTTAGATATAATAGAAATAATGTGCTGAGGTTTTGTTTTTACAGTCCTATTTGAATACTCATGCAAAAAGAGAAATGATTCATAGGCAAAAACATAGATGCAGATGATATTTTTGACTGAAGGTTTTTGGGTACTCTAACCTGAGCCACATGGTGTATAATCATTTTATGAGACTCTAAGATTTTCGTCAGTTCATACCTATGTTTTCTTCTTGTGATATTTAGGTGGGATGTAGATGTGTTTTACTAAATAGCTCACAGTTTTTAGCATATTCAAGGCTGAACTGTTATCCTATCTCTTTAATTTTCACTGATAAATAACACTAACATCTTTCTACTAATTGATTGTAATAAATAAAAAGGTTTAGAAATGTTAACAAATTACATTTAATTAAGGAACACATATAAAACAATAAAGAATCCAGAAATTTTTTAACAGAATACTAGAAAACTTTATTCTGTGTGTACAGAAACAGAAACTGAACTGAAAATTATTTATCTCTACGGCCCCAAAGATCACTCAAACTTGCCCCATTTAATTTCTCAAAAAGTACATACAGTGGACCTCAATTTAGAACCGACCAGTTGAAGTAAAGTTTTGAAAGAATTTTGCTGGAAATCATATGAACGTGATGGTCTTGATTCATATTGACAATGAAAGATAGATTTTATATATATGTTAAAGCACTTCAAATCTTCAAGGACCCATTTTTTTAGCTTGTTAAGGTAGAGATGCTGAAGATGATGAGTATTGCAGTCATATGCTTTAGTTGATATTAATTATAATAGAATCTGTTCAACACTTTTTGGATGAGCAATGCAGATTTGGTTACAATGGTTCATTCTGAAAAATAATTTTCTCACGTGATTGTGTCAAAACCGTAAACACATAAGAAATTCTAAGTTCTTTTTCACATGAATCTTGGAGGGTTTTGTGTGTGTTTGTGTAATAGATCTATTTATAATTTATTTCCTTCATTTTTTTCTTGCAATAATTTCTTTCAAGTACCAATCTGAAATTCAAATAAATACCATTATTTTTATTCTGTTGATTTTGGAAAAGACAGTGCATCATAAAGACAATCACCTGCAAATCATTACTTATATTATACAATCCTATTATATATTTTGTTAAAATTATTTTTCTGTTAATTACATTATTGCATGAAAATAGTTATAATAACAACTTTAACCTGTACTTGCAAATAAGGAACATAATTGTTCTCATGTTTGCAACATACCAACTTTAAGAAAAGAAAACTGCGTTTTCCCTTCTTGGCTTGTTTCCTTCCATTAGAACTTTACCTCTGCCCATCTAGAGAACATATCTTGAAGCATTATCAGGACACAACTGTGAATAGTAAAGAATAATTTCAGAACAAAAAGGCCTCCTTGAATTGAGTATGATGTCAATCTCTCAGTAGACCTGAAAGCAGCATAGCCCCAAAACTGAAGGGTTTATGTCAAATGTCTCTTTAGAGTGTATTGCAAATGTGAATGGAAGTAGAGTATATTCTCACAAAACACATCAAAGAAATGGAAAAATGAAACTCATTAATTGAGGTAATAAAGATTTATATTCAAGCAATGAGGTGATGAAAATTAATACTAGTCTGCAGAATGGAATGGTTTTGTGACAATTGAAATGAATTGAAGAAATACCTCAAGTGATTTCACTGGCTACAGGAGATTGCTTTTATATTTGTGGAAAGGAAAAATTAAAAGATTGTCCCAGGAGCCAGGCACAGATAATATACTTCCAGTACTGCTTCTAGCTTCTACCCATTGCATCTTTTTTGTGTGTCTGCTGTGAAACAAGATTTGTTTTTCCTGGCTAGAGGACTTCTGTTTCTTTAGGGATTGGGGTTATTCTTTGGTTGAAAATCGAAGTCCTAAACTTATGAAACACAAGGCAAAATTCCAAATGTGCACATGTTCTCTTCTATAACTGCATTATTATAGTAACTTTATTTTTCCCTCCTAAACACATTTTGTGGTACCTTTAACAAATAAAAATAAAGATTAGAAGCCAGCATTGTAAGGTAAGATCATACCACTTGGAAATCAGTGTTACTTACATTGAACTAATATGCTGTTGAAAAACAGCACAACAGTTTCTTGATTTGGCAGAGACTTAACATGGCAAAAGACTTTGCTGCTAAACATTCTCTCAGTGCCAAGCAGCTAGCATATACGGCTCATTTCTGCTCAAGCTATGTCACTGAGTCACTGGCATTTGAACCTGTTGTTTCTGGGATAAAACAAAACCGTAAAAATGTGGACATGAAAAATGCTTCAGTTTTAAAGCTCATCAAGTATGCTATGTGAGAGACACATAAATTGTATATTAGCCTTATGTAAGATTTTTACAATAAAAAGCAACTGTCCAAACACCACAGAGAAGGTAGACATTTCAGGCATAGAGAAAGCAGAAAACCTAGTGATTGATGGGTAGCAAAATGCATAAACCCAAATTTCCATATGGGCTTTACATATGGAAGATGCACATCAAAGTAAAAGCACTGATAAATGTACTTTATCACTTTGTTTATTTTATAAGAACAGCTCATCTTCTTTCATATTTCTTTTCTAAAGGAAAGTTACCTGAAGCAACAAAAATCACCAAGAAGGTTTCTCTGTTCATAACATGAGAAACATATCTATTTAAATATTTGATATAAACTTACTAAAACTGTTCATGTTTAAAATCAATGTACTCAAAAGAATGTTACTTAAGTAAATCTCCTACTGAAATCAAGGTCAAGTTTCTATAAACAGGATTTGATAAACAGGACTCAGTGGGAGTGTCATACTACTTTTAAAATTCATTTCATTGAAACTCAAGACACAGTATCCAGTTAGTATTATAATGAAAAAAAAAAACCCCAAACCCAAGGACAAGGAATTTTTTAAACTTACTCTTCTCCAAGGCACATCCTGTTGTGTCTCAGGGTAGAGATCTAAAAAACAGACAACATAATTTGATATTACTGGTAGTAACATTGTCAGCTACAGTGGTTTTATGCGTACACAGATATATGTTTGTTCATAGGAATAGTCAGAAAGAATTATGACTCATAAACATTGGAATACCTGACATATCTGAAAATAACTATTCATAATAAAAGTGGAAATGCACTTCTGCAGTTCTTTCTTGTGTGTAAACGTATCTGATGTTTCTGAATTTTCTTACAAGTCTTATTATGAATTTCATTTTTTCTGGCTTGAATTCATTCACAGATTTTAATGACATTGAAAGTCCAACTCAGATAAGAACCTCATGATGTAAAGTACTTAAAAAAGTAAGGCTGAAGTAATAATAATTAGATAATAATAATAAAATCAAGGATTAGCTATCAACATTAACTGCATCATTCCTACATCTGAGTCCTTGGTATTGTTGCAACAAATATTTCTGCCATTACAGAACTCTACAATATTTCGTAATAAAGAATGAAAGGTTAATCAGCAATATTTGAGTATTGGCACTTTATTCGCTATTGATTTGACGACATATAATAAGCTCACTAATATTTCTAATGTGCACAGATTAAGATCTGCATGCATTGAAGAATGAAATGTTCAAAAGCTATATTCATTAATTTTTCTCTTCCTTTTTTCTGTTGGAACAGGTATAAAGGCACCCTTAGCATGAAACCTATATACACAATTTCACATAAGTGTTCTAAATGCTTCTATACAGAAAAATTTAAGGGTTTATAAGTATGAAATTTTAAGGGCTGCAAGGTTGAAGAATAACAACAGATATTATTGGGAGTATGAAATCTACCATACCAGTGCGTAAAGATCTTTGGTTTAGTCCTGCAGTAACTAGAAACCCTGAAACTTAAGTGGCCAAACACGACAAGACTGATTGCTTCTAGGAAGGATATTTCACTTTGTGGGGTTGGAATAAGAAAATTTTCTTAAGCAATTTGATGGCATAATTAATGAATAGTTGATACTGATCTGGGATCAAGATTTTTCAGATATATTATTGGTAATATGGACAAGTGGGCCTCAGCAGTTATTGGCAATTCCAGTTCCTCTGCCAAAAAATAAAGCACCGATAAAACAAAACAAATGCAAGCAAGCAAGCAAACAAAAAATAACCATATTTAATGAAGAGCTTAGAATGTAAAGAATTTATTTCAGTCTGTGTTCATGCCAATTAGGCTTTGAATTAATTTACTTTAGAAGCTGAATTACACTTCTGTGAGTTATTCACACTTTTAAACTTTACAAGGTTAAAGTTGTAATTAGGAGTGACCTTAATGTAGATAATTACTTTCCTTCTTTGGAACCTAATAGAATAATATAGACATTCTAAAAACCTTCTACAACTCACCTTTAATAGCAATGACTAATCTTGTCACTTGTCAGATTTGTTGAAATATATCAAGCAGGGTTTACTGATCAATGTCTAAATTGAGGGCATGAAATAAAATACATCGTAATCTGCAATAAATTTTTAACCGAGTTTAGAAGGGAGGGACACACCTTTAAAGTGAAAGGAAAGGCTACTGAATTCTTTTAATTCAATAACACATGCACATCTAAGTTAAGAATCCGTAAGGATCAGTGAAAGCACATAGGACTATTTCAAAGTCTCTAATTCATAGCATATTACCAAAAAAAAAAAAGAGGCAGGAGCTTCTTTCACATGGCAAATACCTAGTTTCAGGATGTCATTCTCAGGATAATGAATATGCAATATAATGGGAAGAACTTATTCTTGAATACAGGTAAACCAGTCATGTCCTGGGGTGGCACCTCAGCAAGAAGATGTCTGATTGGCTGCTAAGTTATGTGTTTCCTCATGAAACAGATAGTCCCTTCTGCTGCCTTTCTTAACCCATTCCTCAAAATACCAAATTTTCTATTCTGTTCCTTTATCGTTTAAAATAAGGTGTTGGACAATAGTCCATCCAGATAACTTATTAATTGGCTTCTGATAATAGTCCAACCTCCTGTCCCCCATGTCAGTTTTCCTAGACCTGAAGCTGATTTATATTTTATTTGTAGGAGAAATGTTTGCAAGAATTCCAGGAATAAAGAGTTAGTGTCAAGAAGCGTGACAGGAACTGAAAAAAAAGAGCTATGCACTGATCCAAGACAGAGATCAAAGATGTGTTTTGAGATTTTCTTAATAATTTAAGAAAACAAAGAGGTCTCTTGGCAGCAACTGAGTGACCTGTGTGAATTTTGGTCAGGTCCTTCTTACCTTATTTACACTACTATCAATTGAAAACAAGGTCACTGAAGTTGATGTGTTACAATGATGAAAGTAAGCACAGAAATGACAAGACTTCACACTGAAATGGTAATATGACTCGGTTCACTCATATAAGTCCAAACGATACTTTAATGAATATTTGAGCAAAGAAATAGAAATTTGTATGAATATAGCCTCTACCAATGGATAAAAATATCTTAAACCTTTTACAATGCTTTCAAATGGTTTATGGTAACCTCTGATTAATGAATTTCAACCTCACTTGCTGGAATTTTGGGGAGCTTTGAGAATGAAGGTTGAGAGGTACTGTCCACCCACTTTGTACCTGAACAGAAAATAATCTTCCCACCAGCTTCATTTGATTGAGCATTAAACTGTGAGCTACTTTGTACTTCTGCTGCTTTCATAATGTGTGTAACCAGAAAAAAGGACATAACAGCTTTGTTCTTCAAAGAATTCTCAGTATTTTGGATGATCAGTGTATTTGTGGTAAGAAAAAATAATTTCTTTGAAAAGCAGACTTGTCATGCTCTGAACTGCAATGCTTGTTCCTTACTCATCGCATGTCCATGTTGTATGTTATGTAGAAAAGGAAAAAGCTGTTCTGGACAGTATGTTGCTGTCCTCAGGCATAGGTTTGTCTGGGTTTGTCTTACACCTTTTCTTGATTATGTTATTAAAGATGCTTAAACCCTAAGATTTTTGAAAGGTACTTCAGTACATTAAAGTTGGATGTAGATTTGCTAAACCATATAATTATCTAACTCTCATCAATGTGATTTCCAGCAGCACCTGTATAAGTTGGGTGTTCAGGTGCTTTTCCAAATATGTTAATTCCTCTGAAAATACAGTCTGTAAACCTTATCTCAGACTTCAAAATTAAAGAGGTGTTGCCATGACTAGACAGATGTTAATGATATCAACAGCTATTCTGAGCTTTATTATGAAGGCATCTTAATCAAGAGCATTTGATCGTTCTTTTGGGACTAGGACACATGGGAAACTTATGGTCTCAGATATTGCTATTCTGATGATGTGTGTGTGAATACTGCTTTCTTGGATATAAAAACACTGAGTAAACATCAGCTCTATTTATGGAATGGTATTTGTTAATAAAGTTGCAGCTGGAGGTCTTTAAACTAGATCTGACTCTTGTATACTTACTTGTGCCAACTGTGAAGTGTCAGTCAGTAGTATGAAATATTTACTATCTAAGGCAAACAGTGGGCAAATAGAAAGAAAAAAAAATGTATAAAAATTAAATATCTCTTGAAAATAAACTCAATTACTGTCAAAATACTTAAATTATTTAATGTTTAATGTTTGAAAATTCACCTCATATTGATTTATTAAGAATTTCAAGCTAAGAAAATGTGTGGTATTTCAGTTTGTTGATTCCCTTCAAGCATCTTCATTTCAAAGGCCAGCTAGCTAGGGAATACCTAATTCCTTGCAGCATCTTGTCAATTACAGGTAAATACACACATTGGAAAAGCAAGAGGGATAGTAAGAGTAGGGATAATAAGCTATAGAGCAATTTTGTGTACCAAAATCTTTCTACAACGGGAGAATGAAGTGATACCAACACATAAAATGCACAACTTAAAAAGATCTACAAAATGAAAATAAATAGAAAAGCATTTTGCAAGATACGGGTCCATAAACACACAACTAATTCACAGCAGAGGAAAAAATAAGGAAAATATATTCAAAATGCTGGTTTAGGGTACCATCCAGAAATCTTCATTTTATCACAGTTAATTTTATATCTGTGTAAATAACTTTCCTTATGTAACACAAAACACAGGAGATCAGAATTTGATTTCTTAAATACTGTCTATCTGGATGTAGAATTAGGACTGAAATGAATCACTTCTAATCACAGCATATTAATCTCCAAAATCCTCTTCATACGTTACCACAAAATGGAAATTTTTAAACATTAATAGATCTTTGGAATCACAGAAGACGCAATATCTTTCTCTGCCTACTTAACTACTTATTATCTAGCACAAACATTTAACATTCAGCCAAAGGCATTACATCTTCAGTTTTGTATCAGAATAAGAAAGCTGGATAAAATACTGACTGTTTTCCATTTTTATTCTTAGAAAAAGAGGAAACCAATGGGAAGTTTTGGCAATACTCTGACTTAGGTTTATAGGCACAAAAAAATAACAATGAAGTCCATTTAGAAAATATTTGTATGATTCCTTTGGTATAAAATAAGCAAGCAACATGAGTTGCATTCAGTATCTTTGTTTTCCGATATTCTTCACTCTAGCTCCAAGAAGTGATTTAATTCCTTGTCTTCTTACTTAAAAACATTGAACAACTGATTATTATCTAATTCCAAGCTTTTCCATTATTGTTAGGAACATAAGAAAGTTATTAGCATTTTCTTTCACTAGCTTCATTAGTAGAATTTTCCAGATATTTAATGCTTTTTTGTTATTTCAGCATAAATCTCAACACATATATGTTGATAGATAGTGCAGAGGTGAGTAAACTCACTGGAGCATGAAGATTGGGCCTGAACCACTGAGGTTATTTACTTTTCTTAAAATTCATGAGTAGTTCCTTAACCATAAAGAGGCAGAACTTTTAAGCAACTGTGAATGTTTTGAATCCACCAGAACATTTATTCTTAAAGAAAATGCAAAGTTTTCTGCATGATCATACTATATTTGGCTCCCATTCTGCTTTTATGATATGTCGGTATTCTTAATTATTATACTGAGAATGACCTAGTAAATGCAATAGCTGTTCATCATACACACATTACATCATACTCCTAAAAGCACGTCTTAACATTATTCTTTCAGAATCACTGCAGGACTCTTCTGCTGCCAAAAAGAGTAGTTATATAAACGTGCAATGACAGCAGTGTCAGAATTATGCCCAAACTGACTCATATCAGTTCATCAAAGAGTATCAGAACCTCTAATAGAAGTAAAGGGTCAGAAGCTGTGTAAGTGGTCTGTACTAGTTCTGGCAGATGAATTTCACCTGTTAGTGATAAAATGGCAATTGTATCATATTATCATCTTGCAACACTGACATTAGTGTGTCACACCACTATACCATTACATGGATGGAAAGATAATATTTGTCTTTGATTTCTTTTTAATTTTTAACAGATATAACAGGCTTTTTGTGCAAGAACATAACATAGAATACTAAAGGAGGAATACTTCTACAGATACTGTACTAATATCTATACATCTGCTTTATTGTTTTTGTCTCTATTAACTTTATTTTATGTTTTTCCTTTATGTAAAACTGCTGTGTAGTCTTCTCAACAAAAGCATGTGCAACACACCCAGAGAGCGTTGTTCATCCACTAAGCAAATTCAAGTGCTGTGATTTGTCCTGTGTTTTTCACTATGGTAAACTCGTTGCTAACTTCTGCTGTAGTGACTCAGGCACCTTCACAGCATTACTTCAGAACTTAAAGCACTTCTGATTTCAAGGTTATCACTGTGTCCAAGAAGAGCTGCACAACACACTAACTTTCAGCATATGTCTAGTATCGATGTCCCCAGGTACTATCTCTTATAATCTCAGCTTTTCTATCACACTTTATTTTTCCAGGAAACTGTCCTCAGGAAGGTTGTTTATTAGTACTAAAGCTTACCAAACAAACAAATAAACAAACAAACCCCACCCGATGAAAATTTTGTTGTGTGAACATCCTCATCTTCCTTTAAGTAGTACCATTTTCTGCATATTTAGAGATACTCCAACTACTTCAAATGTTTTTGTTAGACATGTGCTTGTGTTTACATCACAATTCTCTCAAGAAAAAGCTCAGTTGAAGCTTTATTTTCATCCTCTGCCCCTTCTCTCCCGACAGTCTTAGCCATTTAAGTGTTCTGTCTCCCTCCACCCTCTCAACTTTAGCAAAGATCTGTATAACTATCTATAACTTCATCATTAAAAGCATGGCTCTTTTTTGTAATAATGTTTTTTGTAAGGTGTCTTATTTACATCTATTGTTTTTCCATTAACCCTAAGTAACTTGATAGGTATTATCTCATCAGCTACTTTGGACTCTTTATTTGTAATTCTCCAGGCAAAATACATGTGCTGGGTTCAGTCAGGAAAGGGCTAACTCCCTTTACTCTGCTTGCAAGGGAACTATGTTGCTGGACAATAAGTGAAAACATTGATAAGGCCTCAGCTGGTGCTGGGGATGGCCTGTACTGAACTCAAGGTCTTTTGTCCGCTTCGGATACTGTAGCTGACCCAAACTGACCAAGGAATTATTTCATCCCATAGTACGTCATGTTCCCGTCTTTTTGGGTGGGGAAGAGGGTCCGGTAGCTATTACTGTACCCTTCTCTCTCCCTTACTCCCTTGCTAACCCTCCTGTGTTAGCTGCTTTGCTAACTCCTGTGCTGGCTCATTCGTGTGGGAGCTGGTGGATTGTTTTGAGTTTTCTGGTCATGTTATCGGTTATAAGGTTTGCTCGGAATCTGCTGCATAGGCTCCCGGGCTCCGGCCTTCAGGCCGCGGCTCTCGGGCTGCGATCGCTCTCGGGCTGTGGGTCTCGGGCTCTCGGGGTCTGATTTTCATTCCTCAACATCTGGGTGTGCATTGGTCAGTGGATGGTGGGAAATTGTATCATATCGTATCATATTGTACTATATGTTTCATTTTCTACTATTTTAATTATTTATTATTAGTAGTACCTGTATATATTGATTTAGATTTAATTAGTAAATAGTTCTTATCTCAATTTTACGAGCTTCCTTACTTCTTTTTCCTCCGATTCTTCCCCTCTGTTGGAGGAGGGGAGGGGGATTTGTGAGAGCGGCTTTGTTGTATTTTGCTAGCCGGAGTTAAACCACGACAATACAACACATTAAAAAGCTCTTCCTGCTGCACAGTTACTTTTTTTGTTTCTGGTTTTAGTGTTATTTCCTTCTGAGGAAGGATTTCAGAGGCAGCAATCTCATTCCTCTAATGGAAATGGAATTTTCTACCTCATCTTTTGGCTGCAAATTTTTCCTTCCTTCCTTCCTTCCTTCCTTCCTTCCTTCCTTCCTTCCTTCCTTCCTTCCTTCCTTCCTTCCTTCCTTCCTTCCTTCCTTCCTTCCTTCCTTCCTTCCTTCCTTCCTTCCTTCCTTCCTTCCTTCCTTCCTTCCTTCCTTCCTTCCTTCCTTCCTGCCTTCCTTCCTGCCTTCCTTCCTGCCTTCCTTCCTGCCTGCCTGCCTGCTTGCCTTCCTTCCTTCCTTCCTTCCTTCCTTCCTTCCTTCCTTCCTTCCTTCCTTCCTTCCTTCCTTCCTTCCTTCCTTCCTTCCTTCCTTCCTTCCTTCCTTCCTTCCTTCCTTCCTTCCTTCCTTCCTTCCTTCCTTCCTTCCTTCCTTCCTTCCTTCCTTCCTTCCTTCCTTCCTTCCTTCCTTCCTTCCTTCCTTCCTTCCTTCCTTCCTCCCTGCCTGCCTTTCTGCCTTCTTGCCTGCCTGCCTGCCTGCCTTCTTGCCTGCCTGCCTGCCTTAATTTTAAATTTCCTTCTTTCCTTCCTTAATTTTAAATTAAACATGCTAACTTCCAAGGGATGCTTGTTTGTTTTTTTTTTTTAACTTGAATGAATTTTGACATACTTTTAATACCATTGGGGTAGGAAGTTTGTATTGTTTGACACAGCATATGTGTAAGGCAGGGAGGAAGGTCTTGCAGATGAAATATAGGAAATTTTTTATGTTAATAAATTAAAAAATCTCTTAAGAAACTTTTTTATTTTAAGGAGCATACAGTAAAGTACCGTCCAAAAAGCTTGCTCCAGCAAGCACGTAAGTGGTGATATAAGTAAATGGCAAGGGGACAAAAGAACTGCCCGTATAAAATAACCAACATTTGCTTTTCATGTTATATCATTCTGTAAAAGCACTCCTAAGAGATGTTGTGTTTCTGAACCAGCACACTGAATGTGAGTTCAGGGTTTGTGCAGTACAAAATTTACGAGACACTGTGCTGAAGGATGTAAACTGAGACACTTCCTGGTGAGTCAGCTTTATTTTCATTGTATAACATAGTGGACTTTCTTCCAATGAGGATTTTCTTTTGGTTTGAAACAAAAAAAGGAATTTTAGTGATTTATACATTAGTGTCATAAGTCCGAATGATTTACACATTAGTGTAGCACAATAACAGTTTCTTTTTCCTTCTCCCTCAACATTAAAAGATGTTGAAAAGGCATGTATGTTAACCCTAGTATTTTGGACACTTTCCCATTTGGATAATTGCATTCTGTCTGCTAACAATTATCCTACAGTTTCAATTAGATACAATGTTCTTTTTCACTGTCCTGAGCTCTTGTGCAGCATTGCTGTTCACTGTTTAACAGCTGCCACATTTCACTCGGGAGGTGCTTGCATTTCAGTATTTAATGAGATGAGCCTTATAACAGAGCTTTCAATTAGCTACAGTGTGACTTTTAAACTGCAATCTGTATCAGAAAAATTAGATGCCATGGGAAGGTAGAATTTCTCAGAAAAAGTTCCGATAGCTTAAGAAAGATTCAGATGTCCTGTATAACCTAGAGATGCAGGCAGATACTGAAAACCAGAGTTTCTATCCACTGAAATAAGCAGTAACTAGGGAATCACAACCATCCCCTTTTTTCTTTCAGCATATAGATTTTTATATTTTGTTTTATTACTTCTTGACTTTTGTGGAAAAATGAATCACTTTGTCTGGGGAAGGCTGAACATATCCTCAGTCCTTAGCTGTCAGAATTTCCTATTTTTCTCCTCCTACTGAAAACAAACCAGATGTGCTTCTGAGTTCCATCAGAAGAAACAGAGAATTGAGACAGCCTTATCCTATCATGAATGAATATTCTCTTCCAAGGTATAGCAGGAGTGGGAGGGATGTGTGATTGTCATTGCTGTGTGTTGGTACAATCCTAGCTCAGGAGAAAAATCTCAGGAATTTTTGGAAGAGAGCTCAACACAACTGAAGATACTCATCTACATCAGTTGGAAAACCATTGAAACACAGGAGAAACTGGGGTAAAAATATTTGTCGTTATCAATACTTATAGGTGAGCTACAGGTAGTTTTCTGTCTGATGTTTATGAAATTCACTGCTTAGGTCTCCACACAAATGTATGGGTGACCTAAAGCAAGTGTCAAATTTTTGCATTCAAGACTCAAAGTCAACCACTGAAGCCTTGTACAACAAAGTCATATTAAAGGTCATGTGGTAACAGACTGAGGTGGTCCGTAGTCTGCGCTGGGACCCAGTATCCAAATGATATGTGATTCAAGGCTTATAAATATTAACTCCTGTCAGTCATACAACAATGAATCCCTACTAATAGCTGGGTCATATTGTGGTCACTCTTGAAGCAGATATTCCACTTCAATTTCCTCTGGAAAATGTCCGGTTTGCAGATCCAGGACACAAAGTGAACCAAAACCTGGTCAGTGGGACAGCCCAAAGATTCACTTCCAAAGCCTAGTCCAAACTCTAATGCTAATGTTAACATGTGTTTGTAAAATGTTACTGTAACCCACTTAACTTGTAAATATTAAAGTAAACAAAGCCAAATTTACATTTGCAGATAAAATCCAACAGACAAGATATTAATTCCAAGATGTCATTGCTTGGACATCTCTGGAAATAATATTTCTAGAATGCTGCTGTTTCTCAAACACTCAGTTGTACACACTAAAAACATCTGTAGATGAAGCAACCATAAAGGGAACTGTGAGTTATTTATGATGTCAACATGATGACATGATGTATCAAATGGCTATAATACAGCAAAAAACCAAACCCAGTTTTTTAGAGATGCTTACACAAATTATGTAGCAAGATAAGGAAAGCATAGGTGTGATTTTTCTTAAAACTAAATTATGTTAAAGAAAGCATGACTGTCTATATTCCAGTAACTTCTGAGTTTTAATCAGCTACATGTCAATATGTTTGTCCAGTCTGGTTGATTGATTTCTGGTTTTCACTTTTTTGCTCTATATAAAGGAATTATGGGATACTAATGACAAAAATTATGTAAATATGCACATAAAGAGATAGACTTTCTTTGGAGGAGTTTGATACACATAATTACTGAGTTTATCCATTTATCTGTCCAGGTCTACCTTGTTTCTTCATAATAACTATGTAATAAAATCACAACATCTTTACTTGTACAGCATCAACTTCTATTGCTGAATTAAAATCTCTCTAGCAAGGAATTAAATGTTTTGTTGTTTGGGGTTTTTGTGTTTTATTGTGGGGTAGGTTTTGTTTTGTTTGTTTGTTTGTTTGTTTGTTTTGTCAGATCAAGAAGCATACAAAATTGAATGTAATACAACAAAATACATTTCAGAAGAAGGGTCTTTCCTGTATTCCTGTGTGATACAAGTATCCTTGCATACGAAATTTATTTCATAATATGTTCCATAAGGTTGAAATCTTCTTTCTTTTTACTAATCACTTCACCTTTCAACAAGCTTTGTTAGATCACTGAATCATGACGAATGATTCTTTACATATTAGGATACTCAGTTCACACTGATGAACTAACAAATTAAAATGTAATATAAAATGATGACACTGAGAATATTAAGGACGGTGCTTTTGAGGTGCGGAAAGAATTCATAATTAGACCAAGATATACCCTTTAATTAAAACATTATCACACTGATAATGCTGAACAAAATGCACTTTTGAGGAATTCAGTGAAATAACATTAAAACGACAAGGAGCTATCACTTTTTTTTTTTTTTCCTCTTTTCCTGAAGGAACCATATTTCATTACATAGTACAGAAGGTTAGGAAGCAATGAAGTGTGTTTTCCCATCCCTGTCTCAGGCTAAGGTAATTATTAGTCTGAGAGTTTCTCTCTCTCTCTCCCCCGCTCCTCCTCTTATTTTTTTAACTGTGCTTACCCAAGAGGAAAATGAACCACAGTAGTTATCAGCACAATGCATACATCAGTGATATTGAGGGCAACTGACCATGGCTACAGCCATAGGTTAGCTGCAAATCCATTAGTCAGTAAAAAAAAAAAAAAAAAAAAAATTAAAAAAGTGAATCTAGGCTATAGCTGAGTGATAAATGTAGAAAAGTCACACAATATGACAATGTAATTTGCATTAATATTGGATTTGAAAGGCTTTTTAAAAGCCAAGTACAGAGGTGAAATATTATCTATAACAGGACTAAAAACAAACTTTCTAAAATAATAATAATGTCAAAAATGCTTCAGTCATGTAGTTGTTTACATTTAGTCTAAAGATATTAATTTGAAGAAAAAGCACTGTTTTTTTGACAAACAGGATGGTAACTACCAAAATATTTTAAAAATAATAACATAATTGAAAGACCTTTAAGATCTTAAGAGGGACAAAGACCTTAGACACTAACATTTTACGTTTAAAGTTGAAGATGAAACATTAATTTTTAAATTAATTTGTGTTACATTTTTAGATTCGTTTTTGTCTTCTTGATTCTGTTTTAACTCCAAGTTATACAAATTTGGTTTTAATAATTTTCATTTTAATTTCATATCTTCCACAGAAATCTCCACATGTTAAAGGTTATTTATTTTTATTTATTCTATTTTTTGGCCTTAGCTATAAATATGTTTCAATCTCTTTAAAGTTTAGTGACATTTCATGAATGGTCTATTTCTACACTAACTACAAAGTATTTCTTATATATATTACAGAGAAAATTTCCATCACAAATTTGAGTAACTCCCTCTTCTGGTCAAAAGAAACTTTAAGAAGGAAGGGGTATCATTTTATATGCAGTTATAGAGGAAAAAGGAAAACAATCATTTACCTAGCAATCATGTTTCTAGATGGTCTTTACATTATGATCTATTTTGATTTAAATAAATGAATGTTTCTGATCTGTATCTTTTATCAAGTATTCATTTTATCAGAAAAATAATCTTAAATAATTGTATCCAAAGATTAATATGACAGCTATAAATAAGACTGATACATTCAATATTTTATTGACTTAATTGAACTATCAACTCTAAGTACCTGAAAGATGTAAAAACCTTGCTTATATAAAAGCAACAGTGGTAAAAGCTGGGATTCACAAAAAAAATTTCTTTCTGTTAACTTATGCATATTCATCATTTAAGCTGCTCATTATGAAATACAGTCAAATGGAGGGTGAATGCACAGATTTTTCTTATGATTTTCATTATTTAAAAATTACTTCAAACATGGCACCTAAAATCCAGCTCTCTGAACTACAGAATAATGTTTCTAAATACTGGTCGAAAAGCTTTATAAACTAAATAAACAAATTCACCAGTTGATATAATAAAAGGAAGGTATTAAATACCTTCTAAATAAATTATAAAAACAGAGAAATCACAGGGTTCAGTAATAGTAACTGTTGTCTCTATCGAAGAAAAAACAAGTATTTTTGAACAGAACTTTGAGAAACTCGTATGTTTCTATAGCATAGTATCCTCTTTTCACCTGAAGGGACCAGACAACTAGGTTTCTATGTCCATTTACAAAAATAAGTGTGAGGAATATCAACATTTGGATGTCAAAGTGTTTCATGCGCACAGCCATTTTTAATATCATCTTAGTTATATTAATATTAGCTATGTATGGAAATGTCTTTACCTCTCTCACACATTTCCAAATATGTATTTTAAACTTTGGGTAGGTTTTGCTCTACCTTTTAAAATTAAACTTATTGCTACTGTGTAAATGTATGCATGGCTGGTTGCAACACATAGAAAATACAGCCCCAAAGACTTCTGTACCAGATTTACCTTTTGTGAGAAATCTGCTTCTGAATTTGTATTTTTTCCAAGTCCCTGATGTTGCAGTGGTCTTTGCATAAAGGTCTATTTCATGACCGATTGCACACAGAATGGAATACACTTTTTTATATGCACTCATTGATAAGCACAAACCCATGACTTTTTTGTCCACTCATGTGCGAGTCTGTGTGCCTGTGTGTATGTCTTGTGTGTCTGTATGGCACACATTTTGCCCAGCATTCAGCACACGGTTACAACCTGCTCCTAGGCTTACTGCAAAAGATGGCTTAATGACTTTTATGTAAGTAACTTGGTCACTTATTTCCACTTGATCATAATGCCTGAGCATAATTTTGAGATCTAAAATAGCTTTAAAATAGGTACTGCATAGCAGAGGACAGATGTAGGAATGACATCTAGCTGTCCCTATATGGTTATAAAACCATTGATTGATTTAGGATGGAAGGTATCTTTGGAGGTCATATAGGTCAACAATCTCTCTTCATGGTCCACCAATTCTAGACAGAAATGTTGCCCTAGTAGAGAGGCAGAGGGTATATGAACAGTACAGTCCCAGCAGAATTTTTAAACTGGTACTTCGGGTTAAATACTTGGCTTGTTTTTTGTTGGTTGGTTGGTTTTGGTTTGGGTTGGGTTTTTTTCTCTTAGGGGAACAAACTAACTGTTCTTGTATTTTTGGGGATTAAAAAATTGGTCTTCTTCAGAAACGTGCCTCCATTAATCAGACAACATCTCATATTGTAAACAACAGAAAATTTTATCAAAATTCAGTAAGTACTACAAAAATTAAGACAGCCTTTCAGCTATCAAGCTAATCAAGCAAGTGGTGAGGCAAAGTGTAAGGAAATAAAGAGTCCAAGTGTAGAGACAGTCTATGAAGGAAAAGTGATACAATGAGGCGTCATAAAAAGGAAAAGAATAACCACCTAAACGTTTGCACAAGTAACTCGGCACATTCTTTCCCAGTTGTGATTACAATTTATAGTGATAGTGACAAGGAGCAAGAAAGTATTGAATTTCACAGCAGCATTACTCGGACAGCCACAACTCAGATAAATGAGAAGGAAAATTAGTCTCCGTCTTCTTTTGTGGGAATGACAGAATGTGAAGATATTTAGTCAGCAAGGAAACTAGAGTATCTGTCAAAAGCATAGATTTACTATGACATGAAAGGTCTCAGATGGTGACATTGGAATGCTGAAGCTGAGTTTTGAGGAACAGCAACTGATCAAAGTTTTGTCATAACGGATACCAGTACTAACTGTAACTAGCCATGTTCAAGCCACACAGGCATCATATTGCAATCAACTCTTTTCTCCCAGGTGTCTTTTCTAGAGCATCAAGGGGAAACAATTGATATTAAAAAGGCCAAAGAGGTTTACCAACAGCTTCTGTTGGTTTGATTCCCAAAGGAAAAGGAAAAGTAGTATGTTTTACACCAAAAAAAATCTTAAAAGTAAAGAAGCACACAACTTCTCAAATGTGTCAGAAAAGGATCTGAAGGCCGTAACTTCATAAAGCAATCCTGTATTTTCATAGTCTGTAAAATATATCCACAGAATATTTCACAGTTGTGTTTAAAAAAAACCAAACAAACACAAAACACAGAAATGAGTCTCTTGCTTTCTTTGAGACATGGTTCTCTTCTGCCTTCCCTTGAACTTGGGGCAATGTTACTCAGAGGGCCAAAATTGACTCTTTTCCTCCCTGAATGTACAGATCAGGATGGGCTGTAGAACTGATCCTTATTCTTGAACCTGCTTGTACCTGAACAAGTGTGATCCCTAGCAGCACTCTAGGGTAAAGCAAGACCTCTTTACTTCCCTTCTGGGGTGGTCATGGACTATCAGGGCAGTGGATGATAATACACTTGAATTCAGAAAGCTAAATAAGACATTTCTTTTAATCTTGATCCCATGAAAAAGAGCCCTTTCTCCAGAATCTGAACAAGGGATTTTTTTTTTCACTAACCTCCCAGTGTTGAAAAACAATGGTAATACAAATGTACAAACCTGGGCAGAGCTAGGAAAGAGTTTATTACTGTTCTACCAATTGTAGTGTGGTTGAGACAGGAAATAGCAAGAAATACTTTTTCTTTTTCATACTATTCTTCTAAAAGACTCTATACTTCTTGGTATCTAGTTGCTATTGAAGAAGTCCTATCATCAAAAGCACATCTAGTGAAATACTTGGATTTCAATAGTGGACAACAACAGAGAGAGAAGTTAGAATATAAAAGCTAAGCATGGAGTATTTCCATGTTTGCAATATTTAAATATGTGTCATGCCTCTATGTAAAGTGATGTAGTACAGGTGACAGGAGATGTCCCATCCATGCATAAATATTCTAGTGTTCTTTCTGAAGTTGTATGGTAGTACACTAAAATTTAATAAATATTGCTGCAAGTATTTGGTATTCCCTACTATTCCTCTTGGATTGCAGAAATACAGATTAAAAATAGTATAGAATAAAACTTTGAGTTCTAAGTCAAATGTGAGCTCACAGCCAAATATGCAAACTGTTCCGATTAGAAATATGGACTGACCTTTAAATTTAAACACTTATGGTCATAATTTCATTGGTAAACTGGAAAATATTTCACCATCCAATTATCTGTCCACCAAGCTGTTGAACAGGTTGTTTTTCTTTCTGTTTACAAAAAAGTACAACATAGCCAGGCTTGTTTACCTATCTGTTTGCATATCAATAATAGTTTTCATTCCAACAGAGGGTTTAAAAATCTGTGTACAGAAAGAAAACTAACATTACTCAGATGGATAGGCAAATGTAGAAATTGATCAATGAGTTTGATGTGAAAGATCACAGCTTTGTATACCTTAGAGAACCAAAAATAAATTCACCATTAATTCTTGGCTCACACTTTTAGGAGGAGAACATGGAGAATATGCATAATTTAAAAACATCACTACCCAACCCTACAATAAATCGCAATTATTTTTAACTTATTAAAGGTTTCTTGTATTTGATATTTAGTTTTTCCATGTAAGCAGTTTATCAAATACTTGTACTAACACTAGGTCCAGAAAGAAACAACTAGGTTGTGGTATAAAGATTCTATGATGCTGTGGTTTAAGTCCAGCTAGCAAAATACAGCAAAGCCGCTCTCACAAATTCCCCCACCCCTCCTCCAGCAAAGAGGAAGAATTGGAGGGAAAAAAAATAAGGAAGCTCATAAAATTGAGATAAGAACTATTTAGTAATTAAATCTAAATCAATATATACAGATACTACTAATAATAAATAATTAAAATATTAGAAAATAAAACATATAATACAGTATATACAATATGATACAATATATACAATTTCCCACCATCCACTGACCAATGCAGACCCAGATGTTGAGTGATGAAAATCAGACCCAGAGAACCACAGCCCGAAAGCGATTGCAGCTTTGAGAGCCGCAGCCTGAGGGCCGGAGCCCGTGAGCTAAGGCAGCAGATTCCAAGCAAACCCTATCAGCAATAGCACAGTCAAAAACTCTGAATAACCTGTCAACTCCCACACGAACAAGCCAGCACAGGAGTTAACAAAGCAGCTAATGCAGGGAGCATTAGCAAGTGACCGGGAGTAAACGAGCAAGGGAGTAAGGGAGAGAGTAAAAGGGAAGAGCAAGAGTAATGGATACTGGACCCCTTCCCCACCCAGGACCTGGAACAGGATGTACTATGGAATGAAATACTTCCTTGGTCAGTTTGGGTCAGCTACAATATCCAAAGTGGACAAAAGACCTTGAATTCAGTGCAGGCCATCCCCAACACTAGCTGAGGCCTTGTCAGTGTTTTTCTTAGCAATTCCCTAGTAACCGAAGTAAAGGGAGTTAACCCTTTCCTGACTGAACCCAGCACCTATGAAAAACAACCATTGTTTTGTTCTTTCTTCCCACCTCCCCTCTGTGCCCTCCCCCCAGTAACTCAGTGCTGGATTTAGGAAGTAGCAAGCAGCCAAATGGTATTTTCCATGAAACTACAACTGTTTCTAAGAAATCACTTTTTGACACTAATTTTTTCCCCCCTTTTAAAATATTGTGAAAGATAGCCATGTTGCAAAATGAGTTTAATACATCCAATCCAAAAGGTTCAGAAATGCATTTTGGAGTATTGTGATAATACAATACCAAGACTGCCAGAAGAACAAAGAGTTTTGTTTTGTGATATTTCTGTTCTCATTGTTCTCAGATTGTCATGAAGATGGATTCCATACAGTTTCTTGCTTTATTTTTGCAGCCTTTGTTATGAATATGGTCTGATTTTGTGCCAACCTTTGTTACTAGAAGTAGAATCAGAATACATTATGAAAACTAAAATGTACTAAGCATTAAAATTCTGTGATAGCTCATTTTGGTGACAAAGAGATCACTGGGAAAGAATGGCTCAAAATTAATCAATTATAGTGACAGTCTCACGATTGTAATAAGAATAGAAAGTGGCACTACATTTTATGCATTTACATAACCGAGGAATATTTTAAAATTAACTCATTCATATCTGGATATTAATCTCTTTTATTGAAAAACTAAACCTGTTGTATTTTGACTAATGTCCATAGAGAGAAAATATAATGTGAATTAAAAAAAAATTACAAATATTTTTGAGTCATTCCCCTACATTTTCATAACCTCTTTCTAGTACATTTTTTTTTTTTTTTTTTTTCTCCCAGGAACAGAAAAGTCTCATCATCAGCTCTTAGTAAATGCTATACACTCTGTAGGTGCAATGAGAAGGAAGGCAAAGATGTTCTTCTGGAAACTAAAAAAAAGAAAGAAAAAGAACACCCCTGAAATGTTCCTCTTCAGAATGTTTTATCCTAGGCTTTTTTTTTTTTTTTTTTTTTTTTCTCCCTAGATTCTTTTACCTCTTGCTTGTTTTGATTTAAAAGAAGACATCAAAAATCCATTATTTCCAGGAAAATGGAAAAATATGTCAGAAAAAAAAAAAAAGATACTGGTATTTAGAAAACTCCTCTGCTTATTGGATCTTTCTTCTTTTCCCCATTGTGAGGTAGAATTACCAAGATCCAGCATGAGCGTAGGCTTATAGATTAAGGGCTGAGGCCTCACAGCAGATGAAGTGAAAGAGTGGTCAGGCATTGGAAGAGGCTGCCTTGGGAAGTGGTGGAGTCACCATCCCTGAAGATGTTCAAGGAACATGTAGATGTGACACTTAAGGACATGGTCTGGTGGGTATGGTAGTGTTGGGTTGATGGTTGGACTAGATGATCTTATAGGTCTTTTCCAACCTTAGTGATTCTGTGATACTGTGATTCTGTGAACTTGGTTAGACATCCCATGTAGGCTGACTTTTATTGACAGAAAATGACTATAGCGCCCTTCACAAGTCAGTGGCAGCTTTAGAAAATGTACTTCACTGGGGAGACAGTGAAGGGGAACACCTGGAGTGGTCCTTGCTTTGACTGGTTCCTGGTATACCCAAGGCAATTCAGACCATGGAAACCTTCAAAAAAATTCTGAGAAGCATACAAACCTACTCAACAATGTGTGGAAAAAACTATGCTGTATGACTGAAAGAATATTGATGTGGAAGTTTGATGTTAGGGCAGGGATTTTTTTGGTACTTTTCTCAATATCTTACAGTTTTCACTTGCCAAAAACAAAGTACACAAGATGTGGACCAGCTGAGTTGATTCAGGTCAGCATGCTCTTAACATCACTGTAAGTACTGTCTTTACTCAGATATGTATTCCTTTACTCATGATTTTGGACAGGTGATTAAAATGACACACTGTTCTTCTTGGCCCTGCCTACATGTTTATGCAAATCAAAGAAAATAAAATGTTCCTTGGTCCCAGTGATCCTGCTGCTTCATTAGATTTGTGACTATGCAACTGGAAAATAATACAGAGCTTTGCTTTTTAGCTAGATATTAAAAAATAAAAATTAAAATTAAAATAAAAAAAATCTGGAGATTTCTCTCCTGTTTGAATTCTTTCCATGACCATTCAGTTTCATAGAGCTGAAGGTGGGATCTGGTATGAAACTAAAACTCTTTTTGGATAAATGTGGTTGTCAGGTTATTACAGTGGTTCATTTTCTCTTCATTAGAGTTGTCTTACAGTGAGTAAATTATACAAAGTAGGGCTTCTAATACAATAAAACATTCTTAACCTTTAGGAAATAGATTATTTTCCTCCTTCCTGACAAAGTTCACTGCAGAGGTATACAAACAAAGATACAATATGGCTGACAGAAGTGTTGTATCTCAAGGAAATGGGCTCATAATCTCAAGGATTATGTTTAGGTGATTATATTTTTTTTTTTAGTTTTGAATTAAGGAATAAGAAAAAAAAGAGTTTATCCTTAAAATTAGTTTTTATTGTTGATAATCTTCCCTTTGCTATATGACATATTAAAAATCAACTAAAGATGACCAACTATGGAGTTTATTCAGTTGTTATATAATCATCAAAACTAATCTAAGTTTTGCTTATTTAAAGAAGTATTTTAGCTATGAAATTATTCATACCATTGCCAAACCCACTTTTAATAAATATCCTACTAACAGTGGTTAGAAATACTTTTTCTGTCGGTGAAACATTCAGATAAAACACAAAACAGACCAGTAGAGAATAACCTTCATCAGTTTTGAACCTGAAAATATTTTGAATGAATGATATCCAGCTAAATTAGCAGAATAGCAAAAGTTTGTATTTAACATTACAAATGGAAGAAGCCAAAACCATGTAAGCTGTTTTTTTTGAGGCTGGGGTTTTTGTGTGGTGTGTAGGTTGTTGCTTTTTGGTTTTTTGTTTATTTTTCTTTAAATATTTTTGTGTGTTTTGATATTTGGGATGTAAGACATGAAACTTATTAAAACTTAGGGCAAACAAGGTGATGGTTCTTAGACTATACTATTAAAAACTCATTTCAGACAGTAGAAGAAATTATTCATAATGTAAAATACAAGTAATCATTTAAAGGTAATAATATAGAATATTTCTAAATAATAAAACTATAATTGTGACAGATCTCAATTTTTTCCAAAATTCATTAATATATATTGTATATGCTGCTGTACTTTCTTGGTGGTTTCATAAGCTATTATTTCATTCCTACATCTTTGTCTTATATCTTCAGAGGAAAAATAAAGAAGTTGCAGAAAATTACCTTGTCCTTGACAGTAAAGGACTAATGAGAGATGGTGGGAGACCAGTGTGTTCATCCCAGTAAGAGACTGTCTTGGTATTTCATTAGGAATCAATCTTGGAAAAGAGTCTTTTTTGTTTTGGTGACTGAACTTTAATACAAAAGTCACTTGCCCACTAACAGGTAAAATCACAACAGGTGAATTACTTTATTGGTTTTCTTAAATCTTTGACAATATTTTCGTGTCTTCACACACAGACCTCATACCTAATGATTTCAGAAGGCTATTCCCTGACTTTGACAAATAAAGTTTCTATATAATCACAGAGATATATCTTTCCTAAACTTGCTTGAAACAGATAAATTTTGCTGAATAAAATTTTGCAGATAAATATAACACCTTAATTTTTAAAATATAGTATCAGCTGATATCCCAAATTACACTGAACTGTCAAAGAAATTCAGTTAAAGGCTACACAAATGCCATTGTAACTCAAATGGAAAGAGAGTGATATATTCAATTTGATTTCTAGTTCAAATTAAGGTAGTGCTAACCCCTGTATAAGTATAATCTCATGGTAAGTAAATGGTTTAGTGTCAAATTTACAATAAAAAGCAAATCTAATAATTTTTTCTTTAAACTACCAGAACATATTTCTTTAATTTTTTGCAGAAATTAAAATGTAATTTGCTATATATCACTGTGTATGGACTGTTGCTTTGTGTGTGATCCCAGGGTACGTCATTAGATTCTCAAGGATCCACATTTGAGCTTAATTTGCCCATGGGAAATGGTATGCTAACTAATACTATCATCCAATTAAATCTTGTCAGGCAAAACATGTGCTTGGTGGCCATAACATTCCAAATTAACATCCCACAACAAACGTAAAATTCAGTGTGATTACCTCAGATGATGATATCGTGCTCACAGCATTTAGTCCACTCAAGCATAATATTGTGTCCTGATCATAAAAATAAATTACTTGTCAAAACTTGTATTAAATTAAAAATAAGATGGTTTTCACTATTCTTTACATTTTACACACTTTCAACACACATTAAAGAAAATGTAAAAATGCCAAAATAATAGAAATTTTCTAAACTTTTGAAACATCTTTTGCAATTATTTTATTTAGGATGAGAGTTCTCACTCTGACACATCAGTAGTTTGCAAAGCTTGATGTATGTCTTGCTAATAAGTTTCATAGGATCTTAAAATTTTGGACAGTAAGGTATGTTTCACATATTTTGGACTAACACAATTCAGATTCACTTAAGGATTTTTTTTACTGCACAACATCCTCTGGATCTGCTATTAATTATTCTAAGGCATCCCTCTTTCCTTTTTCCTTACAGCTAAGTAATGGTTTTTTCCCTACTGATGTTGCCGGGAGCAATTCGTGCCACTCTTGATCTTTGGATTTCACTATCTGGAACACTAATAAAGAACTCATAGTTACTCCACCAGAAATCCTGACAAAATCCCTCCCTCAGGGAGAGGTACATTTCTGTGCTCCATCCTCCAGCAACTAAATTAGGGCCTGACAAATACCCATAACTAATCAGCAACTCAGAAGGCTCCTTAAAGGTCGACTTAGACAATATTGTGCATGTTTCTAGACCCTTTTCATGACTCCACCCTGGGACTGAAAGTGGAATAGAAGAGCTTCACTGCAAAAAACACTAACAGACCAATACTACAATACTGGAAATGGTATAATAATTCTAGGTAAGGCAAATGCCTCCCTTGCAGACATTTCAAAAATGTTTCATGACTGGTGGTGTCATAAAGAATCTGAGTGGGCAATGGAAGTCATCAATTCCCTCATATATATTTGAAAGTAAAAGATAGCTCAGTCTTCTTAAAAAGATGTATTTTGCAGAAACTAGGACTTAGGAGCAGAGGGGAGAGACAAAGCATACCAAGTAAATTAACTACTCATTACTGAATAGCCTGGGAACATTCCAACTTTGTCATACTATGAAGATATGTGTAAAACCCCAAATGTTTAAACAGTCTTATTGGTGGTTTGAAGGTAGGGTACTCAGGACCAAAGAGCAGGTATAATGTAGGAATCTTATTGGATTTGCACAGGGTGAGTTCTCTCCATATTGAAATACTGTATTTTGGTAGATGAGCACTGATTATTTCAGTTAGCAGATTATTAAATTATTCAGTATGAGTTTGTTTCTTCATTCTGAATTATGGGGGCAGGAAGATAGGACAGCAGAAAGTCTGAAAGTAAGTATCCCTTTTCTGAAAAGAACAGAAATACTCTGACATGATTAATCAAGCAAATTCATGTTTTTTTCTTATTCCTTTATCTCTCTTTACCATACTGAGATAATTTTGGTTTGGGTTGGGTGTTAGGGTTTTTTTCTTTTTTAAAAAAAGGACTCTTTGACAGTGTGATAACAAGAAGAGATATGGTCCAGTTTATGATCCTGTGTTTTACCGATTTCTTATACAAGGACAACCAGTGGCATGAAATCCAGGCTGGAATAGCTGGAGAGGTTTCCCAGAATTCTGTTTGCTCAAGTGACATTACCTGAGAAAAGATATTTCTTTCATCACACATGTGCTGTGTCGACAAAAGAGTAGAAAGCGAAAGATCACATCCTGGGAACATTTCTGTTGTATTACCTCTGTCATGGCACACCTGCCACCTATTATCATCCCCCTTTTCCCAGATACACCTGCTCTCAAAACACGTTGTGCTAGAAAACAAGTCTTGTGCTGTCTCTTTATATGCATGCATGAGTATAGAGAAGGAAAGAATATACTGGTTTCTTTTAGATTTTGCTGACTTTGGAGAAAAGGATTTCAACAGGCCTCCTAAGGAGTGCACAGAGAGAGAACTGAGATTTTAAAGTTGAATTTCCAAGAGACTAAGCCCAAAAGATCCCCAGTGCCAGGCAAAATAAAACATTGTTGACCGCAGTTCAGTACTCTTGTGAACCCCCCCAGGAAAACTCAAGTTTTCTTTTTCCTTCTTGGTTTGGGGAATATTAATTTAATTTATTAGCCCATTAAAATAGATCCAGGTAGTGAGAAACAAAGACAAGCTTTAAGCAACACTTTTCTTCCCCCTCTTTCAGGCTCAACTTCACTCCACTCCTGATTTTTATAGTTGCCCCAGGAAAGGTGTCAGGGTTGGAGGGTGTGTGGTCAGGACACAACAGTTACACTCCTTACGCTTTTCCCCTGCTTTAATGTGTGCTTCTCTCTATGGGCTGCAGAGAAACCTCTGCTCTGGCACCTGGAGCTCCTCCTCTCTCTCCTTTTCTGCCCTTGGTCTTCGCTCACTTTTCCACTATTTTTCCCTCTGGCTATCCAGCATCTTTTCCCTTTGCTAAACAGGTTTTCCCTGAGGCACCACTATCTTCTCTGAGTGGCTCAGTTGAGTCCTTTGGTGGATCTGCTGGAGGTGGCTGGAATCTACTGTGTTCAGCATAGGGCTGCCCCCAGACCTTTTCACTGAGGCCACCCCTGCAGCCCCCACTGCCAGCAACTGGGCATCTGCGCAGGGTGTGGTGCTGTTCGCTACTGAGCAATGCAGACCCTGCAGCCTTACAGAAAGAGGAACAGCTGAATGGCTGGCAGGAGGAGGATCCATTCTAGCTGTGTTCTGACAAGGCTCAGGGTTGTAGGCTGTTGATAGTCTGGGGACCCATAACTCCAGGATCTGTTTTTTCATGAAGACTAACGAGGCAGTTTGCCACCTGCTTCAACTGGCAAATTGTAGGGTTCAAGAGGTAACTACCCTGGTGAAGTGAAAAAACCCAGGTATAAACATAACAGCAGCATGGTTAGCTTTAAAACATTTAATTCAGACATCTAAAGCACTGAGGAGATTATACACCACTGCATTGCTGGTGAATTATAGCCCTCTTCTTTTTTTGACTAAATTTATTGTCTTACCCATTTTGGTCACTAAGTGATAAAAGGGCAGACTTGGTGGATTTTGGTTCTGGTTTTAGCAGATTTTTTTTTTTTTTTTTTTTGCTTGCTGTTTTACCGATACCTAAATAATTCCTGAAATGTACTTACCACTTAGCAGGTGAAACAAATAATAATTTATTAAGAAAACACCAGTATTATACAGGTAAAACATAAAATTAACTATTTCTAGGTGTTTTTCATTTAACAGTTGTCAGATATGAAATTTATTACTGATGCATTTAAAGGTTTAAGACAACATTTATACAGCATTGGGAAAATGTACTTATTGCCATTTTTCTTCTGGTAGCATACATAATTTTTTGTTTGCCTGCTTGCTTGCTTGTTTGTTTGGTTTTTTTTAGGGAACTGAAAAGTTACTATATAGGAAAATGGTTATAATTTTATATTACCAATTAGAAAAGAGGTATGAATGAAAAGAAGACACATATTAATTTTGGCACTTCTGTGGAATAGACAAGCTAGTCTGCAGACCTTTATAAATGCATAGAAAAGTGCTTAAATACAGACAAATATAATGAAAGTAGGGGGTTTGGGTTTTGGTGGGGTTTTTTTGGGTTTTGTGGGGTTTTGTGGTTTGTTTTGTTTTGTTTTTTTTTTAGCTTTGTCATTTGTATACATCAGTTTTGTGAGAAAACTGCTAATCCAAAGGATTAGAAGCAACAAAATAACTGCAAATCTAGGACTGGAACAAGGTTTTAAACATGACTTAAAATAGCAAAGCCAGTGATTATCAGCAATGTGTTGTAGAGAATGGAAAACAATGCATTCAGTTCTGAACATTATCTTGTCCTCTTTTCTTTTTTTTTTTCCATTTATTTTAATTCTCTAGGATGTAAAGGTCCTCTAATTCCAGCCTGAAATCAACAGATTGGTTTGTGTTAAAATTCTCTCCACTTTGCATAAGTGCCTTTATAGTAAATATTTTTAAGAAGGAAAATTAGCTCTGAAAAGACTTCATATGAATACGTGGTCTGTATCAAAATTGCACTTTTGGTATTGATCCAAGTTTTTCATTATCCATCTGCACGTTCAGAATTGAGTAGGAATGGCCAACTGCTTTCTATATGTGTACTTTTGCTGCAGAAATGAGATCAAACCTATTGAAAACATGTGAGAACAGGCATTGAGCTCTCCTCCATCTGCATTTTGGCGATACACTTCATATCTTTTGAGGTTTTTTTTGTTTTTTGAAGCTTTTGGAATGATGCACACTTGAAACTATAGAAGATTCCACTGAACATTCCCACAGCTGTTTTGTCTAATGTTTAACAAAGAAGGATGCCAAATGAATATAGGTAAAGGGGAGCAGGAGAGGTTGTTTGTGAATTTACAACTTCAGGTTGTTTGAAAATTTTTGGAACTGTTTTCATGTGTGAGTGTACCAATGTGCACATATGCACATGCATAAAATTGCTCTCCTTAATGTTTTAAAGAAATGTTATTTCTCTAAGAAAATAATTACATTCCTTTAAGGAATGTGTATAAACCATGTAACATATTCATAACTAAACGTCTCATCCTGCTTCTGATTAATATTTTGTAGATGGCATATTTAACATATTTTTACATATTTCCTCTATAGCTTGCCAGAATCTTTCTTTGCTTGAAGTCAGGTATTAGCAAAAGAGATTTCACTCCTAGGAATTTCTGTCTTTCAGTAACCTCAGTTGTTTTAGGTATATACATTAAAAGAAAAAAAACCCTACACACAAAACTTGCTGTTACTTTTCTTGTACCTTGGAAATCGTCTAGTTAAAGTTCCGTTTTTTACACTTCAGTTAAAAATAGTTGCCACACTGCCACCTTATGGCTAATATAGATTTTAAAACGAAAAAGATGTCTCCCACTGAGCTTGTGTTTTGATAGTTTGGCATTTCATGTGTTTTACACCATGTAAGTAAAGAATTAAACTTTAGCCCCTCCTGAGAAGGAACTTAAGCTTCATTTTAAACAGAAACATTGTCATCTGACTGACTTTGTCTCTGAAACTGTAAGAGCACAGCACAATGCAGCGTACACGGGAGGCTTAACTTTGGACAGGCAATATCCAATCTCATTTTTACAATGATGTGAAACTGTATGAAAGGCTATGATCAACACCTGCTCTCCTTATGTGGTTCAATTCTATATTCTATGCATTATGTGAATGATGACAACAATTATATGGAACCCAAATTCATAGAATATGCCATTTTTTTCTTCCCAGTGCGTCTATATAGCAGTGAGTAATGAAACCACAGCACACACTTAACAGTTGCAAGTGGAAACCAGACTCTTTTGATTAAATTTAATGTGAAGGTAAAGGTGATCTAATGTATTTTGTAGCATAATGTGTGGTTCCAAATATATTCAAATTTCTCGGATGCAAAATGTCTCAAAGTAAAATTATGCATCAAACTATTTAAACAATTTAAAATGACACAATGCCAGCCAAAGTCAAGATTAGAAATAAACAATTTACTTTTATAAACTATATTATTAATCATATAATATGAAATCATCCCTAAGTGCAATAATAATAAACTCACCCTAATAATCCAATCTTTTTTATCTGTAAGTCTTCCAAATAAAATTCTTGCAAATAACTTATTGGGAATAAAAAGATCCCTTCTGAAAGAGCAAGAATTGACAAATGCCAGAAACAGGCACTGAACAAGCTATTACTAAAAAATATTTTGTAGAAAACAAAATGTTTGATAAAAAAGCACCTAACTTGTGTATTTATTTAACGTATTTTGTAGTTGGTGTTATTATGTAGAAAATTTCTGTTCTTAAGAGCCTATGACAATAAGAACCAAGAACATGTAAGTGGCTTTCATGAACTGCAGTACTTAATCATTAAAAAAACCTGTAATCATTATTTTCAAACAATATCAAAGCACATTTGATCATTAAATCAGCATAACTGGACTAAGAGACTTCATCCTACTCTTTATGTGACTGAAAACCTTTGTATCACTCATCATATGTGATTTTTCACAATTACTCATCTGAAGTTCACTGTCAGTCAATATGCTCCAACATTTGCTTAACTTGTATTGTCTTGGAAACATCCCTGTCAGAAAGTGGTTTTGCTAAAATAGCGTGGAAGAAAATTCAGAAGTATTTTTTAACAGACAAGTTAATGTGGTTGTTTCGATGTTGGGTTGTTGGTTTTTTGTTGTTTTTTTTTTTTTTTTTTTCCCCAGTATTCATCTAGATGAAGTAAAAAGTGTGTGAACATGCAGGAAAATGCCAGTAGCAAAATGGTCTTTTTCCCTGATAGTTATTAAAACCCAAAAAATTAAAAAGTTATAAACAGATGCTGAGCATTATATGAAAGTATGTGAAGTCAGTTCAAAATAGAACTGAGAAAACAAGAAAACATCCTGCAAGCAAATCTGTACTAGACAAAACATGTATGAATAAAACTCTCACAGAAAATTTCCCTGACAACAGGATGATTCTTATGCTACCCCCTCACTACCTGCCTCCATCTGAATGATACAGTAGATGGAGCCTAACTGAGAAGACCTCCTTTAAACTGTATAGAGCTTGAAAACTTACCCACATGGATTATGTTCAGAATGCTTTTTTTCTAAAAGGGAATTATGAATATATTTCTTATCACAGGATTGTCTAAACTGTGCATAAAGCATAATCCTTTAGTAGCATTGAATAATCTATTGTTTTTACATTCTAAAGATAAGAACTGTTATTGCTTTGTTTACATAATATTTGAAACAATATGTATCACAGCTATTTAATTCTAAAGAAAAGGCAATGAAATTAATCAAACTGTCTGGTTTTGTGCTGAGTTATATTGAAGTGATAATTTAAGTGTTTATGTGATTTTTACATAATTATGAGACACCAGATTACATTGGAAGAAAACTTATTGAACTAAATCTCTCAAGAAAAATTGGTGGAAAAATTCAATGACAAAACTTAACATTATATTTATGCTCCAAGAAAACTCCTTTATGATGCACTATGTGATCTTACCTCCAAATAGTATAATTCCTATTTACATTTGTTCTCCAAGATACAAAATGTATCTGTCCACGTGTTTATACAGCACAGTTTGTTGTTTTGTATAAAACCTATTTCCTTTAAGAGCCAAAACTATTGTGTACTTTGCACAATAGTGTATTAACTGTTTCTTCTGGACATCGTGTTTAGTCTGCAGACTTCTGTAAACCTCTGTTCTTAGACTAAGTTGAAAGTTATTAATTTACTTGATAATCTCATTAATTTATTCTAATGAATTTATATTAACTTCTCACTAAAAATTAATATAAGTTTCTCAAACTGCAATATGGTTAACTACTACTGCCCTTCACACTTAGCAAATGGAGAACAAATGTGCAGAGGTTTCAGTGTAAGAATATTTATTATTTTGGGAAATTCAATATAAAAAATGGAGACTGTGATTTTTTAAGTGTATGTAGAAATGTATACATAAGTTTCCTTGCAGTAAAACATCTGAAAGTCTTTAATGTATCAATACAGATGTTAAGACATAATAAAAAATGAAAAGAGGCAAGATTTTTCTTTTTCCCATGTGAAGACCTAACAGTGTTAAAAATCACATACCAGAAATTTCAGGTCAGGTACCCAGAAACAAATTAATTGTACCTCTTATTTTCACTAACACAGCAAAACAGAGAATAATTTCCTTTTTATGGTGTTTGGTATTTGCTGTGTTCCTCAGGGTTTTGGTAGCAGGGAAGGGACTGTAAGATGGCTCCTGTAAGAAGCTGCTAGACCTGTAAGAAGCTTCTAGAAGCTTCCCTGGCTCCAAGTTGGACCCATCTCTGGCCAAGGCAGACCCAATTAGTGCCTCTGTGATTAACGTATTTAAGAAGGGGAAAAAAAAACCAAAAACAAACAAACAAACAAAAACAAACAAAAAAACACACAACAACAAAAAACACCTGCAGCAGAGAGAGGAGACGGATGTGAGAGAGATGACCAGGCAGACACCCAGGTCAATGTGGAAAGGCGGGGAGGAGTTTGCTGGATGAGAGTTTCCCCTGCAGCCTGTGGTGAGAGGACAGGGTGTGCCCCTGCAGCTATGGAGGGTCATGGGGGAGCAGAGACCCATCTGCAGCCCGGGCAGGGCCCCACCCCGGAGCAGGTGGCTGCTACCAAAGAAGCCCATGACTGTGGGAAGCTTGCACTGGAGCAGTCTGCTCCTGAAGGGCTTCAACCCATGGATGGGGCCCATGCCAGCAAAGTTTGTCAAGAACTTCAGCCTATGGTAAGGACTCATGTTGGCAAAGTTCATGGAGGACTGTCTCATGGGGGAGGGACCCCATGCTGGAGTAGAGGAAGTGTGAAGAATCTTTCCCTACTGAGGAGGAAGCAGTGTCACAAAAAAGGTGTGATGAATGGACCACAAACACCATTTCCTGTGCCCCTGCACCCCTGGTGGGGAGAAGGTAGAGAAATTGGGAGCAAAGATGAGCCTGGGAAGATAAGAGGGGTGGGGTGAAGGTGCTTCTTAAGATCAGGTTTTATCTGTCATTGCCCTATTCTGACATGATTGGTAAAAAATTGAATCAATTTTTCTTCCCCGAGTGGAGTCTGTTTTGCTGTGACCATAACTGATGAGTGATCCCTCCCTGTCCTTGTCTCAATCCACAAACCTTAGATTTTCTTCTCCTAATCCCACTGGGGGAAGGAATGAACGAGTGGCTGCGTGGTTCTTAGTTGCTAGTTGGGACTAAAGCATGAAATGTATAAACTGTATACACAGTTTATAAATAATATAGTCAGCTTTACCTTGCAAATATAGATATCCAGAGTAAAGAAGCATGTACAATGGTGTGACTAATAAGGAAGTCCAAATGAACAGTGAAGTAGGTACCTTTGCGTGTGGTTGATGTGGACAGAACCTGAGAAAATTTTGGTCTCGTTTCCCTAGAAAGCATTTGAGCATGTGGCAAAAAAACAATCTGCTTCCCAATGAAGTGTTCCATAAACTAGTTTTTTATGTTTACCTAACACTATATTCTCTTAAGTTGGAACTCTATTCTGAGAAGCAACCTAGAAAAATGTTATCAAATGGTTCATGACTCTACTCTCAATTCTTAGTAGATCACATTTCCTTAGTATTTAAATTGAGCATGTTTCCAATAGCTAAACTCTCAAGCTCAACATGACCTCAGAAGAAAGCCAAAACAAAACAAAAGTAAGCAAATATATGAAAAAAAAGGGTGAAAAAAAAAGGTAAAAGTAGAAAAATAAATTCTAAACACCGCTTTTGCTTGTTTATAAGAATCTTGCCCTTCCTAGTTTACATGTGTTCACAACTGTTCTTTCACTAACTCCATTGCATTTACCAAACCAAACAATCCACCATTTATTGGATTATTTTATGTTGCTTTTATTTTACTAGATTTTTAAAAGGATCTAACAATTTTCTTTCCTAATATGTACCACACTAATAAAGAAGCACTAAAACATTAAATACTTCATGTCCTATGATTTTAATAGTTTTGGACTAAAGTACTCCTTCTGCTTGGAAATAAGATTCATTAATAATTTTTCTCTAAATTACTTGCTAGACAAACAGATGAGCTGCCTTACATGTAAATATGGCCAATAAATTCAACAATCTCAGTGGATGTGTTAAATTTGAGAGTTATAGGAGATTCATTAAAAGTATCTCTGAATTGTGGGCAACATCATGGCATTTTCAGGGATTAATGTATCTGTGTAAGCCTAACTTCAGTTGTGCAAGTAAAAATAGTAGTGAAAAGGAACTGTCATTAAATGCAGAAATTCATCCCTTGAATCTTCAGGCTTTTGGTACATCTTGTCACTATTCCACTGTTATGACTGCTACATCTGTTACTCAGCTCAATATGTGTATGTTGCAACAGTACAACTTTTCTATCTTTTGTTTGTAACCAATGAGATTATTTCAACCGTTAGTGGGAGTTTTTACTTTGTTAAGGGGTAGGGTTTTTGTATGTCAGTTGCACTTCAAAATGAACCAGGAATCAGTGAAAACTGCAAGAGCACTGCTTTGATATTCCCCTTGAGAAAGACTGGTATGTGGGCAGGCAGTTCCTTGAACAAATACTCCAGGTATAAACAATGCAGTAATCTAATTCATAAAATGATAAAAAGCATGGATAATAGAAAGAGATTAAAAAGGAACAACTTAAATTACATTCAAAAATCTTGGCTTTCTTAGTAACAAGACTTTGTAACTGTTTTTTATCTCTGCATGTACTTTTAAGTGTTTGCAATAATCCGATTACCTTATTTTTGCTTTATGCATGTAGTATGAAATTAAAGTTGCACAAGATCATTTTGGAAATAAACCCCAACTAAGTAATTGACAGTTATACAACTGGCCTTATAAGTATTTCCACTTTATAGCAACAGATCTGAACTTTATATGGAAGAAAGGAAACAGGATGGGGTGTCACAAGATGATAATTAGAAACAGAAAAAGCAAAAGGAAGTTTCATTTCCCTGCAACTGGAACAATCAAAAGGGAACAAGGGCCTTTCAGCTGAAGGTTATTAATTTGGATCTACTACTTTTGAAGATTTAATATGGAAGCTGTAAATAAGCAAATTACCAGCTGTCAAAAAAATTTTCACTATTAATTTAAATGAACATCCTTTAGGCAAGCTAGCATTCTGTTAGCCTGAAGGCTAGTTCTACAATAGAAAAAATGCATAAATAAACAGTTAATTTATTTCAAAGTTCATTTGCCATGTTTGTTCTAATATGAAAATAAACTTTTATCGCCAAAGCACTGTGTTTATAAGAATGAACAACATGATGAGTGATCTCCCTGTATGATGAATGA
The DNA here is from genome assembly GCA_027574665.1 of Rhynochetos jubatus. NCBI lineage: Eukaryota > Metazoa > Chordata > Aves > Eurypygiformes > Rhynochetidae > Rhynochetos > Rhynochetos jubatus. The sequence continues at coordinate 43,344,901 of CM050690.1, read as the reverse complement.
TCTCCCTGTATGATACACAATTAAACAGATACTTCTTATTCTGTTTGACCCCTTTATTTCTTTAAAGGTGACTTTTACATTGTAAAATTTGGTTAGAACACATGTGCTTTATGAAGGTCAAACTATAAAGCCTTTTATCATGAATCTGATGCAGATAAAAGCTACTCATTGATATATGTTTGTATACATTACAAGATGTCAACTATGAGAAGTAGCCTTGGCCGGTTCCTCAAACAAAACTGTCTCAGAGATGTCCTGAGTGTCTGTAACCACAGTTTGTCCTCTGTATCTCATAAAAGGTTCTGCTAAATATGTTTTACCTAACACTGCCCAGAAAAGAAACACACTGTAAATGCACCTGCTTACATTATTCCCTTTTGAGCATTTCTAGAGAGTGCAAAGGTGAACAGAGAGAAGACACTGCTGTTAGCACCTATTAAGCTCCTATGTCTGTGCAGGGAAAGAGATATAACGTATGTCATAAAAAGCCAGAATTTATGAACTGTTAATGACAACTATACTGTCATATTTTGTCTTATATCTTCATGAAGTACAAGCTTATAAAAATGGATCTTTATACAGTAATGCAAAAGTTATATGATTCACATGTAATTTCTTTCTTATATACATCATCTGATAACCTGTTTGGAAAAAATAAAAATAAGAGAAAAAAACATATATAAAAGAATAAACTTTGTATGAACAGAAATGCTTTGTGTTGATGATCTATAGTTCTAATGAACCAGTCACTACCATATTTTAAACGGTAAATGGAGAATATATGTATGAAAGAGTTAAAGTACTCCAAAGGAACAAGTTTCTGTTAATTCCACCACAGATCATTAACTCTATATTCATAATGTGATTTTCTTTAATACGACAGCCTTTATATTTCTGATTTTCATGGCAGTGGATATTATAATTTTCCAGAGAAAGCCCCATGTAATCATTGTACAGACACTAATATACCAATACTCATCAAGGTGTTAACAATATAATGATTGTTGTGCTGAAGAGGATGCTTCAAGTCTGCCAACTCATTCATGACATAATAGACATGTCCAGAACCCACAGCCATCACTCAGCTTCCAGCCAGTCAGTAAAATACTGAGCCTTCTTTATCAGAAGTCCAGCTATGTGTAAGTGTGGGAAGGGTGTTTGGCTGAGATGCATATAAGCTAATAATTACAGGCCTGAAAGCAAGCCATTAATTTAAATGTTACAGCTTAAGTGCAAAGTAAGTTGGAAGGGGTGCACAAAGACAATGTTTGACAAACCATATCTCCACTTTCATACTACTCTTCAACCACACTTCATAAGCCATAATTACACTGGAATTGTATTTTCTGGGAGGATGTGCTGATGCTGGTCACTAGGCTTGCACTGTGTATTCTTGGGTTTTTGGAAAAGTAGTGCAAAGGGACAAACACCAAATTGTACTCTAAATTTATGTGTCAAACCTTCTTTGAAGTCAGATATCAGCAAATAAATAGTTTGCAGTTACACATAAAGCACTGTAATTACCATCTCCCCCCAAGAAAATTTGCACTGTATATAAAGATTAGTGCGTGAAATAGAAATCCTTGTTGCTCTGCTACAGGACGGTAGTTGTGGCATATTTTGACAAATATATTTATTTACCTATTTAATGCAATGAAATATTTCATACATTTTAGTAATTTTCACACCATTTCTACTTTGAAGAATATTTGGAAATTTCTATCCTTCTGAAGAATCCTTTAAAAATAAATAAGTATATTGCTAAATTTTATAAAATAATTTTCTACTGAGGCAAAGGACAGCAGAGCAACTAAGCATTATGTAAAGAGTTCTAGGCAAACTCATTCCTACAACATCTTTCTCAATGAAATAAATATTACTAATATTTTGGTTTTGGTGATTTTACCTGATTAGAATGTCTATTTACAGTACAAAAATAATAAATCTTACTGATCTCTGCATATAAAAATGTGGTAAACAAAAACATGAAGCCAAATAAGTTAAATCAGGGCTTATCCAGGGGCTATTAAGCATTTATAGCAAACTACGTGAAAGATGTACAAAGCCACAGGCTTATCTGGGACTGCTGTGAAATGCAGCTCTCTGCACTGGATTTAATGTAGAATCATGTGGCGTTCTCAAAGGGTAAATTTAAAGCTTGCTTGTAAACCACATCTTAAAACCCCATAGTTTCACATTTTGGGGAGAAAGAACATGTAATAATTCTTCATATTAACTGTAACTATACCTCACAGTTAACACCCTATTAAATTACACAGAATTATTTAACCCTTACTCCATTAGTTATATGAAATTCATAAAGGCTAAAGAACTTTCAGAGTAGTGATTACTGTACTGGTACTTGGAAAACAGAAAATCTCTGAATTTATTTCCTGTATTTTGATGACCCCTCAAACATTACCCCTGTCAATTATTTTACATCATGTTTTGCTTTGATATCTCACTTACAGAACATATACAGTAACCGAGGTTTAATTTTATGGTAATATTTAATAAAATAAAATCCAGTAGTAGAATATGATTCAAATGCAACCCTTCAAAATCACAGTACATTGCCATAAATAATTACTCACAGGATAGTAGCAAAGGCAAACCATATCAATCAATTGACACACATAAATTCCAGTAGATTTCTGTCTCCACTAGCAGATCATAGATTGAAAAAAAAGAATTGCTAGTTCTTTGACAGTTAGACGTGTTGGGGAAAAAAAAAAGAAAAAGATTATGGGTGAGAATTTTCTCACCTGTGTCTAAGATTAAAATTTAAACACAACAGTCTTTAAATTTATTTTTTTCTTTTCCCTCTCCTTCTAGAAAGATGTTTAAATGCAAAGGAAATACAGGAAAACCAGAGTCCTCTTCACAAATCATCCAGAAAAATGTCTTCAGGGAGAAATTATACAATATTGTTGTTCCTCATGCAAAAGCCTTTGAATGTTCTAATTCCTATCAGCAGAGCAAAGCTAATATGAGATGGAAAAAGAAGTTGCAATTTTTTGTTATATGAGAAAAAGATAATTTCCAATACATACAAGGAAACAGTCTTTAAGAAAAAAATGCTTAAGCCTCTCACAAAGCCTACATTTGTGTCTGAAGATTTATTTAGTTGTTTTGTAGAGACACATTGTGGAACTTTATGAAGCTGGAATTACCTCAACACGTTTTAGGAATGATTTACAAGCATTTGCAGGCTGATCCAGGAAGAATATGCAGAAGGGTTACTGCAGAGAGTGATGTCATGCAGAATTAAAACACAGGGAAAAGATTTTAAAGAGAAAATTGATGAATGCTCACGGGAACAGAGTGCTGTTTAAACGTGACACTGCAATGGCAAAGCCAGCATTACCCACCTAAGAAATCTGGCTTTCACTGAAGCCTGAATCAACCAAAACAACACCAGGACTCAGTGATGAGGATCTCATCAGTGATTTTAGAGACACAGACAAGTCCAGCTTTTTGACTCTAATTTCAGGTGTTAACAGCAAAAGCAAACAGCATCAAAGGCAAGATAAAGACATCCATTGGTTGTACTGATCAGTAGATTCAAGCATTGGTTGTGTTAATTGGCAAGTTTGTGTGGATAAATACCAGATTATTCCATATGTTTCATTGCTACAGCAATAACATTGCTTCAGAAATTCCAGTGTAACATAGCAATAACCATTTATGGTGACAATCTTGCTTTCTTCTTTGGATAGTAATTACTGGGTAAAATTTTGTAATGTTGATATAAAATAATCATTCTACACTGGATATGTAAGAAATGGTATAGAAATTTCTGCTCATAGAATACCCTTGTCCCTGGCAGAGAAGGCAATTTAGTTCACTAATGAGATAAAAGAGGAGTCTAGCATTTTCAGCAAATGGCTAAAAAAGTTCAGAGGTTTGGTTTACAATTATGTCATAAAACGTATTATTATATCACATCGTATCATAATATACTACATCATACTATATTATACTACTAAATAATATATCTAAGATCTTATTAAATCATATTATATCAAAATACATTATACTATATTACATTGTATAAATTTTAAATTACACTATATGATATTTTATTGTATTATATCACATTACATTAAATCATATTATGCATATTAAAGTGCATCAAATTAAATTGGATTAAGTCTCTAGATGAACCTGCCTTGGCAGGGGGGTTGGACTAGATGATCTCCAGAGGTCCCTTCCAGCCCTTAGCATTCTGTGATTCTGTGATGTGATATTACATTAAATTACATTACAATACATCACATTACATTATACTGTATGATGAGACAATCACATTATACAATTGTATATGTGATTATATTGTATCATTACCTAACATTGTATATTATATAATTACATAGTATATTATATTATATTGTATGATTATACAATCACATCACATTATATTAATATATACTGTATTATATTATCCTATATTATATTATACCATACCATATTACATTATGCTATACCATATTATACTGTGTTGTATTATAACATAGTATTTTAAGTTGCATTATACAATATAATGTCATATGATATGTTGCATTGTATTAAGTAATTTTTATATTATTTTGTATTACATTATATTATGTTACATTATGTTATATTATATATGTTAAGAGAAGTTTGTTAAAAAATCCTATACAAATAGCTGTGTTACATTAAAGCACAAATACACCAGATATACAGGACAGACATAGTAGAAATAGTACTGACCTACACAATAGGTCAGTCAATAGAATTCAGTTGAAAGGGAAAGCTAGAAAAAAAGCCTGGAAGATCCAGCCAGATAGACTATTAATGTGTAGGCATTATTGTTATATTTAAGCTACAATTACATGCAATTGGAGACTGGTTATCAACACTGAACTATCTTGAATATCTGAATCAGCTGTTACCATGAAATATTGAACAACCTGGCCTTAAATTGCAAGAAAACTTTCCTAAGCATCAACAAGCTCAAAAGAAACTAAAATTCTTTCCACTATCAAGGCAAAACTGTAGGAGCAAGTTAGGATCTCAGAATTTATAAACATTATACTTTAGTTTTGACAGCTCTGTATATGAGATGCATGTAGTTAAAGCATTTTTTGTCATCTGCCTATTAATAATCAAGTAAGTAGAATGTGAAGGGCACTTTTACAACTTAACCTGTAGAGAAGCTGAGACAATAAAAATAGCATAGCTACACACCAGCATGCATAAAACTAGAAAAATAATTATAAGTAGGGTAGGCAGAGGACAATGCAAGTCATACCAATAACAACAATTTACACTTAAGTTAAAGAAGACACTACACATAAATGCCCTAGGTGAGGCCCAGCCTGATGGGATAGCAGAAGCAGGAGCTTAACACATTGTAACAACCACTTCAAGGGTAGTCTGGTGTCCTGACATTGACTTATAGTTGGAGCTTTTTGGGCTGCATACTGAATGAATTCCCATGGGAGTTTCCCAGTAGTTGATTAACAGGAGTGGCATTATCAGTGAGTGTCCTTGGAGTAGATGGCACATTTTGCCTGGTAAGGGAAAGGGAGAATTCTTCAGATATAGTCAGAAGGAAAACTGATGGCATGACAGTGCTGTGATGTGTGAAAATAGCAAAGAGCATAACATAATAAAAATAAAATATGTTTAGTAAAGTGCATGATGGAATTCAGAAAAATCATGAACCCACCAATAATTACAGTGGCCATTCTTCAAAACTCATTCTTAAGATTTAGCTTTTCAAATACTTGATGATTTTCTCTTTGCAAGCTATGCACTTCAGTCTCATTTATGCTTCTGAATTCTGATATAAAAATTCTAAACACATTATAAGCATAAATTAAAAATTATACTCGAGTTTTTGTTCTTTTTATTTTTTCTGTAAAGTTGGTGCATAATCTTATTTTTCTTTTCCATACTCACTTTATAAATCACATTTTTAAAAATTTTACAGAAAAGGGTCACTTAGTACAGCTTACTTGCTGTTGGTCCAAACATGCAAAAAGACAAGATCAGCGAACCAAACAAACATCATCAACATGCATTCTTCTTAATTTGCAAAATTATACAGTTTATTTTGCCTTTTTTTTTCCTCCTTCTTGAGCACCATCTGCAGTATTTCAACCATGTAAAATGCTCTTTAGTGCCATAGGGGGACTTATATAATTTGCATTGAGTTTCCCTGAGAGTAGTACAAATGGTTTGTTATGACACAGTTGATCAAGTTAACTCTTACTATCTCATAAGGCTAGCATCAAACACAGTAAAAAATGTATAGTCTTAAAGTAGTTCAGCTGAAGTTGAAGGAAAAACACTGTAACTCTAAAAACAATCCAACAGATTTAGACTGATACCTGTCAAAAACCTTCAATACCAAGTAAATCAGCCCACACTGAATGTTCATTTACCTCTGGGAATTACTGCACAATAAACTAGGATATGAACTTACTGGACACAAGTTACTCTGCATTAACTTCCTACTAGGAAATGTCCTTACAGCCAAGTTAATCAGACTAGCTATGGTATGATAAGATAAACTGTTTACCTGAATTCTCTGCAATCAACATGCTTATCTGTCTTTCATGGCAAGATTTCATGAATTATCTTGCATTTCTTAGAGGACAACCAGGACCATTTGGCATATTCCTGGGAAGTAGTTGACATACTCATGTGTTACTTGCTACTAGGGGAATTTTTCATCTCTCAAAGAAATTACCTTCCATGAATTTCTTATTGCTTGAGACATAGCAGCTCTCAAGAAAATATTCCTATCTATTTAAACAAGATAATGTGAGATTCTGACACCACCATTGTACTATCATATGAGATCCTGAGGTTACATCTTAGACAGTGTCCTGTATCATAATATGGTGGAAATAGAGATAAATGTATACCGTCTTGAAATGGAAGGGACTAAACTCTTCTGGGTTAAACAGAGAACAGGGCTAATAATTAATTACAAAAAATCTCCTGTGGCAAAACTGACTGATTATCATGATGCACCTCTCAAAGGCAAGCAAGGGTGATCCTGTATTAGGAAAGATCCTTTTAATGGTTATGCTAAAATTCTGTGTCATGCTCATAAGGATTACGCCTAATTAGCAAGAGATTTTGTATTTTCTAAATGGCAGTGATTGTATGCATGTTAAGTAGAGCTATTTTTTGGCAGTGGTAATATTTCTGTTACTGTGTTTGTTACTGGCATTTTCATATTGTAACTTAACTATAGCAGAACCCACAGAGAAGTCAATCAACATGTAACCTTCATATTTCTTAGTTGTCTTGTTTTTATTTCAGGGTTTTGTTGAAGTATATTCTTCAGCTGAATCTAGGAAGAATTTAAACCATTCTCTTGCCTTAACAAAAATGTTACCATGCACTGTCAAGAACATAATTCTCTTAACCCAAATCTTAAATAATAAGCTTTTCACTGAGTGCTAGAGGTAATGTAAGCTGCTCTTTTAATTTCTATTATTTGATGTTATCCACAGTGTATTAGGTGTTTCACAAAACACGCAGAAGATATTAAAGACTTTGTTTTATGAAACTCACTGAATTTAGTAACAATCTAAAGATTGATCAATAGCTTTGGTTCCCTAAGTTAAGAAGAACTCATATACCACATAGTTTCAAAAATTTGTCATTGAAAAGGCTTGATTTAATATTTAAATGCCACCTTCTCACTTCCTTCTTAAAGATTTAATATATTTTTCCTGATAACATAGAACCATATTCATATTGACCAGAAGTGAGACTCTTCAAAGTTTTAGTGCAAATTCATAGAAAATGAGCAAGAGAGAGAACAGCTGTCATTAGGCACTTAAGGCTGGCTCTTGACAATGGTTTCTTCTATTCCAAACCAAGGAACTTTTATCCTCACCTTCTTCAGTTCTTAAACAACTAAAACAAGTGAAAAAGACTGAGAAATATGTGCATGTCCCTCTTTCTCCATCAGGTAGCCTGCTCTGGAAAGAAAGTTCTTTCCCAGCATGTAGTGATAAAAATTATATATTCCCACAAAAGGGTTCAGGTTCTGCAGTTGTCAGATTCATTCTGCCATGCATCAAAACCTTAGATAATAATAGATAGAATTAATAATATATATAGAATATATTATAATAATGTAATACTATAGAATTTACATTTTCTGAATATAAAATTCTACATTAAGCTAAGCACTGACCAAATCAACTTGTATATTCTTTTCCAGAATTAAGTAAATACTTTCCAGTTTATCTCAGATGGTTTTCTTCTTCTGCCTGCAGCTATGAGTGTGCAGAGGATTTCCAAACTGTTGTCTCACAGGACGCAAGTCTTTTGATAAAAATAGTATCATGAAATTAATATTATAGGCAGAGACAGATGATAAACTGTATTTCTAAATGAAAAATTCTTTCTCCTTATGATATACCAAGTATGTCTGAAAATTCAGTAAGGCAGAATTTAAATTTGTATTTACTTTGTTTATTTACTTAAAATCAAAACATCTCAAAAAGATTTATACCCAGGCAAAAGTTTCTGATACCACAAGGACATGAAAAAATACACATGGTTGCATGCACTACAATTATATTCATGCTGTGCAGCATCACTAACACAAATTTTAATACACGGAAAATTTTGGGGTAAAAACTAATACAGTTTTAACTTTAAACAAGAATTTATGACTTAACTCCATCCCAAAGACGAAATGAACTGGCACAATACTGTGTAATTTTTTCAGTCATCTTTAAACAAAATCATTCATTGGCTGTGAGAACAAAACCTTTAAAAGAGATTGAAGGACATAGTGAGCTATGTGTGTCATTCTGAGCACACAACAATGTGTTTGGAGAAAACAAAAATATTTGAGGGGGTTCTGTTCTAAACTTTGGTATTGACCTTGCATGTACTATATTATGGTGAAACTGAAAATTTACAGGTGTAGTATCAACCAAATGGAAAAATAAAACCTACATAGGTATTTTGAAACTCATATATATTACTAATATTTTGGTCAGGTTTTTTTTGTTGTTGTTGTTTGTTTTGTTTTGTTTTTGTTTTTTTTTCTTTTACTTTTGAGCACAAATCAATCAGGTCTGAAGTGCTAAGACAAAAATATTAGAAGCACAATTCTCTAATATTACCCATAGTTGATTGCTTCAGAAAATATATTTCTAATAAAACAGCACTAGTCACAATTGTTTTAATTTTTGTTTTTCATGCCCCAGGTCATCCATCTGATATAAGTAACAGAAATTGAATTTTCATCGATGCCACCTATGCTTCCACCTGCAAGTTAAAAGATACAGTATCTCTTACAGCTTTTCAATTAAACCTGTTCTGTAAAGGAATGACAAATGCTCATGTGACAAGATGTTGCAGCTAGAGCTTATCTGTGTTTGCTTTGCTGGAATCCACACCACATGCTGTAACATGACTCAAGAAAAATGAGCATTTTTTCAAAAGGGAGACCGAAGAAAGAGAAATGGGTCTTAATTATAGCATTTTAGATAAAAAATGCAGACAGAGGTCTGAAAAATTTGTAACTGAAAGGATCAAAAGACACAGGACATGCGTTCAGGAGTACTGTTCTACACCAGGCTGTGGTATTTCATCAAAATCATTATTATCATGATTCCTAATGAGCACCTTAAAGGAAAGTATAAGAGGCATGACTTCTCAATTCTTATGCCTTCCTAGCTGAGCAGAAATTTTCACTGTTATATTTGTATGTTTTCAATTTTTTTTTCTGCAGAGGCTCTGCTTTAAAAAAATGTTTTAATTCTTAGGTCTACTACTAGAGCCAATGTCATCTATCCCACTCCATCTTATTCAGGGAATAATGATTCTTTTTTTATGTGTGCACATATTTTTCAGTTATGTTCTTCATTTTTCATGTATCTACTTAAGTCAGCTCAAAATTGCCCATATTCTCAGAAATGTAATAGAATGTTATTTAGGACAGAAACACAAAATTTGGAAATTCATTTTACTAGAGAGAATTAGAAACAAAACTTTATACCTTTCCACTTTTCACATTTCAGCTTTGTGTCTTACAATGAATATGAGACATTTTCAGATCACTGTAGATTTTTGTGATTAATCTTGAGTTATATGGGAGGGGATCTCTGTAGAGTTCATGAATTTCAAGTTTTCATTCAGGTCTTACTGTGACAATAAGCTTATATGGAATTTAGTGACTAAGCCAACTTATACACTCTTTGGAGTAAGAATTGTGTAATTATTTCTAGCAGCTCTTAAACTTTGATTAAACTGGATTTCTTCAATGAGTTTACTTTTTCCTTTCACTTATTTTTAGTATTAATGCCCATTAAGGACACCTTCAAATACAATTACTGCCACTTCTCCTATTTTAGAAACATCAACATCATTTTACATTCATTAACTCTGACATTTACTATCTGAATAAATCAAGGAAAGTCAGGACAATAAAAAGGCCAGTAACATAGCTGTGGCACCACAGAACTCATCATGACTTTCAAAACCTTAAAAATTGAGAAAATATTGTTGCATCATCTCTGCTGTCAGAAGTGTTCAGGACCAATTTTAAAGTGACTGTATGATAGCTGTAATGGTAGAGAAGACATATAGAATACAAGACTACTGACCTGCAGACCAAATGTCTAAATGACTTTATCAGTTTGTTGCAGGACCACAGATGTTGTGTTTAAAATGTGTGTGGTGGGGAGAAAGATTCACTCAAATATTTGTTGGTGATTTAATCAGGGTAGCTGAGATCCTTCCCACCATGTGACACTTAAGGCCCTAACCCTAAAAATACTTGGAATACAGTCCTTCCACCATAGCAGAGAACTACTGTCCAGATAATTAAGATGTTACTTTAGTAGTAAAATAAACATAGCAGTCCTGCTATTACCAGTTGATCCTAGTTAAATGCAGATGACCTGATACAAGTATTTATATGGTTGATGAGTACTATTGTGGTTTCTGTTATGTCTTCTAGCTGAGAAAATTGCACAAACATTGCATTGCATGAGAAACTAAAGAAAATCAAACATTGTGTACGTGCTTGAGTTACGAAGTTAACTATGCAGAATTTCACAAATTTGTTTTCCTCATCATACAAACTGCAGAGAGAGCTCTCAAAAGTATCGATGACATATCCTGACACACCAGGCCAAAAAGATGGTAGTTGAGTAAGAGACTGAAATATTTAAAGAAGAATGGAAAAAAATTTTGTCAAAGCTGAGACTTCAGAACATATCTTCAGACAAATAAAATTCAATAGGAAAAGCAAATTCAGCACCTCTTGATGCTACACACAATACAGTGTTGAATCCTATGCTATCACATTCCATAAACTGATCCATTTCTTCAAAAATAAACTCACTACAGATAGGACAAAAAAGTTTTAATTACCTTATGATATGGATTGGAAAGGTAACAACATGATTCTCTTTCTGTACTGTACCATCTGTGTAAACACTCAGTGCAATTACTGAGGAATGGAGCAGCTCATAGGGAGTGAGTGATCTTAAGAAATGAGTATTCTGTGTTGACAACATATAAATATATTCCAAGTTCTCTGAGAAATCAACCCAGTGTCATAGTAAGAATTAAAATAAAAAAAAACCCTTATGTGAGCTATCAAGACCAGACCAAGAAAGAAAAAGAAGACATAAAAAAAGAAAATAAAAATTTTAAGAAAATAATCTTTAATATTTGGGGTACTTTTGTAGCAGAAGTTATCTTCTATATATAAAAGTGATACTATTTTTCTTTAAGGTTTGTTGTTTTTTTTTTTTTTTTTTTTTAAAGTATAGAATTCTGTGACACTTATTTTGCAAGATAATATCTTACATACACCAAAACCCAGAAATTTGTGAGCTGTAGTCAGCTACAGTAATCACAGTCATGTTTGTTAGTCAGGTGTAATTACTAGCTTCTCTCAGCTGAAAAGATAGAGATGGACTGAGAAGTAGTAATCAACGTTGGTGATATGCCCTTTCAGGGTCTACTTTCCTAAACAAAAGCCTTATCTAGAAAGTTGTGCACACTTGCTCCAGATAGGTTTTAGGATGTCAGGCAAAAAGATTGAACCCAGAAAAATTTGTGCAGGACCCATTTGTGTAGGTCACAGCCTAAGAGGTAGAGACACAAGTGCAGGACTTTGTACTATGTTGATGTTACACCCTCAGAAACTTAAGCCTTTTCCTTGAGTATGCTTCACTGCTTAGAAGCCCATGGGATCAAGTCAGGAGGACACGGAATAGAGATTAAGTGTAAAATTTACCATTGGTTTCTCCACTTTCAGGTACCAAATACCCTGACTATATCTGACTGGATATAGGGTAAAGGGCAAATTTTTCTATACCCCAGTATCCCTGGTGACATCAAATGTTGCTTTTTACATTTACTCCTGCAATTGGTTGTCTTTTTTTCCTGTTATCCTTTCACATGATATCAAAGTCAATGATATCTGTTCCCTTTTGTGAAAGTGTGCTAAGAAGTTCTATTACAGTTACTAGATCTATGTAGAGACTGAATTCGGTACTGAATACCATTTCATCTTAATCTCTGTGTTACTTGTAATATAGCTTTCTGTTAGTGGGCTATTTGAAAAGCAAGTATCATTAAGAAAACTATATATGGATATACAAGACCTAGACAGGGATGACACTTCTACTCTGTGAAGTAAAAGTAAGGAGAAATCTAGACAGTTTTACATGCACTTTGGATATTATCCCCCTAAATCTTGCAGTTGTTTTCTGCTATACTGTTTGATGGACACAAAGGTAGAGCTAAATTGTTCTGATTAAGCTCCCCAACTCAATATTCTCTTACTATGAGATCTATCTCCCCAGCTAAGTCACTATTAATGCTAATATGGATGCATCTCGGTTCAAAAATACATTGTAATAAATGTGAAATAGAATAAATGCACTGCACTAAAAGGAAAAACTTCATGTATGTATTACCTCAGTGTTTTTTTCTTAATTTTTCCCTGTCATTCTTAGTTTCTCGTATAGTTTATATGATGGATAGAGATTTTATCTTCAATATCTGTCACCAAGAAAACCAATGAAGTTGAGGCCCATCTTAAATGTGAACTCCCAGGACATGAGAAATAAACAAGAGGAGTTAGAGACGTGTGCACACATGAGGATCTATGACCTCATTAGCATGACAGAGACATGGTAGGATGGCTCCTATGACTGGAGTGTCAGAATGGAAGGACACAGGCTCTTTAGGAAGAGCAGGCAGAGGAGATGTGGAGGGGGAGTTGCTTTCTATGTTAGAGAACAGCTGGAGTGTGTGGGACTCCACCCGGGGAGGGATGAGGAGTTGAGGGAGAGCTTATGGGTCAGGATTAAAGGGAGGGCAGGGAGAGGGGATATTGTAGGAGGAGTCTGCTACAGGCCACCTGGCCAGGACGACCAAGTGGATGAGGCCCTTTACAGAGATATAGGACCAATCTCACATTCACAAACCGTGGTCCTCATGGGGGACTTCAACCACCCTGATATCTGTTGGAGGGACAACATGGCAGGGCACAAGCAAGCCATGAGGCTCCTGGAATGTGTCAGTGACAACTTCTTTCTCCAAGTGATAGAGGAGATGACAAGGAGGGGTGCCATGCTGGACTTTGTTCTCACCAACAGGGAGGGCCTGCTGGGAAATGTGATGCTCAAGGGCAGCCTTGGCTGCAGTAACCATGAAATTGTGAAGTTCAAGATCCTTAGGGCAGTGAGGAGACTGTGTAGCAAGCTTGCTACCCTGGACTTGGGGAGGGCAGACTTTGGCCTCTTCATGGAAGTTTGATAGAGTTCCGTGGGATGAAGCCCTGGAGTGAAGAGGGGCCTGTGAAAGCTGGCAAGCATTAAAGGCTCACCTCCTCCAAGCTCAGGAGTGACGTATTCCAATGAAACGGATGTCAGTCAAAAATGCCAGGAGGCCTGTGTGGATGAAGAAGTAGCTCCTGGACAAACTGAGTTACAAAAAGGAAGCCTAAAGTGGGTGGAAACAGGGAGAGGTAACATGGTAGGAATAGAAAGAAAAAGTCAGAAAACTCAGGAATCAGGCTAGGAAAGCTAAACCCTGACAGAACTAAACCTGACCAGGGATATGAAGGGCAACGAAAAGGCATTCCATACATACATAGGTGCTGAAATAAAGATCAGTAAAAATGTGGACTCTCTGCAGAAGGAAATGGGAGAGAAGGTTTCCCAGATTATAGAGAAGCCAGTATGCTCAATGATACTGTATCCTGGGCTGTATCAGAAGTGTGGCCAGCAGGTCAAGGGAGGTGATTCTACCCCTCTATTCTGCTCTCATGAGACCCCACCTGGAGCACTGTGTGCAGTTGTGGAGTCCTCAAGGTAAAAAGGATATCAACCAGTTGGAACGAGTCTAGAGGAGGGTCATGAACATGCTCAGAGGGCTGGAGCACCTCTCCTGTGAAGAAAGGCTGAGAGAATTGGGCTTCTTCAGCCTGGAGAATAGAAGGCTTCGGGGAGACCTTATTGCAGCCTTCCAGTACTTGAAGGGGGCCAACAGGGAAGCTGGGGAGGGGACTTTTTACAGGGGCCTGTAGTGACAGGACAAGGGGTAATGGGTTTAAATGGAAAGCAGAGAGATTTAGATTAGATATCAGGAAGAAGTTTTTCATGGAGAGGGTGGTGAGGCACTGGAACAGGTTGCCCAGAGAAGTTGTGGATGACCGATCCCTGGAAGTATTCAAGGCCAGGTTGGATGGGGTTTTGAGCAACCTGGTCTAGTGGACGGTGTCCCTGTCCATGACAGGGGGGTTGGAACTAGATGATCATTAAGGTCCCTTCCAACCCTAACCCTTCTATGATTCTATATTTTTGCCATGGTCTTCACTGGCAAGTGCACAAGCAATACCACACAACTCACGGAAAGCAAGGGCAAGAATACGTAGAATGAAGAACTGTTGACAGTTAGAAAGGATCAGATTCAAGATTACCTAAGGAACCTCAAGGTGCACAAGTCCATAGGACCTGACAAAATATACCTGCAGGTCCTGAGGGAACAGACAGATGAGGTTGCTAAAGCTCTACCCATCATATTTGAGAAGCTGTGGCAGTCTAGTGAACTTCCCACAGATTGGACAAATAGAAACCTTCATCTTTCTAAAAGGGAAAAAAGGAGGATACATGGAACTGCAGACCAGTCAGTATCATCTCTGTGCCTGGCAGAGTGATAGATCAGATTTCCCTGGAAATGATGATGAGCCACAGGGAAAACGAGGATGGGACTTGTGACAACCAACATGGCTTCACCAAGGGCAGATCATGCCTGAGAAATTTGTTGGCTTTGTACAATGGGGTTATGATGTTGGTGGGTAAAAGCAACAGATGTCTTCTACCTGGACTTGTGCAAAACATTTGACACCATCCCACAACATCCTAATCTCTAAATTGGAGTGGGATGGATTTGACAGATGGACCACTCAGTGGATAAGGAACTAGCTGGATGGTCTCACACTCAGAGTTGTGGTGAACAGCTTGATGTCTGAGTGGAGACCAGTGATGAGTGGAGTTCCTAAGGGATTGGTATTTGGAACAGTGCTGTTTAACATCTTTGTCAGCGACATGGACAGTGGGATTGAGTGTACCCTTAACAAATTTGCCACTGACACCAAGCTGTGTGGTGCAGTTGACACACTGGAGGGAAGTGATGCCATCCACAGGCACCTTGACAGGCTAGACAGGTGGGCCTGTGCCAACCGCATCAAGTACAAGACCAAGTGCAAGGTCCTGCACCTGGTCAGGGCAATCCAAAGCACAAATACAGGCTGGGCAGATAATGAATGGAGAACAAATTTGAGGAGAAGGACTTGGGAGTGTTTGTAGCTGAAAAGCCGGACATGAGCCAGTAGCCCAGAAAAACCACCATTACCTGGGCTGCATCAAAAAAAGCATGGTCAACAGATCGAGGGAGATGATTCTCCCCCTCTACTCAGCTTTCGTTGAGACCCCAGCTGGAGTACTGTATCCAGCTCTGAGCCTCCAAAACAAGAAGGACATAGACCTGTTGGAGTGAATCCAGAATAGGGTCCCAAAGATGATCGGAGGGCTGAAGCACCTCTCCTGTGAAAACCGGCTGAGAGTTGGGTTTGTTCAGCCTGGAGAAGAGAAGGCTCTGGGGACACCTACAAGGGGCCTACAAGGAAGCTGGGCAGGGGGCTTTTTACAAGGGCATGAAGTGACAGAACAAGGTGTAATTGGTTTAAATTGAAAGACGGTAGATTTAGACTGGATATCAGGAAGAAATTCTTCATGGAGAGGGTGGTGAGGCACTGGAACAGCTTGCCCAGAGAACCTGTGGGTGCCCCATCCCTGGAAGAACATAGGTCAACTTAAATGTGTAATACTTGCTTGTAAATGTCAAAAATCATCTCATATCTGTAAAAGAAATAAATATACAAATAATGCATATCCAGAAGTTACCTTATTTTGTCTGAAAATAACTATTAGCATGTACAACAAACTATATCATCAGAACAGACTTTGAAGCAAAACCTTATTTTCTCTGACAGTATCCAGAAATGTCCCCAATGGAAAAGGGTGTGCCAACAAACAGGGACAAACTTTTCCACAGAGAAGCATTCAAACAACCATGAAACCAAACAAATGGAGGATGCTATCTGCAGTATGTAAAACTCATATTGTTCTGGAAGTTGTGGAAAACCTCCGATCACCACTAACATATGGCAAGTACCCACAAGCACTGAGTATCGGTGATACTCTTCAATGCTTTTTCAAGTATGGAAAGCATATAAAACATTCATGAATTTTCATACATATTTATAAACAGGTTATCTTCTTGGCACAGTAATAAGTTGAACTACAAAGGTAAATATAAACTTCACAGAACTTTCCTCCCTTCTGCAATCTTTCCAAATTAAAAGATGACAGAAAACTCTACTGTCAAGCTCACTGGAGTGCACCAATATGTAAAAAGCATGTTAATGCTTAAATATACAAAGCTTTTTCATTCCTTGTAGACTGTACATTTCAGTGTCCTCCTGACTTTACATATGTCCAAGATTCCAAAGTCATGCAAGAAATAAACAAAGGAAGTATGTGTTGTGGTTTAAGTCCAGCTGGCAGACAAGCACCACACAGCACTTGCTCAATCCATTACCCAGTGGGATGGAAAGGAGAAAATATAATGAAAGGCTCATGAATTGAGGCAAGGACAGAGAGGGATCACTAATCAATTATTGTCGCAGAAAAAAACAGTCTCACCTTGAGGAAAAAAAATCAGTTTATTTTTTTAACAATCAAATCACAGTAAGGTAATGAGAGGTAAAACCAGATCTTAAAAAACACCTTTCCCCCACCCCCTTCTTTCTTCTTCCCAGGGTCAACTTTCCTGCCTCTTTCTTTGCCTCCTCCCATCCAGTGGCACAGGGGTATGGGGACTTGGGGTTGCAGTTAGTTCATATCATGTTGTCTCTGACACTCCTTCCTCCTCAAGGGAGAAGGAAGACTCACACTCTTCCCCTGCTCCAGCATGGGGTCCCTCCTCCTATAGGAAAGAGTCCTCCATGAATTTCTCCAATGTGAGTCTTCCCCACAGGCTGCAGTTCTCCACAAACTTTCCCAGCATGGTTCCCCTCTGTGGATCATCTTTGTGGCCCTGTTCTGGATTTGTTCCAACAGATCTGTCCTTCTCATGTTGGGGACCCCAAAGTTGGATACAGTACTGCAGGCTGGGTTTCAGGAGGGCTGAATAGAGGGGGAGAATCATCTCCCTCAGCCATGCTTCTCTGGATACAGACCAGGATACAGTTGGCTTTCTGGGCTGTGAGCACACATTGATGGGTCACGTTCAGCTTCTCATCAACCATTACCCTGAAGCCCTCCTCCTCAGTCATATTCTCAAGCCATTCTCTACCCAGCCTGTACTTGTGCTTGAGATTGCTCTGATCCAGGTGCAGGACCTTGCACTTGACCTTATTGAACTTCATGTTTGCATGGGCCCATTTCTCACACCTGTTAAGGTCCCTTTGGATGGTATCCCTTCCCTCCAGCATGTCGACTGCACCACACAGCTTGCTGTTGTCAGCAAAGTTGCTGAGGGTGCACCTAATCCCACCATCCATGTCACCAACAAGGATGTTGAACAGCACCCACCCCAGTACCAAGCCCTAAGCAACTAAGTCACTGGACATCAAACCATTGACTGCAACTCTTTGAGTGCAACCATCCAGCCAATTCTTTATCCAATTCCTTATCAAGGCACAGAAAGGTCAGGTATGCCATGCCATAGCTGGTGCCAACCCATTCTCTTTGGGACTGCTGTGCTTCCTTGATGTTTTATAAAATATTGTAATTACAAGAGTATCATTAGCAAATGTTTGCAAGTATCTGCTTATTTGAAATCAGTAAAAGAACGTTATTATTTACATGACTTTTCTGAGTCCTTTCTCATGACAGACATTATTTCATGCACATAGGAACAATGGTTATAATTGCAGTTCATTTCTGTGGTTGGGTATCATTTTAAGCAGATGCTATTTAGTGCTGAAACTGCTATTAAAAGCAGCCATGCATGTAAGTGTTTCTGTGGATCGATTAGAGAAAACTGCTCACTCTACTGATGACTCCATGACCTTTACCATGAACTTTTTTCTCTTTTACCTGTCAAACTTATGTTTGGGCCTCTTTCTTGATTATGCTGAGAGATCCTAGAACTCACAAATTAACTGAACTTGATCTGTGGTACCTCATCTTTGCTGGTGTTTTACTGGTGCCTACACATAGTAATACTTTTGGGAAGAAAAAAAAAAATCAACATTTAGTCTAAATCTACTGCAGTTTATATACAGGAAGGAGATATAAAGTCTGTACCAATACTATCTGGTGGAATAGATTATCAAGTCACTAATTATCACATCTGTTTTCTCACGGCTTTTCAAACTTTACCCTTAATACCTAACAGAATTTTATTTAAAGTGACATAACTTCATTGCAGAGCAGTTTGATTCTAGAAGTGGCACACCACCATTTTATTAGTAGCAGAACAATATTACAGACTCTTTTCCTATGTAAATGGAGTAAATATAACAATGAAACCTTTGAAAGGTTTTAGAACGTACACATAGAAACATAGAAAACAGAATTGTTTAGGTTGGAAAAGACCTTTAATGTCATCAAGTCCAATCAAACTAGCACTGCCAATTCCATCACTAAACCGTGTCCTTAAGTGCCACATCTACACATCTTCTAAATACCTCCAGGGTTGGTGACTCAACAACATCCCTGGGCAGCTTGTTCCAATGGCTGACAACCCTTTCAGTGAAGAAATTTTTCCTAATTTCCAATCTAAACCTCTCCTGGTAACACTTCAGGCCATTTCCTTTTGTCCTGTTGGTTGTCACTGGGGAGAAGAGACTTCTCTACAACCTCCCTAAGGTCTCCTCTGAGCCTCCCGGTCTTCAAGATAAACAATCCCAGTTCGCTCAGCCAATCCTCACAGGACTTGTTCTCTAGACCCTTCAGCAGTCTCATTGCCTTCCTCTGAACATGTTCCAGCACCTCAGTGTCTTTCTTGTAGTGAGGGGCCCAAAACTGAACACAGTATTCGAGGTGCAGCCTCATCAGTGCTCAGTACTGCGGGACTATGCCTTCCCTAGTCTTGCTGGCCACACTGTTCTTGATACAAGCCAGGATGCTGTTGGCCCTCTTGGCTACCTGGGCACACTGCCAGCTCATATTCATCTGGCTGTCAACAAACACCCTCAGGTTCTTTTCCAATGTGCAACTTTCCAACCACTTGTCCCCAAGCCTGTAGTGTTTCATGAGGTTGTGGTGACCCATATCCCCTTGTCATACTGGCTTTGGTTTTCTCCCTCCCTTTAATAAAACCAAATAAGCCTAATAATATAAAATATCCTGCATGTTAAAAAGCTGTTATTTTCCAAGTAAAATGAAGAATAGGAGATTTGTCATATTTATACTGAGAAGATGTATAATTTAAGTTCTGATTCTGCATACAGACTGTGTCTGGCAACTTTCTTGTGTTAGAGAATCCTGTTGCTGGACTGAGTTGTACAACATGGATTTAAAGAAGGCCTTTTCCTTTGCTTACACAGAGTTCCCAATCAAATCAGAAATTATATGTGAGAATACAGCATTAGATCTTATTGTTTTCTCACTCCTAGTTACAAGGAGCTAGAATCTTTATGATAGTTAACTACTGGAACATTGCTCAATGAACATAGGAAAACACTACATATAAGATAACATAAAATAACATGAAATAACATACATTAAAATGCCTTCTTTTTAAATATTTTACAACTTCTAGTACAAAGCTCTCTCTGGGTAGAAAATTATTAAAGTTGTCTTGAAGAAGAGGAAGAAGATATGTCACAGACTAAATTAAGTAGAATAATTCAAGTAGTAATGGGGAAGCCATGTTGAAATTCATTATGCTTTTACTATTGTGTGAGATCTTTATAATTCTTCTACTCTGATGTCTGGGGTTTTGGTTTAGTTTTTTTTGTTTGTTTGTTTGTTTGTCTTTGATCAAAATAATATTTATAATGTGACTATTATGCTGCTTTTAAAATAAATTTAAATTAACACATTTTTCAGGTAGATTAAATGCAAAACCTGAATGACAACAAATCACCCCAAGTATATAATTAGAGTTTTTCCTTTCTCCAAAAATGTCATTCTGCTGTTGATATGTGTTAATTCACAACTACTTCTCTTGATGTGTATGTGTAAAACACCAGAAAGTTTAAATGTATACTATCACACATCATAGTATTACTCAGCAAGGACCACTGTCCTTAATTTTGAGATTACATTTAATTATAATAAGTAGCATTTGACTCTATACTTTCCTTTTTCACATGTTTATTTTTATTCTAATGCAAGTAATACTGCTTATTGTCTTGATACTGCACTTAGAATTTCCATTGATCTAGTCATTATTTGATGTAGCAAGAAAAAACTGCATTTGGCTTTCCCAAATTTTATTTCCTTGAACTTTAGCATCTCACTTTTGAAACACTCCACTAACATATATGCCTGCAATAAGTCCAATAACCTGGTAAGGATCAAGGAAAATCCACAAGTTCCTTTCTTGTAATCCTCTACAGATTAGCCACTTTTTAAATCCTTGGAATTGAGCATTCGGTTTCAGTACAATCTCACTGGCATTGCTGTGGAAGTCTTCTGTGAATTTCTGACATTTTGAATGGCCTGACTGCAAAATGCCATATCAGCTCTTCTGAAATCTCAACAGAAGATTTTTTTCTGCCTTAGATGTATCTTTGATCCCCTTTAGCCTTCAATTATTATTCAACACAAAGAATTTTTAAGGACACAGTTTGTAAGTAAAAGCTTGCATTAAATAAAGTAGAATTGAACCTGTTATATTTCTGCATCTCACATTGCATTTTTTACTCATTTCCAATTCATTACATTTTGGAAAAAAATATTTAATATCATAGCAATAGCTCAAAGAAAAACAAGGAGGAGGAAGGCTGAAATTCTGAATTAAAGCAGGGTGACTGTATTACTGTATTAAATTTTTACCTCTGCTTTCAAGTGAAAACAAAAGTCAATTTGTCAGATTTGCAAGGTGCATTCTGTCACCTATTCAGAGGTAATATTTTTGCTATTTTTTAATATTCTTTTGGTAACAGTACAAATAATTCTTCAGAATTATTTAATATGCAGTGTGGTGTTAGAGATTTCTGAATTGTCAAGATGTAAGAACAATTATGAATAACTGTTATTATCAATTTCATAGTGCTGACATTTTCTCAAAACTAGAATATACATGGAAAATGATCTTGCATGTAATATTTCATCCCCAGAAATAATAACTATATAAAAAAATTAGTATTTATCTACTTTTTAGTGAATAGAAACTTTTGTCACTCTTTGATATTTGATTAAATCAAGAAGAAAATCCTAAATAGTTAATTTTTTTCTCAATTTTTATCTTTCCTCCCAGTGGTATGCGGTACCTTTGTGCAATAGTTATTGCAGAAGTCTGTGACACCTATGAGGTATAAAAGTAAAAATCAAGATAAAATAAATCATGCCTTGAAGTGGAGTGTAATTTTCCTACGACAGCACAACTAAAAACAGTATTTCATAATTCCACTGACACAGACATGCAATTTTACATAAGTATGTGATTGCCAAAGAAGGAAATAAATGGTATTAAATGGATTTCACTGGTAATAAATTTTATATTGTAGGACTCTGTCCCTGCAATGAGGTCTTATTGGAGACTGAAGAACTTCAGAATTTCTCTCACTTGCTGTACTTTGATGAGATTTATGTACTGTATATGATTTGAGACCTTGAGAATAAGGAAACCAAGTGGTTAATGGGGAAGACCAGGGAGGAGCAGGAGTGAAAAATAATTGAAGTTTCTACTCTGTGAGTCTAGCATATTTTACATATTTTGTGCATTATTTATTGACTGGATGAGGGGTTCTTATCTTCCACCCTTTCTAAACAACTAGCATTAATAAATAAATACTAAAAAAAAAAAAAAAAAAAGTGATATTATTTCAGCTTTCAACTCCCTTTCACACTACTTCAAGTTGCACCTTTAAATAAGGATGGATTACCTTTTTACCAATACGGAAAAAAATGAAAGAAATACAGTAGTACTCCAAACTGACTGATGGATGTGGTAGTTTTCTCTGTAATGGGATGCTTATTTGTCATCTGGCAATGTGCAAGTGAGTGTAAGTAGTATCTTCCTCCTAAAATGACTAATGAGAACCTAAGAAGTCCATTTGTCACACTTTGCTACAAACGAGATAGATAAGAAGCTTGTGGCTCAGTATTTTGAAAACAAAGATTCATGTTTCTATCAGAATATGTGTACTTAAAAAACAAACAACAAAAAATTCTACAGCTGCTACATTTTAAACAACATGGAGGAATTACATAAAAATATCTAGATTACATTATTGTCAAAATCAAGAGCTAATTTATTTTCCACTTCTGTGTGTTGAGAGCAGCAAGAAGGATTGAACCACAATCAGAGTATATAAAGTCATACTATATCTTAAGTAGAAATTATTCCACAGATGATATATCTTGCAGCTCAGGAAACATTTTGACATTTTGAAAATATCAGTTTAGTGGGTTTTTTTAATGCAATGATTGCAAAGTAATACAAAGTTTGTCACATAGTCATGAGCATGAAATAGGAAGGTCATCCACATATTTCCAGAAAAATCAAACAAACAAACAAAAGCAAGACAAGAAAATACAGTAATATAAGGTAGTTGTGGAAAAAATGTAACTGCATGATTACTGTCAATTATTTGTTTTAATTTCACTATCTTCAGGATCACTATCTTTCACTGTTAGTCAAATTTTCTTTTTGCTTACCGAAAGTGATAAACTTGGTGTTAAATAATATCAAGGTATGTGGGTCACAGTATTCATATTAAAGAAGTATTTTTATTTTTATATTCCACATTTTCCCAGTGTCTTCCAAAAGTCAGAAACATACTTCTGTTTTTAATAGTTCAAATAGTCAGTCAAATGAACTCTTTACAACTGAGTGTTGCTGTACATGTATACAGAATAGAAATGGATATCTCTTCACTTTCGGGTGTTTTGCTACCTCTGAATTCGTTCTGAGGATAAAGGTGAAGGTATATATTTTCTTCTTTACACTCTGCTTTCCACATTTCTGCTTCAAAATAGCCAGTGAGTATAAATCATAAGAATAAGGATTCATTAATAGCAGGACAGCACTCAGACTCTGCAAAATGACACCCTTGAAAGGGATGCTGTGAAGTTAGAGAATAGTTTTTTCTAAGAAAAATGTTGTACTGGTAAACCTGTAAGATAATCATATGCTTCTTTAATCAGAATAATAAAAGTTTTCAGCCTAGGACTAGATATTTAGGAACATTTTCAGAATACCTACAGTAATGTAAATATTTGTTCCATTTGTTTAACAGGAAAATAGGTTGAAATAGGATTTCCAAGTTAGCTTTGTTATTTTTATTTTAGGTCCAGGGGTGTTTTTAACATACATATCTACGAAAAGGTTTTCAAGGAGGAGTATCAGTTAATGTCTTCATTACCAAACAATTTACACTGTCAGTTCAGTTGAATCAGTATCAGCAGGTGTAAAAAGCACTCCAAATAATTTTAGTCAAGGCAACCATTATGACAAGTTACTGCAAAAAATCTTCTGCTTAAAGAAACATGCTTTTTTACTATTGCATTGCAAGAAACAACTTTCATTCATTTTAAGGTAAACTTTTGCCCTTTCCATTAGCTTTCATGACCTTGAAATTTCATCACAGGAGTGTCCACATTCTGTGTTTAATTTGTCACAATGATGTCTGGCACACAGCTTGCTCATAACCTCTCCCAACCTGGCACATATAGTCTAATAACATCCCACAATTATCAATTATTTTACTCTTAATTTTTTTCCCTCCTCCTCACTTGCCAGTGAGGAAGAGAAATTTATTTGGTTGCATGAATTGCATATACATGCTTGTACATGTAACTATTTTGTGAGTATCTTCATCTAAAATACACTATGCCTTTTCTCTCTGTCTAGTAATAATGTTCTGCATGGGGTGGGAAATAAGAGAGGAAAAGTATGTAGGCACTTTATGAGAAGAAAGAAAATTACCATTTCACTCGTGTATGTACAAATAGGTTGGTTTGGGAAAAGCACAGACTACATCTCTAGCCTGTAATGCTTTTCTGTACCCTTATTCTGAGGTGGACATCTTCACTTAAGGCCACTCAAGGACAGTTGACAGTGGGTCAACACAATAGTGTGATTTAAGCCCAAAGAATTATATTACCTGTGCCTGAATGTCAGACAGTGTTATCAGGGCAAAAAACAATGTCTCAGGATCTAAGCAGATCTTTTTTTTTTATTTTGGACATTTATATATCTTACTGTACCTGATTACATCTGTGGCTCTACATTTTCAGTGTTAGAGGAACAATATATCATGACCATGTTAAGAAAACAACTAAGAAAACGATAAGAAACCTGTTAACTTCTCTGCAACTTAACTTAGTTAAGCTTTCCATACTGTATCATGGAAGGATAGATGATCTGTGTGAAGATATTTTTAAAACATATGATGCAATAGATTCTAAGCAAAAATTGAAATTACTTATTGTCATTTCTACTTTTTGTTCTTTACAAAATTACCACCAGAAGTGAGTACTGAGTCTAGCTCAGCTGAAACAACTGCAGAATACATGCTTGATCTCTCACAAAACATTGTGGAACGTTCTTCTCTCCAAATGTTAGAAATCTTTCCAGTTAAGGGGCTGAAAAGGGAACCTGCAGCACAGAACATGGAGAATGTGAGAGAACTTCAAGGCCTCTTCAAAAGGTGACAAGTATAGGGCCCATGAGGAGTCATAGAGGTAGCTAATGGCAGTTTGTGAGAAATGGTATTTCTTTCAAGGGATCAGATGGGCAAGAAAATGAGAATATCTGATGCACAATGCCAACTCCCTTCTTGGCCAGAGGAGCTTCTCCTCTCCACTGCTAAAAGTACACTTCATCTGTAGCTAGACATGGCAGATGACCACAGAAAGTGTGAAAAAAACTGCAACTGCAAATTTGGACGGGTTGTAAGTATTGGTATTGTGCTACTGCTATGAGCTCCTGACAGTCATTGAAGCATACCTTTCTATGTATTTAGCTCTGAGTTTCCATATACAACTTTTATCCAGTCTGTTTGACATATACATCATTTCCTTAAAATCTTAATCTTCAGTAGCCAAACAAGAAGACTGGAGTTATTTTGTCTTTGATGGAGTTTTATTTAAATAGAGCCTACATCACTTGCTTATCACATTGGGTCCTTCACTACCCTGATAGAGACAGCAAAGGCTATCTAGTCTCCTAGGACAGTTTCTCTCTTGATTAGGGTCAGAGAGAAAGATCATTCCTGACCTCCCTTTGTCACTAAACTACCTGAGGTACCCGAGATTTAACTTTCAGAGTAGGCTGAACAAAATCCAGCTGATCTCCAAATAACTCAAGCATACAGAAGCAACATCATTATGTGTTGTTGTGGGCAACCATGAAGATGGCCTGGTTATAAGGGGAAAACTACTGAACAAAAGAAATTTTCTGCTGAAAAATACTGACCGAGAAAGGCCTGCCAGCCTGAAACTGCAAGCTTGGGGACTAGGCCTGTGAACCAGAAACATCCTTGAAATGTGCATCTGGCCTCTTTGAAGTGCAGCGAAGTTACCCAGAAACCAAAGACATCCTGAGATGCCACCAATAAGCACATAAACAAGGGACTGGAATGGCAATTTATTGTCTGAGAAGGTGGAAAATTATCTGGAAAAATAAAATTGTTCTGCAAGAACAAAAAAATACTTATTGGATGTTACAGGTGAAAAATACAAACTAATGGTATCTATTGGTTGTTCAAAGTAGGATGTCCTATATCCTCTTATATCCCTATGTTATAAAAAGAATTTAATTTATATCCAAAATAAAGCCACTATCTCTGTCTCTGAGAACTTCTTGGTTTAATTCCCCATGAACCTTCTATGAGATCTTGGACTCTCACTCCAGACTCTGTTTCACAGATAATTTTTTAAGTGAAACTCTGTCTCTTTTCAGTTTGGTCTGTCTTCACAAGTTTGGGAATGGCTGTGTCCCTCTCTGGGATAAAATTGTCCTTCCCCCTTTTGGGATTGTTTGGCTCCTTCTGAAATCTGTTAATTCACTTCATATCAATATTTGCTATATAACAGTAAAGAAAATGGGTTCATGAACAAGAACTCACTCTGATGCCTACTGTCGTGTAAAACCCTTTGAAATTTCTTGTCTTGCAGGAAAGACTGGACACATTCAGGGTATCCACTGAGAGTGACACTTTGTTTTGTGCTAAATTTTGAAACCTGTCTGACAATTTGAAATGTTCATTGTCCTTTTCGTATTCTCTTGTTTTAAAAATCAAAAGTTTCACTTTAGGCCATTTCTTTTTTGAACTGCCTAAATCTGCTTGGGTGCATTTACAATTTCAGCTTCCATATCTTCATGTGGCAATGGGTTACACAATTGAATAGCATATTATTTCAGAAAAACTTCATTAAAAAAAAAAATCTCTTATATAAAAGTAGTGGTTATTCACCTTTTTCATGCTGCATGCATATATGTAAATTTCTATCATAATTTCCTCACTTCTCTTGTTTTAAGCTTGAATACTCTAATGTATTTATTCTCTCATTAGTTCCTGTAGAAATGTCTTTGATCATCTTCTCTCCTTTTTCTAGATTTTGATATATAGGGCAGGGAAGGGACAGAATCACATGCAATATTATAATAACCAGATATACCATCAGGCATTTAAATTGCAAAACTGTATTTTCATTGTGTCTTTATTTACTTCCAAGTAAATAATATTTAATCTGCCTTTGCCTGTTTGTGATTGGAGCCACAGAAACTGACAAAACAGATCCCAAGTGCTCTCCTGTGCATGGCTATAGATAGTTGTCTTCTTAGTAATCATAAACTTAGTAGATGATTCAACAAGTTGCTAATCACTGTGGTCTGATCTGGAAAACTACTTTAAACTCTAGACTATGTTTGAATATTTAATTGGATTAAAACCTGTTTTCAGCAGAACTGAACACATTTGCATTACTGAAGTAATTTTAGGCATTTTTTATTTATTCACAAAATTACCAGACTATAAATAATCTCAACATTCTCAGTGTTGAGTGTTATGGGTGTTCTTATTTTTCCTAATATTTTTGCAAAACCCTACTGAAGGCTTCATTAAAGACTAACTTGGTGTCATTCAATCAAGTCTTTTCAGCTATGTATCTCACTATCAGCTCCAGTAATCTTCACTATCTCCAGTTATCACACTGGCAAAACATACTCTTTGATGAGCTTTGAATCTCTGAGATGCTGAATGCCCTTAATTTAGCATTTGACAGGTTCAGGTGGCTGTGTATGTAACAGGTATCCTGCTTATTTACCAAAATTTTCAAATATATTCTGTTCTGAGGTGCTTTGATTTCTATTTTCTAAGAAAAGTAATACTATGTTAAAATACTGGTATAATTAGAACAGAACCACCATATTTTCAGAAACCTTATTATGATGCTGCATTCACTTGAAATCTATTATTATAATCTAAAAGGCTGAATCCTTTCATCAAATATAAGTAAATGTATCTTTAAAAAAAAAAAAAACCAAACAACACACCACACCACGTGCAGTATGAAGAAGAAAAAGCAATGAAATTCAAGATGCACATGATTTAACAGGAACAACATGTGTTACGGTTGTATTTTTACTGAAACTACGTTCATTTGTAACAATATTGAAAACTAGGAATTAACATTGGCCTGATCCAGATTTCACTTTGTTTCTCTAAAGGGTAGAGGGAGAAAAGTGTCTTTTTTTTCCTTTCTTCTATTTAGTGACTTTCTGTGGCCATCATACATTCTGAAAAATAATATTATACGTTGTTAA
This sequence comes from Rhynochetos jubatus, assembly GCA_027574665.1. Taxonomy (NCBI): domain Eukaryota; kingdom Metazoa; phylum Chordata; class Aves; order Eurypygiformes; family Rhynochetidae; genus Rhynochetos; species Rhynochetos jubatus. Next base: position 43,316,410 of record CM050690.1, on the reverse strand, counting down.
ATCATTATGCAGTTCATGCCAGTGGAAGAAAACTAAACACATAGGCCAGGGACTATAATAGAAGTATGGAAAAAAGGAAACAGATATAAAAAAGTGTTTCAAATATTTCCATTTTAACCTAGAAAAGGAAGTATTGCATTTTGAGTATTCTACGTCAAACATTCTGGTAGTATGACAAAGTACTATGTTCTACAGAGTCTTCCCATCCATAATAAACTTCGTGTTCCTATGTCCATAAAGGTGAAGATAAAGCATTCATGAACTCTGTTTGTATACATATGTCTCTCCAACAACTTAGATGAAAGAATATGTGCTGTAGAAAAAAGAGTGTTCTACCTAAGAACATTCCTCAAACTTAGTGTCTTGATAAGGAGGAGTTCTGTGAAAAGCTATTTCTGTTTCCAGATTTCCTTGTGCTCACAGGATGTTCTTTTAATATTATTGTTGAACCTATGCACAATGATCTATTTTGCTTTCACATATTCAAGCAACTAATAACAAACGGGTAAAGGAGGATTAGTCCAAATATCTTTCTGTAGGATTCTTGATGCTGTTGATTTTTTAAGCCGCTGAATAATGAGAGAAGGCGGCAGCTCAACCCGACCTCACATAAGACAGGTAATTATTAAACAGGTTCCAAAAACCTTGTCATAGTCACATGATCTTGAAGCTGCATACTGAAGATACTGATTCTTTACTAATTCTACTAGACTTATTTTTTGTCAGTCTTCATTGTGTTTGGATCTTCAGTACTAACTATTTTGTCTTCCTTATTATATGCAATATTCGTTTAAAATTCAGGTTCTTTCAATAGGGTCTGCATCTTACTATGTTTTAGTTCAGTACTTAACAAAATGTGACTCTTACTGACACCATTACACAAGTAGGTAATAATAAAAATTATGTATTCATTTAATAGAAAACATGGTTGAGAAATTATGCAGACAGTTGCTAATATTTTGTTTACTTATGTCAGAATCCACACATTGGGCTTTCTTACTTTTTGCCATACAATAAATTTCTGCTTTTAATGGAATGATCATGTAGTTTTTCAAAAACAAAAATTCAAAAATTTCAACACTTTTTATTATCTCTTCTATGATCACTTTAAAATTCAGGATTGATACCTCCCTGTATATTTCTGCTATAACTGTTTGAGTACTCAGTCCACAGAAATATCTTCAAGAAGAATTAATGTGTTTTAATTTACAAAGAAATTGAGCATTCAGCTTGTCCCACAGACATCTGTAGAATGTCTGTCTTCATTTTAATTTACCAGAATTTTCCTCGCTTAATCCAAAACCACAGGGAAATATTATTAGTAAAAGGTGTTCTGAAGTTTGGAAAGTTGATGTAATTTCTGAATTGTAGTTCAGGGCAAAGTTACATGACAAATGCAGTTTATCACATTGTTCTGCAATTTATCATTAGGATATTATCACATAAATCTGGACTGTATATCAATATAATTCTAAGCAGATATTTCTGTTTGAGTCCACCAAATCCATTTTATTTACAACTTAAATTGGCCCCTGCAGCCCTTTATGGAGCAGTTGCTGATCACATCATGCTATATTATGTGAGATGGCTGCTGAACTTTTTCAGTATGACATAAATGGTCTGCACCAACATAGTTGTTTTCTTTCTGTAATGCTTTCCAGTGCTTCAAAAATCTGTAATGACAAAATATGTCATAATATGCTTAAGCATCAGGGAAGTGTCATATACAAAGTGAATTCATAATCTGTTGAAAGTCTTTAATTATAATCAATACTACTGGATATGTATTTTTTTTAAAAATTGCAAAACTATTATGGATTGGATAAAAAATCTATGGTTTAAAACTTACATTTTTACAGAGAATTTAGAGAAATAAGCACAAATACAAATCACAGAGTGGTATACGTATGGAATGATATGTGTTGCAGCAACGTGCGGTAACAAAAATCCTCAATATTAATCTTGAATAGGATTGACATAATTTTTTCTAACAGAACATTCAGGTCACTGAGGGTGGGTTTCAGCATCTTATTAACTATTGTCTAGTGTATGCAAAACCAAAACTAATGACTAAGCATATGTAATCAAGTTCCATTTCTTAAAATCCATAGATACCGTAGGCAGATTGTAAAATGTGCTTGGGTACTTTTTTTATAAAGACTTTTAAAGTGTCTTCATAACTAAATCCCATTGGTTTCATATGACAATAGAGGCTTAAAAATAGTTGTGGTATCTGTTTGTGCTGGGATGATATGGAAGAATTTAAAACCCTAGGCACACTAAAATAAACCCCTGTAAGTGAATGGAAACAAATTTTGGCATTTCTATTTCTTTTTCATTCTTGTTTCCTCTAAAATAATTTTTTTATTTCATTTGGTAACATAGATAATGTGTCATAGCAATATGTCATTTTACACAGTAAACCTGTGCTGGTTTTAGTTGAGACAGTTAATTTTCTTCCCAGTAGCTAGTATGAGGCTGTTTTTTCAATCTGTTCGAGGCTGTTTTGGATATGCACTAAGAGGAGTAGTGATAATGCTAGTGGGTTTAGTTATTACTAAGGAGTGTGCGTATCAAGTCAAGGACTTTCTCGGTTTCTGGTGCTGCTCCTGTGTTAGAGAGGGGACAGTCAGGATGGCAGACACAGACTGGCCAAGGGGGTATTTCGCTCCATAAAATGTCATGCTCAGTGTATAGGTTGCAGGTTGGGCTAAGGGTGGACTCTCTCTCTCTGTCTCCTGCTATGAGTCTTGGTTGGTCTGCTGGTGGTGAGCGATTGTATCACTTGTTTTCTTTTCCCTTATTTTCATTACATATTATTAGTATTGTTAGTATTATTGGTAACAGTATTTTATTTTATTTACTTTCAATTATTAAATTGTTCTTATCTCAACACATGTGTGTCCTTATCTTTTCCTCTACTGGAGGATTGCGAGGAGTGAGTGAGCAGCTGGGTGGTACGTAGTTGCTGGCTGGAATTAAACCATGACAAAATCACATCTGACTAGGAGAATCCAATGCAAGGAACAAATTAACACAGCTACACTGAAGAAAGATTGTTTATGAATTTAGACACTAAATACATGTAATTTTAAAATGAAAATGAAATCTGAACATAAACGTTGAGTAATTAAGTCAATGGCATCAGTTAAATTAGCATCTATTGACTGACTTTCCAGCAGAATTACAACAGCAAGGCCAGTTACAGGATAATTTCTTTACAAATCATGATTCACAATTTTTCAACAGTCTGCATACTGCATCTAACTTAAAAATAAAATTTTCCAAGCTGCCTTTAGAAAAAGGAGAACAGCATGCATAACTTTTATACATAAATACTTAAATAAGTTTATTCTGTATATCCATTCTATAGCATTTAGTAGCTATGTTTCACCCCAGTTCAACTTTTCCTTTCTGATTTTCCCTAAGTGATAGTAAGAAAAATCTGTCTGTCAGGGCAATGTGTTTACCTCTATATTACCAGATCTAACCACTGCAACATAGATAGAAAAGAAACACTAAGTTTCTAAGTCAGCAATGTGGTCTCAAATGCGCAAAAATTTCACTACAAAAGTGATATTGCCCAATAGTGTGCATGGAAAAAGAGTACAAATATGGGGAAAACCTAACTGAAGCTGGAACCTGCATATGTGTTCTGGCTTTATCCAACTTAATTATAATTCAGTATAACCAATATCACACCATGTTCAAATTCTTTAAACATTTGAAACTTTTAAGTTATTCAATGACCAAATAAATTAGAAAAAATTAGCACTGAATTCTGTTTAAGTATCTATATTTTTTGTGCTTTCAGAAAATAATATTTCTCAAGAAGATAATACTATCAAGAAGGTCTCTCTCCTCAGAAAATGCTGTTCCCCATGCTATAGCAAGGCAAAAGGAGGAAGGAGCAATAGATACAATCAGCTATGTATTGACCATGTTTTGGTGTTTAGACATATGGCTTATTATTAACTTTGTTCATTTTTCACCCAAAGACAGACCCACTGACTTCACTTTAAGACCTTCAGTACTCCAAACTTCAAAAATGCAGACCGCATTATTAAAATAAAGATTCAGTGAAGCATTAGATTGAAACTAGAGTATAGGATCAAATCTATATATTTCTATTTGAAATTTAATATCTTGTAGCCAATATATAAATGTTTTTGCAATTACTATTCAGAAAGGGCTGAGCAGGTCAGATTTTCCAAAAACCACAATCTATTTAGTAGACATCCGTTAAAGAATATTCTTCCACAAGTTAAAAGCAATAAAACTAACATGGGTGTACACAGGAAAATTGTGCCATCTTAACAATAATATTCTGGGTTTCAACAAAACCTTACTCTGACAGAAAGTAATTAGTTTTAGGTTTATTACCTGTGATTCTATAAAGTTACATTATAAAAGTTTAAAGTTACAGTATAAAACATACAAAGCTTGTAAAAGAAGCTAAATTTAAGCCTGTTAAATTATATAAAGTTCTTGATTTTTTTTTTCTGTACATCTCAAGACTTCTGTTACCTGGAACTGACTCCTGTGGTTTTGTCTTAAATGTACAAATCGTGTGAGGGTTTCAGTACAAGCACTATAAGGTATTTTGAAACATGCCAAATGCTTTGCTGGTTTCCTTCCCCAGCACTTACACTGAAACTTTTGTGTGTATTATCTAACACTTTTTTTTTTTTTTTTTTTAATTGGGGATAATATCTACCAAATTGTTTTTCAACTGATCTATGTATCAGATTGCCTGTAGAAACATGTAATTTACATACAGATCAATTTTCAAAATCTAGCTATCTTCCAGTTCAGACACTAAATGGGATCTGTTCTAGAAACAGATTTGAGATTAATAAAAATGGCAATAGAAGACAGTGATTTTCTTCGGGTGTCGATATATGCAAATCATATTATAATAAAGTAGTATAATAGTAAATCAAATTAGTCTCAAAATTACTGCAAACTGCTCAGCTGATGTCAACATACAAGAACTCATAAAATTCTTAATTCAGAAGCTACTGTATATCTTGTTTAACTGGCTGCCCACCAAATTAACAAGATATTAACCAAGTGGTCAGTATTATATTTATATCTAAAGTCATAAATGTCAAAATGAAAGTATGGATAATTTGTAACTCTAAAGAAATGCAAAGGAAAAATACTATCTGCATTTAACAGATGGCGAAACTTTTCCAAAGAGATGGAAAATAACTTGCCTATGCCAGTTGGCAGTTCAGTCTCCATAACAGGAATTAAAACCTGTGTCAAGTAGGTTGCTATCCTGTAAACTACACAATATTGAACTACTATAGAAGCCTATTCTGACAGCTTTTTTACAGCCTGCAACCTGGGAACAATAATCTTCCTCTTCAGCCTTCTTTCAGAAATAAACAGCAGACCAAAATGCAAAGCTCAGATTCTGCTTTTACAGACTTTAATAGTTTTTGATTGCTGATGCACATACTTTGCTCATTATAAATTAAACAAGGGAGACAGATTTCTACCTGAAGAAGCATGTCTGTCAAATGTGTGGTTAGCATGGCGTTTTTCATAAAATTCTGCTATGGATGACTAACATGCTGATTAATGGATTTTAAGGACGAGTTTGCAGTTTTGAAGGATAAGTACTCTTTGCAATTTAGCTACAAAAAATTGTAAACATTTTTTCCTCCTGTAAATGTATGCACATTTACTTAGAGTTGGTTTATTAATAAACGACAACTGCTACAGAAAGTAGTCTAGCATTAAATTAAATACATTTCATGACCCGCTCACTCAAAATATTTTAATATATTATGCATGCAAATATAATGACACTACGTAAATGACAGTTTTAAAGTCCCATGCTAAAATGAAAGTCTGACTGTCTGATGGGTTAAAATAACCTTGAATTATTTATAAGAATGATCTGTATTGTAATATTATAGTATTATGCAATTGTTTTAGCATTTTAAAGTCTTTCCTTTAAAGCAGATGAAAGAACAAAGGCTGTTTGACTATCCATTAGAAATTATCAACAAAGGATAATTAGGATTTTTTAGTGCAAATTATGGGACCAATAGGGGAAAAAAAAGTCTTAAAGGGACTCTCTCAGACATATTGGACAGTAATAATTATGTAATCTCTGCTTTTAAATCTTTTGCTACAGATCTTAAATTAGGGAGTTTCTACAACCTGCCCAATATATACTCTCCATCAAAACTATATTTATTTTCTAAACAAAATTTCACATATCATCTTAAACTTCTTCAAGCCACAATGGACAGGAAAAATGAACAGACTACCAGGTTTTTGGAGAGTGTTATGAGTTCCTATTGAACTTTTCTTTTAGATAATTCCAGTTGTTTCAATCTGTTCTCACTGATCAAGTTTTCTGGAGTTCTTCAGAATTTTCAAAGCTGTAAATTTCTTTTTGTGTTTATCTAAGATTTCCAATTGTCTCACTTGTTCCCTAGAGGTCAATTTCCAGATGTTATGTCAGTACTTCATCTATTAAGACAGCTTACTATATCTTTCTGGAATTTCTTATTTTTAAATGTATTTTTTTAAAATATATTTAGGTTAAAGTAGTACAGGCTAAGTCTAAAATGTTCTACAGTACTTTAATCCTGCTTGCAACATTAATGAAATCTCTTCAAGCATGGTGAAACATGTAATAATTATTTTTCTTCTAATTGTTGGTTAATTCTAGAAGATTGTTTGATCTATGGCAACTTCAAAATGAATACCACTTGATATCTGTTTTGACAATAACCTACTAATAGATGTTCTTTCAGTAAGCTTACACAAACAATATTTTGATCTTTGCTAAGAAACATTCACATAGACCATCATGCTTTCCAATCTAGCTTAAGAAAAGATCAGAGGACAATGACAAAAGCCTTAGTACAGTGATGATACTGACATACACATTTTTCTTTCTCTGAAAGTTTTGTTAGTCTGCTTTAGAAGGAAATTAAGTTGGTGTGACAAGACATGCTCAGAATAAATTCAAGCTGTCTGTTTTCCTTCTACTTGTTTTCCTCCAGGTGTGCAAATAGAGTTTATTTTATTATCTGTGCCAGTATTTTTCTGAAAACTGAAGTTATCGCGGCATGTCTATAATTCTTCAGCTGTTCCTTCTAAACGCCCAAAAATACATTCATCATTTTTCATTCTTCTGGAACTTCATCTGTTCTCTACATGGTCTCTAAGATAAGTGCTAATGAATGTGTGAATGTGTCAGATATTTTAAATGCCTATTTTTTGCAAGTAGTCTCCAGCTGTTCTCTTCCCATTGTACCCTGAGGTGTTATATATGTTTATCTCACATGCTATCCCTGCAGTGGACTTCTAGGAGGACAAAGGTAGTGAATGATTCTGTTCTTTCATGGTTGTGTGTTAACAGCTTTGCCCTTCCAGTAAGAACTAGTCAAAATCTTTCTTGCTTTATCTCTTGCTACCATTTCATTTACAGTTTATTTAATTTCTCTTACATTATTAATATAAATTTAATCCTGATAAATCTAATAGTTTTGAATTACCAGATCCTATAAATGAAGAGCCTGAAAACTTTGAATAACTGTATTGACAGAAAATATTTAAGCCATTCTAATAACACATCACTGCTTATTAAAAGAACATGTCAAGACTGAGGATACAATGGCAGGTTGAGGATGGAGTTTTTTTCTTTTATATCTGCAACTTCCTAGACAAGTAGGTATTTTAATAATAGTGTACATTTTCATTTTTCTGCTAAGAAAAGTATGCAGTCACAATAGTTCTTTTATTAAATATGTGGAATAATTTATTTAAGAAAAACCCCAAACAATAAACAAGGTGGTGGTTTTTTTATCTTTTCTGAAACTGCTATGCTTTATTCTGTGACTACACAGAAAACAAAACTATCAGGTTTCAGCTAAAAAGATGTGTGTTAAAAAACTGTAATGGTTTATTTTTCTAGTATTATTATAAAGAATAAGTTACATTATTTATATATAAGCCTTTAAAAAATATAATCCAAGCTATATGTCAATTTCATTATTTCCTAGGGTAGTAGCATCTTACAATAGTGCAATTACAAAGCAAATTTAAATGTTTTTCTTATAAATAGCCTAAACTGAACTTAGAATAAAACCCGTTCTATGCTTCTGTACATTTTGACATACATCAAGTCAAATTTATTGAACTAGCACACACTAATTATTTCAACACGGAAAATAAAATCACTTTATGCTTTCTAGGGATTTCAGTAATACTATGTGTAAAGAGAAGGGCAAGACAAATGAGCAGTTTATGACCTGAGGCTTCAACAATGTATCTTTAATGTGGTGGAGAAAGTTCATAAACAATATGCCAATGTAAATTGATCATAATATTTGTTGGTTTCAAATCAGAGTTAAAAGGTACAGGTTGAATGACAGTCTTAACACTATCTTAATACGAACAGGACCAATTTTTAGTTGAAAACATGGGACCTTATACTGAACTGAAACAGGCTTTAACAGTATATAAAGCACAGTAGCAGCTCAACATCTACAGAAGTAAATGGAAACATGAATGGAAAAATCCTGAGCATCATTTTCTATTTCTGTGTTAATTGATGTGTCAAGCATTTCTTATCAAGGGAGAAGCAAGGATTAACTAGTGTTTGAAAAGTCAGAACTGCTTAGTATCATCTTGGTCATCATTCTGGACTGTCAGGTACCACTATCTCTGTAACTTTGTTAACATTCAGTTTTTTCTTCCTTCATCTGTAAATTATGAATATTTTTAGTATTTTGATATTACAGGGGAAAAAAACCAATAGTACATTCTTATTTCTACACTATTGAACTAGGCTTTAAACTCCTAAGAGATGAATGTGAGTGATTTTTAATGGATCATTTTGTCTCCAGACACTTTAAAATTCATTAGGAAAAGTTGGAATATTTAGTTTTGGTAATAATTCAGTATCTTAATTAAAAAAAAAAAAAAAAAAAAAAAAAAGAAGAAAAAAAGATTGAGTGGGAAAATGTCAAATAAAAATCCCATTAATATGATAAATCTTAGACAAAGTCATATCTTTTAATTAAATCACATTGAAAAAGCTGATCCCAACTTAGTTAACTCTGAGGTACCACAGAAAAAGTTCCCTTGATTAAGCAGAAGATCAAAGAACAAACTAAACCACACTGGCAAGTAAGTTACTTAAAAGCTGGTTTGATTAAAGAATGTTAGCTAATATTCAATTTAATTGTATTAGGGGCAGCACCCCACTGATAATAAAGCTCAGAGATATAGTTAGAATGTCCTCTATAAGTTGTATCTACATCTGATTAATTTTATGCAATTCTGGACACAGATTTGCACTACAGAGACTTGGGGAAAAAAGCTAACTTCAATTTTAAATTTATGCATAAAAAGCAGCTTTTATTTAAAGAAGAAAAGGAAGGATGAACAAGAAAACAAATCAAAAGCAAAAGACTTTCAAATGATAAATACAGGTATGTTATTAGAAAGCAGAGATCCATTGTCGTTAACTTGGTTTTACCCCCAAGGTTATATAGTTGTTGACCGTGTTCTTTGAAACAAAAGCCATGTAACCACTCAAGACTGAAACTCATTTAACTAGACAAAATACTTAAAACAGGCCATTTGACCCTTAAGATTCTTTTTAGTGGATCAAGGCTCAAATGTAAGCACCATATTTTTCTGTTTTATTCAGATTTCACTTCAAAACCATTTTAAGAGTTCTATAAGGAGAAACTATTTTCTTAGAATTACTGACAGAACTGGAAAAAAATAGAAAGGTTTGTTTTACAGCAGACTGGTAGATGTAATCCTGTTTTATCCTTTCAAATGCATTTGCATCACCACTCCAGACAAAAGCATAACAAGTTAAAATTTAGGATTCCGCTCTGTAAAGAAGTGAGGGAAGTTTAAAAACTCTTTCTTTCATTTCATTTTCTAGGTTGAAGGTGACTACAACTCTGTCACAGCCTGGTTCTCCATTCCTTGAAATAAATGACTTGTGATAAGAGCAAGGACCTTGCAACAGTCTGAACAGTACATGCACCAGTCACTTCTCTCAAACTATTTCTTGATAACTTTCTAGAAATAGAGCAGACACTGATGCAGATAAAGCTGCTTCATTTAGTCATGGAAAAAGAGAGTTTCTACACCTATCCCTACTTCACTGGTGTGAGAGAAAGGCAAGATCAACTCTTTTAGGGTGTAGTCAAAAAATGCATACTGTTGGTGGATTTGAGAGGCCTGGATCCTCCTGAGTGTGAAAACACTGATTAATAGTACAGTTTGCCCATTTTACTTATTGCTTTAGAACTCATCTCTTGACTTAGGTATCTGACATACAGGGATGTTCCTTTCTTCCGTGTTTTTTCACAGCGGGAATGCAAAGACTAACAGAGACTTTGGGATGTATTTGCTTCAGATTCTGTTCTAACATGCTGGATAGCTCTTCAGACTGAGTACCTCAGCTGATAAATGCTATTCAAACTGTGTGAAGTTATCATCATATGTTTCCTGTATTATTTCCAAGACGTTTGATTCTCCTACCAACTGACTGCACCATAGCAGTCACAAATCTGTCCACATCTCTCTGTTAGAGCACTGGGCATATTCTAGTCTCATTGCAAAGAATTCTTTCAAGGTTTGGAGACCAATTCATCCTTTCCATGCACTTTTTTAAGATCTATGATGTGACCACATGCATTTTCTGACTGTCTATGAACCATGTAAAAATAACTTTAAAAATTCAAACTTAATATCTATTAATGCTATGCAAACCTTGTGCATAGCATCTGTACAAGGAATTCTACAATAAGTATTAGCTTCTATTGCTTTTCTTGATATCCAAGAAAATCTTCCTTCCAAGATTCTTAATGTAAGTGAGGGTAGTGGACTCTACATTAATATTTTTTAAAGCAGTTTTTTAATAGAAATGTTATATAAAATTGAATACAACACAAAATGTATCTGGGAATTCCAGCAAGAATTAATGATCTTAAGAACATCTTTCTTAGTATCTAGTGGATTATAAACAACTTTCTTTCTTGAAAGTTGACGTCCTCCTGAACTCAAGGGCATTAACTTCAATAGTTGCTGAAAGAGAATTAGAGTGGCAGAAAAGTTTGATTTGCTTTGAATTAACTATAATTTACCTTTCAGTTTGTGGCAACTGATGGAAATTGAATGACAGGCAATAAAGTACTGGTTTCTTACCTGACACAACTACTTTTAATTTTATAAGGATTGATTAATTACCAAAGAATAAATTAATCACATTGTTATAAATGGTACTAAATCTTTCAATCTTTCACATTTATTATTTACTCCAGGTATTTTTATAAAATAATACCAATACTCCTAAAACATGTACTAGAGTGAAAATCTCCATCTTAGGAACCTTCTATGTCTTTAAATATCTCATATTAGAAATGGACTGTGTAACGTCGGTTGACAGGAAATTTACTTTTATTTTTTTAAAAAAGGTTTATTTCCCAGAATCTACTTGTCTTTTGCATTTCCTATTTCTGTATTGACCACTAAAATATAATTGATCTTCTGCCTCAAAATTCCTGCTGTTTCGTGAGTTCTGTTACAATTCAACATAATCTATTTCCTACTGATATTGGAAAACATAATAAGGTCACAGCAGGGAAGTTTTAGCTTCATTACAGCACATTATTATAAAAAATAAAATGATCTAGGGTAAATTGGTTTTGTCCTTGTGGTACAGTTTGCATATATCCACATTAATCTGAGCATATAAAGCAGCAATAAATTTGCTAGCCCTATTAAATTACAAATGAATCTCCTTATCTTTCATTTTACCATGGGAACCTCTAGTGGCAGACGGAGATGTCAATACTTCACATTACAGGTGATATCTACCTTTGTTGGGTATAAAGATATTAAACCCCTCTGCAAAAACAAAGAACTCTACCAATAAAAATGCTTATTTCTGTCTCTAAATAGTTCTGAAGTCTTTGTGTCCAGCTAAAGTACATGTCAGAATTATTTAAAAGAAATGAGCAAGCAGTGAAATGAATGTAAATTTTGACCATCTCAGACTTTCATTTATCATGGAAACCCATAAAAGAGGGACTGTGCATAAACATTTAAGATAGAGAATCAATGATTGTTCTATTAATCTAGTTTAACTGATACTAAAATTTGACAGAACAAATTACAAGTTGCAGGCAGGAAAGCTTATCAATTCATTACTACTTTCAAGGTTTTCCCTTCTCTCTTTCTCTTTGCCTTCAGCTTCTGGCAAAGTATAGGCTTTTTCAGTTCAATTTTTCAGTTTATTTTTGACTGCTTTTAATTAAATTTGATGGCCTGCTTCTGCACCAGTGTAGTTATTGGAGCTGCAAAGCACTTTGCTGTTATAATGATGGCTCCCTTGATGGTCTGTTCATTATTAACTGCTTTTCAAAAATGCTTCTTTCAACTCTCATTTTATAAATATTTAAATAACTGTGAATTTCTATAACATAAATATCTGGGCAGTAGCGATAGCAATTCTATTGCCTATTTAATAGGTTTTACATAGTAATATGATTTTTAAAAAAAGTTATACATTATAATGTTAGTTGGGAAAGTGTTGTCCCTAAATCATGTTACTTGTAAGTGTCAGCACAAATTGTAGTCATATTTCAAAGCAACAGTAATCGATGAGTTAGTCACTAGTTTGTGAACTATTGCTTATGTGGTTATATTTTTCACACATCTTAATTATTCAGAGCAACAGACAAATAAGTAAATAATACAAAACAAAACACAGCACTTCTGATCTTTACACTACAAGTGATATTACTTGGATTAACCTCAATGACTTCTGAAAAAAAAAAATTGCATTTTAAATACAAAGTTACCAAGAAAAAGAAGGTAGAGCAGTAGAAAGAGGTTTTTTTTTAATTGATAGCACTTTGACTAATGTGAGATGGAAACTGCTTATAGCTAAGTCTACTGAAGAATATAAAAGCCCAAAAATCTTTCAACAGTCAGGACTCAGTTTTCTTTGCTGTTTAAAAGATCACCTACTTGCCTCATCTCCCATGGTCATGGAGCCTTAAAGGAATATAATATTCCTCTAAATATTAAAAAAGGGAATTTGTATATCTTTTCTCATGTTGACAAGTGATTTGTCTTGCAACAAGTCACGCTGGCTTCAATGAAAATTCTCTCAGAGGAGGGATGTATGACTAATACAGGCAAAGTATGACACAGCACTACACAGTACTGAACAAATTTTTCCTTTTGAACACAGAAAAAAGGACAATAAGAGGTAGTTTACCATATTTGAAAATAATTACATATTCTCCAGAGTGCACCTAATTCCTCTACAGGCATTCAGAAATCAAGTCACCAATGTTTGGTTAGTTTCTTGCTTGAAGTCAGTCTACACTGGATATGTTCATATGATAAATGAAAATAAAAGGCATAAAAATTCCCCTGTATGACGGTTGAAGAAGGTAGTAATATAGTTACCTACTGCAAGTGCAGCAAAAAAGCTACTCTTCTATGAATGTAATACAGCCAGGTATATCCATATTAGATTTAATAGTAACAGCTATATTAAATGTTGCCTTAAAGACCTTTGTTCAACTTAATAACCCACATGCACTTCCAATGTCCTTTGTTTTCTATATATTCAGGATTATGGGAGAAGTTTCAAATGAGTCAGTTGTTCTCTGTTCTTTCACATCCTTCTAAATCTTGATATTCCCTGGCATATTACACAGGCAAAAGATGTGACACCCTTAATTTACTCATGTTTCACAGTTTCATATTTTCACTACTGTTCATGAAGTCCCTTCGATTTCTTAACAGGTGGTATCCCACGTCATACACAAATCTTTCATAAATGTCATACTAGTGCAGGAAATGTGTTCATCATAATCCAGCCGTCCATTACAACGGGAAGAGTGCCAGTTTTCTGTCCCTACTGATTCTTTCACCTTATACTAGGACTACCATAAACACTTCAAAGAAAATATCAATAAACTGGGGAAATTCCTGCATTTTAGTTTAGTCTCAACTGTCTAGAACTGCTACTCTTCTAAGTTCAACCATGTTTTAGAGGAAGAATAATTTTTTCTAGCTGTTCTCTACTAAAAAGGTGACTTTACATTTAAAGTAACAATTGCAAAGATTCCAAAGAACCAGCAAATATTCTTATTTCATTAATTATTTTGTGTAAACATTTGTTATCTTTCTAGCTAACAATGCACAATGTTTCTGGTCAGGTAGGAGAGGGACATACACTACCACTTCTTTTCTACCATTTGATTAGACCTACTTAACACATACAGTCTCAGCTGAACATACATGCATGCTGTTTCCAGGCCATGTTTTACTTGCAGCTCTAAGGAGCAGAAGACAGTAGCTGTGGTTAGGAGAGCTTCAGCCTGAACAGTTTGTTCCAGACAGTGGAATGAATGAAGATGTAAACTATGAATCTATTATGCAATTATCCCTCCTCAGTCTCCTTTTTGCTGAACAATGTGAGCCCCCATATTTTAAATTTGAAGTAAATATCCATATATCTAAGAAACCTACTGTGGTCCACTACAAACGAAAAGTTCAATTTGCATGAGACCTTTCAAAGATGATAGAATAGCTACACTGAGCTGATCTGTCCAGAGTTTCACAGGGAAACCTGAAACACACGAGTTCCAACTTTCCTACAGACTTCATAAAGGACCTCCAAAAAGAGACTAAACAAAACAGAAACATTAATATTGCTGAGCTTTTCACAAACTTACTAAATATTTTGAGACTAGAGAGAGTTCAGGTGTTATATTTACTGCTGATATGTTTTGAAGCAATGAATGTTTAAACATGATTTTTGCTGTAGTAAGCAGTGATGTATCTGTGCATGTGGACTGCCTGCCAACCTGACATTATTTGAATGCTAATGATTTATTAGAGAACAGTAAGGCAGATTTAAATTGCTTTAAAAAACAACACAAAACAAACAAAAAAATCCCACCAGTATCAAACTTCAATGGTTAGGACATTATTAAGACTGCTCTGACACAGAACATACAGAGAGTGGTTCTTGCACAATGTATGTTTGAATGTTTGATTTGTAATGTTAACAATGAATTCAAGTTCATGCCTATGAATTACTACAAGTATTCCTCAGCAAAGGAAGCTAACTAAACTTTTCTTCAGAAAGGATTCAATTACCAGGTATATTTCCAATGATAATAGATTTATATATTTATGAAAACAAGAATCAACCAGAAACTTTTTTTTTTCATAAAAGAAATAAATTTAATAGCTTCTAGAGTGTCAGTTTTGGATTTATTTATTTATTTATTTTAATTTTGGGGTCAAAAGGAACTGTAGAAATATGAGGTACAGAGACAAGAATGTTTCCTCTTATTTTCTGTTCAAAAAAATTCAATTAATTTTGGTACAAGTGACATCTATTTTATTCCAGCATATTTAGGTGAAAACAGCGTAGTTTTTGTAACTGCTAATACATTCAGAGTAAATAAATTAGCAAATGTTCCTGATTAAACATTTGTTTGTGAATTTGGATAAAACACGTTATAGAAAAGTTACAAGAAAGTATATGCAAAATATGAAACCTAATCACACATAAAGAGAGTTCTTGAGGGATAAAGGAAAATGTTACTCCCTTCCACAGTAAATGTGGATAATTTGATAAAGTAAAAATTTCAAAAATGCTTTAAATGAGTTAATTTTCTATTTGTATCAGTTCTGAAATTTTTAAACCTTACATGTAAGCAAACAATGGAAGACAATACTCACTTAATGGATAGCTAACATTTTATGGTAGAATGTTGTTAGTAATTTCTTCTGTTGTCTACATACCAAAGAGAACACTGGCAGCATTGAGGAGACATTTTCTATCTCAGTTTAAGTAGTAATGCTATATCAGTCCTTAGTTAACTAGGACACGCACTTACAGGCCAAGCACTTCTCATGGTAATGCAGTAAATAAGAGATTAACTAGTGTTAGTAGAATACCACAGGCTTTCTGCCCATTTTGCAGGCTTTTGGAACTGAAGTTTGAGAGTCGAACTTTTCCTGAAACTGCCTTGACCTGTTTTAATATCTTTTTTTCTCCTTTTTTTTTTTTTCTCTCATGGCTATTTTTCACCTGGCTATGCCTGACTTACTTTACTTTGAGGTTTTGGGTTTGGTTACTTGTTTTGTTTTGTTTGCTTGTTGTTTTTTTGTGTGTGTGCTGGTTTCAGCTGGGATAGTCTTCATGCTCTTCCTGGCAGCTGGCATGGAGTGTTTTGGATTTAGTACGAGAACAGTGTTCATAACACATTGTTCATAACACAGTGAAGTTTTAGTTATTGCCAAGCAGTGCTTAGGAAGAGTCAAGGTCTTTTCAGCTTCTCACATTGCCCTGCCAGCAAGGAACCTGGGACAGGGTGCACAAGAAGCTGTGAGGTACAACTGACTCAAACTGCCCAAAGACGTATTCCAAACCATACGATATCATGCTCAATATAAAAACTGGGGGGAAAGCTGGCCAGGGGCCAGCTGTAGGACAAATCATCTTGGAATCTGGGTGGGCATCAGTCAGTGGGTGGTGAGCAATCACATTATGCATCACATTTTTGTATATTCTTTTATCATCATTATTATTAATAATTTATTATTTGTTTTGTATTAGCATTATTTTCTTCTCTTCCTTTTCTGTCCTATTAAACTGTCTTTATCTCAACCCACAAGTTTTACCTTTTTTCTGATTCTCTACTGTCTTAGCTTTGCACCAGTTAGTCTATGTTTTGCTTCACCCCATAACACATCAAGCTGCATAGGTGGTGCCAGCCCGGGGCCCGCGGCACTGCAGGACCGGTGGGGAGGGGGTGGGGATATGGGTGGAAAGGCTTGTGGTTGGGCAGGACGCTGGGAAGTGGAAGGGTCTGAGGGGGCTTCCGGCCAAGGGGGCTGGGGGTTTGTTTGTGGTGGGACCTCGTGGCGAGTGTTGGTGCTCCGGGCAGAGCCAGCGTCTTGCCGGGCAGATCGGTCTAGGAGTCGGGGTTTGAAAGGTTTTTTTTCTCCCTCTTACTCTCTCGGCCCCTGGGCGGTTTCGTGGGGGGTTTGCTCCCTTTGGGTAGGTTTTCTTTCTTTTTTTGCCTTATTGGGGTGGGATCCTGTATCATTTGTTCTACCCTCTTCCTCCGTTCCTTAAATTGCTCATTAGCACTAGCATTGTTAGTAACTCCCTAAGTTTCATTTAAATAATTAAATAGTTCTTATCTCAACTCCTACGGGCTTTTCCTGGTTTGCTCCTCTGACCCTTCCTCACCGGGAGGGGGTTGTGGTGGGGGGGGGGGCGGAGTGGTAGAATTGGCTAGTCGTGAAACCACGACATCTACCCCATCCCACTGGGGAGGGAGCAAACTGCTGTGTGGCATTTACCTGTATGCCAGTTTAAACCCCAACATTTTTTTAGTGAATAACCGTAACTTTAAATACGTACTAGTAAAACATAGGTATTCTGTATAGAAATATCTGTGTCTTTAACAAAATGATTTGGTCATTTTTCTTCCTGGTATGAAAGCAGAGGCCTTTGAAATTGAGTATATAATGGAGTGTAAAGTAGCATATACAAGAGTCACAGTTTGGCACTGGAGACACTGTAGTTACGAACAACTAACTAATATTCAGTTAAGTGCAGACCTGTGCCAATCATGAGTTGCCAAGAGACTAAAGTGCACAGGCTGAACATATAGATAGCATACTCTGTACATTCAATACAAATATAATGTGAGCTAGCAGGCCAATGAAGAAATAGAAAAGTGTAATGAGTTTTAAGAAATGCAAAAGTGGTGCCAGATAAATCCTAGATTGAGTAGATAGAAGTCTTCTACCACAACATCACACTGATGCCATCAAAGGAGTCAGGATGCTGTCTGCACCCCATAGTTTCCTCCCACTCCAGATCAAAATCACTAATCCCAGAACCTACAGTAGCAGTAAAAGAGAAGAGGGGTAGATACTGTGTGTGTGTGCACAGCAGTTTTAACTGAAATATTATTATGGAGACCTCTCCTCTAATTATTGGGTGTTTTTTTTAAGAGAGGGAAGGGAAGGGAAGGGAAGGGAAGGGAAGGGAAGGGAAGGGAAGGGAAGGGAAGGGAAGGGAAGGGAAGGGAAGGGAAGGGAAGGGAAGGGAAGGGAAGGGAAGGGAAGGGAAGGGAAGGGAAGGGAAGGGAAGGGAAGGGAAGGGAAGGGAAGGGAAGGGAAGGGAAGGGATATTGAGAAGGTTTGATGGGATGGCATCCAGGTTGGTGTTGAATGTCTCCAGAGTAGGAGACTTCACAAACTCTTTGGGCAGCATGTTCCAGTGCTCTGGTACTCTCAAAGTGAAAAAGTTTTTCCTTATGTTGAGATGGAAATTCCTGTGTTCCTGTTTGTACCTGTTGCCCACTGTCTTGTCGCTGGGCACAACTAGGAAGAGTCTGGCCCAATCCTCTTGACACCCACCCTTTATGTATACAAGATTGATAAGATCCCCTCTCATTCTTCTCTTCTCCAGCTTAAACAGGCACAGCTATCTCAGTCTTTTCTCATAAAAGAGGTGCTCTATCCCCTTCCCCTTGACCATCTTCATAGCCCTCCATGCGACTCTCTTCTGTAGATCTCTAGAATCTCTATCTTTCTTGAACTGGGTAGCCTAAAATTGGACAGTGGACTCCACCTGTGGCCTCACCAGGGAAGAGTAGAGGGGCAAGATAACCACCCTCCACTTGCTGGCCACACTCTTTCATATACCCCAGGATACCATTGACCTTCTTGGTCACAGGACACACTCCTGACTCAACTTACCAGGACTCCCAGATCCCTTTCTGCAGAGCTGCTTTCTAGCAGGTGAGCCCCCAGTCTGTTACTAAGGCATTGTCCACATGTCTCTTAAAAACTGACAGGCTTGGGATGTTGGCTACTTCTCCAGGAAGCCTGCTCCCATGTTTAATCACCCTCTCAGTAAAGAAATGTTTCTTAATATCCAGTCTAAACTTCTGGTGCATCTTTAAACCATTCCCACGTGTCCTGCCACAGGATACCAGGGAGAAGAGATCGGTACCTCCCTCTTCACTTCTTCTCCTCAGGAAGCTGTAGAGAGCAGTGACTTGTCCTACAGCCTCCTTTTGTCCAAATTAGACAAGCCCAAAGTCCTTAGCTGCTCCTCACAGGACATGCTTTCTGGCTGTTTTACTAGCTTTGTGGATCTGCTCTCCTATTTTATACTTGTGCCTATTACTCTGTTCTAGGTGCATAGTCTGGAATTTTGATTTGTTACATTTTACCCCATTAATCATAGCCCAAAGTTCCAGTCTATCTAGATAACTCTGCAAGGTGTCTTGTTCATCAAAGGATTCAACAGCTGCTACCAGTTTCATATTGTCAGCAAACTCACTTTCTTTACTTCTGTGTAATAATTGGATCTGGACTAATAATAGTATTTTGTTTTGACTATCAATATTGCAATTATACTAACAATAAACTATTTTCTTTACAAATAAAGTGTGTTATCCTTTCAGTCTTAACACGATTTTGATTATATAATCATTAGCACAGTAGCACACAAGCATAAAGGCTGCATAGCCACATGTAGCTGCAGTTGGATGTTGGGATATGCCCCATGTAGGTAACAACTCTAAGAAGTTTTTACACATTATATACACACAGACTTTCAGAGGCAAATTTATTTGCAAAGTGTGTCAGCCTTTACTAAGAATTGAAGCAACATGAAATCACAGCCTTGTCAAGTATCACTTTGTTTTCCAGTGACAGAAGCAATAGCATATCTTGAGGGAAAGCTGTATATTTTTTTAAAAAATCATGGACAAAACAGTATATTTTGTTCAAGCTTCACCTAGGAAACTTATTGAACAGTTTTAACTGAAACTTTGAATAAAATAACTTTGAATGAAAACTGTCAGCTGGGGGAGGGGGTGGGGGGGTGGGGGGTGGGTGGTTGCAACTAGATGTTAATTAAGGTCCCTTCCAACTTAAACATTCTATGATTCTATTTAGATAACAAATTATATAGCTCTTGTCTATTAACTGCATATTATTTCACACTAGTAGTATGTCCATACTACTTACTCTATTAAATTGAGTAGACAATTTCAAAATGGAGTGTATCATTCAAGATGGAGAAGATTTTCATGCAAGGGGACTGACATGTTCCTCTGAAATAAACTTAGTGTGAACTGACCAAATTCATAAAAATAAACCAAACTATAAATCAGTCAGGGATATTACCTGACTTTGTATATATATAAAATTCCTCAATAGTCCTCTTGTGATGTGTATCATATGAAATATAGACACATGTTAACCTCGTAATGATGCCTGTCTGTACAATAAGACAAAGAAACTATATTCTCATTTCAATAAATTATTTCAAAAGGGGTTTCTTTTCCTTTTTTAAATGCAAAATTTTCTAAGTGAAATTGAGAATAATGATCTTGGGTTACTTGTTTTCTGTATTACTTACAGCCTTTAACAAAGTACATCTTCATTTTCAAGACCCTAACCTAGGAATTGGTAAAGCATTTCTCTAACTCTCCATATATTCCCTATATAATATTGAGGAAATTAATTGTTCTTTTACAGTGCCTCAATTTTGCATTTGCATAAAGAGGAGAGTAGTTCCACTCCACAGGACTTATGAAAATAGAGGTTGTCAGGCTCCAGCATGTTTGGTAATGATACCAGTATGCTAGAAAATACTATTATACTCACATACCATTGCTGTTTGGTCTGCTCTTAGATTGCCTCATTTATTTAGTAGTTTGCATGACTGTCACACTTAAGGTATAGTTACTATTAAACATCAGCAAATTCTGCACTTATAAATATGCAAAAGTACTTAAAATTCTATCTTTGTAGATATTCTGGTTTCAAAAAATTTCAAGACTATGTTATTTACATAAATCTGTTACAATTCAGAAAATTCTTTAGAAGTTATGTAAAATGCTGTCTAGCCTCAATTTTAATACTTTAACAGATCCCAGTTTAAGAGCTGCAGACAGGATTTTCATCATGCTTAACGGGAATCTGTTTGCTGTTTTGTCTATATATAACTTTAACACATGTCACTGATGACCAAGCATCTTATCCTGCAGAGGGTATCATGTAAATAGCAGCTGAAAAACTAACAGCGGAACATAGTACCCATACTCCCTACCTGCCTATTCAAAAGGCTGGAAAACAGGTAGACAGAAGATTTAAGATTCTTTCTTGACCTTGTTTACAACTTTAATCAATCTAGAGAGAAGTCATCAGTGCATATATGGTTCCTCTTTGCCCATGTCTAAGGGAACTGTTGGCTTAGTGTGTCAGTAAAGTCTGATATCTTATGTTCCACATAAATGGAACAATTATAAGAGATTATAAAATTAAGAGACAAATTGTAACGAATTCTGCCTTATCAAATTTTGCCATCACACAGGATTTCAGGAAAGCTGCAAAAATATTAACTTTGACCTTCAGTATGTATTAAAATCAGGGATAATCAGTTGATAATCAGACAAGTGCTCTCTAGGGAAAGAATAGAAGACCTCATCCAATGGGACTACTAAAAGCTTGTGAAAGTCTGTTCCTGATGCTTTCCAGATGCAAAGCTTTAAACTTTCTTAGAGATAAAAGCTGAAGTGCTGGAACAAAGGTTAAGACAAACAGGTTCCCTTTCTGACTTAACACCAGACTCCTGGTGTCAAATGCTCACTTTGCAGTGTCTTGGTTCCCAAATGTAAAATGCATACAGTAGTGTTTCCTTCCTTTGCCTTTTATTTGCTAACACCGTGACAAAGATGAGCAGTCCAAAAGCATTCTACTGTCAGGGTATTTTAAACTGCTGTACCATGAATAGTAATAGTTCTTGGGTTAATATCCTTCAATTTACTGGGATTCATTGTTGTAGTTGAGACAGCAAGTGTTAAGCTAAACTGATTAATATACACAGATTTTATTTTTAATATAACACAATCTTTTACTTTAGTTCTTGTATTTTGCTCCCTGGAATTCCTTGTGAAATACAACTTAACATGCTCACCGTTCATCTTTTTGTTGTTGTTGTTGTTGTTGTTGTTGTTGTTGTTGTTGTTGTTGTATTGCAGGGGATATAAGTGGTTTCCAAGTCTTAAACAATTTAGTCAGTCTGGTCTATGGGTTCTATATAAGTTTTCACCACATGCCAGGGAACCATTTGGAAACTATTTCAAAGGTATACACTGAATATATACCAATGTAAAGATGAATGTGCAGTGCACTAAGCTGCATTCTGTAACAATATGCAGCATATCCACATTACAGTCTAAATTTCTGATAATTTAATTTACTTTTCACACTTTTCCTGACATCAGAATAAGAAGACACCTGCAATTTACAGTAAGGAGGTGTCACTAAATAAATTAACTCTATTCCTCTTTCAGAATATGAATCCCATAACTCTAATCTGAGTTGAATCTCTGAAAAATGCAGGGAACACAGACTAGTTGACAGATTCTCAGGAACATGCACTTCCTGAATAAAGGTCAAGCCTTTATTTTTTTTTAATACACATTCTTTTAGTGTTTCATTTATTATTTGCAGTGTCAAAACTAGAGAATAATTTAAACCATAGAGAAGATCTCTGCATGTTAACTAATTTAATCCTTGTGTGCAAAGCACATCCAGTTAAAGCTTTTTTCTCTGGATGATGTTCAGTCAGGTTTTGAGTATTTTCAAGATTGGAAATTCCACCGTCTCTCTGGGCAACCTGTCTGCCATCACAGTAATATTTTTCTGATTATTTCTAGTCAAAATTTTCCAGCTTGTGTTTGTTGCCTTTTGTACACATCTGGGAAAACTCTGCCTCTGCCTCCTCTGCATTCTATGATCAAGTGTCTGTACATACCAGGAAGTCCTCTTTTCCCCAGAAAACTGTCCCTTCCCCAGGCTTAAGAAGCCCACTCCTAAAGCCTGTCCTTGGATACCCTGTCCTCCATCCCCAGACCTCATTGATCAGGACTAGCCCCATTACATCAATATCTGTCTCATACTGCGGTGCCCAAAGCTGTGCACAGGATGCCAGATACTCTCTCACAGGTACTGAACAGCAGTGCAGGATCACTTCCCCAGCCCAGCTGGCTGCACCTCAGCTAATGCAGTCCAGAATGTGAGAGTGCTGTTCCTGAGTTTACTGCAGCCTTGGAGCCAGTCTAGTGTCCCACAGGGTTCCCAGAGCCACTACTGCAGACCTTCTCCCAAGTTGCTCAGCCTCAGACTCTACTGTTACCTCCCAAATGCAAGGCTTTGTGTTCACCTTCATGGGTTCCTGTAAGACAATTTGAGCAACAGCCCTGTCCTCTAGCAGATTGTTCCATAAGCATTTTGTGTCATCTTCAAGCATGGTGGCTGTCAAACCTGTACCATCATTCAGACCATAATTGAAGAACATGAAAAAGTAACAGTTCTGGTATTACTCCCTGAGAGAAACTTGTGCTTGCTGTTCACTAGCTGGGCTTTGTATTATGGATCACAACACAGTAAGTCCTGCAGTACAGATTTTTTTCAACCCATGTTTTTGACTGCTTATCTGGTTCATCACCAACCTGTCAACAAAGGTACTATGAAAGCCATGAAAAAAGAACTTTCTAAAGTCAGGGTGATTAAGTATACACATCCTTGTATGTTTATGGTCTTCTCATTAAGGCTATCATATTTGATAGGCATGATATGCCTAGACATGGATTTTCCTGAACTTAATAACTATTATGTCTTGTGCTGGGTTCAATCAGGAAAGGGCTAACTCCCTTTACTCTGGTTGCCAGGGAACTATGTTGCTGGACAGCAAATGAAAACATTGATAAGGCCTCAGCTAGTGCTGGGGATGGCCTGTATTGGACTCAAGGTCTTTTGTCCGCTTCGGATACTGTAGCTGACCCAGACTAACCAAGGAAGTATTTCATTCCATAGTACGTCATGTTCCGGTCTCTTTGGGTGGGGAAGAGGGTCCGGTAGCCATTACTCTTCCCTTCTCTCTCTCTCCCTTACTCCCTTGCTCTTCTCTCCGGGCAACTTGCTAACCCTGCTGCGTTAGCTGCTTTGCCAACTCCTGTGCTGGCTCATTCTTGTGGGAGATGGTGGATTGTTTTGAGTTTTCTGGCCATGTTATCAGTGATAAGGTTTGCTTGGAATCCGCTGTGTAGGCTCCCAGGCTCCGGCCTTCAGGCCGCGGCTCTCGGGCTGCGATTGCTCTCGGGCTGTGGTTCTCGGGCTCTCGGGGTCTGATTTTCATCCCTCAACATCTGGGTGTGCATTGATCAGTGGATGGTGGGAAATTGTATCATATTGTATCATATTGTATCTATTGTACTATATGTTTCATTTTCTACTATTTTAATTATTTATTATTAGTAGTACCTGTATATATTGATTTAGTTTTAATTAGTAAATAGTTCTTATCTCAATTTTATGAGCTTCCTTATTTCTTTTTCCTCCGATTCTTCCCCTCCACTGGAGGAGGGGAGGGGGATTTGTGAGAGCGGCTTCATGGTATTTTGCTAGCCGGAGTTAAACGTCAACATGTCTATAATCTAGAGCAAGCTCTATGCTACAGTTCACACAGCAACTGTTAAAAAATAAGATATTACTTACCTGCCTTACATATTTATTGTGGTATTTCCAAATTTATACGTTCACTTTGAAATAATAAGTGAAATAACAACATTAAAAGTGAATATGAATCAAAGGGTTGTGCACAACATTCACATTCCACGTCACAATGCTGAGGTTCATGTTTTACCTTCACTATGCTTATTAACTCTGAAAACTTCATCTCATCTTTTGCCACTTCAGAAATATTGGTCATCTCATATGCCACATAAATACACCCTTTGGATGAGGTCACTTCTCAACTGGTAAAATGCCAGACAAGTATCAACCAACTAAATATTTTGAACACGTCCACTGCCTATGCCTTTATAATGTTAAATTTGTTGACAAATATCCTTTGTTCTTCAAACATTATTGGGATATTTCTTTAGATTAACATATTGCATAAAACAAAGAGCACTGCTCTGCAAAAATTGGTTGTATGTCGCTAGCTTAGGTAGCTTCTTTGATTGTGAGATGAATTTGTGAGTCACAGAATTTTAACATGATTTTGTAAACAGAATGGATTAAACATCCAGTAAAATTTAGAAGTACTGGTGCCAATTTCACCTTGAACGTGATTGAAGAAATAGTCAATCTCCAATATATCCTCACTTTGCTTCTGCTTAATATCCAAGTATCTGTGAAGCAGAAGAATTTTTCTCACTTGGAATCAAGAATATGCTACATTAACTTCCTTTCCCCTCTGTTCCTGATCTAAAAAGAATTCTTAAAGAAGACTAACACATTTTATTCAATACATTTGGGAACCTGTGAAGAGTCTTAGTTCTTCTATTTTATGCAGCAAATATTGTATGTGAGTCATGGCATAGCTTGGTTTGGCTAGCAGTGGACAAAGAAAACAAAGCATCCATTCAATTTTATCAGCATTTCTAATGATCATTTGTGCTGGTTTTGGTTGGGACCAAGTTGATTTTCTTCACAGTGGCTAGTATGAGGCTATGTGTTGGTCTGGCTCTCAGTTAGTCAGTGGGTGGTGAGTAGTTGTACCATTTGTTTTCCTTTCCATTATTTTTTTACGTATTATCAGTATTGTTAGTATTATTGGTATCATTGCTTTAATTCATGAACTTTTCATTATTTTTCTTATATCAACCCATGAGTTTGTCTTTTCCTCCAATTCTCTCCTCCACTGGAGGAAGTGGAGAAGGTTAACAAGCGGCTGTGTGGTACCTAGTTCCTAGCTTGGATTAAACCACAACATGAGTAAAGTAATTGGTGATCAAAGATTAACACAGCCACTGTGCAGAATTTTTCTCCCCTATTAGACCATTTTGATGCAAATATGTCCAAAAATAAACATTTTGAGAAACTTCTGAAGTGTCTGTTTTAATAATGTGAGATAAGAGTTTATTTTGTGGTGACACTAGCAAGTTTTCAGAGATTCAAATAATTTTACAATATTATATCTTGCCCTATCTCTCTGACACATGAACATCTTTATTGATACACCACCCTCACCCCCTCTCTTTTCTTCTTCTCTTTCTCCCTCTCTCCTTTTTCTCTTTCCCAGGCTAGTATTCTCCATGTTTCTTAGCAGTTTTCAAAAATAAAATAGACCTTCACTGAGAAATTATACCATGTTATAATGTGAGGAAAAAGCATATCTGACAAACTGAAAACCATCCTGCCTTTATCTTCTATGAGCTCCTACTGACTATAGAAAAGTAGATTTTTTTTTTTTTCATTTACCAGGGAAGAATACCAGGGAAAATAAAATATTCAAAGTTGAACTGAGATACCAGAGTTTATGAATAATAAAAAGCTAAGACTACAAAGATGAGAGGTATGCTTTAATACAGCTGATGCCTTCCATGTATTTCCATTAAGAAGTTCACTGCATCTTTTTTTTTTTTTTCCAACGTGTGTATATAATTTCTTTATTTGTGGTTTCAGGACTGCTGTCACTTTAGGTCTTAGCACATGAAGGATAAATTGTGGATAACACCCTCAGTGTGATGGTGCATTCTGCCCACCCAGCTCCTGGAATTCTTTATAGCCCCAAAGATTCCCATCAATTCTTGGCCATGGTTTTAGTAAGTTTAGTGTTTAGGTGTCCCTTGATTGTACCAAACACTCTAGCATTGCCAGTGTGGGGAACAGCACTGATCATACCAGGAATTCAGTTGCATGACCATGGTGCATACCAGATATTTCGTTACCTTGCCTTGGTGGAGAATAGGAATAGAAAAATTCATCCTCCTCTGGCAGCCCTGGCACAAATTGTGAAGGCCAGTACTAGTGATTTCACGCAATTTGAGAATTTCAGTAATTACCAAACTGGATTGTAACAAGGATGGAAAATTTCAGATATCTAAAGACAGTCTTTTCATGATCCAATAAACAGCCATCCCAAGTGAGGCCCTTTGTGATCTCGTGGACCTCAGTGGACTGTGCCCAGTCTCTATCTCTGAGTGACGTGCCTCTGAGAGGTTGCACCCTGTCAAGCCTGTGAATTTGGAGGACCATTGACACTGACAACGAAACCTGGGCTGAAACCTTTACTCCTTGAGACTCAACTATTTGCCCATTGAGAGATGCAAAGGTGTCCGATGTAAATATTTTCACTGGACTCCAGGGTAAATTTTAAGAGGTGCCATTGTAAGCATATCTGTATCTCTCTTTACATCCATATCTCGTCTGCATGTGTCCATACATACAATTCGATTTCTAGAGTGCTGTGAAGTCTTTGATTAAGTTGCTGTGTTGATTTTTTGATAGTTGTTTGGCTATAAAATTATATAATCCAATTTTCTTATTTATCTTAATAGTGTTAATGAACTTCAAATTCCTGCTATTCCATCACAAATTGCTGCTATAGCAAAGTTATACAAAACCCAAACTCTACATCTAATCCCTTAGACATAAACTGTTGGCCAAGTCCAGGACCAGGAGTGGATTCAGTCATACCTAGACTCCACGATGAGAAGGAATTTAGAAAGCCAGAGGGTCCACTCTGAATCTCATGAGTAAGTGGGAGGGTCTCCCTTACATTCTTTCCCTAATCCCTATATGAGTCACAAAAACTTGATTCTGATTTGATTTCCCCTGATCCATGGGAAAATCATTCTAGCCCAATGCTAATTTGATTTCACTTTTGTATGCTTTTTCTATGTTCAAATAGACTGGGCCTTGCTATCCAATTTCATTATGTTGTGCTTTTCACAAATTAATATTAAAATCACCTTTTCTTCTACTATCTGTGATAGTGATATTTTAAGGGGCCTAAACTGCTCATTTCACAACACTCAGACAACCAAGCAATCTTGGCACTCAGAGTTGTCTCCCATGTTTTCTTCCATAGGAAATACAATAGGAAGAAGAAAGGTCCACTTAATTAGCACCCCAAAAATTATTCTTAGATTGTTATCACCTATTTGTTTACTGGATCAAAAAGATAACTATTTATCAGTATTTTCTTGATCATTGAATATATGCATATTCATGTTTTATATTCATGTTTTATATTTATGTTTTATAATAATTTGTCATTATTTTGAGTACTTTCTATTGTCTAGAAAGAAAAAGGAATCAGAATTTGTTGTCACTAAGTTTGCAAAATAACATTATGAAGAAATGAAGTTACATACTGAGTTAAAGATGTGTTTAAATGGGAAACAGGATTACACAACATGGGAAAACAAAGTGCTCTACAGTGTCTTAGAAACTGCATTTTTAATATATGTTTGTTGTTAGAAATCAGCAGGATTTGTAAACCTAGTCTGAAATGAACCTCCAAATGCATAAGACTTCACTTACTTGGAGTTGAGGCTCATCAGCTCTTCCACAGCTGGTGCCAACATTCTGTCAGTCAAGTTCTTAACTAGGTTGTAGAGGGCCAGGAAAGCAGTTGTTATTTACTCCCACCTGAAACACAATATTGTGTCAGTTACTTTTTGCCATGATCTTCCAAGTGCAGTAAGGCATTAATTACATTATCTTTGCCTGTCATAGTAAGGGTTCATCAGAACAGTAATATGAAGGATGGAAGCATAAAGTATTACACTCTCTTAAATTCTGCTTCAATGTGTGATACAATGTCTATAAATAAATATTCTAAATAATACTTTATTTTGCTATAAAAATTTCTTATGAAATTTAATGTTTATTCAATCACAAATTTAAATAAAATATTTTTCGTATAAGGTATGCATTTCTAAATGTTGGTACTGAAGAAAGTAAAATCAGAACATGTAGCAGTAGAAAACAGAAGTGTGTCAGAAACAAGTAATTTAACATAGGTATCAAAATAATGAGGATTCACATGTACTTTGATCTGAGTGTACTGGGTTTTTTTTTATTTCTTCACTTTATTATGGATGATAGTCTTCAAAATGATGACAAATTATTATTAAAACAGAAGGTAAATGAAAAACATTCAATATTCTTCTCATCACATATCAAAAACATAGCCTTGCACAAATCCAAAATATAGCTTCATACTAGCTACTGTGGAGAAAATTAACTCTAGTCAATTTTAGATTGCTCTCTATCATCTTTCAAAGGTCATGAAGATAAAAAGAAATCTCAGATGACTAAAAAAATTGGAAATATTCTATACATCTACAAAAAGAGGTGAAAAGGAAGATTCAGAAAACTATAGTCCAATCAGTTTCAGTTCAGTTCCTGGAAAAAATTATAGAGTATGTCCAATGAAAGCTTTTTGCAGTCACAAGAAAGGCAAGCAGTGGCAGTGTGGCAGCCAGCAGGTGTACAGCAGCAGACAAGTGCACAGTAGCATGGTGACCATCCACCAAAAGTCCATGTCCTCTGCTTCTCCTGAACTTCTAAGCACCTGGTATAACCAGTGTAGCTACACAGTCAGATCTCCTGTCCAAGCACATGGCCACCGAGGTTTCTGGCAGTGGGACGTGTGAAGTGATATTCCTGGAGGTGGAGAGTGATTGCAAGCAAGCCTGCGAAGGAGGTGGGCCCACTGCAGAGTATTCCAGAATGTGAGAAGGAGATTGATAAATGAAGCCGCATTCTGCCTTTCCTGATGCACACAAGCCAACTCTGCCTGGCCACTGTGGACGCAGGTCCAGGATCTGTTTTGTGCCAGGACAAAGATAATGTTCAAAGGTATAATGGGGGTGTGGGAGAAGATTACATCATGTAGCCATAAAAGAAACCCCTCCTTATCCTCTAAGATACCCTTACAGACGCAGGTCCAGGATCTGTTTTGTGCCAGGACAAAGATAATGTTCAAAGGTATAATGGGGGTGTGGGAGAAGATTACATCATGTAGCCATAAAAGAAACCCCTCCTTATCCTCTAAGATACCCTTACAGAATATATACTGGACCCCGGGTACGGTGTATGACATACATTGTGAGACAGGGGAGGAACCTATGCAAACAGTCTTTCCAAGGTCAGAGAGACCAACTCCTTGCAACAAAACCTGCGTTAAGACCAGTGCCTAGAAGAAGAAATGTTGTGGTCACTGGGGATTCCCTCCTTTTCGGAATGGAAGCACACATTTGCTGACCAAACCCCCTTTTCAGGGAAGTTTGCTGCCTCCTTGAGGCCCCAGTTGGAGACATCACCACAAGACTGAAAAGCTTAGTACAACCCTCAGACTACTATCCATTTCTGCTCTTTCATATGGGTACTAATGATGCTGCAACAAAAAGTCTGAGGCCAAACAAAAGAGGTTTCAGAGCCTTAGGAAGAATGTTGAAAACTTCAGGAGCACAGGTAGTGTTTTCCTCGATCCTCAAAGTAAGTAAGGAAGGCTTTGGAAGAAATAGGCAAGCCCTGGATATCAATACCTAGCTCCAGAACTGGTGTCTCTGCCAAAACCTTGGTTTTTTGAACCATGGGAGATGTACGCTGGGCCTGATGAGGTCCATCTGTTCCAATGGGGAAAATGCATGTTTGAGTGTAAGTTGCCAGGTCTGAGACATCTTTACACATGAATTGGTGAGGGAAGGGGATACCAATATGATTATAGTAAGCTAGCCAAGACTTGACAAGGCATTGCATGACAGTGGCAATAATAGTGGGAACACTTACACTGCTCCTATGAGCACAGAGGGCTCAGAAGCATATCTGAAATACTTGTACACCAATGCACACAGTATGAGAAACAAACAGAATGTATTGAAAACATTGGTTGGTAACCATA
This sequence comes from Rhynochetos jubatus, assembly GCA_027574665.1. Classification (NCBI taxonomy): domain Eukaryota; kingdom Metazoa; phylum Chordata; class Aves; order Eurypygiformes; family Rhynochetidae; genus Rhynochetos; species Rhynochetos jubatus. Next base: position 43,285,629 of record CM050690.1, on the reverse strand, counting down.
ACTACACTATCATTGGTAGTGGTGAAATGAGTCCAATGATTGGAGTGCTGGAATGCAGGGTTATGAGCTGTTCAGGAAGGGTAGGCAGGGCAGGCAAGATGGAGCTGTCATGCTATATATAAGGGAGAGGTTTGTGCAGCCCTTACAGTTAGTGATAACACGGTTAAGAGCTTCTGTGTGAGGATTACAGTGATAGAAATCTGTAGTGGGTAAAAGTGGTAGTGGATGCCTACTACCAATTGCCCAGCCAGGATGTAAACACTGATGAATTATTCTATAGGTAATTAGGAGAAATTTCTGTAACACTAGCCCTTGTGTTTATGGGAGATTTCAACCTCTCAGACTAGGAATATCATACTTCTGTGATGAGCAGGTCTTGAAAATTATTGAAGTTTGTAGGAGATGATAGATAACTGCTTGTCACAAATATTCAATGAGTCAAATAGGAAAGATGTCCTCTTAGACTTGGTATTTGTGAATAGACAAGGATTCCTGGGAGATGTGATGGTAAGTGGCTGTCTTAGTCACAGTGATCATGAAATAGTTGAGTTAAAAATTTTCAGTGTAATGAGAACAAAGGACAGCAGAATTGCTACCTCTAACTTCAGGAAAGCAAGCTTTAAGTTATTCAGGTAACTATTTATATGAGGACCCTGGAAGTCTGATTTAAGAGCTTAGGAGTCCACCAGTGCTGGTCAGCCTTTTACAAGCTAAGAAGCAGGCAATTCCATTGTGTTATAATTAAAAAAAGCAGGGAAGAAGACCAGTTTGGATGAACAGAGAAGTCCTTCTATATCTCAAGAGGAAAAAGAAATTTTATGATTCCCAGAGCCCGAGGAAGAATCACAGGTCACCAGGAGAACACCTGGCAAACAAAACAAGGGAATTTTGGGTGCTCCAGTCCACAAGCCAACTTTATCGGGACCCCATCTTAAATGCTTCTATGTGAATGCACGGAGCATGGGAAAAAACCAAGAGGAGTTAGAGGCATGTTCATGCATGAGAGGCTATGACCTCATTGGCATCATGGAGACATGGTGGAACGGTTCCTGTGACTGGAATGTCAGAATGGAAGGTTACAGGTTCTTTAGGAAGGACAGGCAGGGGAGATGTGGAGTGGGGGTTGCTCTCTATGTCAGTGACCAGCTGGAGTTTGTGGAACTCCACCCGGGGAGGGATGAGGAGTTGAGGGAGAGCTTATGGGTCAGGCTTAAAGGGAGGGCAGGGAGAGGGGATATTGTAGGAGGAGTCTCTACAGGTCACCTGGCCAGGATGATCGAGTGGATGAGGCCCTCTACAGAGATACAGGACCAACCTCACATTCACAAACCATGGTCCTCATGGGGGACTTCAACCACCCTGATATCTGTTGGAGGGACAACATGGCAGGGCACAAGCAAGCCATGAGGCTCCTGGAATGTGTCAGTGACAACTTCTTTCTCCAAGTGATAGAGGAGATGACAAGGAGGGGTGCCATGCTGGACTTTGTTCTCACCAACAGGGAGGGGCTGCTGGGAAATATAAAGCTTAAGAGCAGCCTTGGCTGCAGCGACCACAACATGGTGGCATTTGAGATCCTTATGGAGGTGAGGAGAGTGCGCAGAAAGCTATCCTGGACTTGGGGAGGGCAGACTTTAGCCTCTTCAGGGAAATGATTGGCAAGGTTCCTTGGAATGAAGCCCTGGAGTGAAGAGAGGTCCAAGAAATCTGGCAAATATTCAAGGACCTTTATCTCCAAGCTCGGGAGCAATGCATCGCAGTGAAGAGGAAGTTGGATAAAAACAACAGGCATCCTGTGTGGATGAACAAGCAGCTCCAGGACAAAGTGAAGCAATAAAATGAAGCCTACAGTGGGTGGAAATAAGAAACAGGTACACTGGGACGATTAGAGGGAAATTGTGCGAGAGGTCAAAGATCAGGTTAGGAAAGCCAAAGCCCTGACAGAATTAAACCTGGCCAGGGACATCAAGGCCAACGAGAAGGGCTTCTGTAGGAATGTAGGGGATAAAAAGAAGATCAGGGAAAATGTGGGCCCTCTGCAGAAGGAAACGGGAGAGCTGGTTCCCCAGGATATGAAGGCGGCCATGGTACTTAATGCTTTTTTTGCCTCAGTCTTCACTGTCAATGGCGCAAGCCATAACCCCAGAGTCACAGAAGGCAAGGGCAGGGACTGGGAGAATGGAGAGTTACATATGGTTAGTGAGGATCAGGTCTGGGAACACCTGAGGAACCTGAAGGTGCACAAGTCCATAAGACCTGCTGAAATACATCCACAGGTCCTGAAAGAAGTGGTGGATGGGTTTCAGAAACCTCTATCCATCACATTTGAAAAGTCATGGAGGTCTGGTGAATTTCCTGCTGAATGGGAAAGGGGAAACATAACCCCCATCTTCAAAAAGAAGAAAAAAGAGGACTCTGGAAACTACAGGCCAGTCAGTCTCACCTCTGTGGCTGGCATGATCATGGAGCAGATCCTCCTGGAAATGATGCTAAGGCACATGGAAAATGGGCAGGTGATTGGTGACAGCCCACATGGCTTCACCAAAGGCAGATGATGCCTGACTAATATGGTGGTCTTCTATGATAAGGTCACGACCTTGGTGGATAGAGGATGGGCAACTGATGTAATTTACCTGGACTTGTGCAAAGCCTTTGATACTGTCCTGCACAAGATCTTTTTCTCTAAACTGGAGAGACATGGATCTGGTGGACAGACCACTCAATGGATAAGGAACAGGCTGGCTGGTCACACTCAGAGAGTTGTGGTCAATGGCTCAATGTCTGAGTGGAGACCAGTGATGAGCAGCATTCCTCAGGGCTTGGTGTTGGGACTGGTAATGTTTAACATCTTCAACAGTTACATGGATGTTGGAATCGACTGCACCCTTAGCAGGTTTGCTGATGACACCAAGCTCTGTGGTGCGGTTGACATGCTGGAGGGAAGGGATGCCATCCAGAGGGACCTTGAAAGGCTGGAGAAGTGGGCCTCTGCCAACCTCAGGAAGTTCAACAAGGCCAAGTGCAAGCTCCTGCACATGGGTCGGGGCAATCCCAAACACAAGTACAGGCTGGGTGGAAAATGGATAGAGATCAGCCCTGAGGAAAAGGGCTTGAGGGTACTGGTGGATGAAAAGCTGAACAAGAGCTGGCAGTGTGCACTGGCAGCCCAGAAAGCCAACTGTATCTTGGGCTGTATCAGAAGAGTGGCCAGCAGGTCGAGGAAGGTGATTCTCCCCCTCTATTCTGTTCTTGTGAGACCCCACCTGGAGTACTGTGTCCATCTGTAGAGCCCTCAACATAAGAAAGATATCGACTGGTTGGAACGAGTCCAAAGGAGGGCCACAAAGATGATCAAAAGGCTGGAGCATCTCTCCTATGGGGACAGACTGAGAGAATTGGGCTTATTGAGCCTGGAGAAGAAAAGGCACTGGGGAGAGCTTATAGCAACCTTTCAGTACCTGAAGGGGACTACAAGGAAGCTGGAGGGGACTTCTTACAAGGGCCTGTAGTGACAGGAGAAGGGGAAACAGGCTTAAATTGAAAGCGGGTAGATGTAGATTATATATCAGGAAGAAGTTCTTCATGGAGAGGGTGGTGAAGCACTGGGACAGGTTGTCCAAAGAAGTTGTGGGTGCCCCATCCCTGGCTGTGCTCAATGCTAGGCTGGATGAGGCTTTGAGCAACCTGGTCTAGTAGAAGGTGTCTCTGTCCATGGCAGGGGGGTTGGAACTAGATGATCTCTAAGGTCTTTTCCAACCCAAACCATTCTATGATTCTATGATTTTATCATCTAGACAGAGTGGAGCACTGGGCTATGCTTAATGGGGTGAAATTTAACAAGTCAAGATGCCAGACTCTGCACATAGGATGGAGTAATGGGCACAAGCATAAAATGGGAGAGGAGTGGCTTGAGAGCAGCCCTGCAGTAAGGGGTCTGTGGGTGCTAGGTGACAGCAGGGTGAACAGGACTCAGCAGTGATTCCTGGCAGCCAAGCGGACAACCCACATCCTGGGTTGTGTCCAACACAGCATGACCAGCCAGTCAAGAGAGATGATTATCCCACAGCATTCAGCATTTCTGTGGCCTTACCTTGAGTACTGTGTGCAGTTTTGACCACACAATTTAAGAAGGATGTGAATGCTCTTTAATGCATCTGTAGAGATCCACAAAGCGGGTGAAACAGCCAGAAGACATGTCCTGTGAGGAGCAGCTAAGGACTTTGGACTTGTCTAATTTTGAGAATAGGAGACTGAGGGGCAACCTCACTGCTCTCTACAGAATCCTAAGGAGGAAAAGTGGAGATGGAGGTGTTGATCTCTTCTCCCTGACATCCAAAGATAGGATGTGTGCAAATGGTTCAAAGCTGCTCCAGGGAAGGACTAGACTCAACATTAGAAAGCATTTCTTTACCAAGAGGGTAGTCAAACACTGCATCAGCATTCTTAGATAGATGGTTGATGTCCCAAGGCTGCCAGTGTTTATTTTCTCAAACGTCTCAGTGAAGTAACATTAATGAGGAAAGACAAAACTGCATTTCTTAAATTGGTTGGAGAGGCACTGCACATCAAACAGATTTGTGATCTTTTATTTACAGTATAACCATCTAGGAGAGCTAAACTGTGTTATGTACAAATACTATTTTATGTATCAATGCTATTTTCCTGAAGGTAAAGGGTACATCTTTATTTCTTCAGAAAAATAACTTGATATAAACACTAAAAGATTTCAATAACATTTCTCCTGTCCTCCAGCTGGTAAAAAAATAATTTGTTACAAACAATTAAAATAATCCTATAAATTAATAGTATGTCATTTCCTAGCAACTGAAATCACCTTCTACTGTGTTTTAATTCTAAGATAAAGAACCAAATTCCTCATCTTAGACACAAGAAGTTAATACATTAAAAACAATTAGTAAATTAGTAAAAACATTTTCTACTATAGTATAAGCTATAGTGGAAGCTATTCATACATATAAATCCCCTTAATTCAATAGATCTCCAAACATGACTATGAATAGCTCTCTAGAACAGAACTAGAAATATTTTTGTGACTGTTGTAATGTTTTTGAGTTTCAAAACCTTTTTTCCACAGGGACCATTCTGAAAGTGTCTGGAGACTTTGTTAGAAATCCAACAATCTTTCCAAAAGAAGGGAACCAGAAAATTTGAATATGTCTTCTTGATACATTTAGGGTGGAAAGACAAATAGGGAAAGTGTTGAAGAGAGAATTAAAACACTCTAGTGCTTCAACCATAAACTCGCTTGGTTGTATATTTTCTCACAAGTTACATTTTGTAACTAATTAATATTTTCTTGTAAGAAATTTTTCTTATGATAAATTTCCAAAAACTCTAGCCTGGAAATGTACAAGGCAGAGGAGCACAGGAGGCATGTGACAATTAACTAAATACTGAATCATCATCAAAAGTCCAGGGATAGAAATCTCTAACTTGAAATTGGAAAACAAACTTTCATGGCATGAACACCAAGAGATTCTTCTCCTACATGTGGACTGATGTAGGAAACAAACTAGGTGCACATTTTCCATTCCAGTGAAGCAACACCTTCTTCCCAAAATCTCTTCTTAAATACTTCTGTTTTCTTTCAATATGTACTTAATTTTTTCCTATGCCCTTTCTTGGCTTCTCTCCTCTTGTTTCCTAGAGCTCAGTTTCCCTTTCCCTTGACCTCCAAATCTACACATTTCAGTCTTAGAAAGCCTATGAAGACTTTCACCTTCTTGCTAATCAACCCAACAATTCGGTTTTCTCTTTTCTGATATGGATGCACTTGGTCCAAAGTTATTTTTGCTTGTATTTTTCCACTTGTTATCAGTTGGGAACAGAAAGAAATATCACTTTGTCTCCTGAATGAAAGCAGCAGATAAGCATGAAGCTTTGGGCTGTCTTCTACTTCTGTTAGCCACTACAGGAGCACTGTGCATTATTGTATTTCTCTTCTATTATGTATGCTGAAATTCCTTACCAGGAGGGCTAAAAGATTTACATTTTCTCAGAAAATGGGCTGAGAAAACTAGATACTAATATATAGTTGGTAATGTTAGAAAAAGGTTAAAATTCATCATTGACATTTGCATATATGCTTCTGGCCACAATGAATTCCAATGTATTAAATTAAGATTTATATGATCCTGCTGCACAAAGACACAAGCTAGACAGTAAAGGAAGGCTTGTGAGAAGAAGCAATATCTCTTACTAGAGCTGTTGATAGAACTGGAAGTAAATGACGGCATGGTGGTCCAAAAGTCCTTGTTCAGGTCAAGAGAATAAGATGAAGAATTCTAGATATACTATATGTCACGTGGGACGTTGATATTATATTATATTATAGCTTGTTTGAAAATTACTTATTAAAATCACAATAAAAATCCTGACTCAACCGTCAGAAAAAATACACTAGTAATCATTCCCAACTGAGGAATCTTTAAATTATACACATGATTTCTGAAGATGGAAAAATGTTTCCCAAGTTTTTAGTAATAAAAATTACATTGAAAGGAAAAGTATTTGTAAAAATTATAATATATTCCTTCAGCTTTGATAAATTATGGAAATAACTGAGTTCAGTAAGTCTTTGCTGATATCTTTGGACAGAAATGGTGGCTATATGCAATGTTAATGATTTCCCTTTAAGAAAATAAAATCCATTATCTATTTCCCTTCATTCACACATGTGGGATATGACTCTGCAATATCCAGTTTATCCATTTTGTCATCCACATTTACAGTTATATAAGCTTTTCTAACTTTAAGACTTATTTCATTCTGCATCTTTTACCTGTTCGTGACCCTTGCATGTGTTTATATCGTGACAGTTTCTTGTCTCTTCTATTACGCACAGGAAAACGATATCAAATTTATAAAACAAGTAATGTCAAATTAATAAAACAAATGATATGAACACACGTTGGTTTTTTTTTTTAATATCCCTGAAACTGACACCCTTTAAGAGTAATTTTTTCTTTCACAGGTATGCAATATTTATTACTTTTCATGCACTTGGGAGGTTAATTTATTTCTCTAGTTAAAAGTATCCGAAGATCTGTCATTGGATCATTTTCTATAGACATAGTAATATAATATAAACCAAAAAAAAAACCCCAAAAACCAAGAGAGAAGAAAAAACAGAAAAGCATGTTCTCAAATTAAGATTTTTTTAGTTCCTAAAGGTTTGTCTAGATTAAGTTTATGAGTTTTTATCAATAATGTTGTAACTATATCACAAGCATGGCACTGAACAATTACAGAAGTAAGAAAAATATTAAAATAAACTTAATTTCTCTCAGGACTTGAGCACCATGGTCCTATTTGTAAATGAACAGCGTATCTTTATAACTGAAAATACTAAAAAAAAAGAAACAAACAAAAAAAAAAAGAGAACAAAGAAAAACCCACAAAAAACCAAACAAACTACCAAAACCTAAAATATCTTCAGAGACATAAACTTCACTTATAATCTTTATTTATAACATGAATTTCAGAATTTTTATTGATAGCATCAACTTAAGATATTTGCATTAAAGAACATGGTAGTCCACGACAGGGTTTCCTGTTACTTCTTTATTTTACTAGCCTCTGACTCTTTATAAAAATAGCTATTTATCAGCAGAAACTCATATACCATGTTCTCTATTCTCTTTGTGTAAAGAATCGTAAGGTATCTCTTTTACCGTATCATTCCTTCAGGAGAGCATGAGGTTATTACTCTCCTGCTACCCCCAAAGATGTAAGCTCTGTATCCTGAACTTATATTAAAGCTTATTTTACTGACCTCTCAAAACAAATTTTCCAAGCTTTCTTGATCTAACGAGAGGGTTCTCATCAACTGCAATATCTTTTAGATAACATTGCAGGTCCTCAACTCAAAAAAGACACCATGCTTGAGACTGGAAGAAAATTGACAAAAAGATGAGATTTCAGACAGGACAGTGCAGAGAGAGCAAATCTCTCATACACCCTCACAGACTGCAAAACGTTAATGAATATATTGATACTGTCTTCAGAACTTAAAGTGACTGGGAGTCCCACATTCTCCTTTGTGACAGAAAAAAAATTACTTTCTTATGTAAAAATAAAAGTAAAGGCATCATGTAAAGCACTTTGGAACCATAAGACCTGGTTTCTGAGCACTGCTTCTTATTTCTCTGCCCATTCAAAAATGTTAATACTTTATTTATTTCTTGAAATCATAATCAACTAGGATTTTATAGGTATTTATAGATATTTTTGTTATAATAATTCAAAAATAGTAAATTATAAACAATTTCTCTGCTTGCTTTATTTTTATATATTTCTGGTTACATAATGAATTTAATACCTCAAACTATATAGGGTAACTTTACTTTGGATATAAACCATCTAATTAAAATTTAGGTGGTGTTATTGTTTGTTTTACTTTGTTTTGAGAAATTTTTTGAGTGTATGGAAGAGGAATTAAAGTTTATAAAGGGAATCTGGTAAATCCTTTGCAATGAAGAAACTCTTCATCCCATGAACTGAGGTTTTTTCTGTATGGGGAATTATACTGGGTTTCCATAGCAAAATGAAGGGAGCTGCAGGGGTGAGTTCTGTGAGAGCAGGGTCTTCCACCAGATAAGTCAGAGCCAGTTCCAGTAAGCTCCAAAACCAACCCACAGCAGGACACAGCTAAGCCCACCAGCCAGGGTGATGGTGCTTCTGTGATAACATATTGAAGAAAGGGCAAAATATACTCTGTAGCACCTGTGACAATGAAGATTGAGAGAAATATGAGAGAAACAACCCTGCAAACACCAAGGTTAGGTAAAAAATGATAGGAGGAGGTGCTACAGGTGCTGGACCAGAGGTTCCTCTGCAGTTCACGGAAAAGACCATGGTAAAGCAGGTTGTTCCCTGCAGAACATTGACGACTACATTGTAATGTAGTCGCAATGGTTGTACATATTTCCCCATGAGTAGGTCATGACATGAAGATAGGACTGCATGTGCTACTATACTCCAGGTTTTTAATAATGGTAGGATTTCACTATCTGAAATATACCCAGAAAAACCAAACAAATCTGAGCTCAGTCTTGACACTTCTTGTCAAGAAGCTATTTATTCTGACCATAATATTTAGAAGCTGAAAAAGAATTTTTACATTATGGCATTTCAGGAGATCCTTCTACTCCCTTTGCTGCAGATGATAAAGTAAAGAAGTCGGCAAAAATCTTCCAAACAGAGTAAGCAGGTAAAAATCCTTACTTGAATAAAAATCTGGTGGTCAGCATGACCTTGAACATGTCATGGGATACACTGAAGAAATATTTTGCATCTTTGTATCTATCTTTTCTATAGTCGTAGTCTGTAGTTGCAGCTAGCCTTTGATTCTTCAGAGGAAGAGGAGAAGATATATATCTAACCAATTGCTCAGCAAGACACTGTACTTCTTCACTGTGGTGATGACTGGCTAAAGCTCTGAAGCATGAAATTTGATTATGTTACTAGTTTAATGTATAGATGCAAGTACAAAGAAAATTAAAATATCACTGCATTAAATTTTGGTTTCACCAGTAGTCTTGAATGATAATGATGAAAATGGGGATTCAGAGATTAAAAGCTTTCAAGGTATAAATAAACCAAATCAGTCCTGTGTCCATCAAAACCACCACAAAAGTTATAAAATTTTGTGGAGTAAAATATACCTTGGAAATAATTGTGTTGTCAAATGATTGCAAGATGCACTACTCTGTCAATACTTAAATATCTCACAACTAGAACATTTATTTCTAATTTTAATACTATGCATGTCTAAAAGTTGTCTTCCAGTAACTGGATTTATTTTGCCATTTTGTCTTCAAAGTTTAACAGCTGTCCTCTCCTTTCTATTATAGATGTGTGCATATACATATATATTCATGTAGAATTCATCCCTCAGTCTTCTCTCTGATTAAGCTAGACAACTTAATCTTCAGAGGTCTTGAATTTTAAGGCTGTTTTGATTCTATTTTCAGAATGAAAGCTTTGTCTTTCATTCCTGGCAAACAGTTCCATCCTTAAACCTCATGGCTGAGTGCGTAATTATAATTCATGTATGCTACAGTTGGGTACAGAGCCATTTCTTAAATAAATTGTCCTAATTTTTAATATGGAGACATGTGAAAGTAATTGCATATGGCAGTAAAATCACTGAAAAACTGGAAACTGTTTGTAGAGTTATTAAAATGAAATACAATTTTGCTCAATTTTGGTACTACAGACCCTTATTATTATAATCATAATTGTGACCAAATTGCTTATAATTACCTCTGAGAGTAATAAACAGCAAAATCCAACAATTTCTCTAGCAATCTTAACCTGTAACACTAGGGCAAGCTTCAGAGTTTCAGAGCAACAAAGTCTGTGAAGGATACAGTAGGTAAGATAGCTACAGGGGTCATAGATCTTTTAAAATGGGAGGGGGGATGGGAGATGGGGGAGGGGAGAAAAAAAGGGAAAATATGAGAAATATAACTGCATATCCAGAGATTCCAGTTCACAGAGCCTGATTACTAGAAAAGCCTTGATTTGTTAAGGTATCCTAAATCTTAATAGAAGACATTGCCCTGAAATCCTAGAACTACAGCTTACCTAGGGAGACTGAGGCACTACCAAACTTCACTATGATTTTAAAATTTGAAAGCATAATTTTCCTCTGTTTAAAAATAGGGAGTTTTTACAATTTCACTTCTGATTGAGAACTGAATAATCCACCAACTCTCTAAATTTTTTATGCGGTCCATGCTGCCTGTTGGAAAGAAAATCACGTTGTCATTTTTTTGTTTCCAGATACATCACATACAGATATCTTCTTCTTCTTCTTCTGTGTCCTCATGTATATGAAGCAAAGAACATATGAGTACATGGGGTTTGTTTGAGGGATATGTACAATCCAAGCAGGAAGGAATGTAAATTAAGGAGTAATTAGTTTTTTTAAAAATAGGCTATGTATTACCACATGGGAATGTTGTTATTTAAAAGTTTTGGCTTCAGAAGGCAGCGAAACAATGACAGAAAAGGATGTAGTAAATGTAAGCCAACTAAGATCATTAAAAAAATTATCTCAGTAAATATTCCTGCTGACTCCTTGTGACATCTTTTTTTTTTTTTTAACTTAACAATGATTCTCTTTAGTCTCAAAAAGCAGTCGATGCACATAACTAGAGACTATAACAGATAACATTATCTCAAATCTCCTTAGATAATTTTAAACTGGATGCTTTAGATTTTTTTCTTTTTTTTTTTTTAATATATTTTATTACTTAAATGAAGATATAGTGCAACAAATATGGCAAAATTATTGAAATTTAAGTCATGGTAGAGATATATCACATCAAGCCTTGATTTGATGGAACTCACAGAGCTGCAGCTGCAACATGTTTGGCAATAATCACTAGGCCTCTAGACATTTGTTAAAGCAAGATAAAAACATCGTGGTTCAAGTCCACTCTAGCCAGGTCCTCAAACTCCCAACTGTCTGGTGGATGTAAAATTTGCTGTCAACCAACAGTGGCAAAAATTATATTTAATAGGCTTTGTGTTCTGGCAAAAAAAAAAAAAAAAAAAAAAAAAAAGACTTTAGGCTTTAGAAGTTCCAAACTTTTAATTTATACATCTTGGTTTATTTGGCTTCAAACAAATCATGTGTTTGGATTTACTGGGCTTTTATATAGATCCTACATAAAATTTTATGTGAAATTCAGCTACAATGCTTCTGACAACATATGCCAATATAATCATACTGACTAACCTTCGTGAATGTCAGGGTAAGGACCCCAGGTTTATTGTGCAAGGATAAGTTTCCTCACAGTTCTGAATACATTGTTCATCATCCACTCAACATCCGTCACAGCCAGTTCAGTAGAGTCTGCTTACCAGACTCGTCAGTTCATGAAGTATGCTCCTGAAATGTGATAGTGAAATCTCGCCACATAGATCAGGTGGCATTTAACTTCCTGTTTGTCTGACAAGTATTGCAATAGGTTTGTTCAGAAAAAAAAAAAAAAGTAAAAAAGAAGAAGATGTTCTATCAGGAAAGGATGTAATTGCTGATACATTCTGACTTGATTTCAGAAATATTGAGCTGTACATAAATAAATGCTGGTTAAAGAATGGTTGTGCTATTAAAACTCTTTGAACTCCCAACATAAAGAGTGGCATAAATCAGTTTTTAAAAACCATACAGGTTGATCTAATTTTTTAGCTTCACACATCACTGATTATTCCCTTACATGTCCAGAAACAATACAGAAAGCCACATGAAAGATCTGTATTTAAAAATCTAAGCCTGTCTTACTTGTCTTTCCCTATGAAGCAGTCCTCTTTTAACAATAGGTATGCCTGGAAAAATTGTGACTTATTCAATAACCTTAGCATAATGGTGTGTGACTGATTTCTAGCATTCTTTGGTATCAGATATCCTACTGTCTCTGTTTTTGTGAATGAATACAGGAATCTAAAAAGACTATTGGCAACACATACAAAGACTGTCAAAAACTACAGTACTTTATATCAGGAACCAGCATAGTCGCTGTCTGTTTCCAAGAACTGAGGAATGGTGAATGCATTACCCATGCACAAAGCCACATCAAAGCTGTGATCTGGACTAACACCTGTTCAAATATATTTTATTTACACTTTTATCAGGGAAATGAAAAATACACTCACTTTTCATCTAGCCCCTGATAACTATGTTAATAGGCCAGGTTGATCCAGAATATCAAAGTTATGCTGGAAAGGACTAGAAAAGCTAATTTCCTTCTAAACCAAAAGCTATCTTACATTCCTACATGAAGACCAGATTTACTCAAGTGTCAGTGTTGTCCTTGTGAATGATAAATTATTGATGAAGTTGTTTCAGCCATCCTGTGGCTGTATTTGGGCCTGGGTACACTCACCAGTCCCAATCCCAAAACCCCTTGCATGCTGACATAACAGCGTGGATTTGGCCTGTCTTTATTCCAACAGAAGTGCTGAATATCCTTTTCTGGGGCTACCCTTGACAGTCCCACCCAGCCTGCCAAGTTCCTTAGCTGGGGGCAGCAGGATGGGCTTTGGCTGAAGTCCTGCCTGACCAGTCCCTAGGAAATCCCCACCACTCCTTACCCTAAGGGAACACCTATCCCAGACAGCACCCTGAGATATGTCATGGAATGTTGAGTTATAGAAACATGTGATAGGTCACATTCAACACCTTTGTTAATTATGTGGATGATAAAGTAGAGATTTTTAGCCTAGAGAAGAGAAGGCTCAGGGCAGATATCATCAATGTATGTAAATATCTTAAGGTAAGATGCAAAGAAGATGAAGTCAGGCTCTTTTCAGTGGTGTCTAGTGACAAGACCAGAAGCAATGAGTACAACCTGAAATACAGTAGAGTCTTTCTGCATGTAAGAAAAACCTTTTTCATTGTGGAGGTGACCAAGCATTGGAAAATGTTGCCCAGAAAAGTTGTGAGATCTCCATACTTGGAGATTTTCAAAAGTAATTTCTACAGCCTTTTTGAGCTCCTCTAGGTGACTCGGTTTTAGCAGGGGATTTGGACTATATTACCTGCAGAGGTCCTCTTCAACTTCAACCTCTCTGTGTCTGCTGAATCCTGACTATGTAGCAAGAGTATTGAATGTCATACTTTCAGTTCATTGTCTCACTTTCTTCTGTCCTAAAGGAAGAGCTAGTTTTCAACGTTCTCATTCTCATAATATGGTAGATGTAATGGACTGGTTTCAAAATTGGGAGTGGCTTCAATTGGGAGTAAGCCGGTAAAAAGTAATTGAAGCTATTTATGCAGCAAAACTTGTTATAAGGCAGATTCAATAGTTAGTACACTAGTTGAACAGCCAAAACCTCAAGGTGCTTCATATTGTTTGCAGACACTGTTCCCTGTTCAGGACCATGGAACAAGAATTCTTGAGATATTTTCTTGGTTTGGTTTGGAAGATGGGAGATTAGCTTCTTCCAAGCTAGGGAGTCCAGATAATCTGGTTTGTTGTTTGTGTGAGACTGACATTTATAATACAGGTTTACTAAGCCAAGAAATGATCTAAAGAAAAAGCAAATGAAAGAATTATTTTTTTTTTTCTTTTTTTTTTTCAATAACAGAGGAGGGAACAAAAAGGAGATGAAAACCTGTTGTCAGACATAATACATACTAGTCAACAGACAATATAGTATCAGATTTTGTAGGCTGGCAGGCACTCAGCTATTAGTATTCTGAACTAAATCTAGTTTTGTATGAAATACATTTTTTCAGGAGTATTTTCAGTCCATAATCCAATTATAAGCGTTATCACGGCTATGTTATCACAGATCTTTGAATCTGAACTTGCAGCGAAAAGAATGTAAAAAGTCAAATAACTCCACTAAATGAAGAGACTAGCTGAAACAGTTTAAAGATATGCACTATTTCTTCTCATTCATTTTGCCTATGGTAATTTAATTAAAATAGCTGCATGTCGATTCATTGAATTTAGCACTTCTCACTTATAATAATATATTCTCCGTAATATAGGTAGCAGATACAGAGATTTACGATATTTTTATCCAATTTCCTTAATGTGGAAGATTGATGAAAATCTACTATGAAGTTTTAATACATTTGAAGGTCATGCTTACATATTGCAGATTCTTTCTGCTTATATCATCATAACCCAAAAAATAAGTTCAATGTTATGACTAAACTCAGATTTTCAACAAAAAAGCCTGGACCATGTTGCGGCAAATCAGATCTTAGAAAGCATACTTGCCCTAGGCTTTCCCATAATGTATAAATCCTATGTCTTATACAATACAAAACTTACCCTTCTGTGTTGAACATTATATTCCCAAAACTTTCACTTCTGAACACATGAAATTACAAATAATAAAGAGATCAACCCCAATTTTTTTTCCTAAAGCAATTCAAATGCAATTCTGCTTGTTAAATACAGTTCAAATCTGCTTCACTACATAAAACTAAAGAATGAGATATTCTTCAGGGTCTTAGTCTCAATGCACTTTATACTCAACAAATAAAGGATTTGCTCAAATTCTCATCATAAATCAGGATTCCCGTACAATTTACTTTTCAATGTTATAAAACTATTATCAGGTTCCTACAATATACCTACAGAGGTGTAACATTGAAAAGAAAGCAGTGCTAGCCAGGACTTTTTAAACATTATCATATTATTTATTTTTTCAGAATCCTGGCATGCAAAATGATTAATCTAAGGAAGTGTGGGGAGATGGAGGAGGGAAGAAAACTGAATCAAACTAAACAGGAAAATCCACACTGCAATCACTATATTTTTCAGTACTTTCTTATGTATTACTTCATTGTCATTCACCTCGGCAGTGAGGGTATCTGCACATTTCTCTTCCAGCCTTTCTTCCTGCTTTTAATAATCTTTACTTTACTTTTTAATTTCTGTCTCACCACAATACACATATTTGTGATTTCTTTCTAAATCTAATATTTTATTTGTCCATGGGGCAAGAAGGTGTCTGTCCATTTTAAAAGATCATAGGAAAAACTTCCAAGAGCCCTTTTATTCCAACTGTCATAAGAAAATAGTGTAATGACCGTAATCAATGGTCTTTACTATTTTTTATTATTATTATTATCAATATTATTATTTCCAAGACACTTCTTCTTTTTAAGAAACCACTACATGTGCAATAACATTTTTTTTTTTCTTTTGAGATTCAAAAATGACAGCTGAGTCTAGTTGAAACTGTAGTTCAGTATACATGATTTCTACTGGGTCTGGTATAAGGCTACAGGGTCTATATTGACTTCACAGTGCAAAGTCTCACGACCTCACTGTACCGCTCTGAGCCTGTACTCAGTTTGCCTTAATAAGTGTCTAGTGTTCAGGTGACCATTGTCAGTAAACCAAGAGCTGATCAAGATTACAAAAGTAACTGGTTGGTCCAAGCACAGTGTAGTTCTGACTGTGAGGTAGTATTAGCACAAAGCACTGTGGAGGGCCACACAGGCATGCCAGAGAGCTAGTTCAGGTGCCTCACATGATTTAAATTTGTCTTAGTTGTTCTTTGACCAGGTTTGCTAATGGATGCTAATTTACAGTTGTTTCACACTTCATTTCAGCCTCAAATTAGCTGCAGCTCCAACACTATAATACTGTTACAGTCATATCCTTATTTTGTTCCAGAATACTTTTTAAAAGTATCAGGGAAAGGATCTTTTGTAGTGCAAGTCTTTATTTAAGCCTAGTATGATTAAGTTTCACTTAATGAGTGATTCTTCCTTGAGACATACTTGAGCCTGCATTTGCAAAGTTTTAGTAAATAAGTCAGTAAAAACTTCAAAAAACAAGCACCATCCCCTTCCCCATACATCTCCCCCCACCCCCACCCCCACCCCCCCCAACAGTCTCCTTTCTGAAACAACATTTCAAAGACAGATTAAAATACAGGAAATGAACTAATTACAAAACCTTATGTGGTAACAGATTCAGTATAGAAGTTTCAAAAGGAATACAGTAACACTTGGCAAAACACCACAGTGAAAGTCGTCCATGTTTAAGAAGTAACTCAACAACAGAATGAAAAAAAAAAACCACCAGATATTTACCCATTTCGTAGGGCAAACTCATGTCAAACAAAAAAAGTAATACATGTTCCATGTTGTTTACTCCACTACTAATTCTAACAGAAGAGCTATGGAACTTCAGTTATTTGAGATCAAAACTACTGTACTCTACTGAATTTGTGTCAAGAAGAATTGAAAATCATCTCTGCTTCAACCAGCTTGAAGGAATCAATCAAGTTGTTCTTGTAAATTCTATATCCTCATTAAGAAATTGCAATTGAACCACCTTCTTAACAACACTTAAATTCTCAGTATAAAGCCAAGTTCACTGCATGTTTTGTATGGAAATAGTTTTGATAAATGTCAGATGTAACCTTTGACTAAGCACCTTAACTCAGCCCACTGAAACTGTAGGAAGAGGACTGTGGTCAGAATCCTGACAAAATGGCAAGAAGAAAATGCCATTTTTCAGTCATTTCCAGTAAAAGCTGTAGCTCTTCTGATTTCTCCACCCTAGGAGAAATCTGAACTGAATGTTTTTTTAACTAATTACATTTCAAGGTTACTGTAAGGACTGAGTTTATTTACGAGATTGTGGCTATTGAACTTGAAGAATATGCACAAAACCAAAAAAATGTAATTTGTGCTGTTGGGTTATTAATACTTATTCCTGCCATTTTAAACCAATATCTCCCTCTGTCATCTTGAGAAATATTGTATAGTTTTTTCCATGCTTATTCATTCAGCTGTATCCTAATTCTGCATAAACTCATTGACATATTCAGTTTCCCAGTGTAGAGAGTGACTTCCATGAATTGAATCTACAAAAGTTAATTTCAGACACAAAGCTATAAAGAACTACACACAAATACACACACACACACACACACACACACACATATATATATATATATATATATAAAAATATTGGAAATCTGGACTCATTAGTTTATTGGTTTTCATATCCTTTCAATACTTTCTTCTGTAGCCACTATTAGCTTAACTTACTACTTCAGGGATGTTTTGCTCTTTTTCCATCTATTGCCCTAGCTGGAATTCTGTTTATGCCAAAAGTCAAAACTGAGAGGGAATTATGATATATCATTTTAAGCATATTTTAAGATTCTTGGCAAGGTCTTAAAAATACTAAGTACTTGCAGCTGATTTTAAAGAGTAGACTTCATTTTTACTGTGTTTCTTACGTTATATGTTTGTATTTCATATCGAGATTTTGTATAAAGACCTATAGTATGTGCTTCTGGGATATGAGACAGGATGTCTTAAAATCCATAAAGAGGTTGCATAACATCTCCTGACTTTTTTGCCACACATAATTTATTTGAAAATATTCTTGTAAGATTTTATGTCTTTTCTAAGTATTACTTAAACAAATGAGAGATGTAGCTGACATCAATGGTCCCACCATAGGTGGAGCCATTCTAGAAACTAGTTTATATGTTCTCTGGTACACTGCTAGCCAACTGCTCTGTGGAACAATGTCATGATGTAAATAGAGAGAATTCAAAGATCATCCTGCACTCTAGAAAATGTGGCCTATATGTTACTGATTGGAAAAGATTGAGCACAGACAGATGTAAGGCTGTACGTCTGAAGCACTACAGAATTGAAATAAGTTAGTAGCTGACTAATTGCTTTGTGATAACTCCAGAAAACTGTAAATGATCACAGGGTGCAAGTACAGAATTACATTCATTATGTGATTAGTATTTTGCCACCAGCAACATTTTTAGCTAAATTATTAAACGGCAGTCAAACATAAAGTGTCTGAGCAGCCTGAAGTGGCTGACAAATGGGTAAGGCTGCAAGGAGAATTTCTCAGTGCTTGTGATATACGAAGCTGTTGAATGTACAAGTAAGAGATTCAGTAGTAAGATCTGTCAATACAACACTTTCTCCCAACAATAAAATCAATCGGGGGAAAAAATTTGAACTCTGGCAGCACAAACTGGTTTTGTAGCTTTGAGCCTCAAGAAGATCTATGTCTCTCTTAGGAGGCACAGCTGAAATTTATTCCTAGAAATTTTGGGAATGCTACAATTCAATAAGCTTGTGATCTATAAGAAAAACTCACTGCTGAGCAAAGCAAACAACATTCTGTGTTAGGGAAAGGATATTTTTCCCCCAAATGGGTAAATAGTTAATAAACTAGAATGGTCAAAAGCAGCAGACAGGAAAATTCAGAGAACTGGTATTGTATTTTGTAATTACAGCCAAGTGGCATGCCAGCCAGTATCTGTGGAAAAGTAACTGTATCTTCGTTACTATACATACTGTTATGAATGAAAATTATCTTACTAACTGACAAATTTCACTTCAGGAAGAGAAAATTTTTATTCCATGCAGTCATGCAATCAGAGACCAGTTTAAGACATTCAGAAAGGTTGAGAGAGTTGGGCTTGTTCAGCCTGGCGAAGAGAAGGCTCCAGTGATACCTTACAGCATCTTCCAATACCTGAAGGGGGCCTACAGGAAAGCTAGGGGGGGACTTTTTACAAGTGACTGTAGTGACAGAACAAGGGGTAATGAGTTTAAATTGGAAGTGGGTAGATTTAGATGGGATGTCACGAAAAAAGTTTCAGGGAGAGGGTGGTGAAGCACTGGAACAGGTTGCCCAGAGAAGCTGTGGATGCCCCATCCCTGGAAATGATCAAGGCCAGACTGGGTGGGGCTTTGAGCAATCTGGTCTAGTTGAGGATGTCCCTGCCCACGGTGGGGGGTTTGGAACTAAATGATGTTTAAGGTCCCTTCTGACCCAAACCATTCTATAATTCATATTTCATTTGTATTTTCCTCATTCTGCTTGGGTACCTGAGGAATGCCATTGATCTTTCCCAGCAGAGACTGCCATGAAAAACAGCATTAGCTCAGTGACCTCTCTTGATGTGTAAAGGACAATTTTGATCAAAACTGCACTAGTGATTTGGGTATTGGGCTTAGTATAATAAAACACAGAAGAATGAAGTCAGTATTTTACCTCTGGATATGAATTTCCCTGCACTTACAGATCTTTTCTGATATTTCATTTAACTGTTGTCAGTGGTGCACATCACATTCTGTAGCAAAAAAAAGAAAAAGAAAAAAAAAAAAAAAGAGTCTACCAGGTTTGCCTTTTTGTTTGAATGAATTAGGTATCAGCATGTTCAAGGACTAGGAGGAAAAAGATTGTATATTCATTACTTGTATTAAAATATCTTCACTGGGAGCTACTGTAATCTATGACAATTTATTGTAACTTATATTAAGAGCATTTTCTTGGTTAACATTATGATGTGCTTTGCTTATTCAAATCAGTTTAGGCTGATTTTACAATGAATCAGTTTCATATGTAAATATGTGCTTAATCTCTTGCTTCTCTTCTGAGGTCTTCAAGTGAACTAAATAGTCAATAAAATCCTCTAGCTAGTTAAGATTCCAATTTTTTAAAAATAGAAGTCTTATTTCTCAGTTTCTTAAACAGAGAAAACACTAAAATATTTTTCCAAGGAATGTGGAAGTAGCACAACAGCACACTACAGCAAAACTTAAATCATCTTCTATAATCCAGACATTTTCGAATGAGAACAACTTAGATGCACATGAATGCCTACAAAGCACAGATCCCTTAAGTGTAATGTCACTGTAACAGTAACACTGTTAGAAGAAAGCTATCAGAATGTACTGGGACATGAATTCAAAGAAGATAAAAACAGAAACATGTAGGACTGACTGAAAAAAAGAAGGTATAGGAAAGAAAAAGCAAGTGGGAACTGGTTCATGAAGGTGGAATTAGAGTTTTAAATAGTCTTGGCTGCCATACAAGGTTGTATGTGTGGTCTTAAAATAGTGAAGGCATAGATTGTTCTGTATGCAGCATCACAACTTTGTTTCACTGGGAAAAAAATGGTGGAGGTAAAATAAGGGTCTGCATCCAGCAAAGTGGAGACTTGGGACATCATTCCTGGAAGGTTGTTTAACCTGACATTGTTTATTCTTGGAAGAGATGATGAAAATAAGTGTGTGCCTAAAACCCCAAAATAGACATGAATGGCCTGAAGAAGATTGTATTTAATATGTGAGTGGAGGAGATAGAGCTGTAATAAGAAAAAGGAAATATACATTTATAAATTAAAAACATATTGTACCTTCTCATCAAGAAGAGCTGTGTATGATAATATTCAGTGTCATCACAGTACCCTGAATATACCAAGCAGGATAATATTTCTCCCAGGTAGTGATGGAAAGCTGAATTCACAGTAGTAGTTTGCAAACAAAAAAACGGATTTTGGGTAAGCCTTCAATTAACCTTTTCAATGTAAGCTTTTTAAAAAACATTATATTTAGACTATGTCATGGTTTAATTCTGGCTAGCAAAATATCACGAAGCCACTCTCACAAATCTGACCCCCTGATGCAGCAGAGGAGAATCAGAGGAAAAAGACATAAGGAAGCTTGCAAAATTGAGATAAGAACCATTTGCTAAGTGAATCTAAATAAATATATACAAATACTACCAATAATAAATAAAATAATGAAAAATAAAAGATGACACAATATGATACAATTATGATAAAGTTGCTTACCACCCAGTGACTGGTGCACAACCAGGTGCTGAGCAGTGAGAGTCAGCGCCAGAAGCCCAAGAGTCGCAGTCCAAGAGCAATTGCAGCCCAAGACCCTCAGCCCAAAGGCCAGAGTCTGAGGACTAGTGCAGCAGATTCTGAGCGAACCCCATCAGCGATAGCATTACCAGGAAAACTAAACTATCTCACCAACTCCTTCACGAACGAGCCAGCACAGGAGTTAGCAAAGCAGCTAACACAGGAGTCAGAAAGAGTATTAGCAAGTGTATGGGACTAAACGAGCAAGAGAGTAAGAGAAGAGAGTAGTGGCTCCCAGACCCCCTTCTTGCCTAAGCCCCGAGCATGATGTACTATGGAATGAAATATTTCCTTGGTCAGTTTGGGTCAGCTGTCTGAACTGTGTGTCCCCTGCACTGCCTGTAGCGAAAGAGCGAGAGCTGGGAACGCAGCTGCGGTATCAGAAGTGGAGAAAGACCTTGAATTCAGTGCAGGCATTCCCCAGCATCAGCTAAGAACTTACAGTACTTCTCTCAGATCCAGGAACAGAGTTTCATAGCAGCTACAGTAAAGAGAATTAACTGCGTCCTGACTAAACTCAGCAGAAAGTATTTCATAACTTTTAAAATAATACATAAGTAGCATAATTATGAAATACAGTCTTTAGAAACCAAAATGTTAGAACTAGTCTTTCATTTATGAAACAATGAAATAGAATATTTTGGTATTTCTCTTTTTCCCAAAAAGGAAAAGATTTCTTAAAGAAACACACCAAAAAAAGCATACTTGGAAAGTATCAGCTTTGGCAACAGAACATTTTTTAATGCAAAATACTTAATTGAAAGACATTACAGCTAATGTTTTGTCAAAGGCATCTTTTGGTGTGAAGGGACCTGACTCCTCACCTTTATTGTTGTCTATCTTGGAGTTCCCATCATTCATTCTGTGTAGCACATAGGCTTGATGCAGAATAAATTTACATACTGTAATTTCTCTTGAGAATTAGATAGATATTTAAATAAATCACATTATTAACTGGGATGGGTGTTGGATACATTCTTGGACAAGAATGAAGATTAAAATCTGAAACTTTCAAGATGAAGTCTGTTAAAGTCTATGAAATTATTTGTTATCGTGCCCGAAAATTAGATAAGCAAGGAAGATGCAGAGTACATATTAAACAAAGGAAGAAACACTAATCTTTATGCTCCTCTGTAAGACAATCCTTGGAGACAACTATGCTGCAGTTCAGTGTTTCCTACAAACATGCTCAGTTGCTCAGTCTGCCTTCATCTGTGTGGGCTGCCTTCCAGATGCGAACATGTGACAAAGTACAGTGTCTAAGCTTTGTGTTATTCAGGGAGGTTAGCCAAATGTCTGAAACTGATAACTGGGCACAGGGCCAATATATTCTTGGCGTTTGATATGTGATTAGGTTTTTGGGGAACTAAGCCAAGGAAATCTCCATAGGACTCCTAGGAAAAGAATCTACAGAATGTGTTCTAAATAGTGCTGTCACTGTACTATTGAGATATGGTAAGGACTGCTAAATTCAGCAGCCCTCATCTTGGTGCAACTCCCATGGACATTTATGAAAGTTTTATCTAATGGAAAATGTGGATTAATCTCTCACTGCTAATTTAAATGTAACATACAGAGTGAGTATGTCTTCCTGTTAAGTCTTGTTGATAATGCCTTCTTTCTTTTAAAAAGAATTTTGAATTCCATAGTTATTGCAGTGAGTTGAATGCAGTGAAAATTTCCTTTTTAAAATCACAAGGGCACTATTATCTAAAGCAAACTTGTTTGCCTTCTGTACAGCATAATATCTGTACTTTACTTAAATATTATTATTATTGATCCAGTCTCATAATTGACTTGAAAAGGGGGATTTAGGAGAGAATTTATGTATTAGCACAAATAGATCTCTTTTTATTATAAGGGTTTTTTTTTTTTTTGGTGGTTTTTTTCATAATGTATTGTACGGTCCTATAAATATCAAAAAGGTACTAGAAGTACCGTGACTGGAATTTTCACATGAAAGAAATACATGTGAAGTTTAAGTGTTTTCCTGTTCCATAGAAATAGAGAAGATAATTGTGGGAAGCCTAAAATAATAAGTAAGAGATGTTAAATATAAATTTTAAATGTTTATGGGAATACTAAAGCAAAAATATTAAAATGTGAAAAGTGGCATTCTAATTTAAAAAAAAAATAGACACTTTTCTCAGAAAAAGTGGTTGATGATACACTGAACAGTCAAAACAAGAGCTATCATTCAGATGACTTTGTGTGAAAGAAAAATCAGTCTTTCCTATAAGATCACTGTCCTTCAGTCTACTTACTCGAAAGTTTTTAACTTTTTTCAATCTGTGTCGTCTTTACTTATGTCCTTTCAGAAGACAATTTCTTTTCCTGGAAACTGTGCTAAGCCATATGGAAAATAAGGAGGTGAATGATGACAGACAACTTGGATTCACTAAGGGCAAATTGTTCCTGACAAATTTGGTGGACTTCTACAGTGGAGCTAGAGTGTTGGTGGATAGAGAGCAATTGACACTATCTACCTGGACTTGGCTGGATGTCAACACTCAAACAGTTGCAGTCAATGGCTTGATGTCCAAGTCACAGGTGGTGTTCCTTAGGGTTCAGGTTTGGGACTGGCATTGTTCAACATCTTTGTCAGCAGTATCGGTGGTGGGATTGAGTGTAGCCTCAGCAAGTTTGCTGATGACACCACACTGTGTGGTGCAGTCAACAGGCTGCTGTGAAGGGATGCCATCCAGAGGGACCTTGACAGGACTGAGAAATGGGCCCATGCAAATCTCATGAAGTTCAACAAGGCCAAGTACAAATTCCTACACATGGGTCAGGGCAACCCCAAGCACTAGTACAGGGTAGGTAGAGGATGGATTGAGAGTAGCCTTGAGAGAAGGACTTGGGGCTGTTGGGTGATGAGCAGCTCAACATGACCCAGAAATGTACATTTACAGCCCAGAAAGCCAATGGTATAATGGGCTGCATCAAAAGAAGAATGGCCAGCAGGTCAAGAGAAGTGATTCTTCTCTACTCAGCTCTTGTGAGAGCCTACCTGGAGTAATGTGTTGAGCTCTGGGGCCCCCAGCATAACACAAACATGGACTTGTTGGACTGAGTTTAGAAGATGGCCACAAAGATGATCAGAGGTCTAGAGCACCTCTTCTATAAGGACAGGCTGAGAGAGATGGCATTGTTCATCCTGAAGAAAAGAAGGTCCCAGAGGGAATTTATAGCAACCTTCGAGTACCTGAAGGGGCCTACAAGAAAGCTAGAAGGGGATTTTTACAAGGTCATGTAGTGTAAGGACAAGGGTTAATGACCTTAAACTGAAAGAGGGGAGATTTAGATTAGATATAAGGAAGAAATTCTTCCTGGAGAGGGTGGTGAGGCACTGACACAGTGAAGTTGTGCCTAGAGAAGCTGTGGAGGCCCCACCCCTGGAAGTGTTCAAGGCCAGGCTGGATAAGGCTTTGAGCAACTTGGTCCAGTAGAAGGTCTCCCTGCCCATGGCAGGGGAGTTGGAACTAGGTGATCTTTAAGCTTGTTTCCAGTTCAAACCATTCTATGATTCTATGCATCACAAAAACCATATGCTGGATTGAAGTTCCAGCTTCACCAGCAACTTCCGCAGGGTCGTCAGCTGGTAGAGAAGAAACAATGTGTTGCAGTTGCTGTATGTTATTCACCTTTATACCTCAAGGAAGGTGATATGGCCAGAATAACCTGTTATTGATACTGGGATTAATGTCTGAGAAACTACTCTTCCTGAGTCAGGAGCTGCATAAGAACCCAAATTAACTTTTTACAGACACATATGTGAGGGTATGGTACAGCCTCCTTTGTTGTCTTCGTATGTCTCAATAAACACTGATTGTCCAGGGTAAAGCACTGTTAATGTGGCCCAAAATTTGTGTATTCAAAGTGTAAGGCTTAGCGTATCTGCATAATTCTAAATTTATACAACATTCCCAGATCCTGAGATAAAAATTACTTTTTTCATTCATAACTTTTCCTATGCTGTAAATAATCAATTTCAAACACTATAAAATAAAAAGAACATTCTTACATGATAACACAGAGTTCAGGAGAATTATTTTTTTAAAATATATTTCTGGATGCCTGATATGTGACTGTTCCTGAATAATTTGTTAATGCATAAGATTTATAATGGCAAATTAATTACATTTTCCAGATTACTTTTTACTACTAATATTAATATGCAAATTTCTACCCATTTTCACATGTCCCAAAAGTCAAATTTTAATTCCAATATTTGTAAAAAGAATTTTTTATATTTTCAGTTTGATATGATTAATTTTTTAGTCTACATATGACAGCAAGATTTAGAGTCAAAAAAGAAGCATGGAATGCTAAATTAGAAACTCTATTTGAAATTAAAATCATCTATTGAACCCAAAGCACAATGTGGATCAGAATATAAGGGAAGTATTTTCCAAATTACGCATTTAATACTATAATTTCACACGCTGAACGATGAAATCATTTAACCATACAACTCTATGTGTATCATGTGCTCAAGAGTAAATGTTACTGTAATTGGGATGGAAAAGGAGATGTAAAGATAGGGGAACCCACTTCCTTAAATCTAAGAAATAGGACAGGAAACAACCTTGACTTTTCTCTACATGTTCCAGAAGTTGGGAGGAACAAAAGACAATGTAACGTTTACTCTGACAGGAGAAACAGACAATAGTATTCTCGCTTTCTAGTCCTTCCATATAGAACAGAGTAATGCTGCAGAAACACATTATTTTACAATCCAGTAACAACCATTTAGCACATTATTAAGTAAACTATCATGAAAAAAAAAAGCCCTATCAGTTTCTTTTTCCAATCAGAGTTTCTAATGTATGTTCACCATCTTGCCAGTAGGCACACTGATCACGTGGCATAAGAATTTCCCCATTGGCTTGGGATGCAGTAATGGAAATATGGCAGTAAAGGAAACCAGCTATTAACATACTCAGATGTTTTCTGAGTCAAAAGAAGAAAAAGCAAAACAAAAGAAAGTGGTCACAAGTTTCTCCAAGAACTAAAGCAGCTGTGCTTCTCTCTCTCTCTCTCCCTCTTTCTTTTTTTTTTTTTTTTTTTTTTCTCTTTCTTTCTGATTTTTTGTTTTTGGGTGTTTGTTTGGGGGTTTTTTTCATCATCATTAGTGCTTAGAACTGGTGAGCCAGTTCAACCATGCTATAAACGGACAAAGTATGGTGTCTTTTAAAAACATTTTTAATGGTAAACTATTAATTGTTGATCCTTCCCACAAGAAAGAAGGAAATATAAGGAGAACATCATCATATAAGACTGGGAACTAAGTGTTTATCATACTAGTCTAATACTAAATCAAGCTGCATGACCTGGATTTGATGTCCCAAATCCTTCATACATTCCAATTCAAACCCCTTTTCAGGCAATGGCTTCTGGCAAGTAAACTTGCAGACAGACCTAGCAGTAGCAATGGAAAACTCTTGCCACATGAATACAAGGTTATCTCTATAAGAAGTTCTAACGGCAATTTTCTTCCTCTGCAAAGCACCTACCAAAGCAGAAGCAATGCTAGTAAGTTTCCCTAGTCACATCTTCAGGAGCAGTCTGGACAAATATTCTTTCATTACAATTTCCTTAGAATAACAGTACCAACAGAAAGGGCAATGAAAAAAAGATCCACTCATTCACTCATTACTGACATGTAGATATGTTGAATTTACAGGAAAGCACTTTGAAGGGAAAAGGACAAAACCTGAAAGTTTCCAATTAACTACAGGAGAGAAAACAGACACTTTTACTTCTAAAGATTGCGGTGGCAAAGATAATAAAGGAATGTACCTGTAAGGATTTACTGGATGTCAAACAAGACTCATCACTAAATTGAATGTCCTTAGCTTGTCTCCTGAAGCAATATAGCATGATGTGTGGTAGTGCATTCAAGGTCGCCTCTTTGTTCCAGCCTTTATCGACTAAAAATGTCAGGCTGAGGTGATTATCAGTGTATGTTAATTTATGTATCTGTTTTAAATATGACTGGTGTAGGTGATCTATACAACACACATTAATTTAAAACGTATAAGATGTCAAACATTGCCAAAGTGTTCATGTATAAAAGCAGTTCATGTGCAGTGGAGCTACCAAGTCCAAGTACATTCAGAATATGCGGAAAAGAATGATAAAGTTTGTAGCTTGCTGTCTTAAATTAATCCTGACATTTTATTATAAACAGCTCTAAGTTCCCATATCAAACACTACCTTGCTTTAATCATACCATTGCTATAAACAATTTAGTCAATTTTTAACTCTTGGTTCCATTTCCTTTTTCATGCATGGATTATTAAGCTCTATACCAATATATGAAATAAATTTTATGTTCCCTGCAGAATCTTTCTTTAACATACTGATTGCTAAATGGAAGATAACTACTCCACTGAAATTCATTTTTCAGTTTTTCACAGTAAATATTATTTACTGTAATATGTAATGAAATCCAACAATGCAGCTCTGGGGTACCATTAAAGTGACAGATATGCAGTAACAGCATTTTCATTATAGAAGTGTCAACACTATTTCTTACAAGAGACATCAACAGCAAATAAAACAACAATCACCTGCTTTTACCATCTCTTCTTGGAATTTTGAATATATCTCTGCTTATAATGTATTTGTTGTACTTAATAATATTTGTTATATTTTTATAAATAAAGCCTGACTGGTTACTTTGGTAGCTACAGATAACTTCTATGGTGTGCTCTAAGGAGAACAATGAAATTTCATAGTCACAGAATCACAGAATGGTTTGGGTTGGAAAGGACTTCAGAGATCATCTAGTTCCAACCCCTTCCAGTAGACCAAGATACTCAAAGCCTCATCCAGCCTAGCCTTGAGCGCAGCAGGGGATGGGGCACCTGTCACTTCTCTGGGCAACCTGTTCCAGTGCTTCACCACCCTCTCCGTGAAGAATTTCTTCCTGATACCTAATCTAAATCTCCCCGCTTTCAGTTTAAACCTGTAACCCCTTGTCCTGTCACTGCATGCCATTGTAAATTGTTCCCCCCCCTGCCCAGCTTCCTTGTAGGACCCCTTCAGGTACTAGAAGGCTGCAGTAAGGTCTCCCTGAAGCCTTCTCTTCTCCAGGCTGTACAAGCCCAATTCTCTCAGCCTTTAATGAGCTTTAATGAGTTTAGCCTTTAATGAGCTTCACTTTACATGTTTGAAACAACATGAAAACATACGCTGCAGAATGAATAATACATCAGGAAACAGTTTATGAAGTTATCTGAAATCAATCTATCTGCAAAATCTTTTCAATGCAAATATGTTTAATCTTTTCTCCCACTAACAGTGTTAGAAAGTAAATCTTAGTTGAGTACTGCTATTACACAATCCTGGTCTATAATCTTTATTGAACCACTAAGTTAAAAAATCACTGACACTGCACAAATGCAGGTCAAGCTGTTTTCTGAGAGCAGTTGATAAAAAAAATATTGAATTATGTTGTAAATGAGTTTACATTTTTCAAACTACTTTAATAAGGCCATGAAGAACACATTTCTAAGGTAAATGTAATTCATAAGTCTGTCCATCATAAATATAGAATTGTGTGTGCCTACATTTTAAAAAGTTTCATCTGTTTTCAAGGAATGTGGATCTTTATTTGAGCAGTGAGTAACTAGAAACTGAAAACTACCACACAGACAAGTACTTTGAAAATGTAGATATTTACTTTTCCTAAATTGTCCCATCACATCTTGATGCTTACATATTTTTTGTGTAAGGGGACACTTGCAGTTATTAACAAATGTACATGTGCTTTCACTGTGCCCCTGGTCACTCAAACAACTAAAAACTGTAAGAGAGGGATACAGAGATTAAGTTTGTGAGAAGCTTTTCTATTTCTATAGAAGTTATTATCTACAATTACTTTAGAAATCATAATTTTATTATTTTCTTCATCCAAAAATGAAATACAGTCAACTAAGGGATGAAGGATAGAAATTGGTAGGAATTAAAATTATGTAGTATTTGGGATAGGAAAAAAAAAAAATCTCAATACAATTATAAATTATGTGAGAATTTAAAGAGGAAAAAATGTAAATGGTGGTGTTGAAATTTAAAAAAAATATTTATTAATTACCTCAATTAATTTATTTTCCCTTAAAAAGTAACCTGAGACCTTATTTTATTTTTTCATTTTTTTATTTTGTTTTGGGTTGGGATGGGGTTTTTTGAGATAATGTTTCCTGGGAAATAAAAACCAAGCTTGGAATTCAATTAATTTCTCTTATTAAGTTAAAAACAACCTTTATATTTTGTATGATGGTATTCTTTGTCCAAAAACCAGATTCTAACGAACAGTTTGGAGAACGCCAGTCTACACAAGATGACATATTTGTACTAAATTGCAGTTTTCACCTGCAATTACATAAGAAAAACAGTGATCATGTATTTCATTTATCTATCATTATCTATCTATCTATCTATCTATCTATCTATCTATCTATCTATCCATCTGTCTATCATTATCATTCATTCACTTTACACCTTCAGGATTTTGTGTTGCACTGAAATAAAGCTTCTATCACAATACTTAGACCTTCATACTACTTTATTCTAACTTCTAAATTATACTTTTCCCAATAATTTAACACCAATAAGAACACATTGCTTGCTTTTATATTGATTTCAACAATTGCTTTGAACCACTGAGTTCAATGGTTCCTTTGCTATGCATTATGTCATCTCCAAACAATATTTCAGAAAACTCCCATGGTGTTTTCAGTATATTGTATATTCAAAAAATGCCACCTAAATGTAAAAGAAAAAAAGAAAATATGTGTACATCTTTAAGAATGAGGAATCAAAGTAGGTGAATTTTGTCAGTGTACAAAAAATAGTGCTGATGTTCCTATGTTGAAACTCTAAAAGATGTAGGTTTTGATATTTTTTCAGAATTAGACAATGCAAGATTATGAAACTACTCATTCTAAACAAGACGTAGTAGTTTTTGCCATTTGCAGATTAGAAATGAAAACAATCTTATTATCACAAGAGAGAAGAATAGATGTTTGAGATCCATAATGAATGTTTTCTTACTGTTGCGTGTCAATACTTGATAATATTGATAACAATTAGGCAGAATACTACAGCAGACATTTTCATTAGCTAAGATTCACCTCCCTTTCAAAAATATAAAAAGAAGTTTATATCAATAAATTTGTATTCAAAATGAAAGTTTGATGCTCATCAGAGTTTGATGATTATCTTCTCTTGTCTTGAAAATTTGTCTTTGGTTACCATTACTTGAGTTTCTAGAGGATGTCAGGATACTTATTCTCCAAAATCCTAGTAAAAGTC
The DNA here is from genome assembly GCA_027574665.1 of Rhynochetos jubatus. Taxonomy (NCBI): domain Eukaryota; kingdom Metazoa; phylum Chordata; class Aves; order Eurypygiformes; family Rhynochetidae; genus Rhynochetos; species Rhynochetos jubatus. Next base: position 43,255,095 of record CM050690.1, on the reverse strand, counting down.
AATGACTATTAGGCACCCAAGACAAGACAAATTTCCAGGCCCTTTTTCTCTCTCAAATTTCCACCCATGAATAACTATCAGAAGAAAGACACAGCTGGAAATATTGTAAAATAAGTATGTAACTGATGAGCAAGCACCTTTGGTGCTGATGGCATCTAACTTAAAAAAGACTAGATAGCATGAAGACATCAACAAAAGACAAAGAAACAAACAAAAGAAAGAGAAAAAAATGTAACAACAAAAAATTTGTACCAGCTACCAAAATGTCACAGTTTACACTCAGCAAACAATGAGATGGGGTCATTCAGTGACCAAAAGAAAGAATTTGTTCTATTCATTTCCCATGATTTTACTACTAAATATTTTGGATATTGTTTGATATGAAATCAGACAATAATGTCATTTGAAGCTCACAATCGTGTTCTCTCTCCATCACAATAACTTTTACATGACAATACCTTCAACACTAGCTTTAAAATCTGTTTCTGTACAAACTGCTTTAAAGTAATGTAACGGATAAGTTTTACAACATGTTAACTTTTGTGAAGCAGTTAAGAATTCAAAACATTAATTTACATGCCCAAAGCGTGAGTGGGTTATGAGAGAAAGCAGAGGAAACACTTTCTTAATTTATCAGGTCTAGCCACTATGCTGTTGTAATTTATCTGGCTTCATTCCAGAATCTGTTGTTTTGGTAAATTAGCTTCTGTATTTGGTTTTTATATTATGCATTTCTTAACTAAAAGGAGGAAATGAAAAATAGAAATAAATATCCAGAACTTCTGGGGGAATGTCGATCTTACTAGCATTACTAGAAAAGGATAACTTTCTAGTAATTGTTGATCATCTGAGGCATAGATATTCTACCTGGAAAATCCCAAAAGCATCCTGAATTCTTTCTCAGTAAGTTTTCAGCAATTCAGCTGCAAAATTTCATGGTTACAGTATTACAGGACTGCATTCCCGGTTATGGGAAACTAAGTTATTTGGTTTCTGTGGAGATGCTGATGCTGGTTCAATAGCATTTTTGAAAGGTTTTCTCAGCAAACTTGACTATCTGAGATAGGCTTAAATACCTGAACATTCCAAGTAACACTGTGTAGTTTTCTGATACTGTCCTTGGGCTAAACATGCTGTCTATTTTGAACAGTCACTTTACTGTATAGGAATGATAGTGTTAGAATAAGATAGACCAAATATTTTGTAAATAATCTTTAAAATTATCACAAATACATCTTCTGTTATGTAAGACATTACTGTTATTATCTATAAATAAAATTTAATGATACTAACAAAAATATTATTCACCTGAATAACCTTTTTATTCTGTTGTAATTCAAACATCTGCAGCATTATCTGTTTCTCAAAAATACGTAACAGCCAGGGTAATAAAATTAACCCATTTTCATGATGCACCTGAGAAATTATGGAATATATTTTGAAAGTTGCTATGCCTATAGTCTTGAAAAGTTTCCTGCAAGCCATAATTTAAGAAATTTAACATGCTTAAGTGGCAGAAATATATTACAAAGGAAATAATATACAAAGTTCATGACTTTTCATGCTATTAAATGAAATTAAAATGTCAGATAATTCAATTATAAACAAAATGTCATGATCAATATATTATTTGTCCTCAAAAAAGAATTACTTATCAAGAAAATAATTTGATGTCCTTTTTTTTTTTTCTTTTTTTTTTTTTTTTTATTCTTTTTAAATTTAATAGCACATTTTTTGACAACACATGTAAAGTGCGAGAAACAAACTCAGATTTTCAGGGGATGTTCAGTGTTGATTTATTTTTAATTTTAATCTCACGAGATTTAATGCTAAATCTAACATTTCTGAAGAATAATGTGCTATTGCAGTGGTCAACATCTTGCATGTCAATGAAATATTGGTATCAGAATATGAATCAACTTTCTTGCTTCTGCACTCACATGTGTCTTAAGAAAACTGATTATTGGGCAAATGAAAGGATTCCTTACCTATTCCTCATAAACATAGAACTACCCCCATCTCCCCACCAAGTCAACAAGGAAACTATATCTTGAACTTTCAACAGGTACATGAACAGTTCTGTAATGTACAAATAAACTTCTTTTTGCAAGGAATTTTTTCCTACTCTTACAAAATTCTAAGTTCAGAAATGTACGGTTCTGTACTTGAATATGGTACCTAAATTTATTTATAGCATTCAACAATAATATTTTAATTCTTTTTGGCCAGTGTATCCAATGAAGCTGGTAATTTTTTATTTTTGTTTGTCAGTTTAGTTGGCTAAAAAGAATTTTTGATTATCAAAGATTGGCATCTTGCCTACTTGCTTTTTGGTCTTGTTTTAGCACTACATTGAAAAAAAAAGAAAAAACATTTTATGTAAGATAGAAAACAAATGTCTGACAGGGTGGAAGAGATGGAAAAGAATAGTAATTGTAGTGAATCTGTGTTCTAGCTGTCAGGAAAAAAAGTGTTATATGACCTAAGTGTAAAACAATTATGTGCCAATGAAGATGACAGGAAAGGCACTACTCCAGAATTACTGAGTCATATTGTCCCTTATTTCAGACAGGATCATGTCTCCAGTGTCTTTTTCATTTCTATTTCCCATTCTCACTCCTGATAAGAACTGACAATGTCTCACCCCTTTCTTTCCTACTTTATGCTTCATGCTGTGGAGAAATTCTCTGTCATACAGAAGTGTATGCTTAATGTTTTCTCCTATTGCAGTTCTCCTTCCTCAGTATTTCTCTGCTTGAAGAAGAAATTTGTTTCCTTCCCTTCCTTCCACCACTTCTAGCATTCATTTGATAACTGAGAATCTAGTAGAGAGTTTACTTGTACTAAAAGAATAGGAGAAGGACCACTACATCGTAATTATGAAAATATTTATATGTTGATTGAGGTGCATTATTCATTATGACATATGTTGTTATTTTTTCATATGTTCAGTTATAGATATGATTTTCAATCAATGTCTTAAAATAAAAATTAGAAAATAATATTGATATGGGGAAACAAAGAAAACTTAAACCAGTCTTTGTATAATAGTATATTTCCTTACTTAGAGTAATTTCTGCAACTGTTGGGTATTCAGAACTTGTGTTTTTCAGCTCGAGTCCAGATACTGTTGAAAGGTAGGTCACCATTTCCGTTCCACTATTCCTCTAAGATTAGGTTCCAGCAACTGCACAGAATTGCTTTAGTTATATTTTTTTCTTTTTTAATCTTGCCCTTAATATTGAAATTGTTTGTTCATAAATTGTCCTCAAATATTAGATGAGTTTTTTCTTTCCAATATAATCTAAACATTTAGTGATGTTATCTTAGGCAACCTAATTTTTTAAAAAAACAGACACGTATTTAAAAATAACCAAAATAAGCAATCTTATGTATTATTTTATTGCATATTTCTAAATTTTTGTGAGGAAAATAAACATATTTGATAAAGGATGTGAGAAGAAAAGTGAGCTTCTACCCATGTTTTGGAAACGTTCCTCTGGGTCTTAGTCATTATGGCTACATACCCAAGAAGACAACTATTTATAGGAAGGATCACTAACTGTGTTTATTGTATTGCAGCTTTTGAAAACTTTGAAGACAACTAATGATTGTAAAACCTTTAAAGTTTCCTAAAGACAATTTCAATAGTAAGCAAGACATACAACATACATTTATAGATCTGAATTCCTATGTTCGAAGAATCAGACAAGAAAACTAGTGGGAAGAGACTATCATGACATTTTGGCACGGGATGTTGATGGACGTTACTTTTTTGAGCACTCTTCTTTTTCCAGTCTGACCAGCGATACAATGCTAAGTAGAACTTATAAACCGAATGTCACGAAAGATTTTTAGCACAAAGAAGTAAATGAACAATTAATAATTAATAATTAATAATAATAAATCTGTGACAGTTTTAAAATAAATCTCAAAGGCATATTCATACATTATGTGAGTATGCTCACACACAGATTATAATATGTATTATTTTAATACATTATTATATTAAAGGCAGATTTCAGACATAAACTTTTATCATTAACAGAGTTCAGATTTAAACTTTGAGTTCAGATTGTCCTCCATCAATTGCAGATGTTTATGTAAAGAATTTACCTGACACTTGGAAAAATATTCAGGAAAACTTTTTTCCTTTCTTTTTTTTTTTTTTTTTTTTTTTTCATCCTGTCTTTCAGTGCTTCAGAAAGAAAACAGATATCTGCTTGGTTGTGATATAAGAAATTCCAGGCTGCAATTTAGATTCTTCTTCATGTTATGGTTTTTTTCCAAAAAAAGTCATTTTTTGGTGAGATACATTCTGACACATGCTGTTACATCACATTGAATTTATCTAAATATATTCCCTGGCATGATGGATGCCAATGAAATTAATTTTAAAGTATTTGCCACAGCAATAATTTTCACCATCTTAGCATTTAGACAATGATCTATATGGATGGTAACAGAGTTTGATGGTACTAGCAGAAATTATTTATTAATATAACTTTAAAAAATACTTTTTATAATTGTTTATTTGATGACATTGCACATTTCATTTGGACTAGTAATTTATTCACAATAACTCCACTGTTCCGTTGAGTAAAATATCAAATTGTATCGTAAGAAGCTGTTTTACCCAAACAGTTTGTTTCTTATCCAGTAACTTCTGTTAACAGTGGTTTGTCCTGCTAGGCTTCTATTAAAAACCTTTTGTGGTAAGCACAAAACCTAGTTACAAGCACATTACAAGGACCAGATTTCTTTGTGGTTCTTCCTTAGGGATTTTTATGGGATGTTCTGGGCACTCTAATTGGAATTGTAGAAAGCTGGCAAAAACTAAAATTCATCCCACTTCTTTAAAAGCTTATTGTTCCAACTACTGCAGTTTTGTTGGTTGGCGGGGGTGTTGGTGGTTTTGTTTTTTAATTGTTACAAACAGTGGCTTAGGTCAGAAGTAATAGTTACAGAAAATAATGGTAGATTTGGTCAGTGTACTTCTCATGGAAGAACTCATACAAAATTTACCTATCACATATCCACTAGACCTGTGTGAACATGTTTTCAGAAAGAAAATCTTTCAGACACTGCTAAAGACTTGCAAACTGTTACTAATCTTAACCACAGTTACATGAGTAAAATTAAAAAATGGCGCTTTTGCATCATACACTTTGTTAACTTTAGCCTGTTCTCTTAAACTAGGCAGCAAATATTTCAAAGAAGTTAATTTCAAGGCAATTGCAAGTCCTTTATTAAATCATTTGTGGATACATTAAAATAAATTATTCTTCTTTTTCTTTTAATCTTTTAACTCAGTTTTCGTATGAGACATATATTACTTTCAGAGATCATTTTTGTGCAAATAGTGAACTCAATTTTTAGTCTTCCACTTTTTGAAGAATACAGGTAATTAAGAAAATTAGTTATATAAAATAATTGCCTTTGAAGCTCAAAAAAACCCCAACCATTGTCAAAAAACTTGGCTAATTGTTAAATTTTCATCATCTGTGATATTATAGGAACTAAAGCACAGAGTATTAGAGTTGAATGTATCTTAATCTTTATGCTGTACCAATGACATAGAGTTTGCAATACTACATAATGGTTGTGACTTGTATATTATTCTGAAACTCCGGCATGGAAGCAATCTTTCCAAAATCAATGTCTTTTCCAAAGAAGTAGAAACTTATCAAGCATTTTAACTGAACTTGTTATAAATAGCTGAGTAATTTTAAAATGTAATTCACTGAAAATCTATTAAATTTGCTGTAACATAAATATTTTCAAAATTTACAAATATAATTACAAATTAAATAATATACAAAGATTGATAATTTGAAAATTTTCTCTGATTCCTATTTTTAATATTTTGCAATTGATTCACCTGAGAGACTAGTGTGATATTTATAAGAACAACAGTCAGTAAAGGAGCAACTACAGTTTTTACCCTACACGAAATGGAATGTATGTATATTCAGGTTCAGCTATTTGGCTTTCCTGCAGAACACTGAAACAAGAGAATGAGATCATCAGAATAAGGGTTTTGGTTGCTTTATTAGCTTTTTTGTTTGTTTTGGGTTTTTTAATGTGGTTTGCAACAACATCATGCATCTCATTTTGAAGCCTCTTTGCAACACAGTATGGAGACCACTGAAATAATGGCACTGTACCATTTTCTAAGACTAACATATCCATACTTACTTAGCTGTGTACCCAAACTAATAACGCCTGTTGAGATAAGAAAAAAAAAAAAAGGGTAAAGTCCTATATCATACAGCTACATAACGCCTTGGTCTATACTGCTTTCATAATATAAACAGTCACTGAAGTATTTTCTATCCTCTCTGCTCCCTATTGTATGAATGTAAATGCCCTCACAAATCCAGTCAATATATTTTGTCATTGTTAATACACATTATGCAGAATTCAAGCATCTGTCATAATGGTTATTATACCAGTAATCCACAGAGCTGTACCATTAAAATGGATAATCAAGGGCTTGAAAATATCTGATTTTACCATGGACTATTGTATTCTCTGTGAACAAAACTGACTTTTACTAATTATTCTTAATTATTGATGCTCGATATGGTATGACAACACCTTTTAACACCACCTAGGAAACAGAAGTTCCATTTCCTGGAAAAATAAATCGAGTTTACTTTTTTTTCTATATGAGTATTAAAAATCAAAGAGATAAATAATTTTTTTCATGTACAAGAAATAAATATCCAACAAAACAAATAATAAAAAAAAATCTCAGGAGAGTAGCATCCTTTTTGAGAATAACAGTTTGCCTAGTTAGAATACTCACACAGGACACCGGACACATTTTTTCTTACATGGAGTATGCTTACCACTTGCCCTAACAGTAGACTGATGAGGCAAAAAAAACCCAAAACACAAATTAGTCACTTATATATTGTTGAGCCGTTCTGTTTCATATTCTAACACACTAGATCAGAGACAAATTGGCACTGGGCCTTGTATTAGTAACAGTGAAGTTTTGAATCTACATCCCTTGAGAAGGAGGACTGTGAAAAACCCAGAGATTTTAATTTCAGGCATCTCTCAGTTTGACAAGTGTTTTTATAAAAAGTTCTGCTGTCACTCAACACACCATTCAGAGAAAGATTTTGTCCAAAGAAATTTTTTATATAGACACATAAAAAATAATTTATTTTTATTAAATATATATAAAAATAAATAAATAGTGCAGAAGGTTTTCACAGCTAGATCTTAGAGTTTTATCTGGTACAAATCATCAAGATCCACTGCATCAAGACAGAGGAAGTTACAGTAGTAAACAAAAAAAAAAAAAAAAGACCTATGTTTCGTTACAGGATCAACAGAAGCCTGCCAGTATTCAGCTAGAGAACATATAGACAACATCACTTCAATTAATTCAAACCAATCAAAGGTTTGGCTCATTAATATGAAGGACTCCAGCTTTCACAGAATAAACTTCATCTTTGTACTTAAGGTATACTAACTCTTGCTAAACATTCAGAGGTGAAAACTCCTGGATTCATAGGAGTGCAGTTCCAACACTTCTTAGCATCCCTACTGCTTTGATAACTTTTGCTTTCCCTTTCATGTCTTCTGTCCAGCTCACCTGCAAAAAGGGAATGTGTCATTACCAGCTTTCCTGAATATGAACAAAATCACAGTAACTGTTGGAGAGGCACATGTGCAAAAAGACGATAGAACTGAAAAGCAGGATGGTATTTACACACATAGCAGCAGCATAATCCATTTTTAAAATGCAGATTAGCTGAAAGAAATCTAATCAATGCCTTCTGCTCATTTATGATAATCAAAGACACAGTCTGCATCAGTGTGTATCTCAGAGGAACTGGATAATTTTATAGAATAGTAAGGAAAACTGACTTGGCATAGTTGACTTATTGACACCAGCTATCCTCCTGCTGTCACTTTTAATTCTCTATAAAAAATCATGTCTAATATCCTCTACTGCCAGAGACAATTCACACTCTGTGAGTGATGGAGGTTCATTCAGGACCTTAGCATACATTTTCTTGCTTAGTATTTGAAAACTTAAAGGATGAAACCTATTGAGCAAAATTATAACTTTGAATTTGGATTTGTTAAATAAAGATTTATCTCCAGCTATAACATAGATAACTATATTATTATGAAATAAAGATGCACATATACCTGCATTTTTTCCAGCATAAATATATTTGAATTGCACTTATATTTATTCTCTGCACACAATATATAGAGCTGAGCAGGAACAGATACTTCTTATGAGAAGGATTTTGTGCATTTTCCTTACAATTTCTCTTTTGTAAAACAGCTGTTCTCAAAGAGAGAAATTAGGGATCTCCCAGCACACACTCTTTACACACTTATAGCTTACTTGATAATACCACCATTAAGGGGTAATATCTTCCCCTAGAAGACAGAAGGGCATGTACCATTTCTTCAAATATCTTTGCATATTGTTATGTGTTAATTCCTCCCAAAACCGTTATTCTAATCTGCATATTAACTGATATATTTGTTTGCTTGAAGAAAAGTTTAAGGGGACACAGTGTCTGAAAAGATGTAGATTTCTCTTTAGGAACAGTTGCAAAATATAACTGCAACACTAGAGATAGATGCCTTAGAGTAATCAGTCTCTGTACTTTTGAAGACACACTTGTAGTATGTTCTCAGAAAGCATTCCACTACTCCTAAGACATAATCATCACTAATAAACTGAAAGCAACAATCAGTGTCTGTGAAACTGAGTTTATTAGAGTGAAATAATCCACCCAAACACAGAAACTGTCAATAATACACCTTACTAATACTAGGAGAAACTGTACCTGCATAGATTTCAGTTACATTAATTACTTGGTGTTATGCAACATGATACAAAATGTGCTAAGTGATAAAATTCATGCATACACTATGGACATATGGAAGGATTACTTTGTTTGGTCCACCTCATATTTTAATGCCTTGGAGTCCAGCCAAATGCAATTTTGAGGCAGCTGTGAAATCAGTGGGAAAATATCACATTCAAACCCAGATAACTATCAGTCCCCATCTCTGGGCAAGTCAAGGTTTACCAACTACTGCAATCAATTTAAGGGCCAAGAGCTTCTTGTCCTGAAGCCAGAAGCTTTTCACCGGACAGAAAACCAGAGCTGGTCTAGGCAATTATCCTCTGATTCCCTGCTTACTATACAGTGTGTTGTACTCTGCTTAGGCTTTGTTTTCTTTGCCAGCTACATAGCTTGGCAAAGAGTTCTGTAAGTATAAGACATTTCTTACTTAGTTTTTTCTATTAAATTATAAGACTGTATGATAGCTTGTTTTGATTTTCCTGCTAAGCAGCAGGAAGAAAAAGGATACTAGGAAGGTGGTTGGCACTTTTCATATATGAAAAACTCACCAAATATCATTACATATTTTTTAGCACTGGTTTTATTATTATGTCTGTTTCTCCCTTCTACCTTCCCTGTACGTTAGTGGCTCTTCTGTCATGACATTTTAGTATTTGTGATCTTCCTATTGATCATTTTTTCCCCCCCTTAAGTTATAAGCTGTCTCAGTCTCTCCCACTAAATTGTAAATGAAATTATGTTTTGATCTTGACCAGCCATTCAACAAATGGTGTCTGATCTGTATGAAAGACATAAAAATCATCTTAGGATATTTCACATGGTAACTTTGTGTGTGTCTCTCACTTGAGAAAAACTCTCTCCCACCTAAAATCAGCACAGAAAAATAAAATAATTTTATTTCTTCTCACCAGTCTCCCGAAGGATGGAAGAAGACTAGTGGCTTCCACAAACAGTATGACTATTTTTTATATTGTTCACTGTGCATTTCAAAGCAAATTTCTCGGCAGTTAGCTTAAGTTACTAAATCTTTTCAAATTTCATTTTTTATATGTTTGCTGCCTCAAAAGCTTGCTGCTTAATTCTGTGCAGGTCTATATGTTTGAGAAAAAGGCAAACACCTCAAATAATATTTCCAAATTTCTTTTTGACTGTGGTATCCTTGAAACTGATGGATATTTAAACATCCATGACAGTTTGCTATCAAGCAAAGCATCCAGGTAGACTGACACTGGTGCTCCTTTTGGAGCACCAAAAGGAAACAGCAAGTGATACTACTAGGTGACTGTATGCTCTTCAGGGTGAAGGCACTCAAGTGCTGCCCTGACTTGTCTAAGCAAGTTAGCTGTTTGACTGAGGCTCAGATCCAGCATGTTATGGGGAGACAATTGAAGCTTGCCTGAGCCTCTATTAGCCCCTGATGTCTTCTGTGTGAACCTATTACAAGGGGCAACCTGGAGGATAACAAATGTGACTACAGAACTTTGGGTGCAATATCAGGGCATTGGTACGCAGGTGGTTTTATCCTGAGTCCTAGAATTAGAGAAAGTGTGTAAGAAGGCACACAGTAAGATATATAATAAACATGCTTCCAATTAAAAAAGCTTCAGTTCAGAATGTTGATATTTGAAAGTTCACAAAAATTAATCTCTATACAACACTGATGGGAGGTCAAATACAAATTACAGAAGAATATTCTGTAGTGAAGTACAGTAGGCTTTCTATGGTTAATGTCAATTGTCACAAAAAAAGATAGTAACCAAGCTGAACGATATATTCCTTGAAAACAGTTCTTTAAAAATATTAGGGAAAACCATCAGCAGAAATCTAGATAAGACTACACAGGAGACAATACAGAATGTTTCTTTTTATTTTGTTTTGGTAAAGGACAAACTGATCATTGTCAGTATTTCAAATTGTTTGCTTTGATTTACATCCAGAAGGCAAGAAACTAACTTCACTAGGAGGCATATAATTTCAAAAAAATCTTTTTTAAGTATTTTCAACTTTTTATTTCTATCCTGACAGTTTCAGTTCAGCTACACAGATTTAAAATTCTATACAACCTTTTTGTGTCAATGAATTGTCTCACAGGAGTATAGCTAGTAACTTTGTGGTGGTTCTAACATATTTCTGTCTTGAACCAGTTTTAAAACATCACAGTTCATTTAAGAGTTTTCAGTTTCCAAAGCATTTGAATGATGGTTCAATTCATTGACATGCATATTAGCAAACTGAAAGGTATTCTAAGAAGCATTTTCTCTTTCTTTATACTGTTCTACAATTCAGTGATTTGTGGTAGAAAACATACATTTTTGTTATAATCCCCTTGTAATATGTATTTGGGGCACAGATAGGATAATTCTATCAATGGTGAAGTCTCCAGGTTATTTTAAAATTTTTAAACACTCAGCTCCATTTATCAGGTACAACATGAACATGAATCACATGCAACTCTCAAACTAATCTGTTTCAGTTTTACACAACTCAAGGCAGCATTTTGATCCCTTTTTCCTTTCCCACCTAGCTCTATTTCCTTTGAAGCCTATGACTGATCCGCACATACACTGCAGGCATTTGTTCACTATTGCCACTACATGAAGATGGAACAATAGCTATAGCTCTTACTAGGCTTCTGGTCTGCTGCTGGATGTTAGGATATCATGTACAGATTTGCCAAGTGCTCAGATCTCACACCAGCAAATCTTCTAGTCTAAGGAACCCAGCAGAAAAATAGCTGTAATCAATATTACTCTAAATATTTGTTTTCTGTAGCTGTAAACCTAATGGAAATAGAAGGTTCTATTACTCTGGCCAATATGAAGGCAAGAAGTATAAATATTGTAACTGGGCATAGGTTTTCTTTCATTCATGTTATTTACGATTTTATTTAAAGCTGAAAGAACACTGAAATTATGAACACCAACATATAAGAATAATGTTATTACCACATCATATGCTGCACTAGTTTATTTCCTTTGCATATTAACATTTTTAAGATTCTTTTACTGGAAAGATTATATAGTAAATATTATTAACTATTTATTACATTATTCCTTTTAATAGTACATAATACATTCAGATATTTTTCGCATTGAAAATTGGAGAAAATAACTTCTCAAGGCTATGTTGGTAGGTATCATCTTCCATTCCCATTGAAACCAAAAACTTGCCCATCAGTTTGTGTGGAATCAGTCTCAGAAAAATAAGCTGTTTGTCTTTTTTATACAAATTTCATTGGTCTAAGTAAAAGCATTCTTCAAAAGGGTCTTCTTCAATTTACAAACTTCTCTATATCAAACAATTTAAATGTTTCATCTCTGTCCACAGTTTACTTAAACTTTGAATATTGCACTTGATTTAAAACATGTGCTTGTTTTAATTCATATAATACCAGTCCAAAACTACAAGTCTGTCCATGACAATGAAGTAGTCTGAATATGAGAGGGCAGATATTTTACTTTTTACATCATTAAAACTAATGTTTGAATTTTGTTTCTCTCACCTAAATTAATTCAAGTTAGAAACCCACAGTTGGACACTTATATTTAAAAAAAAAAAAAAATACTTGAATATCTATCCACTAGTAAAGTTTAACAAAAAGGGGGAAAATCCCTTTTTCAAATCCCAAATCAAAATGTTTCCAGCTTCCTATAAGAAAAAGAATTGCAAGCAATCACTTCTCTAAGTAAACCCAACTTGCAATTACAATTTGAGACAGAATAATGCCTACAGAATAGAAAAAAACCCACTTGTACTTAAGAGTCTGACAGTAGTGCAAGTTGGTGAAGATCTCATTTCTGACTAAAAAGGAAAGAAAATAAATTACAACTACTTCAGATAAAAATTAAAACTAAAATTCCAGTTATATACAGGAATTGTACATGTAACGTATTCAAATTCTAGTTGTGTCATCTCTCAGTTTTGTACTATTTAAGTACATGGTGGTTTTAATGTACTAGTAACTTTTATTCCTTTTCAGATATCTATTAATCAAATGTTGCATTTTACAAAAAAAAAAAAAAAAAAAAAAAAAAAAAAAAAAAATCTGAATAAGAATTTTCTTCTACTAAAAGAAAGCTTTTATGAAGGACTTGTGGCCAAGAGTAAGAAAAATAGTATCAAGTAAGTCTGTTACAACAACATGAATGCCTGCCTTCCTTGAAAAAAGCCATAGAACTACACTGTTCTTCACCTTAATAAACATCTGTAGTGGACTCTGAAGCTGTTTTGGCTAATGTGAACTAAACTACTGTTCTGGAGGAAGTAAAAATCAGGTATTTCCATATTTGTGTAGAAGCAGGAGAGGTGAAAATAGTTTTGGCAGCACTTGTTGATTCCACAGAACTCTATTTTTCTTTCTTTTCTAACAGCTATTCATAAGAGTTGAAAGAGTTGAATAAAGCCTGATATTTTTGTTGGTTAGTTGTTTTTTGGGGGTTTGGGGTTTGTTTTTTGTTTTTGGTTTTTTTTTTTCTCCAGATTTAGCGCATATGATTTCTCCATGAGGTATTTAGCAGAATACATGTTCAATTTCCCCATATGCAATCCAGTGAATTAAAGAAAGACATTTTAACTGCAGATGAATGACCATCACAACTGTTTAGGGAGACTGCCAGCCTAACCTCTGATGCTTAGTAGATTTTTCCATTATAAACCCTGGATGGCTGCTGGTTTCTCCCTCTTTTTCACTAGTTTTTACCAACTTTTGGTTTTTGTGGTAATTGTTCTTCTCATGAAAAGACTTATACTCTCTTAAACCAGCATTCTCTGACAAAACAATTTGTTTAAAAATACACCTGTGGTCATCTGAAATTCTCTATTTCTTCAGCTAATCAGATTAGGATCCTTTCTCACTTCCATAAGCTGTTACAGTTGCTAGAAGAGCCAAATCAGCAACCATGAAAACCTCAGTTGTGTGGAAATTTTGGCAAATATTACTTTTAACAGGCCTTGATCATAGAGTAACTAAGTGTAATGTAGCAGTTTACTGTTTTATTCTATCTTGGTCTTAAGATCTGGGTGGGTTGGTTGGTTTGTTTGTTTGGGGGGTTTTGGTTTTTTTGGGGGGTGTGTGGGGTTCTTTTGATTATATCATTTGCATTTTTATTCACAACAAAGTTCAAACTCATACTGGAATTTTGGAAATATAATTCCCTATTGAATTACTGAAGTTCAAAATCTAGTGCTGCTATTACAATAGATTTACTTATCACAACAAATTTACTTATTACTTTGTATCAAGTCTTCTTTTTTGACATTCATAAACACCTCAAAACATAGTTCAAAACAAACAAACAAAAAAAACCCAACACCCCCCCCCCCCCCCCAAAAAAAAAAAAAAAACCACAACCAAAAAAAGGGAAAAATATTGGTTTTGTATTCATACGGGAAAAAAAGATATTTGCCTATCATTACCATTCCCAGAAATAGGCATTTATAAAAACAATTCTGCTAGACACTACCTGTAGCTGTGCTGCAACCTCAACAATGTTAGCAGGAGCATTATGCATGGGAAACACACAGCTTTACTCTGTATAATACCCACAAACTAGCAAGACATTTTCTATAATTTACTTTTATGAGCTTCAATTTCAAATGAATTTTACAGACTTAATGGATTGGGAAATTATTATGGGAAACAATAATTCAGAGCTGACCTTTTCTGAGCTACCTGTTATTTGATTGGTTTAGCTAGCAATGTCTTTAATTGAATTTGTCAGCAACAAAAAAATAGGTGCTAACAGCTGCTGACTTATATTTTATAATTATTGTTATTACCTCAGATAAATATTTAAGCATGGTGAAGAAAAAGTGGGAGTAGAACAAAGTCACCTACAATAGCAAAAAGTGAATGTCTCAATGGAGATGTTGTAATACTCACTGTTTCTTTAGAAATGTATTTCTGAATTAGCAGATGGTCCAACACATTTTTGCCATTTAGTGAAAAAAATCAAGTTATACATCAGATGATGTGGTAAATAATAACTAAAACCTGTTTTATTTCCTTCATAGCATCATCAACAAACTGCTTGAAAATTCAGGCACAAATCCAGTAAATCCTGACTGCTCCTCACCAGCCCCCAAAAGCTCCACACAAAACCAGACTTGTTTTTTGTGCAATGCAGATATGTAAGAGTAAGTAAATTCTACATTGTTTTTAAGAAATGCTCTGAAACTGTGTAATTCAACTAGGATTCAGAAACCAGTGCTGAATTTACATAGAAAAACTTTATAAGTAAAAAAACCAATTTTGCTTCCAAATAATGTTCTCATGTCTTAATATTAAAAAAAATGAATAGTTTTGCACTGATTTTGTGAGAAGGGAATTCTTGGGCTTTGTTTGTTTGCTTGTTTGTTAGATTTTAAAGTATCTTAGAGGAATTAAATCATATGGCAAAGAGAGTCATGAAATCTGTCACTGTTTTCTAGTCTTAAACAAAGAATTTTTGGAGAATAAACATCAGTGTCTTTCAAACATACTATTTCTCTCACCATATCTGACAAACTTTTTGTAGGGTTTTTTTTAATGTTGTTCTGCCTGATTTCTTGCCATAGAACCAGAAGAAATAGTTCACATGTTCTATGTCATTGTTAAAAAGAAGAAAAGACAAATATTTTTGAGGAAAGCATATCTCTGCTTATTAATCTAACGGATTGAATGCATGTGAAATTATGTATAATTACAATTCACAGACCAAAATGTATTCAGGATCAGTGTTGTGGTTTAACTCCAGCTAGCAAAATACCACAAAGCTGGTCTCACAAATCCCCCCTCTCCTCCTCCAGTGGAGGGGGAGAATCAGAGGAAAAAGTCATCAGGAAGCTTGTAAAATCGAGATAAGAATTATTTACTAATTGAATCTAAATAAATATATACAAATACTACCAACAATAAAAAATTAAAATAATAGAAAATAAAACATATGATACAATTATCATACAGTTGCTCACAACCCACTGAACAATGCACAATCAGGTGCTGAGAAGTGAGAGTCAGAGCTAGATAGCCTGAGAGCCACAGCCTGAGAGCGATCGCAGCCCAAGGGCTGGAGCCCGAAAGCTGTCCCAGCAGATTCCGAGCGAACCCTATCAATGACAGCATGACCAGGAAAACTAAACAAACTCACCAACTCCCTCACAAATGAGGCAGAACAGGAGTTAGCAAAATAGCTAATGCAGGAGTCAGGGGGAGTGTTATCAAGTATACGGAAGTAAATGAGCAAGAGTTTAAGACAAAGTAATGGCTCCCAGATCCCCTTCTCACCTATGCCCCGAGCATGATGTACTATGGAATGAAATACTTCCTTGGTCAGTTTGGGTCAGCTGTCTGAACTGTGTGTCCCCTACACTGCCGTTAGTGAGACAGCAAGAGCTGGAAACGCAGCTGCAGGATCAGAAGTGGAGAAAGACCTTGAAATTAGTGCAGGTATTCTGCAACGCCAGCTAAGTCCTTATCAGTACTGGTCTCAGCATCCAGGAACACAGCTTTCTAGCAGCCACGGTAAAGAGAATTAACTCTTTCCTGACTGAACCCAGCACAATCAGGACTTGTGATTTTCTAGATTCTCTTTCCTATTGTCATTACTGAAGCTCTTCACTTTGGAACTTAATAGTTTAAATCTGGATATTGAGACATAAAAGCACTGTATGTTATTGGGAATATCTAATGTTGACTGTATTTGGATAATGAGAGATTTATGAGTCAGAAAAAAAAAACCTAAGTGCCAATCAGCCTACTTCTAAAAAAGCATTTTAACTGTTGTACTAGTCTGTATGAATGAATTATATGAAGTGAGAAACAATTATTGACAAAGATTTTAGAGCAGAAATATACATCCAAAATCACTGATCTTCTCTAATATCTCTGAAATCACAAATCTTGCATTTTGCTTCATATTTGAAATAAACTAGATAAATGCATTTCAACCTGTGCAAAAAACCAACTAAACAAAAACTAATGTATTCCATTTTCAGACTTGTCAATAGCCTTGCTAATGTCTGTTATGTGCAATTTCTCCTAATTTAAGTAGAAAACACTCTACTTGAGGTGCATAGTATTATATGCTGTTGTCATGGTTTAACTCCAGCCAGCAATGAAATACTATGAAGCCGCTCACACACCTCCCCCCAGCTCATCCATCTGAGGGGGAGAATCAGAAGAAAAAAACAGGGAAGCTCACAAAACTGATATAAGAACTATTTGCTCATTGAATATAAATGAGTAATATATATATATATGAATATATAAAAATAATAAGTAATTAAAATAATATAACATAAAACTTATGATATAATTGCTAAGCACTGGCCAACCAATGCACAGCCCCGTCCCGAGTAGGGAGAGTCTAAGCGCAAGAGTCAGAGCCTGAGAGCCAGAGCCTAAGAGTGATTGCAGCAGAGCCTGAGCGAGCCCCACAAGTTATAGCATGACTGGGAAAGCTAACTGACTCACCAACTCACGAACAAATGAGTAAGCAAAGGTATTACAAAAGCAGCTAGCAAAGGAATTAGAGATGAGTTAAGGAGCTAATAGGAGAGTTAAGGAGCCAGCGAAAGAGTTATGGCCCCCAAGCTCACTCCTCACCTGTGTACCAACCATGACATACTATCTAATGGAACACTTCTTTGGTCAGTTTGAGTCAGCTGTCTGATCTATGTGTCCCCTACACTGACTGTATTGAGGAAGTTGGGAACGCAGCTGCAGTATCAGAAGCTGAGAGAGACCTTGAATTTGGTGCAAGCACACCCCAGCACCAACTAAAAAGACAGCTTATCAGTACTTTTCTCAGGGTAAATCCCAAAACACAGCTTCATACCAGCCAGGGTGAAGAAAGTTAACTCTTTCCTCACTAAAACCAGTACAAAAATGAAAGTTTATGTACGAAAAAAGATTTTGCTCTAAATATTCAAGACATATGCTTTTTGTCCGTCCACCCCCAGCCACAGGTAGTGGACAAATAAGTAAAATAACAGCATATCTGAGATAATCTTGTGCTAATCATGCATATAAGCAATTTTTCAAATGACTTTTTAAGGCATGAAGTGCCACAAATAGCAAATATGGAGTACCAGTAGAAATCTGATCCCGTGATTAGAAAATGCAAATAATCAAATTAAGAAGTTGAGACCATTTTATTAATTGCTGCAATTCTTATGCAAATGTTTTAGATAATTGGGAAATATAAAAAGGCTTTTAAGTATTTCAAAATAAAAAAGAATATATATCCAATATATTTCCATGGTGCAGCCTGCGTTATTCTACAGGTATTTTCAAAAATCTCTGCTTCTAATGGATGTATGATGACAATTAGGGAACTACAGATTTTAAAAAACTGTGCAGGGATTCAAGTGTCATGATGGTATATCAACTGATTTGGGGCTTGTTTTACACTATGGCTGTGGAACCCATGATACAAGCCATGTCATACATCATAGTGACACACTTAATAAAGATCCTTACTGTCTATATGATAGAATGTTACATGTCAGAAACATATCTACATTCACCATAAAGAGAGACAGGAAACTTGAAGTGTGTGAAGATAAACACTTTACATAAATTGCTTTTGCCAAGTACTTGATATTATTCTTCACCTGGAAACAGGTAAAACCAGACAAATCAACAATTCATTTCTTATAGTTTCTAGTAGAATGTCAGTATGGTATCCTCAGGGGATTCAGATGTACTTTACAGCCCTGTAGCAGCTACCTGCCTGATTTTAAGCAGGGAAAAAGACATTTTCATACTTACAAGCTGTCATACATATTACTGCAGGAGATCAAAATTGCAGTCATGAGTCAGCCAAAAGAAAGAAACTCAATATAATTATTTATAACATCAAAGGATGTTGAAAACACAAAGCAAGCAGGTAAAGAAAAGCAAACAGTTTTTCCTTTTTTGGAATCTTGAATGTTAAGTCAATCATTAAAATATCAAGTATGATTTTTCTTTCATATGAGACTTCAGAAAAAAATCAAACCTGATGTATCTTTTTAACCTATAGTGGCTGTCAGCTATTGAGTCACTCAACATTAGTGCTCATGTTTAATGAAAGAATTAAAAATATATATGGTAATATTAGATGAGTTTTATATGGTTTATAAACCAGAAAAGTTAATTAAATTTATCAAAGACTCCCTAACATAAAGGCAGTACATATAAAATAGTAGTTTTATGCTACATTACTTATAAATATATAGTAATAGTAATTTCAAAATGGTAAAAATAGAAAATAGCAAAAAATAATACACCGTATTCTACATTATAATATTTCAGAACTGTCTATGCTACACTATTCTAAGACTTAAATCTATAAAACAAAGTCTGATTTAACAACTACAGTAACACTGAAAATAGTTTACACGCTTTCGTATTATGGAATGGCTGCCTCTAAAGCCCAAATACGCATGTAGAACACAACCAGTATAAATTATTATTTAGTAACATTTGTCTGTGGAAAGGAAGCCAATTGTCTTCCAGGATCACACCAGGAAATAATAAGAAAGGAACATGAGTGGAAGTAACCACACAATCTTGTTCATTAGCCAAGATTAAGTATGACAATAGTTGCAATGCTTTGAAGAATCAAAAGAACAATATTTAGTATTTTAGAAGTAATGAAAGTCTGTACAAATTCAAAATGGAAAAGAGAAATTTAAAAAAATCTCTTTGGATGCCTTATCTTCAGAAGTCTTTCATCCTATCTCATAACTTATACAAAGTACAACAGATCTTCAATCCCTGTCTGTTCTGCAGACACTATCACCATCACAGGATCACAGAATCACATAATCACTAAGGTTGGAAAAGACCTATAAGACCATCTAGTCCAACCATCAACCCAACACTACCATACCCACTAGACCATGTCTTCAAGTGCCACATTTACACATTCCTTGAACACCTCCAGGAATGGTGACTCCACCACTTCCCTGGGCAGCCTGTTCCAATGCCTGACTACTCTTTCAGTTAACAAGTTTTTCCTAATATCTAATCTAAACTTCCCCTGATGCAACTTGAGGTCATTTCCTCTTGTCCTGTCACCAGTTACCCAGGACAACAGACCAGCACCTGCCTCCCTACAACCTCCTTTCAGGTGTCCCCTCAGCCTCCTCTTCTTTAGGCTAAAAAATCCCAGCTCTCTCAGCCTCTACTCATAAGACTTGTTCTCTAGACCCTTCACCAGCTTCATCACCCTTCTCTGGACACACTTGTGCTGGGTTCAGTCAGGAAAGGGCTAACTCCCTTTACTCTGGTTGCCAAGAAACTATGTTGCTGGACAGTAAGTGAAAACATTGATAAGGCCTCAGCTGGTGCTGGGGATGGCTTGTACTGAACTCAAGGTCTTTTGTCCACTTCGGATACTGTAGCTGACCCAGACTAACCAAGGAAGTATTTCATCCCATAGTACGTCATGTTCCGGTCTCTTGGGGTGGGGAAGAGGGTCCGGTAGCCATTACTCTTCCCTTCTCTCTCTCTCCTTTACTCCCTTGCTCGTCTCTCTGGGCAACTTGCTCACCCTCCTGCGTTAGCTGCTTTGCTAACTCCTGTGCTGGCTCATTCGTGTGGGAGCTGGTGGATTGTTTTGGGTTTTCTGGCCGTGTTATCAGTGATAAGGTTTGCTTGGAATGTGCTGCGTAGGCTCCCGGGCTCCGGCCTTCAGGCCGCGGCTCTCGGGCTGCGATCGCTCTCGGGCTGTGGGTCTCGGGCTCTCGGGGTCTGATTTTCATCCCTCAACATCTGGGTGTGCATTGGTCAGTGGATGGTGGGAAATTGTATCATATGGTATCATATTGTATATATTGTACTATATGTTTCATTTTCTACTATTTTAAGTATTTATTAGTAGTAGTACCTGTATGTATTGATTTAGATTTAATTAGTAAATAGTTCTTATCTCAATTTTACGAGCTTCCTTATTTCTGTTTCCTCCGATTCTTCCCCTCCACTGGAGGAGGGGAGGGGGATTTGTGAGAGCGGCTTCGTGGTATTTTGCTAGCCGGAGTTAAACCACAACAGTCCTTTTTGGCGCCCAACGTGGGGCTTGAAGGGTTGAGATAAGAACAGATCCGATTACTGTGTGTTAAAGCAGATTGTGTGATAAGCATTGGTTATAGAGATGTTGTGGTGGTTGGTCAGCACGTTAAGTTCTTGGATTTTTAAGTGGATGATAGAAAGGTGGGATTTACTGCCTTGGGTGCTCCTTATGATACTGATGGTGTATGCTCTGACCAGATTGAAGAGTCTGATTTGGCTGGTCTGTATAATACTGGTTTGGGGAATAATCATGTATCTGTATGCAGTACTGGCAGCGTTTGCATGTTTCTCATCTAAACTCATAGGGACTTTCACTAATTATACCTTTTCCCTTTTCACTTCTGGGACACAGCCTGTAGAGGAGAAATCATTTAGTGGGTTGGATGTGAAGGAATTATTCAGTTGGGTGGATGTGTGGAAATTATTCCAATTTTCTACCTCTTCTCTATGGTCAATGGCGCAAGTGTATGAGTATTTGGGAAATTTTTCATGGTCTCGGGGTGACCTGTGGTTAGTGATCAGCACATTTCTGAATGTTCTTGTGCTCTTGTGTAAAGTTAAAGAAATGTTTTGGAATACTTCCCCATCTGCTACTGGTGTTTGGGGAAGAGACAGGCCCTGTGTGCCGGCTTCATCCCCCACGGCTACATCACTGCTCACAAGTAGCCCATCCTCTGCACTGACTCCACCCCCACGGTGACGTAAACGCCCCTTGACAGACACTACAGCCACTGCACTGCCTGCGTCACCTCCACCCCTGCAGCAACATCAACTCTTCTCGATGGGCACTGCAGCCACTGCACCTCCTGCGCCACCTATACCTCCGCGGCGATGGCAACTCTCCTCGACAGATGCGGCAGCCACTGGACCCTCTGCGCCAGCTCCACCTCCCACTGTGGTTCCACCTCCCACAACAGTTCCACTTTCTGCTGCAGTTCCCGCTCCCAGTGTGACTCCACCTTCCACAACGGTTCCACCTCCTGCAACAGCTTCACCCTCCACTGCAGTTCCACCTCCCACTGCGGTTCCACCTCCTGCTGCAGCTCTGCCTCCCAGTGTGGTTCTGCCTCCCGCTGCGGCTCCACCTCCCACAGCAGCTCCACCTCCTGCTGCAGCTCCACCTCCCACAACAGCCCTACACACTGCAGGGTGCAATGCAGCCGTGCAGACCCCTGTGTGCTACTGCCAGCGTCAACCAGCACCAGTGTTAGTTGACCCAGTACAGAAAAAGAAATGGAAGCGTAAATCAGGGCGTCCGGTACAGGTCGATGGGGAGACAGCAGGGCCATCCCAAGCGGCAGTGACAGGGACAGAGGATGAGAGTGATGCAGATATAACCATGCGGTCTTTAGCCTTGAAGGAGCTCCGGGATATCCGGAGAGACTTTGGCCGTCAGCAAGGTGAACATGTTATTACCTGGCTGCTCCGCTGCTGGGATAACGGGGCCAGTAGCATTGACTTAGAGGGCAGAGAAGCCAAGCAGCTGGGGTCACTTGCTAAAGAGAGTGGCATTGACAGAGGAATTGGGAGGGAGACACAGAATGTAAGCCTCTGGAGGAGGCTTCTGGATGGTGTGAGGGAAAGGTATCCCTTTAAGGAAGATGTGCCATATCATGCACACAGATGGACCACCATGGAGAAAGCTATCCAGTACCTGAGGGAACTAGCTGTGCTAGAGTTAGTTTATTGTCATGATGGGAGGATAGATCCAGATAGAATCAGGTGCACACGACCCATGTGGCAGAAGTTAATGCAGAATGGACCACCCTCGATAACCGCCGCATTTGCAGTATTCACTTGGGAAAGGGATGAAGACCCAATAGTGGAGGAGGTAGTTCAAAAGTTCCGGGGATGTGAGGACATTGTTTCTTCCCCCATGCGGGCCTGTGTCTCAGCTATAGAGGAGCTGTCCAAAGAGTTTAAACAATTCAGAAAGGAGATGTTCCAGTCCCCACCTGCACAAGCCAGTGTCTCAGCCATTAGGAGGAAGTGTTCCTTTCCTCAAAGACAGAAATATAAAAGGTATCCATCACGCCGTACCCTGTGGTTTTACCTACGTGACCACGGAGAGGACATGAGGAAGTGGGATGGAAAACCTACCTCGCACTTAGAGAAACGAGTATGTGAACTGAAAGGGAAGAAGCACACCAGTAAGGACTCTTCCAAGAAAACTGTTGCTCCCGTAGCCAAACAGAAGCGGAGCAATAATCCATCCCTCCAAGACATGAGTGACTGTGAATCAGGTCACTTTTAGAGGGGCCCTGCCTCCAGCCAGGTGGAGGAAAGGGATAACCGTGTTTATTGGACTGTGTGGATTCGATGGCCTGGCACATCAGAGCCACAGCAGTATAAGGCTCTAGTGGACACGGGTGCACAGTGTACCCTCATGCCATCAAGCTATAAGGGGGTACGACCCATCAGCATTTCTGGTGTGACTGGGGGTTCCCAACAATTGACTGTGTTGGAGGCTGAAATAAGCCTGACTGGGAAGGAGTGGCAAAAGCACCCTATTGTGACTGATTCAGATGCTCCGTGCATCCTTGGCATTGACTATCTCAAGAGAGGGTACTTTAAGGACCCAAAAGGGTACCGATGGGCTTTTGGGATAGCTGCTATAGAGACTGATGAAATTGAGCAGCTGTCTGTCTTGCCTGGTCTTTCAGAGGACCCTTCTGCTGTGGGACTTCTAAAGGTTGCAGATGAACAGGTGCCAATTGCCACTACAACAGTGCACCGGCGGCAGTATCGCACTAACAGAGACTCTTTGCTTCCCATCCAGAAGCTGATTCGTCAGCTGGAGAGCCAAGGGGTGATCAGCAAAACCCGCTCACCCTGTAACAGCCCCATCTGGCCAGTGCGTAAGTCTGATGGGGAATGGAGACTGACAGTGGACTGTCGTGGCCTGAATGAAGTCACGCCACCACTGAGTGCTGCTGTGCCGGACATGCTGGAACTCCAGTACGAGCTGGAGTCAAAGGCAGCCAAGTGGTATGCCACGATTGACATTGCTAATGCCTTTTTCTCCATTCCTTTGGCAGCAGAGTGTAGGCCACAGTTTGCTTTCACCTGGAGGGGCATCCAATACACCTGGAATCAGCTGCCCCAGGGGTGGAAGAACAGTCCTACCATCTGCCATGGACTGATCCAGACTGCACTGGAACAGGGTGCAGCGCCAGAACATCTGCAATACATTGATGACATCATTGTATGGGGCGACACAGCAGACGAAGTTTTTGAGAAAGGGAAAAAGATCATCCAAATCCTCCTGAAAGCTGGTTTTGCCATAAAGCAAAGTAAGGTCAAGGGACCTGCACGAGAGATCCAGTTCTTAGGAATAAAGTGGCAAGATGGCCGTTGCCAGATCCCGATGGACGTGATCAACAAAATCACAGCTATGTCCCCACCAACGAGCAAAAAGGAAACTCAGGCTTTCCTAGGTGTTGTGGGTTTCTGGCGGATGCATATTCCAAATTACAGCCAAATTGTCAACCCTCTCTATGCAGTGACCCGGAAGAAAAACGATTTCAAATGGGGCCCTGAGCAGCGACAAGCCTTTGAACAGATCAAGCAGGAGATCGTGCCTGCAGTAGCCCTTGGACCAGTCCGGACAGGGCCAGAGGTAAAGAATGTACTCTATACTGCAGCCGGGGAGAATGGGCCTACCTGGAGTCTCTGGCAAAAAGAACCAGGGGAGACCCGAGGTCGACCCCTTGGATTTTGGAGCCGGGGATATAGAGGATGTGAGGCCCGCTACACTCCAACTGAAAAAGAGATACTGTCAGCTTATGAGGGAATCCGATCTGCCTCAGAAGTGGTTGGAACTGAAGCACAGCTCCTCCTGGCACCTCGACTGCCAGTGCTGGGCTGGGTGTTCAAAGGCAGAGTCTCTTCTACTCATCATGCCACCGATGCTACATGGAGTAAGTGGGCTGCCCTGATCACACAATGAGCTCGCATAGGAAATCCCAGTCGCCCAGGAATCCTAGAAGTGATCATGGACTGGCCGGAAGGCAAAGACTTTGGAATGTCACCAGAGGAAGAGGTGACACGAGCTGAAGAAGCCCCTTTGTACAACCAGTTGCCAGACAATGAGAAGCAATATGCCCTGTTCACAGATGGGTCCTGCCGTATTGTAGGGAAACATCGTAGGTGGAAAGCCGCTGTGTGGAGTCCTACACGACAAGTTGCAGAGATTGCTGAAGGACAAGGTGAATCCAGTCAATTTGCAGAGGTAAAAGCCATCCAGCTGGCTTTGGACGTTGCTAAACGAGAGAAATGGCCAGTGCTTTACGTCTACACTGACTCCTGGATGGTGGCAAATGCACTGTGGGGGTGGCTGCAGCAATGGAAACAGAGCAACTGGCAGCACCGAGGAAAACCCATCTGGGCTGCAGCATTATGGCAAGACATTGCTTCCCGTCTAGACAACCTGGTCGTCAAAGTGTGTCACGTCGATGCCCACGTACACAGAACTCGAGCTACTGAAGAACATCGATAGAACCAGCAGGTGAATCAAGCTGCTAAGATTGCAGTGGCTCAGGTGGATCTGGACTGGCAACATAAAGGTGAGCTGTTCATGGCTAGGTGGGCCCATGACACCTCGGGCCACCAAGGGAGAGATGCCACGTACAGGTGGGCTCGTGACCGGGGGGTGGACTTGACCATGGACGCTATTGTGCAGGTCATTCATGAATGTGAGACATGTGCTGCCATCAAACAGGCCAAGAGGGTGAAGTCTGTTTGGTATGGGGGGCGATGGCTGAAATATAAATATGGGGAGGCCTGGCAGGTTGACTACATCACACTGCCTAAAACCCGCCAAGGCAAGTGCCATGTGCTCACAATGGTGGAAGCAACCACTGGGTGGCTGGAAACATATCCTGTGCCTCATGCCACTGCCCGGAATACTATCCTGGGCCTTGAAAAGCAAGTCCTGTGGCGACATGGCACCCCAGAGAGGATTGAATCAGACAATGGGACTCATTTCCGAAATAGTCTCGTAGACACTTGGGCCAAAGAGCACGGCATTGAGTGGGTGTATCACATCCCTTATCATGCACCTGCCTCTGGGAAGGTTGAACGGTGCAATGGGCTGTTGAAGACCACCCTGAGGGCAATGGGGGGTGGGACTTTCAAAAATTGGGATACACATTTGGCAAAGGCCACCTGGTTAGTCAACACCAGAGGATCTGCCAACTGTGCTGGCCCAGCTCAATCAAAACTTCTGCGCACTGTGGAAGGAGATAAGGTCCCTGTAGTGCATGTTAAGAACATGCTGGGAAAAACAGTCTGGATTATTCCTGCCTCAGGCAAAGGCAAACCCATCCATGGGGTTGCTTTCGCTCAAGGACCTGGAGGTACTTGGTGGATAATGAGAGAAGATGGGCAAGTCCGATGTGTGCCTCAAGGAGATTTGATTCTGGGCGAAACTAGCCCATGAACTAAATTGTATGATGGACATTAACTGCTGCAAATAACCCTTGTTCTGAGCTCTATGTTGCAGTAATCACTCTGGCAGAGATCACCTGAATCTACAGAGGTCCAGCCTTGCCAGAAGGGCAGTCGTGACCGGACATGAGCTGGTATCGGCGCCCAATGATCCCACGCAACACTTCACGTTTCTGTCCTGAGTGACCACCTGATAGAACCCAAAGCCATGGACTAATGGACATTTTGCCAATATGGTTCATAGACCAAGGGAATGATATCTGTGTGGGATGGGATGGGAAAGGGGAAGCTGGTTCATGTGAATTTATGGATGATATGAAAATAAGCATGACGTAAATGGTATGAAATAAGGGGTGGAGAATGTGCTGGGTTCAGTCAGGAAAGGGCTAACTCCCTTTACTCTGGTTGCCAAGAAACTATGTTGCTGGACAGTAAGTGAAAACATTGATAAGGCCTCAGCTGGTGCTGGAGATGGCTTGTACTGAACTCAAGGTCTTTTGTCCACTTCGGATACTGTAGCTGACCCAGACTAACCAAGGAAGTATTTCATCCCATAGTACGTCATGTTCCGGTCTCTTTGGGTGGGTCTTTGGGTGGGGAAGAGGGTCCGGTAGCCATTACTCTTCCCTTCTCTCTCTCTCCTTTACTCCCTTGCTCGTCTCTCTGGGCAACTTGCTCACCCTCCTGCGTTAGCTGCTTTGCTAACTCCTGTGCTGGCTCATTCGTGTGGGAGCTGGTGGATTGTTTTGGGTTTTCTGGCCGTGTTATCAGTGATAAGGTTTGCTTGGAATGTGCTGCGTAGGCTCCCGGGCTCCGGCCTTCAGGCCGCGGCTCTCGGGCTGCGATCGCTCTCGGGCTGTGGGTCTCGGGCTCTCGGGGTCTGATTTTCATCCCTCAACATCTGGGTGTGCATTGGTCAGTGGATGGTGGGAAATTGTATCATATTGTATCATATTGTATATATTGTACTATATGTTTCATTTTCTACTATTTTAAGTATTTATTAGTAGTAGTACCTGTATGTATTGATTTAGATTTAATTAGTAAATAGTTCTTATCTCAATTTTGCGAGCTTCCTTATTTCTTTTTCCTCCGATTCTTCCCCTCCACTGGAGGAGGGGAGGGGGATTTGTGAGAGCGGCTTCGTGGTATTTTGCTAGCCGGAGTTAAACCACGACAACACTCCAGCATCTCTATGTCCTTTTTGTAGTGAGAGGCCCAAAACCAAACACAGTACTCAAGGTGTGGCCTCACCAGTGCCAAGTATAGGGGCAAAATCACTTCCCTACTCCTACTGACCACACTATTCCTGATATGGACCAGGATGCTTTTGCCTTTCTTGCCCACCTGGGCACACTGCTGACTCATATTCAGCTGGCTGTCAACCAACACCCCCAGGTCCTTTTCTGCCTGACAGTTTTCCAGCCACTCTTCCCCAAGCCTGTAGTGCTGCCTGGGGTTGTTGTGACCTAAATGCAGGACCCGGCACTTGGCCTTGTTGAACCTCATACAACTGACCTCAGCCTATTGATCCAGCCTCTCCAGGTCCCTCTGCAGGGCTCTCCTGCCCTCAAGCACATCAATACTCCCACCCAGCTTAGTGTCATCTTCAAACTTACTGAGGCAGCACTCAA
The DNA here is from genome assembly GCA_027574665.1 of Rhynochetos jubatus. Taxonomy (NCBI): domain Eukaryota; kingdom Metazoa; phylum Chordata; class Aves; order Eurypygiformes; family Rhynochetidae; genus Rhynochetos; species Rhynochetos jubatus. Next base: position 43,227,121 of record CM050690.1, on the reverse strand, counting down.
TCCTCTCATCCAGATCATTGATAAATATGTTAAACAAGACCAGCCCCAAAACTGAGCCCTGAGGGACACCACTTATGACAAGCCACCAACCAGACTTCACTCCATTTACCACAATCCTCTGTGCTCTGCCCTCCAGACAGTTTTTAACCCAGTGAAGAGTATATCTGTCTAAGCCATGAGCCGCCAGCTTCTCCAGGAGAATGCTGTGGGAGACTGTGTCAAAGGCTTTACAAACATCCAGGTAGACAACATCTGCAGCCTTCCCCTCAACCACAGGGTAGGTTATCCAGTCATAGAAGATCAGGTTGGTCAATCACGACTTGCCCTTCCTGAACTCATGATGGCTGGGCCTGATGGTCCTGATTGTCTTGCACTTGCTGTGTGAGCTTGCTCAAGATGAACCACTCCATAATATTCTCCGCTACTGAGGTCAGGCTGACAGGCCTATAGTTCCCCGGATCCTTCTTCCAGCCCTTCTTGTAGATGGGTGTCATGTTGGCAAGTCTCCAGTCTTCTGGGACCTCCCCTGTTAACTGCTGGAAAGAGGCTTGGAAAGCTCATTCAGCAACTCCCTCAGTACTCTTGGATGAATCTTGTCAGGCCCCATAAAATTGTGAGTGTCCAGGTGGTATAGTCGGTCATTACCTGCTTCCTCCTGGATTATGGAGGTGTTTATACTACTGTCTATCCCTGCCTTCCAGTGCAGAGGGCTGATAAATGGTTTGACTATTAAAGACAAAGGCAACATTCACTATCTCAGCCTTTTCCTCATCCTTTGTCACTGTGTTTCCCTCCACATCCAATAAGTGGTGGAGATTCTCTTTTACTCTCTTTTTGTTGTTAATGTATTTGTAGAAATATATTTTGTTGTTTTTCGCAACAGTGGCCAGATGTCACAGATCACATGGTTGTTAATTAGTCCTAGTTTTATATATACAAACTACTTTCAACAAGGTCAACTGTAATATTCCATAAAAGGAAATACATTAGCAGTTATTAAAATGATATCTAGACATGTATATATATATATACATGATAATTGTCTTGATACAGAAGGATGCTAATTGTACACCTAGTTACATGTCATTTTTGCTACTTTCAGACAATACATTAAATATTGTTGAGATAAGAATTATAATACAGTATAGATATGAAAGGAGTAAACCAGAACAAAAACATTCAAATTTCCTAAATAAAAGGATTTGCCACATTATAATTTCATTTTTAAATGTTTCTAAATTATATTGTTCTCTCCCAAGAGTACACTGAGGGAAAATAAGCTTTTTCACTACAGACCCATCATGCACAACATGTCATAACTCAGATAAAAAAGTGTTCTCTGTGAATAATGGATTACTTTTTAGGCATTCATACCCCTCAACAGGCAATAAAGATCTAAAAATGGCCTTTGGAAAATAATATTTTTCTTTAAATAATCCAAACAGTTAGGAAAACTGGTGAACACATTCACTTATTTTTGAACATGTGATTATAAGATATACATAAGATATTTATAAAAAAAGATTGAAATATATATATAACAGGTCACACTAAAAAACTTCATGAAATATTTCTGGTTTGCAATATATTCATTTACAATGCCAGAGAAAATGCTATTAATATGCCACAACTAGCCCACAAGAAACTGTGTTCCATGAATTCAGAATTACCAGGTAGTAATCATAAAAATATAACTGTAGAGAAGCAACATTTTTTTTCTTTCAGATTATGTTCTAACCTCTGTTTTGTAATTCTACAGATTACTCATTTACTATGCTCAGCACACAGCTACAGAGAAATATTTAATTGTATTACATAATTTCTTCCACTTCTATTTGCTGTGTGTTATATATTTAGGAGTAATACCAATATTTATTTGGAAAAGAATGTAGATTAAGAATGATTTACATTTTATTTTACTGAACATTATTTGTAATAGATCATTAAGAAGGAAAAACTCTGATACTTTCAACAATGTGTTTTTAAAATGCCTAACTATTTTACAGTTTGCTTGATTCAGGTTTCTATCCACACAATGAAAGCACTCCAGAAGAACTAATTTACTTTCAGTACCTCTAATTCTGGGGACAAAATATTTTCATGAATTATGTTTCTGTGTTGAACCAAGATTTTCTGCAGTTCCATTAGAGATGTTTTCCAAATCACTATTCCTTCAATAAAAATTGTTGTTTGACTTAGGCTATTATGACTTTAAATAAAGATATTTTCAGGAATAATGTAGATTTTATCAAAAGAAGGAGGTTCTTTTTCTCACTAATTTTAAGCTTCATTAAGTGGTAAAGTGAATTTTGTGCTGATATCAAGTGTCTACATTAACCAGAATTCTTTAGCCACAACTGCAATACTGCCTGGGAAAATAAAAATAGTTCAATTTTTCACAGGACATCTCATCAGTTTTGAGCCATAAGGCCTTCCGTTTGATTTAAGGTGCAGTTGACTCTGCATATGCATCTGGGCTTGGACCTTTCTGTTGTGACTGCAACATGTGAAGTAGTGTCATAACTGCAATTGTTTTATAATGTGGTTCTTTATCCTCAGCATATAAACTCACTCCACCATCACATTAGATGGAGCCAAACACCTGTCAAGTGAGAAGAATGTTCCAATTCAAGCGATCTAAACCGGCTTCAAAATTATGGCCTGGAGGTTAAAGCTTTAATATTCTAATTTTATCTTGCCAAGCTTTTGAACTGACAGTAAGTGCTAAGAAATTTAATACATTAATTTGATACTCATGTATTCTTATTAATAATATGAAGTTCATAAAAAAAGCTTTAATAATTGCCTCCTTTATCTCTATGATCACAAAAAGTAAAATATTGCATCTTATTTGCCTATATCTACATTTCCATCTTTTTCACAAGCGACAGCAAATTAATTCTAAATTATTAAGACCTATTGTCTCCTCTTCGATGTATTATAATTATCATTGAAAGTCCTAAAGACATATCCCTGTTCGTTCAAATTTAGACATGAAATCTGAGACACAGTTAAGTCTGAGGGATATGATTTATACATTTCTGCACTACCAAAGTTTCACCCTTAAGAAGAAGTGCATGTTGACATTTTTACTGCTCCTGATTCCCTTATGGAAACTTCTTATATTTGATAAGGTGACAGGACTTCAGCCTAAGAAACGATAAGAAAAATAACTTTATTCAAGGTTTGCAATCTTAAAAAATTTGCAACAATTTAACTGCCATGAATCAAGGTTTCTTAAAGTGTGAAATATAAATATTAATACTAACTTCATATTTAACTTAGAAAAGACACTACTGCAAGAGAAGGCAGAAATAGATTAGATTTGTCTTGTTTAGATTTTACTTTAAGAATATGAGTTTGTTCTCAGAAAATGTTAACTTGTTTAAACTACTTTACTGCATGGAAACTACTTGTACTTTTACAGTAAAAATAACCAAGTCAAATGTATAGTTTTATTACTTCCAATAAAAGTGATTTATTATTTAGCTAACTAAATTAAATGAAAGGATGACAAAATTACATGATTTAGATCACACTTTAATCTACTACTGATTTGAAAAGGCAAGAAAACATCCTTTGAAAGGAAACTTTGTCTCAAAATGGAATTTTGTTGTTAATATTCACTCAAATAAATAGACTATTTCTGTGTAATCTTATTTTCTTTTAGATTAAGATCTAGTAGTTGACCCTATATTTTTATGATGTCACTGAGAAAACTGCCTAGTTTAAAAAGTAACAGACTCTGGACTGGGTGATCTTTATATATTAAATTCAGAAGTAGTTCAGCCTGTTAAAGCTGTAGATTATCCATTTATCCACAAGAATAGAATAAAAGAATAAGACTCTATGCTGCATCAGTGGTCCTAAGGCTGCAATTGATTCACATAATCTAATGACCATTTCTATGTTCATAGAATACAAAATAGCATAGAACTTTATTCTTCCCAGTATCTAGTACCTTGAAAGATTTTCTTGTGTGCATTTTCTTGTAGTCATTTGTGAAACACAGGTCTTTTTCATATAACAAGGATGTATAATTGGAGTTGTAAAACTTTCTTCTAGTTTTATTAATGGATGGATAGACATATGAAAAAAAACCACAGAATAGTATCTAGGTTAACAAAAGACATAAGATTTCACATTAAAGATGTGAAGATTTTTATTTCTTAGTACTTAATATGCAGCAGTAATATAAAGTCTCAGGTTACCAAAAAAAAAAAAAAAAAGAAAGAAAAAAAATTATCATGGTTTATTAAAGCTGACTGGCCAAACAGCAGGAGGTCAGAAGTACTGAGCCACCAGTCATTCTCTGAACTGCAGCTTACAACCATTGGACCTTTCATTATTCAGAACTGTTCTAACATCTAGAATCATGTGATGACCACTCCTATTGTCTTTGCTCAGAGTATAGAACTAAAAATTAAAAATAAACTTATTTCAGACACAAATTCCTAGTCAAGGACTGCTATATAAGAATTACCAGAGTGTTGCTAAGCTCAACAGAAGTCATGATGTAACTTATTAGAGTTCCATAAAAATTGCTTATTCAGGAAACATTGACAGGATACAGTGACCTCTTAAATCTATCAGCCTTCCCTGTAGTCAGGAAAAGAAAAACCTTTACAAATTTGCTATACAATGGTGGGAGGAAGAAGGAAAAATCCTGGAAAAATACTGACAAATAGTTGACAAATAGATCACTGAAATTTGGAAAGCTGACAATATCAAACATTACTCAGTGACTCATGTTCAACTAAACGAAAATAATCATCCAAATTTCAAGATCGATAGGAACTGAGGATTTCTGGGAAATAGACACGGAGCATTTATAAATTAACTGCTCTGTTCATATGATATGAAGTTGATCTGTAAATACAGAATAAATCTGATGCCTCTGTGATTCTGACTTCTTACATATAAAATCAATCATTGACATAAAATCTTGGGAATTCACCAAGAAAACCAGGAAGATATTTCTCAAATTTTGTTAAACATACACTGAAGGTTATTATTTTAACAGTTAAATCTAAAATGATAATTTCTGATCAAAGCAATAGATCTACACCAACTTACCACTTCACTACAATGTCCTCACAGCGCATTCAGTGACTGGAGGATTAAAAGTATAAGACTCTTCAAGATTTCCCTGAAAGAGAAAATGCAGCAACATGTTTTATTTGCATATCTACAGTAACACTAATGAATTCTGAAGAGTTCAAGAAACAGAAGTCAGTACAGTGACAGTAAATAACTTCTGCAATCTGCTGTCCTTGAAAGACAGCAAAACCAAGTGGAATTTCTAGAGCAACTCTGATGTAAAACAGTCTAGATGATAAATGGCCATATATTAAATGATTTGAATAAGTTATTTTCATTTAAAGTGTTCATGAAACAGTAATTGTGTTTTCAACTATAAGGTCTTAATTATAAACACCTTCTTGCCATGTCACTGTGCTAGACTAACTGGTCTTCAATGTACCATTTTTGTGGAAAAAATGTTATTTCATAACTGAACTTATGCTTCTAGCTTATTAAGTACACCAGATGTATTATCAAAACCTGCAGTACTTGCACAGTCAGTATCTTAATCAGTAAAGTATCTTAGCAGGTCATGAAAACAGAAATGTAGCCTTGTTGATAGTAAAACTATCAGTTCAAGTATCAGAAACCAGTGTTACTCTTTACCATATGGATGTCAATTCTGGCTCGACTATTTAACCCCTTCTCACTAGAAGTCAGGCTTATAGAAGTTCTATTAACTACCAGGCCAACACGGAACAGTGTCAAGTACACAGTAAATACAGGAATAACCTTTACAACATATATTTGAATGTCAGTGTAGGAAGTTACAATTAAAAAGCACATTTCCATTTAGTTTTGCACATCTTCATACTTCTCTTTGGATGGGTTTAATTATCCCCTAGCTCCTCACTGGTCTGATTTCATATTATTTGTAGCTTGGGAAGAAAAGATGATTGGTTTTGTGACAAGAGCATTTCTATCATGTAAAGATATTACTTTTTAAACTGACTTTTTCTTTTGTTTATTCTTCATCCTATTCACACCTTTCTCCCTTTCTGCTTTTGTGGAATGCCTTGGCCTATTGACCCTTCAGGCAAACAGCCTATTTTGCTTGCCAAATAATCTTAAGTTGATTCATCACCTGCATAGTCTAGACCAATGATAGTCTATTTTTTCTTCCATAAAAAAATGTTTGCTTAAGGGGTGAAAAAGAAAATCAAAACACTTCAAATCCCAACTGTTTTCTCGTTATTATATTAAGTAGGAAAATTCTGCTTCTTTGTGGGGCTGAGGCTGACATTTTCATGTTGTTTGTTGTTTCGCTAATGTCATGATCATAGAACCTCTTCTCTACAAAATGATAGTTTTGTCCTTTCTTCCCTCTTGTTTTCTAGTTCTAACTTGCCTACTTGTTTTTTCACATATCCACCTTTCTGTTCTTGAATTTCATGTACCTTAATACTCCTTATGCTCCCGTCCTCCCACTGTCTTCCATTAAAATCTGATTGTTCCATTTTTTCACTCTTCCTCCCTTAGTGAATAACAGCTGACTTAGCCTGACCAGAGTTACTCTACTCCTCATCCTTCTTGTACTATCCTTCATGGACCTTGGTAACATCTTCACTTTCAGTACTTTCTTGTCTCTTCTTTTGCCTCTTGTATACATGTTCCACTTAACATACAACCATGAACAGTACAACAAAAGCAGCATATCTCAGTCTGCATGCTTCTAGTCTGCAGGTCTTGTAGACTTTATACTTTCAGACTCCTCTATTTGTTCTAAAAACACCTTCCCAATAATATAACTGAAACGTATATTGTGACAGTAAGCATGAGGTAAAAATGCAGATTCACAGAGACTGTAAGCTCTTTATCTTTTGATCCCCTCTTATGTGCAGTGGGCATTCAAATCATGTGCTAAATATGCAAGGTGTCCTCAAAAGTTAATTGCTCACTATTGAAAAGATAACCTTAAATTAAGACAAATAATAATAAAAGAAACCTTTCCTGTTATCCAGAAATACAATAACCATAACTACACCTGCCAAGTATTTTGTATTCTCATTAGAAGCACTTTTGTTATTCCATTGAATATGATTGTTCTCTGCAATGGTTTTCATATTCAATGTTCACGTCCTAGAAGCTTGAGATCACACCATATCAACAAGCAGTAAGTCAGACAAAAACTATCAGGGTGATTGTATGTATAAACAAGGTGCTCTTGGCAAAACTCAGATATGAAAAGGAAGTATATGAAAGGTGGAAAAAGGGACAGATAACCTGGGAGGACTACAGAGACACTGTCTAAGCATGGAGACGCCGTTATGAAAATCAAAGCCCAGGAACAGAATGTGGTGAAGGATGCCAAAGGCAACAAGAATGGCCTCTATATCAACAAGTAAAGGAACACTAGGGAAATCATGGGCTGCTGAATGTGGCAGGGGTGTTGCTGAAACAGGATATGGAAAAGGCTGTGATACTGAATGCCTTCTTTGCCTTGGTCTTCAGTAGTAAGACCACACTTCAGATCAGGGGAAAATTTGGTGATACTGGTCCATCAGTCCTTATCTCCATACCTGGGAACGTGATGGAGTAGCTAATCCTGGAAACCATTGTCAGGAAGTTGACCAACAAGAAAAACACCAGGAGCAGTCAGTGTGGATTCATCAAGGGTATTCAAGCTTGACCACCCTGATAACCTTCTATGGAGAAATTACAGGTTTGGTAAACAAGAGGAGAAAGGTGGATACTGCCTTCCTAGACTTCCACAGGGCTTTTAACACTGTCCATAGTAACACACTCACAGTGACGATGACAAAGTATGGGATGGATGAGCAGACAGTGAGGTCGACTGAAAACTATCTAAATGGCTAAGTTCAGAGCATTTTGATCAGCTGTGCAAAGTCTACTTGGAAGCCAGTAACTAGCTGAGTGCCGAGGGTCAATACTTGCTAATATTACAATCAATGTCTCCATTAATGATCTAGAGGATAGGGCAGAGTGTTGCCTCAGCAATTCTGCAGAGTGGCTGATACACCAGAGATTTGTGCTGCCATCCAAAATGACCTTGAGAGGCTGTAGAAATGGGTTGACAGCAATCTCATGAAGTTCAACAAGTGGAAGTGAAAAGTGGCTTTGCACAAATGGCTCTGGGGTTGGTTTCTTGTGGACAATGAATTGAACATGAGACAGCAATGTGCATTTGCCACAAAGGAGGTCAACACCTTCCAGGGCTGCAGGATGAGGATTGTTGCCAGCAGATCAAGGGAGGTAATTTTTTCCTTTTATTGAGCACTGGTGAGGACACACCTAGAGTATTGTGTCCAATTCTGGGCTCCTCAGTACAAAAGAGACGTGGACATACTACAGAGAAACAATGTAGCGCTATGAAGGGACAGTTTAAAGAATATGTAGTCAGACTCTATTCTTCAGTGTCCAGTGACAGGAGAAGAGGCAATGCAAAAAGGAAACATAAAAGGGTCTGTCTGAACATTGGGAAACAGCTTTTTACTGTGAAGGTGACTGAACACTGGAGCACTTTTCCCAGAAATGGCTGTGGAATCTCCATCTTTGGAAATACTGAAAAGCTATCTGAACATGGTCCTGGGATACCTGCTCTAAGTAGCTCTGCTTAGGCTCAACCGTCCTATGATTGTGTGATATTTTATTCATGGCACTTAGAGCATGTGTTTTCACCCACCAAGGCAGACTGAGTGATAACCACCTTCCACCTTTTTCTACATCTCATTGTTGATATTCAGAACTCACAATATTCCTAATTATTTAGGAAAAAAATAAAAAGACTGTTATGTGATCTCATAACAAGGTCTCTCAAATGTGCACTGGACTTTGGGTGATGAACACTAAATCTAACAACTAAGTTTTAATTTGAGGTATTCTATAGGAAATCTGCTATTCCTACGCATGGTAAATCGTGTTTATATATATGAGGGTTTTTTAAGTACTTTTTAACAGGCTGCATTTTTATCCAGACAGCCTAACCATAATGAATTCCTTCCCTTTTCCATATCTGGGAACAAACATAGGAGGAAGTCATACTGAGCTGACAAACATTTATCCCACCCCTATTTTTGCTCATGTTACATGCTTTATCTGCATAAGCAAGTACAAGATGGCTTGAAAAAAAACCCCATGTTATTAATTAATAATTACTAATTATTAATTATATGTTTTGATCATCTACCAAAATCTTGGAAGTCTGGGGAGGTCCCTGCTGACTGGAAGCTAGCCAATGTTACTCCAGTTTACAATGAAGGTGTGAGGGAAGACCCAGGGAGCTACAGAACTGTTAGTTTAACCTCAGTTTCTGGAAAAGTTATTTGAGATCATATTGAGTAACATTGAAAGACATTTAAACAACATTGCAAGCATTAGGCACAGTGTCTTAGCTTTGCACTGGCTAGTCTATGTTTTGCTTCACCCCATAACACATCAAGCTGCATAGGTAGTGCCAGCCCAGGACCTGCGGCATGGCAGGACCGGCGGGGAGGGGGTGGGGATGTGGGTGGAAAGGCTTGTGGTTGGGCAGGACCCTGGGAAGGGGAAGGGTCTGAGGCAGCTTCCGGCCGAGGGGGCTGGGGGTTTGTTTGTGGTGGGACCTCGTGGTGAGTGGTTGGTGCTCCGGGCAGAGCCAGCGTCTTGCTGGGCAGATCGGTCTGGGAGTCGGGGTTTGAAAGGTTTTTTCTCTCTCTCTTACCCTCTCGGCCCCCGGGCGGTTTCGTGGGGGGTTTGCTCCCTTCGGGTGGGGTTTTCTTTCCTTTTTTCCCTTCTTGGGGTGGGATCTTGTATCATTTGTTCTACCTTCTTCCTCCATTCCTTAAATTACTCATTAGCACCAGCATTGTTAGTAACTCCCTAAGTTTCATTTATATAATTAAATAGTTCTTATCTCAACTCCTACAGGCTTTTCCTGGTTTGCTCCTCCAGCCCTTCCTCACCGGGAGGAGGTGGGGGGGCGGGGGGGCCAGGGTGGTAGAGCAGACCTGTCAAACTACGACACACAGTCAACATGGGTTCACAAAGGGAAAGTCCTGTTAAAATAGTTTGGTATCATTCCATGATAAGGTCACATATCTAGTAGATGAAGGAAAGGTGATGGATGTAGGTTTTTCTGGATTTTAGTAAGGCTTTTGATACTGTCTTTCATAGTATCCCTCTGGAAAATTCCTCCAACTGTGTAATGAGCAGGTTCACAGTGTTTTGCATGAAGAACTGGCTGAAGGTTAGGGCTCAAAAGGTTGTAGTGAATAGGGCTACACCTGACTGGAGAATGGTCACCAGCAGTGTTCTTCAGGACTCAATTTTAGGGCCGGTTCTGTTAAATATATTCATTAACAATCTGGACAAGGAGTTGAATGTACCACTGGCAAGTTAGCTGATGATTCCAAACTGTGAGGTGCTGTTGACTCTCTTGAGGGACATGAGGCCTTGCAGAGGGTTCTAGATATATTGGAGCCTTGGACTATGATTAATGGGATGAAATTTAACAAATCAAAATGCCAGACTCCGCACCTAGGATGGAGTAACAATAGGCATAAGGGGTGGTAGTTGAAGGTAGGCTCAAAAGGAGTCAGCTGTGTGCCCTGGCAGCCAAGAGCAACCCACATCCTGGGGTGAATTAAATAAAGTGTAACCAGACATTCAAAAGAGATGATTATCCTGCTGGATTCAGCTTTGGTGTTGTCTCACCTGGAGTTCTGTGTGCAGTTCTGGGCTACACAGTTTAAGAAGGGTGTGGAAGTTCTTTAATACATTTGGAGCAGGTCAACAAAGCTGGTGAAAGAGCTGGAAGGCATGTCTTATGAGGAGTAGCTTAGGACTTCAAGTTTGTCTAGTTTTGAGAAAAGGAGGCTGAAGGGTGACCTCAATGCTCACTACAGAGCTAATTTCTTCTCCCTGGGATCCTGTGATAGGAAACATGGGTACCATTCAAAGTTCTGTCAGGTGAGGTTCAGACTTGACACTAGGAAGCATTTCTTTACCTAGAGGATGGCCAAACACCGCAACAGTCTTCCTAGAGAGATGGCCAATGCCCCAAGGCTGTCAGAGTTTGAGAGGCATTTGGATCATATCCTTAATAACATGCTTTAGCTTTTGGCTAGCCCTGAAGAGGTCAGGCAATTGTATTGGATGATCATTGCAGGTCCCTTCCAGGTATTCTATTCTATAGGAGCAATAGTGGGCTCTCAGTGTTGGTCATTTTCCTCACAAGCCTGAATTATCATCAGCATTTCAGTAAATCTGAAGAAGAACAGTCTTTTTTCCCTCTGCAGGGACTCTGTCACATCAGACAGAACACAGGCTGTTCCTATGTCACAGAGGGCTTGGTGATGTGGTCAGCTTAGGAAGGTTAAATAAAAGGCTGTGCAGTGTGCCAGCCTAGGCTAGAAGAAAGCTGCTGGGTGATCGAAGGCTGAGGTAAGAGAACAGGGAAAGGGGCAGGGAAGGCAATAGTAGGGCTACAGGCGAGAAGGGAGGGACTGCCTGTGACTGACCCTCCTTTGTTTTCAGGGTCAGTGACACCAAAAAGGAGATGACCAGACCATGGCACACTCGTGTCCTCAGTCACTGTCATGGTTTAAGCCCAGACAGCAACTAAGCCCTACACAGCTGCTCACTCACACTCTCTGTGGTGGGATGGGAGAGACTCTCAGTAAAGTGAAAAAACTCGTGGGTTGAGATAAAGAGAGTTTAACAGGTAAAGTAAAAGCCAAACACACAAGAAAAGCAAAATAAGGGATTCATTCATTGCTTCCCATCAGCAAGCAGGTGTCCATCCATCTCCATGAAAGCAGGGCTCCATCACACATAATGGTTACTTGGGAAGACAAACTCCATAACTCCAGATGTTCTCCCCTTCCTCCTTCTTCCCCCAGCTTTTTATGTTAAGCATGATGACATCATATGGTATGGAATGTCCCTTTGATCAGTTGTGGCCAGCTGTTCCTGCTATGTACCCTCTGAAATTTTTGTGTACCCCCAGCCGACTTGCTGGTGGGGGTAGTGTGAGAAGAAAATTCCTTGATTCTGTGTAAGCACTGCTCAGCAGTAACTAAACCAGCCCTGTGTTATCAACACTGTTTCCAGCACAAATCCATAGTCCCATACTAGCCACTATGAAGAAAATTAACTCTTTCCCGACCAAAGCCAGCACAGCCAGTCAGCCAGAGAGATTTCCAGCTTTCTAGAAGGATATCAACATAAAGATAAGGACTCAAAATAACATCTGGTGGGCACTATTTTGAAGCTACCAGTGGCTGACACAAACCCCAGAAACATAGAGGCCATGTTGCAGGCAGCATCAGGCTGGCATTAGCTCATATCACCATGCAGTTGTTGACATGGCCAGCCCAGGATGGTTGTCTCCTGGCTTCCAGGAAGATGTGGGACTGACAGTCTTGGTCTGAGGCTGGATGAGCCTTGGGCAGGAATTGCTTATGATGACCAGGAGTGCCAATTCCCACTGTTCGTTGATACTGTCATGTTTTTCACAGCCCCAGGCCCAGACAGGGGCAAAACTGTACCTTGGTGCACTCTCATCCCCTCCTTCCTCAGCCACTCAGTCAGAAGCTTCTGCAGTTTTCTACAAATTCATTGACTTAAGGACAAGTACACAGAGCCCCACCAGGACCGCAGAGGCAGCTGGAAGCTCTTCACAGCCATGGACAAGGGAAATCTGTGACACCTGCCTTCTCTATCTGAAAGTTTTAAAAAAAGTTTCTCATTTATGAACTCATTGACAGATTCTTCTGGCTTATGTGTTGGGATTTTGATGTTTTGTTGTGGTTTTTTTTCCGAAACCCTTTGGGCCTTTCCTTATGTAACAAGAGCTAGGATTAATTAAAGCTGGCAGCATGCATATATCAATGATAAACCGTGTCCTAATGCCCCTTTGTTTCACTTCCATACTTGACATCTGAGATTCCCCTTCCCTCCAGTCTTAAATCTCACTTGTTTAATTCATTGATTCTTCAATCTGATATCAGTTGATGAACAGACACGGTTTCATCTTCATGAACTTTGCAACCTTTTATAGGCTATTACCAAAGAGATAACAAAATTACTTCAAAATGTGATGCAATCATCTGAATGTCAAACTGTAAGCAGGATAAAAATACAATGTAATTATGTAATCAAATAACTGTAAATTTCTTCTGAATTATCACTTAAAATGTACGTGCTTTATTTCCTTTTCATACAGGAAACAGTATTGCACGTAAGTATTGATTAATCACATTATTTTTTTTTCTTACAAGGTGGATATTTTTGTTTCAGTTAAATATAATTGGAAAAGAAAATTAATTAAGGTTATGATTCTAAGACACATGCTTAGTTAAGCTATCTGTCTCTAAAAGTAGGAAAAACTAAAACTCCAGTATTTCTGTTAGGTTAATACAATTACTCTTTTCATGGAATTATAAAATATTTAGGTTTATACAAAAAGTGTGAACTTGATAACATGAACCTATTCATATATAACTTCCTCATTAAAAAAAAAAAATCCACTTTAATTTTGCACAGGAATAACAGACATATACCCTTCTTATCACAGAATCACTAAGGTTGGAAAACACCTATAAGATGTCTGGACCTTGTGGCAGATGATTAGCAAAGAAGTAGCATCTTTTGTCAGACAAATTGCTCTGGGTGGCAGGTGGAAGTTTTTTCCTCCCTGCTTTCTGCTCCTGAGCTCAGGGAGGGAGCTCTTCTCAGTGAGCTCTTCTCAGTGGTGCCCAGTGACAGGACTAGGGGCAATGGCTGTAAACTGGAAAACTGAAGGTTCAAACTGAACATGAGGAAACTCTTCTTCCCTGTGAGGGTGACAGAGCACTGGGACAGGCTGCCCAGAGAGGTGGTGGAGTCTTCTTCCCTGGACACTTTCAAAAGCTGACTGGATTTGTTCCTGTGTGATCTGCTCTAGGTGATCCTGCTCTGGCAGGGGGGTTGGACTAGATGATCTCTAGAGGTCCCTTCCAACCCCTAACACTCTGTGAATCTGAATCTGTGAGGGGATTTTCTCCCTTCGCTTTTTTGTTATTATTATTTGGCTCGGGTTTTTGGATTTATTGTTTTTGCCTTGCTGTCCTGGAACCTGGCAGTGTCATTCCATGAGTAGTGAGATCCTGTATAATTTGTTCTATTTTTCTGTTCTTTTAATTACTTATTAGCAATAGTATTGTTAGTAAGTCCATAAGTTTCTTTTATATAGTTACATAGTTCTCATCTCAACTTTTTATGAGTCCCCCTTGTTTTTCCTCTGACCCTTCCTCACTGGGAGTGGGGTGGAGGGTGGAGTGGTAGAGTGAATAGTGGTGCTTAATTGCTCAACAGGGATAAACCATGACACCAAGAAGAGAATGGTGGATTACAGTGCTATAAATAACAAGATGATGATATAGCAACACATGCTGAAAGGATCAATAGGCTGGTCCCTGCTTCAGAAGAAAATTACTTATAAAATGCTTGTGATATTTTTTACAAGAATATTGTCTTCCCAAAAAACCCCTCTCTTTTCTCCAGAACATTTATTTCATGCCCCTAAGCATGGTATATATGAAAGTGAATGACACAGCCCCCAAACCCTTGTTTTTAAGTCTGGGTTACACAGTGTTGCAGTCTCTGGAGGAAAAAGACATGGACTGTGCTGAGTGGCTACCAGTGCATTTTGGAGATAGACTGTTCTGTTAGACTCTAGGTGTGACCATGGCCAGGCCTCTATCAGGTTTGTCACAGGTAAATGGACATGACATGTCACTGACATGCCATGTAAATAAATTAATTGAAGAACACAGTGAAAGCATGTGATAAATCTTACTCATTTCATTTTGACCTCATTAGGGCTAATTCTCTTGTGGGTGTCCTTTAGTCTTCTTCATAATCACTTTTGTATTAAAATGATGGAAATTGACACTTATTGTATTTCATGACTTAAGTATGCAAAACTAACAGTTATCAGAGAAAAAGAGATTATGTCCTCCTGTCATGTTAGTCTGCCCTTATCACTGTTACTTCTCTGACACACAGTCAGTGAGTCTAGAGAGCTCAGCACAGATACTTAAAAAAGAAGTATCATTTTTTGCAGGTTTGTCTCTTAGATGACAGTCTGATGAATGTGACACCAGCATAAGGAAAGGGGAAGAAGCGCATGATTTGGGACTTTTCTTTCGATATTAACTAGACTATGGATTGTTTTTTCCATATTGTCAAAAACCATTCTTGGGTATTTGGATGTCATGGCTAGGGACAGACAAGATAGCTCATTAGGAACTGAACAACCTATCAGGCCAAATGAGATTGTAGCCAAGCCAATTTTTTCCAAGGTAATCTCCTTAAACTGTGTGATTTTGCACATGGATATTGCACAGGGTAGCAGATGAGGTCCCAGATGGACTTAGGAGTCATGAACAGGAAACCACTTGTATTCTCTAGAAAAGACACATCTACACCCAAACAAAAAGTAGTAAGAAGAAAAGGAATCAAGTAACTCTCACTTATAGTAAACATGGCACATTCAACTGTTATGCTGAGATATCCTAGATCTTACTAAATACATTTATATGCTGGAAACCATTTAATTTCAACAACATAACACTGTTTATTACATTAGTTTGTTCAAAGAAGGTGCAACAAAGCTGGTGAAGTGTCTAGAGCACAAATCCTATGAGGGGTGGCTGAAGGATGTGGGGTTGTTTAGCCTGGAGAAGCAGTGGCTGAGGGGAGACCTTATCACTCTCCACAGCTACCTGAAAGGAGGTTATAACGAGGTGAGTGTCAGTCTCTTCCCCAGGTAACAAGTGATAGGAAAAGAGGAAAGGGTCCCAAGTTCCTCCAATGGGGGGAGATTAGATTGGATATTAGGAAAAAATTTGCACCAAAAGTGTTGTCAAGAACTGGAAGAGGCTGCCCAGGGAAGTGGTTGAGACACCATCCCTGGAGATATTTAAGACACACTTCGATGTCATGCTTAAGGTCATGGTTTAGTGGTGTACTCTCCCATGCTAGGTTAAAGGCTGGACTTGATGATATTAAAAGTCTTTTCCAACCTAACCTATGCTTTGATGTTATGTTTAACTATTTTCCTATTTAGACTATAAAAATAACATAGAAAACCTCCAAAAATGGAAGCACTGAAAGAAAAAGAGAATATTGCTTTCATTACAAGCAGGGTAATGGAACTAGAATTTGAATCATCTCCAGAGTGGAGAATTAGAATTAGAATAAATGTCAGAGAAAAGGCTCAACACTTCTACCATTTCACTAAGAAAATGTTTAAAGGTAAGAAAGACTGTATAAACTTTGTTATATATCTAGAATTCTCCTTTCAGAGTGATTTTTTTTTTTTTCCCCACAGAATTGGAAAATGTTATTTATATTTAGCAAATATATTTGGAAAAGAGTTTATACTGTCCAAAGTTGCTTGCCTATTAAGAGTGAATTTTCCTTGCTGACACAATGCTCGCCATTAACAATATCTGAAAATAATTCTCAAGATGTGTGAGTACACAGAGTCTTTACTGGCATCTTCAGAAAGATGATGAACATAGAAGTAAGATGCACCATAAAGACTGCAAAAAATATGTATTGCAAAAATACATTTTATAGTGCAATATTCCTTATCTAACCATTTGCTTTTCATAGAATCATAAAATCCTAGAATAGTTTGGGTTGGAAGGGACCTTCAAGATCCCCTAGTTCCAACCCCACTGCCATGGGCAGGGACACCCTCCATTAGACCAGGTTGCTCAAAGCCTCATCCAGCCTGGCCTTGAACAATTCCAGGGATGGGGCATCCACAGCTTCTCTGGGCAACCTGTTCCAGTGCTTGACCACCCTCTCCATGAAGAACTTCTTCCTGATATCTAATCTAAATCTCCCCACTTTCAGTTTAGACCCGTTACCCTTGTTCTGTCACTACAGACCCTTGTAAAAAGTACACTACCCCCCCAGCAGCTTCCTTGTAGGCTCATGGTTTTCTTCAAGAACACCATGAGATGAGCCTTTGGTTCCAAAGAGTTACATCCAAGAGGAGGAATAATATCTGTCCTTCAAATTATAATATGTAAGTGTGAACAAGTATATAAAAATCAGGAATTTTACCAAAACCCAATAAATTTTAATTTAATTTCCTTGTAAATCTGAGGTCTAGTTTAGCTTAATCTGTTTTCTTAGAGAACAAGAATGCAAAGTTCTGGAAAAATGCCAGATAAACCAGAGAGAAAGAAATTTGGTCCAAAGTGGCCAGAGAGTGTTTCATGTTTCTAGACATAGTGGGAAAGAAAATTATAATGTAGATGTGCAAGGACACTGAACTAGTGTCTTGGGTTTGTGTGAGGGGGTGGGGTTAGTAGCGGGGAAGGGACCACAGGGATGATTCTTGTGAGAAGCTGCTAGAAGCTTCCTGGGCTCCAAGTCAGTCCTGCTGCTGACCATGGCAAGGCCAGTTAGTGCCTCTGTCAATACATATTTATAAAGGGAAAACAAAAAGAGAACCAGCAGCAGAAGCAGAAACAGTGGGGAAAGGAGTCGAAGGAAAGAGGTATGGGATGTGAGACAGACAACAAGGCACACACCAGAAGTCAGTGCAGAAAGGTGGGGAGGAGGTATGTTGGCACAGAAGTTTCCCAGCAGCCCATGGTGAACAGAGACCAATCACAGGGGAGAAAAGACCCATCTGCAGGCCAAGGAGGACCCCATGGTAGAGCAGGTGGCTGCACTTGAAGAAGCCCATGACTCTGTGGGAAGTCTGTGCTGGAGGAGTCTGCTCCTGAAAGAGCATACTCCATGGAAGGGACTCCGTTCATGAAGAAAACTGCATCTCATGGGAAAGACTTATGTCAGAGAAGTTAATGGAGTACTATTTTCCATGGGAGGGACCCCACACTGGAGCAGGGGAAGAGTGTGAGAAGTCATCCCTGCCTGAGGAGGAAGAAGCAGCAGAAACAATGTGTGGAGAAGTGACTTTAACCCCCATTCTCCACCCGTCTGCGTTGCTGAGGGGGAGGAGGTAGAGAAATCGGGACCAAAGTTAGCCCAGGAAGAAGGGAGAGGTGGGGGAAGGTTTTTAAGGTCTGGTTTGTTTAGTCTCTCATTGTACTACCCTGATTTGATTGGTAACTAATTAAATTGATTTTTCTTCCCCATGCTGAGTCTCTTTTGCCCATGACCATAACTGGTGAGTGATCCCTTGCTGCCCTTGTCTTGATTCACGAGTCTTTCCTCATATTTTCTCCTCCCCATCCTACTGGGGGGAAGAAGTGAGCAAGTATTGCATCGTCCTTGGTTGCCAGCTGAGCCTAAACCATGACAATTAGGTTCATTTAGGTTTTTATATCTAATGTGTTTTATATGAATACAATATATTTTGCCCTTAAATATGTTACTCTGAATAATTTCCTGATCCCACATTCTTGGTCAGTCAAGGCCATTCAAGGTCACCTGTGTATTAGTTCAGTAAGCTGGCAGCAGATGATGAAGCTAAGAGTCCTATTTGCATTTGGAGAAGCTAAGACCTTTCACTTGCCTAATCTCGTTTTCACCAACAGTCTGAAACTGTCTCTCTTAGGGTATGGCACAAGCAGGCAGCTTTCCAGGAATGACTTTACAGCCAAGTAAATCAGTGTTTCTCCTCCTGTAAAGTCATTCTCAGTAGTCATGCTATTTAGAGGCAGCACAACGAAGAATAATATCAAGAAACATGGCATTGCCCCGGTGGGAATGTAGTAGTACAGGAAGCAAAATAGAAGGGTTTCAGGCTGTTATTTGGTAGAGATTTAGCTCTAGTAAACAGGGCCCTATGGAAAGATAAAGTAAAAATGTGTTTAACCCTTTTTTACCTATTAGAATAACATCAGACTTGTTTTACCTGGTATTTGACAGGGTTTGCCAATTTCTATTCCAATGCTATTGCAAATCTAAGCTGTAAAAAGAGCTCCTAAATCATAGGAAAAAAAAATTACTAGGGCAGATAATACTGTTATCCTCTTTTAATATCTGTTGATAATAATAATATAAATGTTAGCATTTGTTCTTCAGGAAACAGAAGTTTCTGGCAGACTTACCATGGGCTGAGACAAAAGCAGCAGCCAGGGCTGACACAGGATGTCAAAACCTGGGCCAGCCCTTACAGCACAGACATATTTTAAGGGACAAGCCACAAGTGATTGTAATGTAAGCCTGGACAATGCCCTGAGAGAGAGATACAGAAGTCCCAAAATAAAAGTCACAGAGAGGGGCCTGGTGTGACTTCTCTTCAACCACTCCTGGAACTGAGGCAAGAGAAGGTTCCAGAAGTCCAGGAACTGGTGATCTCTCTGTCTTTTTTCCTCTCTATCTATCTTTCTCCTTTCTCTTAAAAGCCAAGCAACACACGGCCTACCTTGATTTCCTGTAAAGCTGTACAGCTTAGATAGACATAACTGTGAGAGGGCCAAAGTTTACAGAATATTTGTTTTATAGAAATCTCCCATTAAATCTGATGCTTATGTATGGACCTTTAGTGTTATCTCACCTTAACCCACACCAAGAGGATTTGTGAATCTTAGTCACTCATCCCTCCCCACAGGTGGGACACAACACAGATGCAGGCCTCAGCCTCTGCCTGTGGTCACTGATGTCAGCCCAGAGTTCTCCCCACCTCCTGCTGCCCCTGACAGGCCCAGGCTACATCTGTCCTGCCCAGCCCCTTGTTGTACTGTTGCAGGACGGACCCAGAGTCCCCCCTCCCTATCCTCTTTTCTCTTTTCCCCCTGACAGGGGCTGCACCCCACAGGGATTTCTCTGCCCAATCTGGTGTGTCCCCAGCTCCCAGCTTGTCCACCTAGGACCTGGCCCTAATGACAAGCCATGGTGCACAGGTCCCACAGCTGTGCCAGAGCCCCACAACACCCTCAGCTGGCTGCCATGAAGCCAGGACTCACAGCACTGCTACAGGCCACAGTCAGCCAACACAGGGCCTTGGCCCACATCTGTGTGAATGTTTTCCCCCATGACTCCCTTAAAGCCAGGTGCAATGAGGCCTGGCCAGGGGCCTGGGGCTGTGCACACAGATACAGCTGAGTTGAAGTTCATCCATCTCATCTTTCCCCCTGGTCCCCGCCACCAGGAATGTGGTGATCTACTCCTGTGTGACCTACTCCAGGTGATCCTGCTCTGGCAGGGGGTTGGACTAGATGATCTCTAGAGGTCCCTTCCAACCCTTACCACTCTGTGAATCTCTGGGCTGAAATGTCTGCCTCCATCCCTGCCACCTCTGGCTTCACCTTAGATTGATATCCCTGCCCTGGATCTGTGACATCACAGTCCCCTGCTCCTGTCCAAACCCCACTCCAGTCCAGAACAAGTTGAATTTAAACTGCTGTTCATTCTTTGTTGAGGTGGAACAAGTCCAAGTTTCCTTCTTGCCAAAAATTTTAGTTGCTAGGTCCTTTTGAAAAAGTTGAATTTTTTTAGGTGTTAAAAGTTTGAACATGGTCTTGCCTTTGTAGTAAATAATTGACTTTAGGCTTTTTGTTTAGGTATTCCTAGTATATGGGAAAATATAACAATGTTGTGGGAAAAAAAATCATCAACTTTTCTCTTAATTGTTCTATTATTAAAGCACGATAGAATTAATTCCCATATTAACTTTACATTTTTACAAAGTCTCTAGTTTAATAGACTGCTTAGTCTGTAAACTTTTTAAGGTGGAAACTGTTGACACACTTTTCTCAGAGTACCAGACACAGAAGACACCACAGCAACAACTTTTTAATGTGAGCTAACTTATTGTGCCTTGGAGACAACTGCAGTAGTAACAATGCCCTGTATTTGCAATAAAGCTGAAAGGTATTCTTTTATAAAACCCACAAATCTTAGTATATATATAATTTGGTAAATGAAATTCTTACACAAATTGCTTTCTGTTACTATCCTACGTTTTTTTTTCCATTTAAAAATAACTTGGTTCTATGGCTTTCTAATTCTGCTTTCTTATTGGCTTCTTTATATATCTAAGGAATGCAAATAGTACTCAATAGCATTTCTCATTTATGAAAATAACATATTACCACATAGAAATTGTTCATCAATTCCTATAAAATATTAAGGAAATTCTTCTACTAATGGGTCAAGAGGTATGTCACCCAAATGCTATAAAAGAGGAATTGGTAAGCTGAAAAGTCATAAAAAGGGATAGGAGAGGGGAGGAACCACAAATTAAACACTGAAAATTTTGCAACTATTTTTTCTGGTCATACCTGAAGAATGAGTTATAAACTGTACCCTGGAGAGGGACTGAAGTGTATCTTTCTCTTTGTGGTATGTTTTTAATTTTTGTGAAAGTCAAGAGCTATGGTCTAAATAAAACATCTAACATATTACAGAATATGTCAAATATGTACATACGCAGAAACTTTTGTTCTGTAGAAATTATATAGATCTTGAATGTACTAATATTATAAAATACAGGGCATTTTTCAAAAATTCAAATATATAAATGATATTCCTCACTGCAAAATCTCTTGATGAGCATTAGAAACTTGGCATCCCACTTTAGGTCCTTTGAAACGATCATGTAACCCAATACTGGCTGAGTGAAGCCAAAGTTCTGAAGGATAGATTTACAAAAGAAAAGTCAGAGTGTTCTTCTACCTATTACTGTCTTCTCAAATCATCTCACAACAGCACCCTGTTTCTCTAACCCTTTCCTGTATATAATACATTTTTATAGACACTTGGTACAGGTGATTTTAGACCATAAGCAATAGCAAATGGAAGTTAAAATCAAAAGGTGCAGTGATCCTCCAAAGTCTTCTGAAGAGATGTGGCAAGTAAAGCACACTTCTTTATGGAAATTAAAAATAAATATAATAAGAAAAAAGAAAATTAACAATTTGTCATGGTTTAACTCTGACTAGCAAAATACCACGAAGCCACTCTCACAAATCCCCCTCCCCTCCTCCAGTGGAGGGGAAGAATCGGAGGAAAAAGAAGTAAGGAAGCTCGTAAAATTGAGATAAGAACTATTTACTAATTAAATCTAAATCAATATATACATATACTATTAATAATAAATAATTAAAATAGTAGAAAATTAAACATATGGTACAATATACACAATATGATACAATTTCCCACCATCCACTGACCAACGCACACCCAGATGTTGAGGGATGAAAATCACACCCAGAGAGCCCGAGAACCACAGCCCGAGAGCTGCGGCCTGAAGGCTGGAGCCCGGGAGCTAACTCAGCAGATTCCGAGCGAACCCTATCACTGATAACACAGCCAGAAAACTCTAAACAACCCACCAGCTCCCACACGAATGAGCCATCACAGGAGTTAACAAAGCAGCTAACGCAGGAGGGTTAGCAGGTTGCCCAGAGAGACGAGCAAGGGAGTAAGGGAGAGAGAGAAGGGAAGAGTAATGGCTACCGGACCCTCTTCCCCGCCCAAAGAGACCGGAACATGACGTACTATGGAATGAAATACTTCCTTGGTTAGTCTGGGTCAGCTACAGTATCCGAAGTGGACAAAAGACCTTGAGTTCAGTACAAGCCATCCCCAGCACCAGCTGAGGCCTTATCAATGTTTTCTCTTAGCGTCCAGCAACATAGTGTCTTGTCAACCAGAGTAAAGGGAGTTAGCCCTTTCCTGACTGAACCCAGCACACAATTAAACAGTAATGTCCATGTTACAAAAAGATACACAGTTTAAAAAGATAATTCTGTGTTTGCTAGTGCACTTTTACCAATTCTTTTGCCTGGTACATCCATTCTGCACACAACCTATCTAAGAAATTATCTGTCAACAGATAACTGAAAGCTGTTTCATAGTGTTTTATATAAATTTGTTTTTTCTAATGTAAGTTCTCTAATCATGTTTGATAAAAAGATGTAATATCCTATTGGACTGGAGCAAAATAAAACCTTTTCAGCATATAAAATGTTTTTTAGTATTCACTGTTATGTTGAAATATGGGTTATAGTTGCATTGGTTTAAAGCACAACATTTTTCATCTCTCACATTTGTCAGTAAAGAAACTCAGAATAAGTTAGGAATATCTTAGACATCTCTTTCATTAGCTTGTTTTATTTACAAGTTCTTTAAATATCAAATAACAAGGAAATTGGTGGTAGTGGCAGCATTACACATATAATCACTCGATTACATATGTATTTTTGATAATGCTTCTTATGTACTGCAATAATTTAATTGTAGTTTGCTACATCTGGATCCTAATAAAGGTTTATTCATGTATTAAATTGTAGTTATACAACTATATGCAGAGGGATTATTTGCATAATGTAGTTAAGTCTGTGCATAGCTGAATATGTTGTAGGATAGAGCCATAGGCAATTTTTATCTTTGCAGTTGCACTGAGTTTTCAGCAGAAGGAGAAAAGGAGTCACTACAACACTCAGTTTGAAGGCAGTTTTAAAATTAAACCACTCCATTGTTTAAAGGAAGCTGCAGCATACACTGATTTTTAGTTAATTCACTACTCTCTAAATATTCTATTCAGCAGTATCCCCTGAACAGGAAGATACTGTAATCTTTTGTAACTAGAGAAGAAATTCTGAGCAAGACTCTCCTTTAGGGAAATTGTGTATCCTGGCCAATACCACATACACTACAAATGTGTCAAGTAAGCAGAATAGCTAGGAATCACAAGTCCACTGCAAAGAAATCCTTACAGATGCTGAGTAAAATCCAGACTGCCTTCACTTTCTTGAAGCTGCAAAGTTAACTTAAGCGGTGCAGCCCTCTCACCTTAATGCAGATTTAGCAACAACTTTGATCCACCTTAATTTAGCTGAATTATCAATACGGCAAACTAGTAGGATGTAGGAGTTAGATGCCTCTTGTCTTGGGTAGTTTCAGATGACTTAGTGATACCTGTTGCGCTTGTTCTTCTTGAAAATTAAAACCGAAAAAGAATAGCCTGGGTAAGCAATTCAGCCCATCAGCTGGAAAAAGAAATTTCTTAACGGGAGTTGCTGCTTAGGATGGTAATAAATCTTTAGTCTTAGCTGGGGTAGATGGAGAGTTACTGCCATCTGCTGGAAGGATTCCTTTCCTGAGTTGGCTTTAGAATAAACAGCAATGAATGGGGTTTTTTTCAAGAGTAAAATAATGAAATATTAAAACTCTTACCATTGCTGAAATGTAGGTACATAACATCAGCTTAAACGTCTAAATTCTCATTATTCTAATGGCATCAGGATTGTGTAAAATATGAAGATATGGACTTAAAACTCCTTACAATCCAATGTCCGAATGGGGGACTGAGTAACTAAACCAAATTGATAAATATGACAGAGAGGGCATAAATCCTCCTGAAACTGAGAGATAAGAAGATGCAAAGGGAGGTGGAAGTTAAAGACAAAGTGGTCTCTGTGGACACCTATTTTTTTTTTCCTGCCAATTCTATAGCACAAGTTTCAATAGCACTGTTTTATTGAATAAGATATGTTAAAATATTCTTAAAAAAAAAAAAAAAAGTATAGGTAGAAAATATCCAGCTTTCTGTAAGAATTGGCAGTTCGAGGGAAAAAAAAAAAACCAAACACACACACACACACACACACATAAAAAAATCCCAAAAACAACACAAAAAAACCCCCCACACCAAAAAACCCCCAACCAAACAAAACCCCATGAAACAACAACAAAAGTACACCACCAAAACACACACTAATTTTGTCCACCTGCTACTGCTAGGAGATAGCTGTTTAGGTCATAAAATACACATGGGTCGTTAGTACTGAAAAGTCATGTTGATGCTGAATGTAGAGTAACCAGAAACATGTGGCTTACACAGGACTGTACATTTTTTAAGAGTTTTTCTGTCTTCATTCTCAATTCTGTTTCAGCTATATATAATCTCAAATCCAGACAACACTGAGTACTCCTTTCCAGCTAAAGGCCTTTAAATGTTAATTTTATATCAGTGTCCTGAAGATTTCAAAACAGCTAAGTTAGATGTGGAATGGTTCGACCTGAAATCAGCATCAGTACTCAACCTCACACATTGCAGGTCTAAACCAGGATGCCTACGGGCATACGTATCCTACCAAGAAAGAAAGAAGATTTCATGGTTAGTCTCTACTTGCTGCCCTGAGGCTAGCAGAACTACATTGATATTGTCATCACATTAATTTATTTATATTTGCTTAGAAATTAATGAAACTGGGAAGTAATTGCAAAGGATGGAGTGGAAATAGGGCCAGCTAGGATGACAAAGTCAAGCCAGTTGAACCATATGGAAACACTGAGACGAGATAAAGGGATGCAGTGTGCAATGGTTGGCTAGCTAAAGAAGGAAGAATATAAATACATTGTTGGTGAGCGTGGTCAGAGGGAACTATGATTACATCATCAAATAAAAGATTGATTTCAAGCTATCATGCCTAAAATAGTTGCTGTACCAAGAAAACTTGCACCAAATTATATCATAATTCAAACTGCAGGGTGAAGTATGTATTTCCTTTTGGGCTGGGCGTTTACATTTAATGTCTTTTATATATCACTTTGACCACTTCTGAGCTGCAAATAGCAGTTGTTAAATTCAGCAAACTGGAATTTCTATCTCAGTGGTTATTTATGGAGCCCTAACTTTCACTTTGTCTGTAGGTCCAACATTTATTATCCTGGTACCAACAGCTTTAAGTGACCAGCACAGACGAATTGTGATGGTAGATCGCTTTTTAAATGCATGCACAGCTTTTTCTAGGTGTTGTTTGGATAATGTCAAGGAAAAGTATTTCTCAAAAAGTAGGACACATCTTAATAAGAGAAATGTAAGACAATAATGCTCAAGGAGTATACAAGCCACCTGAAGCAACTACACTGATGTCAGTGTGATACTGTGCTTGGGCTAACTAGAGAGAAAGACATTAGAATCAGACATAATCTATAATGAGGGAGCATAGGATGTGTTAGAGCTGAGGTGAAATAACCTGTGTGAAACGTTTATGATCAAAATTCCTACATTCAGGGTAAGTTCTTAACCTTAATTGTAACTATATTTTTCCAATATCTGGAAGACAGTAGAAGAGATTAAATGTCAGAGGTACACTCAGTTTCAATACATGCATAGAAAAACCTTATACAAACCTTTTGTCTAGAAATGTCAGATGATCAAAAACTTTTGAAAAGCACCTCTGTAATTCTGTGTAAGACTGTAGTGAATCTGTGACACACTTTTTCAAGAAATTGAGAAACTCACAGAATCAGCCTAGACAAAGTAATTTCTTCTAAAGTATAAAAACATGTTCAAGGCGGGTTTGATCTAGTCTAGCATAAATAATTGTCACTTTGTAAAATAACTTTTCATTTAGTTGTTGTGTTCTGAAAAGTGCATGTTAGAAGCCATGCACCAATTAGAAAAACTAACAAACAAAACAATATAGCATTAATATTAATAAAATTGATGTGTTTTCCTTAAATAATTAAAATAAAAAAGAAGAAAAATCCTGTGCTTTTATTCTCATGACCTCTTTCTTCCCCTAAAGGACATTGACCTGTACACAGCATATTTTTCACTGTCACTTGATTCTTAATACATTAGAGGCAGCATTTTTTTCTAATATATACAGTAACTTTTATCTACTTACGCTCAGATTTACTATATACTCTGATTTTAGCCCTCTGCTTTCAATACTACTGAACTAGGCAAACTTGCTGGCTTGCTAAAGCCACTAGTCTGTGCTGTTGTATAAGAAATCTGTATTATAGGCAATTTCTTAAAAATACGGTTGTCTCCATTTTTATAAGCATTTCTCTTGTACTGTGAAATAATAGCTATTAAATATTTTGGGTCTGAATTAAGTTTTAGTTTTTATTTTCCCATCATCTGCTCTATCATGACAATCTTGAATTAGAACATGTATCATATTCAAAGTATCTATTATGTTTTAGTTCTCCTTTGATCTTTTAGTAGAAATAAAAAATTGTATTAGGTATTAAATCTTTAAACTTTCAAGACCTAAGTACTCTCTCTAACAATTAAAATATACAATGGAAATTTTGGTTTTAATTATACATGCTAATGTAGAAGAAAGAAAAAAAAAAAGGGGAGAATGACTTAACTATTAATGGAACTAATTTGTGAATATTATGTGCAGTCTACACTTAAGCAGTCTTTGTAGACTACTTAATAATTATGGATAAGGATTAAGCTAAAGCTTCAAACAGGTGTTAATGTTATTTGGAAATTATATTCCATTATAATACAGATGTTTCAGTGGTATGGGAAATAAAAACATCTCTAAAGGATTTGCCTAAAACATTTTGATGGCATCAACAACATCCAAGAGGAAAAAACATTATTGATATCCTTATGGTATTAACATATGTATAAGAAATTTTTGTCTTTTCAAAATCTTTAAAGTGATTCTTTGAGCAGATTTATAATGGAGACTACAGAATACTTTTGTTAATGAGTCTTTTGGCTTTAGTCTTTTTTCTCATATGGATTTATATTATCTGTATTAGAAAATCAGGCACCATAAAGAAGCTATAAATCTGAAATACATTTTCTTCTTTCAGTTTAAAACCATCAATTTTACATTCTACCAGAAAGTAAAATCTTTGCTAATGACACCTGTAAGCAACTTCATAGAAGGGATGGCCTGCAGCAGTTTTCTATAATTATCTTCTCCACTCAATCAGCAGATAAAGATAATCCTTTCATGAGGCAATGGATTTTATGTCTATAATATTTATACTCTATAAACATTTCCATGTCACCTATAAATTAGCTTTGTCTGTAAAGAATTTAGTTCTTACATTAGAGAATTTTATTTATATTATAATTTTTAGTTTTGAAAGAATAAAAAGTAAATTTAGCCTTTAAGGTAGTAACCCCAACAAATGTGTGTGCTGACATGATGCATGTCAGTTCAGCAGGACAATTAGACTCTTCTGTCACATACACATTTTGATTCATGGGTCATAGAAATAATATCACAGGAAGTCTATAATTCCAGGCTGTCTGTCTAGTTAAATTTTATACACTGTAAAATTCTCATATTTATTTCCAGAAGTACAGCCTTTCCAGTCATACAGAGACTTGCCTTTAGCACTTTAATAAGCTTAAATTACAGGCAACCAATCTGAAGCATTTTGCTGGTAATAAGCAGATCAAATATTCATGAAAATGGGTAATTCAGTTTTAAATATCCATGGACAGTTTGTTTCCATGGATGTTTTACTGTCCATACATTGCTGAATGTGGCATGAGCCAGAGAAGTGTTTAATCATTATATAGCAGCAATGTGATTTTGAGTGTGTCAGTGCAAACTCAGCTTGCATATAATTTGTATACTGTCAGCTGTTTAGCAGCCTTACTCACATACTACACAAATGGGAAGTGCACTACAATTCCAAAACAATCTAAAATTAAGCAGTCCATTAATTTTTCTATGTGCCCAATTCTACATGATAATTATAGCTACCATTCACCGGACAGAATTTCAAAAATTTATTATAAAAACCAAGCCTTAGAAACTTTAAGCTTTTGATTAATACAGAGTGTCTAATGGAGATATCAAAAGCACAACTCCCAAACTATCTCTTGCCTTGCATCAGTTTTATGGCAGGGATTCTCACAGTTTGTATATGTTCTATTTCCAGTTCAGGACATCAAGGAGAAATGTTAGTGCATGGGGAGGTTTAGCTACATCTGTTCTATTAAATTAAATGTGTCATACTAGAAATACTCACTATCTACTTTGAATTCATACATATATGTTCTAGTCACACCCATGTGGACGACTCAAATCCCAGGTTTGCAAGTCAGCATTCACAGTTCTTTATCTATTGAAATAAATTGGAATTTTGTGCCATAATCCTGGCATACTGATCTGAACACAAGTGTGTTATTACAAATTTTGAGCACATTTCTTTATTTCTTATGAAAGTATTTTCAGAATTAAATACTTAAAATTCGATATTGCATTGATTAGAATGTTATTTACTCTCATTTAGCTAATTTAATTGTTAATTTTTTAAGACCTAGCTGTAAGTTTGATGAGGAATAAACATGCTGTTGTAGATCACTGTAAGCAAAGTCAAGACCACTGTTGGAGTGGACCTGAAATGAGGAAAGAAGGTTAAAGACAAAGTTTTGTGTTGTGCTGGGAGAAGAATAGGTCTGTACACTGCATTCTATGAAAGCTAAAAAAGTGTGATGGCTTGGTCAAGCATTTTGACTTGCTTTGTCTCAAAATTAAACTCTTTACATCAGTGAAGTTAGCCCTGGGGAGAGTCTCTTTACTTTCACTTTCACATGTATATGGCCATTGTCTTCTAGAAATATGTACTCTGAAATTATGGGAAAATGGAAAACTCTTTTAAGAAGATGTCCATGAATTGAATTCTTCATCATCAAGGAGCCTATTTTATTTTGTCAAATATGCAGGCTGTACTGTGTTTGCAAGGTTTTGGTAGTGTGGGACTACAGGGGTGGCTTCTGTGAGAAGCTTATGTCCAACAGAGCCAATGCCAGCTGGCTCCAAGGTGGACCTGCTGTCAACCCAAGGCTGAGCCCATCAGTGAGAGTGATCTGTGATAATATATTTGAGAAGGGGGAAAAACTGCTGTGCAGCAGCAGACAGAAGAGAGGAGTGAGAAAGTACTATGCAGACACCAAGGTCCATGGAGAAGGAGGGGAAAGAGGTGCCCCAGGCACCAACTCTGCAGCTCATAGTGAAGACCACAGTGAGGCAGGCTGTCCCTCTGCAGCCCACAGAGCCCACAGTGGAGCAGAGATCCACTTGCTGCCCACGGAAGGCCCTGCATCAGAGCAGGTGGATGTCCAGAGGAGTCTGTGAACCCATGGGAAGCCCATCCTGGAGCAGGGTCCTGGCAGGACCTATGACCCTAAGGAGAGAGGATCCCACACTGGAGTAGGTTTTCTGGCAGGACTTGTGGCCCCGTGGGAGATCCACACTAGAGTAATCTGTTCCTGAAGGTCTGCACTCTGTGGAAATGACCCACACTGGAGCAGCTTGTGAAAAATTGCAGCCCATGGGAAGGGCCCACATTGGAAAATTCAGTGCAGGACTGTCTTTTGTGGGTGGGACTCCATGCTGGAACAGAGGAAGAGTATAAGGAGGAAGGAGCAGCAGAATGTGTGGTGAACTGACTGCAACACCTGTTCCCTGTACCTGTGTGCCACTTGAGGGGGAAGAGATAGAGAAATCAGTTGTGAAGTTAAACTGAGGAAGAAGCAGGGGGGAAGGTGTTCTTAAGGATTGGTTTTATTTCTCGTTATCCTATTCTGACTTGGTTGGTAATAAATTAAACTAATTTTCCCAAGTTGAGTCCGTTTTGCCTGTGAGAGTAGCTTATGAAGGATTTCTCACTGTCCTTATCTTGACCAATGAACTTTTCATTATGTTTTCTCTCACTTTTCCAGCTGAGGAGGGGAGTGGTGGAACAACTTGATGGACACCTAGTACCCAAGGTCAACCTACTATACTATACATAAAGCCACCTTTTTTAAAGGGTTTAGATGTTAGTTTAATGCCCTTTCTGAAGGGCTTAAACACTAGAGTTTTAACACCTGTAATTGAATGGGAAACTTATAATGTGGGAAGTTACTGGATTTTTAAGGACTCAGTACACTGAGGTCTTAGACCCCACAGTTTCCTCTGAAGTAAATGAGAGTTTAAGGCTTTCAGTTCTGTGTGAGGTCAGGACCTACAGTGTGGTATTGGAGCAAAGTAAGAACTGATTCTAAGCACACCTTTTTTTTTTTTTCCCTTGACAATCTGTAGTATCTTAAGAGAAAATAAATTACACAGGTGTGTTTCTAAGCAATTTGATGTGTGATAATAAAGTATTATGTGCAAAATATGCCGAAAACCCAGGCAGATTTTACACAAGCAGAAATTAACAGTTACAGGCTTACTATATGCTGGTAACACTTTAAGTCATGTGACAGTTATGTACATATCAGTTATTTGAGGTAGTAAAATTCATTCAAGTCAGTAGTCTTTATGTTAAGATATATGTCTGCAAAGAAGGTCAAAATTCATGCAAAGGCAGCCCAGAACATTGTCTTTGGTAGTAATTATATGAATTATACTGTAAGAGAGAGAATATGAATATATACACTGCATTAATTTTCATTAATTCTCTCACCAGTGTAACAAATCAGTTTCCTGCATTCTGTACATGTAAAAGTGAGACTGATATGCATTTGCTAATACTTCTTGAATGAAAATTAGCAATGTTACATTTCAATTGCACTTCTTAGCCATCAAACTGTTTAGAAAACAAAAGAGCATATTCAGAAGGCCAGTATGTGACCCTGCTTTAGCTGAATTTCTCCTGGCTGACTCAATTCATCTCTTTACCTGTCTAAGGCCTTTCTCCCATGGCACAGACAGAGGAAGGATCTTAGGAATTTTACATCTTGTTTTATTGAAAGAGACCATAATACCACTTTTAACAAATTCTTTACTACCGAATTTTGACTTCCAAGGCTCATGACTAGCAATGAGAAGTAATGAAATCCATAATGCAGTGGCATAATAAGGTGACCTGACACTATCCAGATTTTTCTATCAGGTACCATGCTGTGAAAGCTCCTGCCTTTGTGCATTGCCTTTTTCACTCCAACGTTAACCTGCTTATTTCTTTAGGTATCATATTCTGTCATTATTAAACTGCTCTTTTTGGATGAAATCCATCATAAGTAATCCTGCATACTCTCATGTTTCTGCAGAAGCTGCTGCTAGTTTCCTGCTCTTGATGGATAGTTGCTAATGTTTAGCAGTTCTTTTCAATATAATCAAAATCAGTTGTATGTCTTTCATCTTTCATAATGATCCAAAAGCAGAGAAAGGGGAGAAAAAGAAAGAAAAAAAAAAAAAAATCTGGCCATGAGGATGAACATGTGTACTTTGGTATGGTACTCCATTCTTAAGTCTCATGAGTGAAAAGAAGCTCCACCAAATCTCCCACTTCACTGATTGTTTAACTGGGAGTTAAACAATATCCTTGTTTTGTCCCAAAAATTAACATGAGGAAGTAGATTTTCAGTTATTAGTCAGATGTGTGAGAGAGGCATCAAAAGCAAATCTGCAAAGTAACAGATTTTACAAGTTTTCTGAAATATACACACCATAGGTGTAATATATGTTTAAAATAGCAATCACAATACAATCCAAAAAAAGAAAACAAAAGCTATAGAGAGAACCACAGCAACAGGAAATTGATAAAAATATCAAATTGATGAAAGGCAGAAATGGAGATAATATCCTAATTTGCCTCAGTGACAAAAGGCAAAACTACTGTATGTTTTGCTGAGACCAGGATTCCAATTTTTGCCTTCTGGAATGGATGTTAGGAAGGTTTCCCCAAAGGACTGAGATACAGAAGGATTAGTAAAATAACTCTGATGTTAGGAGCTAGAATTGAAAGACACAGTTTTAGGATTGAAGTCCTAGACCTAGGAGACTTCTGTGTCATTTCAGTTGTCAGCATGTAAAAAAAAACCCAGCACCAAAAATAACAGGTGAAAGCAACAGTTGCATGGTTGTCACTAATAGAAATCCTACATCTTGGGTTTTTTTGTTTTTTGTTTTTTTTTTTTTTATTATTATTTTAGGTCTATGTAGCATAATAATTTTTTTTTTAATTTACAATATTCTATGCGGGTTTTTTATTTTATGTTTTAATCGGAGAAACATTGCTCTCACTTTTCTGCACAGGTCAAATACAATTTGGACTAAGAAAGTTTCTCAGCAGGTAGAAACTGACCTTGCACTCATGGCAATTAAATTCTGCTGTGGATTTGGTCCCTACAGGAAAGTTCAAGATTAAATTCTTCCTTTACTATTAGTGTTCTTTCCTGCTATAGCTGTGTGCCCAGTGTAGACCTGATACAACACTGAATGCTGAAAGCTTGGTAGCATTAACAGCATTGGAGTCTGGTGGTTAACGACTTCTAAATCTCCTACAATATTAATTCCTTTTCCCCTCCTTGCCTCCTTTTTAATCATTTGTTCTAGCTTCTTAAGCTATTGTTTTAACTGCTTTCCTTCTTTTAATCAGGATGTTGTGAAGAATGCTTGCCCTTTCATACTACAATGTGTGCTGTGTCCAGAATACACAAGACCTGGTAACAAATCTACAAAGATTACTTTCTCAATAGGGAGAACATCCATTACATACACCACAGTCAGAGAATGCTTAATATAAAACCATTTGGTTCGTGAAGGGAATAATGGAAGAATACAGGCACGACCATTTACTTTCCTAGCTAACAGTCTAAGAATGATAGAATAATTTTGGTTAGAAAGGACTTTGAGAGGTCTCTAGCCCAACCTCCTGTTCATAGCAGGGTTGATCCTTAATTCAGAGTAGGTTGCTTAGGGATTTGTCCAGCTAGGTCTTGAAAACCTCCAAGTATGGAAATGGCACAATGCCTTTGGGCAACCTGTTCCACTCATTGGTTGTTCTCCTGGAGAAAAAGCTTCTCCTTATCTCCAGCCTGAGACTCTCATGTTTCAGAATGTGCAGCTGCCTTTCAATCTCCCACAGTGCACCACTGTGAAGACTCTGGCTGCATTTCCTTTATCACTTCCCAATGGTACTGTGGATGTGCTTGGGAACCTCTGAAGCCATCCTTTCTCCCAGCTGAATCAGGCCCAGTACCTTGGATCTCTTCACAGGGCAAGGGGTCCAGGCCCTATCATCTCAATGATATTCCCTGAACCCAATCCAGTTTATCCATGTCCTTCCTATATTTGAGGGTCGAAAGTGCATGCAATATTTAGACCTGGTCTAATGTATGCAGAGTAGAAGAGGATAATTCCTTCCCCTGGTGTCCTGGCTCTGTCCCTATTCATAAAGCCAAGTATATTGTTATACTGTGCTGACAGGCTGCACTGCTGACTTCATAATATTGTATTACAGCCACAGTTTCAAAATATTAGTGTGGATGTCTCAATCAAACTTTTTCATTCTGTTATTTTTTCTTTCAAAACATGCATATAAATGCTTGCATTACACAGAAAAATTTTAATCACTTTTCTGTACTGTCAGTAACTGCAATTTTCCTTCCCTTTGTCAAGGGACACCATATTACTTCTACATGTCAATTCCATATTCCTTCTCTAAGAGTTAAGTTATAGTGATCTTTGCTATATTAGTTGTACTGTTTCACTTTTTCCAGTTACCTACAACTTGCAAAGCCATGTCATGAAAACTGCTTTCTCTGCTGTGTTATTTTTAATATTAGTACTGATTATCTGTATAAAAACCCCTAATCTTTTCATGTTCTTGTCATTTGCCACTCAATACAATGCTCAAAATAATAGCATGTTAAAATCTTGAGAAGAGTATCTGAACTTGAAAAAAACAAAACAAAACAAAACAAAAACCCACTATATTAATTTGAATATTTACTGTATCGATGTGTAAGGCCAATACTTTACATTATAAGCTGTAAAGAATAGGGCAAAAATTGAAATATATTTTTCAGCAGCCTTCGCGTGTACCTTACACCTGTCTACAGACAGGAGAAATATGGCCAATACCAACTTTTCACAGAAATGAGATACAAATATATTAAAATAAGATCACATAAAAATTGAAGCCAAAACCCCTGATTATTTAGTATCTGGCATTTATACCAGGGAAGGGGTTGCTATATAAATACTTACAAATTTTACGAGGATATTAACAAAAGCAGCACAGCATCCAATTTACTTCACAAATACTTAATATATCATCCTTGATTCGGATAGCTGCAAGATGGTCTTTCCCAAGCACATTTTGAACAACCACTTCAGAGCAAAACCTTTCACCTCATCATAGATTCCCATGTTTTTTTCTTCTCTTCTGAAGACAGACACAAAATCATGATTTTTTATCATATAAATTTTAATCTCTTTAGCTGCCATTTACAAAGTTTGATAATGTTACTTTAGATTGACATAATCTTTAAATCTTGTACAGGATATTTGTAAAGAGAACTGGAATCAATTCAATTTTTCTTTCCCTTCTATTTGGTTTACTCAAAGAATTTACCTTAAAATTTGTATAGATTCATCATTATGGAACAGAATGGTATATCTCAAAGCACTTCTACAAATTATCCCTGTGCATCCTCCTGAAAATGAGACTGAAATGTAAGTAAGCTGGTGTCACAAACATCCTGAAATGGTGATGTATGCAAGTGAAGGAATTCTCATTAAATACTGGACAGACTCTCTGAGCATTTCAGTACTGTCAGGGGACACCCATGACTTCATTAAGTACAAGGATAAGAAAAACCCCAAACATCAGACTGAATACGCACATTGTGAAAGTGTTTAATGTGGGAGTAGACAAGACATAAGCATTGAAGATGAACATTTTATTTCTTTATTACATGGCAGTGTTTCTCCTAAATATTGTTATAATCCACAATATTTTCATTTATATTTCAAATCATCTGTATCTGCCATAAAGCTACTTTGAGCTGTACGTGTGAAAATATTCTCAGTTTCTATTTTTCTTAGGTGCATGGTCTCTAAGTGCATAGAAAATTCTTTGGGGAAGGGTTATTTTCAGAAAATTGTCTAGCTGTTTGTTTGAAATTTGCAAGTGTGCTGAGACTTGGGACAATAAGACAAGTAGAAAAATGTGATTCCACCAAAAAGATATTGAAGAAAAGGTTAGTTATTATGTCCTTGGTTGTTTAACAATCCCTTTGATCCTGTATATTGCTATGCGGGCACAAGAGTCTGTCCATGTAGATTATATTTCAGGAGTCCTAAGAAACTGTCAAGAAGCTTCAGGAAGATCCTTTCTATGGTCTTCATTTAAGCAAAACCAACACTGAAATCCACTGGATGAAGTGGATCTAAGAAGTCAGTGGGTTTACCATTATTTTTATTTAGCCCAAGATTTTTTAAAAAGACCATTTGTATCAATAAATATTTGTTAGTGGTAGAGCCACTCAATGGAAAATTAATTAAAATGTGTGATATTGCACAATACCATGGATTTCAGAGGTCGTAGGGAAAAGTCTCTTCTTCATTCAAGATTTATGAGCGTTAGCAATGCAAAAAAATACATTTTACAACAACTTGCAGTTTTAAATAAATAATGGAAATGATTAATGAAAGACACAATGTTCTTACAGTATTAGAGGAAGTCTGGAGAAGTGTTTCTAGGCAGAACTAGCTGCTAATTTCACAGCATATTGTAAAGTGTTCACAAAGTGACATACAGAATTTCATGGGACAATAAAACAACATGTAAAGGTCAAATTGTGCGACTTTGTGGATCTAATGTCGTAAGTATGAAATTTTTGCATATGTCTTTAATACAGAAGGGCAGTGTAAATGACATAAACTGGTTTTGTCTTCCAGAATATATACAGAGGCGTTGATTGATTTACTTGTTGGTGAACTTTTGTTTCGGCACATTCTAAACCCTAAAAGAGGTTAATTGTTTAGAAACAGTATCATAAGTTCTTTGTTTTAATCATTTTGTCCTTCACTATATTAAAAAAAAAAAAAACAACAACAAAAAAACCAAACCAAACCAAACCAACCAACCAACTAACAAACAAAAAAAAACCACTTGGTAATTTATTTAAACTCTTAAAATAGGTAGAAGAAGGAAAGCTCATCCAGACAGTCATAATTTCCTTTAAATAATAAAAGAGTGAAGATATTTCCTCAGTTTTGTTTTAAGTAGGCATTAGAAGGGAAGGTGATGGCATACTTAGCAGCTAACCTACTAACTAATATTGCAGATGTTTCAACTAAAAAATAAAGTGTCATGACAACATCACACCTTTAAAAAGAACAGTCATCACCATCATCAGAAAGAACAGGTATTGCAGGAATAAAATATCCCATCTGGGAGCCTAGAGAAAGTTGAACAAGAGAGGGGACTCAGCTTCATGCTTCCAGCATCACTTCAGGCTGACTGAAATGCCAGAGTTAAGCATTTCAGGATAAAAACTTTGAAAACGTACCTTCTGTGTGAATAGTTAACCCTTGGACTACCAAAGAAATAAGATATCTTACAAATAGCCAGTGCAGAAGACTCACAAATTTCCTTACTGTTTTGTTAAATCTTGATGTTTATAAGACTGGATGATGTTTACCAGAGCCTTAAAAGAGAACAGTAAAATAATTCAGGCATAAAGCCTCCTAATGGAGTCTCTGTCCTGAAACACCTCAGCATTTAATTACCATCAGCAGATTTTAGATTAATCTCTTTAGGGCGAGCACTTAAAAGAAAAAAATCCAACCCATATAAATTTTACTATTAATTAGGTTTTTCATATCTGTCTAACAGGAGATAAAATGCCCCAATCTATAGTCATGTACTACTTTCGTAAAGTATCCTGATAATCTAAAATTTCACAGATCTTGCTAAGATCTACCCAGATTTTTCTGTATTTTTCCCAATAATTCCTCCTAAAACATTGATATCATGAAACAAAAATTAACATTTCTGCACTTCATGAGAAAATATTAGCACTTTTACTAGAAACATTGTTAAAAAGGCATACATGGTACACAACAATAGTCAGTTTTAACAAACCAATTGACAGGACAGTTTTTGACTAGGATAAAGCTATTCTTTTTGGGTTTTTTTCAAGGAGTCTGGACAATTTTGATTTTAATATGGTAAATAAGATTGTGCTTCCTCTCAGCATGACTTGTATGCATTTGAGCAGACAGACGTCTAAGTTTTACTTGCCCAAGTAGTTATGAGTAACACCTACTTTGTTTATAGCCAACTGACAGCTGAAGAGGGATGACATGTAGCTGAAGTGAGAACATTTGGGTCAGAAACCTTCAGTAAAACCACTATATATCAGTGGTTAGATACTCGCATAGAAGAATTTCCAAATAAGCTAATTACTCTTTTCAGAGCATCAATGGAAAGTTGTTACTTCTGAAAATTTTATAACTGTTTATTTCCTTTTCTTCTCTTACCTGAATATCAAATGCTCTACAAATTTAAAAAACCCCAAGCTGCTCATTCTCCGCAGCAAGTCACTGAAGAGATTCAAAGCTGTGTATGTTGAAAGGTTCCCTTTCTGTCTCTACTGGACCCCACAAGAAAGAGCCTGATGATACCCCACAAAAAAGAGCCTGTTGATAAATACATTGCCTAAAAAGTCTAACAGAATTTTCACAATGTGTACAAATATTTGCTTAATTTCCTGGCGTTTTGGATGTTGCTTTTTTTTCCCATTATGCTTCATGGCTACTCAGTATTAGATAATCTGCTACCATTTACAATCCAGACTGCACACACAAAAGTACAGGTAACGTCTTTAGTTCAAAACAAAGTACTCAGCACTCCTACTGTTCTTACAGAAACAGACATAGAAATACAGAATGCTTTTTATTTATATTCACCCAATACTTATTCAATGCTTTGTGAAGATGCACACCTTCAGCAGTTTTATGCTTAGAATACTTCCACAACTATTAACCCATACTATCCTTACTGCATTTTAGGTAATTATAGTGACACAAGAAAATACGTGGAAAGTTTTTGTAGGTCAGTCCTCCTAAATACCTTTAGTTGATTAAGGATTATATGAGAAAATACAAGATAAAATATTCTTAATGCCTTGGGTGAACCCCTTTTACATATTCTTATTAACAGTGTATTCTCTTCTATGAGAATATTTTTTCCTATGCATTGACAGTTACAAACCTATTTAACAGCAGAACCTACTTCATTCTTTCTTGTTTGTCAGGACCTCATCTCACTATATTCTTGCTTTGCAAGGTAACAGAAGACAACCACAGCCAGTAAACAGAGTTGATAGAATCACAGATTCTTTTAGGTTGGAAAAGACCTTTATGATCATCAAGTCCAACTGTTAACCTAACACTGATAACACCACCACTAAACCATGTCCCTAAATGCCACATATACAGGTCTCTCAAATACCTCTAGGAATAGTGACTCAACCACCTCCTTGGATAGCCCATTCCAATGCCTGGCAACTCTTTCTCTGAAGAAAGTTTACCTAATATCCAACCTAAACATTCCTTGGTTGAGGCCATTTCCTCTTGTCCTGTTACTTGTCACATAGGAAGAGATGAACACCCACCTCACTAAAACTTTCTTTCAGGTAGTTGTAGAGAGCATTATGATCTCCCCTCAGCCTCCTCTCATCCAGGCTAAACAGCCCAAATTCCCCTCCGTTGCTCCTCACAGGCCTTATGCTCTAGACCCTTCACCAGCTTTACTGCCCTTCACTGGACACTGATAATGAATATCAAGCCTGGGAGGAGTGAGGGAGGAGGTGGGAAGGGTAATACAAGTTGCCAGACTCTCAATAACTCCAGAAGAGACAAAACTAAGATTTAGAGCTCTGGTTGGAAAAGCTTATTTGCTTGCTCAGCTTGCTCCATATCTACAGGGTTTCCTGATTTAGCAGACATGCTCAGGGAACTTTGATACACGAAATTAGAAAAGACAGCTGTTCCTGCTAAGACCATTAGAATAGACTGTATGCTAAGCATCTTAGAATGCTGAATAGAATTAAAAGCTGAGAAGAACTTTAGCAGTACTTCAATAGATTACTTCCAGCCATAAAAACAACTACAATGAGGTAAAAATTAACCTATGTACAATTCTGTTCAGGTATGATAGTACTATTTCAGTCCAATTAGAGGAAACTGTATGAAGGTGAGCTAATAGAGGAAGTCAGGTACAATGTTAACTGTAGAATCTGATGTGACTCCATACCACTTAATAAGATTTGATTCACCTTTCTTTGCATAACAGACTACTCACTTCAACTCTGTTTATAGCAAAATATGCACTGGTGGAAATTGGTATCTAACAATAAATTTCTTCGTGGAAATTAAAAATAAATAAATAAATAAAAAGGCAAAATTGCTCAATAACGAGTAGTCTGAATGCAGAGTTGGAAACAAAATCTTAGCATGCAACACGTCCTCCAGGCTTACACGACAGTTTTGATTTAATTTGAAATTCTGACTACATTGAACAGTCACCAAGAGTCTCCCTTGATTGAATTCTGAAAAAAAAAAAAAAAAAAGTTCTGTTATGTTTACAGAGAGTCACCTTTTTAGATGTACAGATATCAGTAAGAGAAGAATTAATTCTGCTGTCTGCATGAACATGTACAAACAATTCAGCAAAGATATTTAGTTACAATGGGTGCAGTGGGACTCATTTCCCATCTTTAGTGTGTAGGTATTCGGCGAGCAATACTATACTCTTTAATCTATGCAGAGTGACAAGCTGAAGTCAAAAGGATTTATCGGGAACAAAAGATTTACAGCCGT
This sequence comes from Rhynochetos jubatus, assembly GCA_027574665.1. Classification (NCBI taxonomy): domain Eukaryota; kingdom Metazoa; phylum Chordata; class Aves; order Eurypygiformes; family Rhynochetidae; genus Rhynochetos; species Rhynochetos jubatus. The sequence goes on along the minus strand of CM050690.1, from coordinate 43,186,793 downwards.
AAACCTCTGTTAGTGATATGTTTCATTGAGTTTAATTTAAACGATAAAGTATTACCACTGTCATACCAAAAATTCTTGCAAAATTGGGTGCTTGAATGGTGGCATCTTTACTTCCTACATCATCTTAAAATCTGAAAATAGAACAAAAAATTCAAAAGAAAGCAATCTACAGAAAACTCAAATGTATCTCTACTACCTTTAAGCAAAAATTTTGAAAGAATGGTGAGTTGAAAGTTTGCATACCAGTGATTTCCATGCCTATGTAAAAAAATAAAAATAATTTAAAAAAATGTACCTACTAAGTAAAGCTAAAAAGTCACTTTTTTCCTTGAAGCTTCTTTTAAACAATACATTAAGTTCACCAAATCAAATTCTACCCCTGTTTCTAAGACAATTTCTTTTTTCTTCTCCCTCCCCTGAACTACTGAGCTTCATCCTAGATCTTTTTTTCTTTCGCTCTGAAGTCATGCACATCAAATTTATAGCTAGGTGAGGTAACAAGATATTGGACCTAGGTCTACCTGGAATCTACTCCTGCATTTCTCCCTAGAATCTAAAGTATAGATATGTCTTACAAACACTGACAAACTTAGTTCTTCATAATAATGTGGCAAAATAATTTCAGGGAAATTTATGAAAGTTGCCTGAAGACTATTGACCTAAGAGTCATGAAAACAATATATTGGGAACACTAAGCATCAATTTAACATCTTTTCAACAGGATGAGTATTGATGTGCAATTTTAATGTGAACAAGAGAACAGGGTTAAATGTATACAGTTGGTAGGGGCACTTTCATCTAAGTCAATGTTTAAATACGATCTGGGTAATCAAAGATTTCTGTACCTGGAAGACTATATAATCTAATTCATGATAAAATGAGATGTAACACTTTACCTCAGATTGAATTCTAGCTTGACTGAATAGGAAGCAAGCATTGAATCTGAAAATGCATATCTTTTGTACTTTACAGCGTTCATTCATTGTGTTGATATATAAAAAATCTATATAACTAGACAAAAGTGAACCAAAAAATTTCCCAATTTTTTCACTTTCTTTTTTCTTAATATAATATGTCCTTCTTTTTGAAGATGTTTGTATTATTGATAGATTCACAAGAAAATTTTTCTTTTGTGAAAGACAACTTATCATACCTTATATTTCCATAGCTTGAAACAGAGAATGTTTTATTCTGTTAATGAGCAGCAAAACCAGAAGAAGCTGTGTCTGATGTCTAGGGCAATTGCAGCTAGCAGTGATATAACTGAAATTGTACCTCATAACTTTTAGTTCAGTACTACACTTTAACACTAGTTAAAACTAAATGAATGTAAGATATCTTTCTAAGTTATAATAACTAGAGTCCTGTTCCCTGGATCAATATAAGATTCACCTTTTAAGATTTTTAGTACTTTTTATAATTAATTTTGAAACTGAAATTCTCTAAAGCTCTGCAGATTTGAAGAGTATAGTAAAATGTCCTAAATTAGCTAATAGTTAATCAGATTATATTAAACTGATATTGTTTAAAGAGGAGCATTTTAATCATTACAGCACAAAAATACTTCCAAATAATTGTATTTTAAAAACATTCGTGGAATCTTTTATGTTCTTGAATAGAATATATTCATGGAATCCTTTATGTTCTTTAATAAAAAAATACTACTAAGGCATTCCCTTTGGACAGGAAAATGGGTTTCTTTAAAGGAGGAAGTCAAAGATTATACTAATGTTTAGCAATTAAGTTTTGGGGACTTAAATTTAAAATTTTATTCATTTATATTTCCTAAGAAATTATCTAAAATACTTCCACTTCAATTTTCACACCTTGTCCCATTCATGAAGATGTTTTCCAAAGAGGTTATTCAGTACTGGATGAATAGCTTCTTCAGTAAATTTTTGTTTAGCTGCCAGCTGTCCGCTGTGGTTATCCTCTTTCAGGATAGATGTTGATGTTATAGACCATACAAGAAACATTTTATTTGGTAATCTTATAATATGAAACTACCAATGTCAAAGTTATCACACTTGTAAAGCACAGAATCACAGAATAGTTAAGGTTGGTAGGCACATTCAGGTTACCTTGTCCAACCTCCCTGCTCAAGCAGTGTCATCTACAGAAAGTTGCCAAGGACTATGTCCAGTCAACTGTTGGATATATCCAAGGATGGAGTTTCTGAAACCTTTCTGTGTACCCTGTGGTGGTGTTCAGTCACCCTCCAGTGAAAAAATGTATCCTGATGTTCAGGTGGAAGCTCCTGTGTTTGAGTTTGTGCTCATTACTCCTTGTCCTGTTACTAGGGACCACTGAATATTTTTTTAATGTCTGCAAGGATAGAGACTCCATAACTTCCCTGGGTGACCTATTAAGGTGCTCAGTTGCCCCAAAGTAAAAAAAACAAAAAAACAAAAAAACAAAAAAACAACTTTGCTTATGTTCAGGGGGACTCATCTGTGTTTCAGTCTATGCCCATTTCATCTTGTCCTGTCATTGGATAACTGAAGAGGTCAATGCCTTCTCTCTTGTTTTGCCCTCTCCTTCCTCTCAGGATTGTGAACTCCACCATTTCATGGTAATAGCAGCCAAGGTTGGCTTTCACATTCTCAACAAGCCCTTCTTTGTGTGTAAGTATAAGGTCCAGTAGAGAATCTCTTCACTTTGGTTCATTTGTCACTTGGGTCAGGAAGTTGTCACCTAAACTCTCCAGGAATATCCTGGATTGTTTATGCCCTGCTGTGCTGTCCCTGTTAAAGCAGACAATTGGGTGGTTGAAGTCTCCCATGAGCACTAGGGCCTGCAAAAGTGAGAATTCTTCCAGTTGTCTGTAGAAGGCCTGTGCTGATTCCAGTCCACAACATTGTGTTTCATTCCATAATACATCAAGCTGAGTGGTCAGTGTCACTGCCACTAAGTGGTCAGTGTCGCCACTGAGTGGTCAGTGTCACCACTGTACCCACAGTGCCAGGAGCTGGTGGGGCCGGGGGGAGGGAGTAAAGGGGTCTGCTAGAGGTGTGACCTGGAAGGTGTGTGTGCGGGTTGGCTGGGAGGTTCCTGCCGGCAGCACAGTCTTTGTTTGGACCTGTGGTGATTGATTAGTACAGAATAGAAATTCTGTATGTGAACCAAAAGGAGTTAACTTTCTGCCAGCAGAATTCAAATATTTACTCAGACAAGTCATCATATTAGTATTTCCATTTTATGTTCCTATAGATTAATTTCTTGTTACTAATTTTTAAAAATCCATTGATTCCAACTTTCCTCTTTGATTCCCATGAGTCAGACAGCAATGTTATTTGTATAATAAACATTATATTTCTAATTAATTTTGTCTCATGAAGACTTTCTGTGGATAACATACATTAGTTACTCCTCCATTGTACATCAGCACTGAAGGCTAAGCTCTGGATACAACCTGCAAATAACCTATAGTCCTTACATGAGCAAAACTTCCACTTAGGCCAGGAGAGTTTTGCTTACAGGGTGAAGGTCAAAACCTTAAAAGCAGCAGAAGGAACGATTTCTGTCTGGTTGGATCTTGGAGGTAATAAATTTACCTGCCAACACTTGGAGTTTTTGCAAAGTAAGCTGTATGCATGTACTGGAAGTAATAAAACACTCCTGTCTCATATTGTGAGTGCTGAACTGGAGGTGTAGGTATGTGAACACATAGAGGTTTATCCTATAGTTTGATATTTATTTTCTTGCTGTCTTGATAGACTAATTAGTTCAGACTCTAGAATTTAAACAAGCAGCAGAATGATTAAGAATCAAGAGCTGAAGACAATAAACTTGGTGGTGAGTGAAGGGAAAACCATCATCAGAAGGGAAAGATATTGCAGAGGTACCTGGACAGGATGGAAGAGTGGGCTAGCAAGAACCGTGTGAAGTTCAAGAAAGACAAATGTAAAGTCCTGGGATGACACAGTCAAAGAAGCCAGTAGTAAAAGTGTGGCTAGGGAGAAGCCTGGCTGAAAGGGATCTGTGAGTTCTGGTGGACAAGCTGAATGGTAGCCAGCAGTGAACCTGAATGAAGGTAAACTGGCTCCTGGACTCCATCTCCAGGGACATTACTAGCAGAAACTGGTAATGCTCATCCCAATTTACTCAGCACTTGTCAGGCCATGCCTGGAGTACTGTGTCCAGTTCTGGTCCCCAGAGTTTGAGAAAGACACAGACAGACTTATTAGGGTCCAGAGGAAGGCCATGAAAATGATCAAAAGGCTGGAGAATATGACCTATGAGAAAAGACTGAAGGAGTTAGGTCTTTTCTTGCAAGAGAAGAGAAGGCTCAGGGCGTCAGAAGAAAAATCTGACTTTTGTCTTCTATGATAGGTTTAATGTCACAAGATACAAAGATACCTTAATCTAATTTTCAATTTCTAATATTAGCCATTCTTGTCACATAAGAGGTACCTATAAATGTGTTTGGTTTATGTAAAACAAAAATTTCTCAACAAGAACTGCAGTAGGAAATTAAAATAATAGGTCCCATAGCAGCAGACTGCTGTGATGACAGTAAGCTGATTTCCAAGGCTTAAGAATTTAAAAAATGTTTTGACAACTATCAGTGAAAGCTTTCAAGCCAGTTCCACTTCCATAAGAAGTGTCACAATTTTAACAATGTGTTCATAATCATGGACTTCTTCACATGAATGATAATTAGCAATCCCCATTTATTTTTCCTTACAAAGATCTCTCAGGTTTGTAAAATGCATGGTTTTAGATCTATATTCATTTCAATGCTAAACACAGTAAAGAGTTCACATTCAAACACTCCCATATTAGATAACAGGAGGAGCTGGTACGATTTCTGAGCACACTGCTACATACTTTATTTGGTGTGTACACAGGCATCCATATACCCTATACAATATGAGATACTATAATTTTCATAAGGCAAATAGTCTGATTGTATTCAAGGCCTACACCTAACAAAGTTATGGTGTATCTAAAGGTTATACTAAAGGTCAGACCTGCTGATGATCCCTTCTATTAAATTCTGCAGCTCAGCTCCTTGCAGCAATCCAGAACATTATTAAGTGTCAGACCACATTTCAGGCATTAAGTCAACCTCATACCATACATCCTCCTATCACCACCTCTACCTACTTATATTTGGAACTCTGGTGAACATAAAATGCTTATTATGGGAAGTCAGCCCCCATTTCTTATTTACTGATTTTCTAATCATTTGTTCTCCCAGTTAGAGGTAGTTGAAGGAAATTCCTTAAGATTGGGCATTCAGTTCTGCTTAGGAATACCTAAGATTAATTGTTCAGTTTCAGTCAGTGGTTTTGAGGGTTTAGTTTTAGCAACTGCCACATTTATAAGTAGAACCAAAGAATCTTTTAAGTGGGAAACAACCATTAAGATCATCAAGTACAAATGTTAACCTAACCACTGCCAAATCCACCACTGAATCATGTCCTTAAGTGACACATTTACACATCTTTTATATACCTCCATCGATGGTGACTCAACCACCTGCCTGGACAGCCCATTCCAATGCCTGAGAACCCTTTCAGTGAATAAATTTTTCCTAATATCCAATCTAAGCCTCCCCCAGCACAACTTCAGGCCATTTCCTCTTGTCCTGTCACTTGTCACTTGGGAGAAGTGATGAACACCTACCTCACTAAAACCTCCTTTCAGGTAGTTGCAGAGAATGATAAGGTCTCCACTGAGCTTTCTCTTCAGGCTAACCAACCCCAGTTCCCCAGTTCACAGGGAAGTGGTGTTAAAGGCTTTACTTAAGTATATGTAGGCAACATCCACAGCCTTTCCCTTGTCCACAAAGTGGGTCACCTTGACATAGAATAAGATCAGGTTACTGAAGCAGGACCTTCATAAACCCATGCTGACTGGACCTGATCACTGGTTTTCCTGTATGTGCCACGTAATGTCACTCAAGATGATCTGCTCCATAACCTTCCTGGAATCAAGGTCAGACTTACAGGCCTGTAGTTCTCTGGACCCTCATTCTGTCCCTTCTTGTAGATGGGTGTTACATTGGCTAACCTCCAGTCAATTGTGACCTTCCCAGTTAGCCTGGTCTGCTGATAAATGGTTGAAAGTGAGTTGATGAGTATTTGTGCCAGCTCCTTTAGTACCCTTGCATGGATCCCATCTGGCCACCTGTGGGTGTCTAAATGCAAATTTCTAACCATTTTGCCTTGGACTGTGGGGGGTTCATTCTGCTCTTTGTCACTGTGTACTATCACAGAGGGCTGGGTACCCAGATAACAACTGGTCTTACTATTAAAGACTGAGGCAAAGAAAATGTTAAGTATCTCAGACTTTTCCTCATCCTTTGGCACTATGTTTCCCCCTGCATCCAGTAAGGGATGGTGATTCTCCTTTGCCCTCCTTTTGTTGCTAATACATTAATAGAAACATTTTTTATTGCCTTTAATGGCAGTAGTCAGATTAAGTTGTAGTTGGGCTTTGGCCCTTCTAATTTTCTCCCTGCAAAACCTCAGGACATATGTGTCCTCTTCCTGAGTGATCTGCCCTTTCTTTCAGAGTTCATAAACTCTTCCTTTTTTCCTGCATTCCAGCCAAAGCTCTCTGTTCAGCCAGGCTGGTCTTCTTTCCTGCCAGCTTGTTCTCCACCACATAGGGACAGCCTGCTCCTGCTACCTTCTTGAAGAATGTCCAGCCTTCATGGACCCCTCTGCCATTCAGGACTTCCTCCCAAGGGACTCTGTCTACCAGGCTTCCAAACAAGTCAAAGTCTTCCCTCTGGAGGCCCAGTGTAGCAGTTTTGCTGACCACCCTCCGTACTTCTTTTGAGAACTGAAAAGCATAATTTCATGATTGCTGTGACCAAGATGTCCTCCAAGAGTCACATCCCCCACAACTCCTTCTATGTTCAGAAACAACAGATCCAGCAGGGCACCTTCCTTAGATGGCTCACTCACCAGATGTGTCAGGAATTTATCTTCTACACATTCCAAGAACCTCCAAGATGGTTTCACCCCCGCTGTACTGTATCCCCAGCAGACATCTGATAAGTAGAAGTCCCCCGGGACAATAAGGGCTAGTGATTGTGGTAAGGGCTAGTGGATTTCCCAGCCACTTACAGAATATTTCATCTGCCTCTTTATCCTTGTTGGGTGGTCCGTAACAGCATCCCACTCTGATATCTGCTTTTTTGGCCTTCACCTTAATTCTTACCCACAAGCACTCAACATTATCATCACCATCATTTGGTTCTAAAAGGCGTCAAGCCAGATTTGTGTATACTGTAAGTTTGGGACTGTCTGTTACAATTTCCTTCTCATGGAGGAACATTTTGTTCTGTTAGGCTTCTGCAACTTGGATGTCTGAAGTATTGATTTGCCCCATATTCTTTAATGCCACAAAAAAATTTAGTTCTTCAAATATGAAACTTGTTTTATTAAACCCTGCAGAAATGTCCTGATGTCTTAAATCAATTCCTCTTACCTTCATGTTCAGAATCAAGAAATTTTGGTCTATCTTCAATTACACACATCCCAATTTTTGTGATTTTCACTTTAATAAAAATTATTAGAGGTTTCTAATTCTTATTTGTATACTGAAATCAAAGCATACCTCAGACATAACTGTAATTCATATATAAATAAGGGATGAAGTTGACAGAAGATTAGATTGTTTATCAATATTGGGCCATCGCTGTTATGCAACTTGTCTACTAAGAAGCATATTTGAATGAAACCTTTATTTTTAAACAGAGTACACATCCGTTTATTGATGACATACACAATGATGGCATCCAACAGACATTATATGATGTTTTAGTTCTATCTGTTTAAGGTTACAGTAATGGAAATAGAATCAATACAATCTGGCTAGTATGAGGTCATGTTTCTCCACTAATAGATGTCTAAGTAAGTGCTTACACACAAAAGGGAAAATTGTGTGAGTGATCCATCTGAAATTCTTACTGGCACCTTCTCCAGTCATTTATGACAACCTGCATGTGTCTAAATTACCTCTTCACAGCAAATGATGCAATGCTGTAGAGTAATATGAATAATTTTAAATATAACCAGTTGAAGTCTTTATGTATCTCACTATTTGTGAGAACTTTTCCAGATAATTTAAAAATAAAAATAATGTTGTCTTCTTTAATTTATATGACTAGTTTGCTCTAAGAAAAAGGACATTTAGGTATTCATCTGACAACTTGCTATAATCTGTCAATATACGCTGTGCCCTGGGGTTATATTTGATAAGATTTTCCTTTGTGATGAGAAAATAAAAGCAAACCATTAATAAAAATAAAATTAAGAAAAGATTTGTAATGATAGGTAAAGAATGCATCTATGTATAAAATATGAAGAATTTAGTAAGAAGTACTGTGGAAATTATGTCAGGTTTATTATCATCAGTATTAAAGTATTTTACTGCCCTAATGATCACTAATGTCAAAATTAATTGGACATTTTGGAGCAATAGTAAAACCAACTGGAGAAATAAATTAGGAGAAAAAACATGAACTGGAACAAAACAGTCTAGTTCTGCAATGGATCTCTGGGTCAGAGTCAATCTTCAAATCAAAACCAACTAATAACTATTATAACTCAGAAAACTATTTTCATCTTAAAACAAAGCTGGGTTTTGGATTGCACTAGATTTTATTAACATGCTGTTCCATAATTTTATCAAGATTCTTTTTATTTCTAGCCAACATCTATTAATGGACAATATTTTTGTTCTAACACTCATGATGTCTTGTTGTTTAAACAGATCTTTTTCTCTGTATAATATTTACTTCATCATTTAAATATGGTGAAGTAAATAATATGCACTACACAATTTCTCTCTAATCCTCTCCTCTCTCACTTCCATATCTAGAAAGAAATTATGTCCCCTTTCAGTAGTGCTAACTAGGTAAGATTTTCTACTTTCTTTTTTATACAAGCAAAGCTATTTGTCTGTACACACTCTGAAATTCTTAATTTTTAATATCATGGACATTCAATTTTTATAGTTTTTTTATCACAGATTATGTTTTCCTAAGGTTGGATACCAAGGAATCCTAGGGATACTCAGTAAATCAGTAATGTTGGTAATATGAAACATTTTAACAATTACTTTACCTGAATTATTTTATAAGATTCTCGAACACTTTTATATTGATATGATTATTTACTACTCTGTTGAGAAGTTTTTTGTTTAAGGTAAATAGCTATTACTTTGTAAACCGTATTTTATACTGTCTTATTTAAATTATCAGAGACGTGGACGGTGGGGTTGAGTGCAGCCTCAGCAAGCTTGCCAGTGACACCAGGCTGTGTGGTGTGGCTGACATGCTGGAGAGCAGGGATGCCATGACCTTGACAGGCTGGAGAGGTGGGCCTGTGCCAACCTCCTGAAGTTCAACAAGGCCAAGACAAGATCCTGCACAAGGGTTGGGGCAATCCCAAGCACAATTACAGGTTGGGTGGAAAATTGATTGAGAGCTGCCTTGAGGAGAAAGACTTGGGTGTACTGGTGGACATCATCTGGTAATGTGCACTGGCAGCCCAGAAAGGCAACTGTATCCTGGGCTGTATCCAGAGAAGCATGGCCAGCAGGTCGAGGGAGGGGATTCTCCTCCTCTGCTCTCATGAGACCACACCAAAAGTATTACATCCAGCTCTGGGACACCCAAAATAAGAAGGACATGCACCTGTTGGAGAGAGTCCAGAGAAGGCCATGAAGGTGTTCAGGGGGCTGGAGCACCTCTCCAATGAAGACAGGCTGAGGGAGTTGGTGCTGTTCAGCCTGGAGAAGAGAAGGCTCTGGGGAGACCATATAGGAGCCTTCCAGTACCTGAAGGGAGCCTACAAGAAAGCTCAAGGGGGACTTTTACAAGGGCCTGTACTGACTGGGCAAGGGGTAATGGGTTTAAACTGAAAAAGGGTAGGTTTAGATGGGCTTAGAAGGAAGAAATTCTTCATGGAGAGGGTGCTGAAGCACTAGAACAGATTTCCCAGACAAGTTGTGGATGCCCCATCCCTGAAAGTGTTCAAGGCCAGGCTGGATGAGTTTTTGAGCCACCTGATGTAGTGGAAAGTGTCCATGCCCAAGGCAGGGGGTTTGGAAACAGATGATCTTTAAGGTCCTTTCGAACCCCAACCATTTTATGATTCTATGAATGTACTATATTTCATTATTATTCTCACAAATACATTTTACATTTCAATGTTTTTATTAGGCATGATTTTTATTAAAGATATTTTGGAAGCATTTTCACACAACAAAAATTGATTTGACACAGTTATGTTTTTATGAACCAAGCACTAAGGAAAAGAATGTGTAAAAATCAGTCTACCCACCTACCAAACATAGCTATAGATGAACAGAGCAATTAGTGGCTTGACTTAATGGAAGCAAATTTCTCAAGACAGCCTGAAAGTCTATTTTTTCATTCAGAGTTCTCTTTCATGTTATGCACCATGTTGAAACATAAATGCAGATGATGAAACTGCACGAATTTTCAATGAGACATTTGTTGAGGAGAGGAGAGGAGAGGAGAGGAGAGGAGAGAGGAGAGGAGAGGAGAGGAGAGGAGAGGAGAGGAGAGGAGAGGAGAGGAGAGGAGAGGAGAGGAGAGGAGAGGAGAGGAGAGGAGAGGAGAGGAGAGGAGAGGAGAGGAGAGGAGAGGAGAGGAGAGGAGAGGAGAGGAGAGGAGAGGAGAGGAGAGGAGAGGAGAGGAGGAGACAATTTCAGTTGTAAGGGACCTACAGTGATTGTGTAGTTTAACTGCCTGATCAATTCAGGGCTGGCCAAAAGTTACAGCATGTTGTTAAGGTCTTTGTACAAACACCTCTTAAACACTGACAGGCTTGGGGCATCAACCACCTCTCTAGGAAGCCTGTTCCAGTGTCTGAGCACCCTCTTAGTAAAGAAATACTTCCTAGTGTCCAGTCTGAACATTCTCTGATGCAACTTTGAACTATTCCACACATCCTATCACAGGATAAGAGGGAGAAGAGATCAGCACCACTTCCCCATCTCATGAAGCTGTAGAGAGCAATGAAGTCACTCATCAGCCTCCTTTTCTCCAAACTCAACAAATCCAAAATAGTCAAAGAGAAATGCATGATAGTTGCTATACATTATTTTGTTGCATTCTGAATTTTTTTCCTTCATAAAGTCTTTGAGATCATTTATTTCAAAGAATTCAAAAGTTGAATAACTTCAATCAGAACATCTTAACCAGTTGTTTGCAGAAAATATTTCTTTAAACTCAGTATTCAGTATCTTTTTTAGATGTATATTTATAAATGAACACTTTAAGTAATTTCTTATTCTTAAATGTCTCTTTCCAGTACCACACGTAAGAAGTGAAGGTGAAAAAAGGCATGTCATTAGAATTTCTTGATGAAATTACTACTTTTCTGGTCATACAGACCAGAAAAATTTGATAATTACTTTAAAAGGGAAAGAAGTGTCTTTTTAATAAGATCATAAACCAACTTCTTCTCCTGACTAAGCAAGAATGAGTGCCTGATTTTCAATCACATGGCATCAGGAAGAGTGAGGTTCTGCCTTTGGATTTCCCATTTTGCTCCCATCGCTAGATGTTACTAGAGGCTTGATCTCAATGCCTTTTCTTTTTCTTGCCCAATTTACCTGAGTTTCAAGAAGATTAAATTTAAAAATATTCTAGCTGGATTTATTGGGTAATATTACTCTGTTAAATAATATAAGTGTTAGCTTCATTCTCTTCACAATTTGGTCTCCCACAAATGTTCAAAGAGTTCTGCTTATGTGGCAGAAATCCTGAAAACTCAAAAGTTTTCATGACAGAGGAAACTTGTCCTCCAGAGAGCTCTTTTTATGGTATACAGGAGCCATAAAATCAGACCCAACATTAAAATATGCATTTAAAGCAGAAAAAAAAATCCTGATAAGAATAGGTATTAACTACGATAAAAATGCAACATGGTTTGAAGACTGTTATAACTGATCTAACCTTTAAAAAAACAGCACTGATTTGTCTCTCCACCTTCATATTTTAATAATGAATCTCTCTGATAAATGTGCCTCTTTTTCAAAAGACACACAAAGGGCCATACTGTGCTTACCTTACATGACTACCACCATTGATGTAGTGACACTACTTAGAGAAATAAAGTAAATAGGAATGCAGTTTCCATATATAAATGCTGAGTATTTATTTTTTGGAACTGGCTTATGATACTCAATAATGATGGGAAAATATATATATATTCAAAGAAATAGTACTGACCTACTATCTGCACTTTTCTAAAGCTATTTTCAGCACCTTCTGCACATTTACATTTTATAATAAGGAAAGGAACATTTCTCTACATGGCTTTATAAAAAACAGGGGCTGACTGGCTTCTGTCTGTCTACAAGCATGCTTCACTGAATAAAACTACTTCAAAGTGTAATCATTCATAGCCTGCCTTTTGGCTTGTGGCAAGGACATGGCTTAGGTCAAACTCTTATACTGCTAGTGTTTTTTTGAGGGCTTATTAGTAAAGCATTATGAAGAACATATAATTTGAAAAAAAAGGTTAGAAGCAGTTTATCCTTTCATGAACCTCAGAAATCCGCACAGGCCTTACACACACACACACACGTATGTTATGTGCAAGTCCATACTAAGTAGAAGCAGCAAGATGATCTTTCTCTGGGTAGTAATATTTAGATGTTCCTTCTGATAGTTTGCACTCATTCAAACTATTTCCCATGAAAAGAATATTATACTGAAGAATTTATCTTTATCAAGCACGCTAATACTTGGTGATTCTTTAAACCATCTTTTAAATAATCTTAACATTATTGTGGTCTGCTTCATCTTATGTTGTGGCTTTCCAGTTCTAACCTGCAAGCTCAAGTTACTGAGCTAAGTAAGTAAAACCTTTCAGATAGCAATGAGAATGGACTAAAATCCAGTTTGATAATCACTGTAATCAGAGAAGTCAAATGGAGGTAAAATGTATAGCAAAAGAATTGAAGAGGCTATCAGAAGCATCCAGCAGCAGGTGATTACCTTCAATCCAGGTGTTGATGAATTTCTTGTCAACTAACAAAAAGCCTAAACATAAATGAAACACAGAATAACTCTAGAAATGATCCAGGATGAAATTCTGTATAAGATTTATATATATATAAGAAGTAAACTAGCAGCATAAATCCAATTAATGAAACAACGAAGTAAGTGTACGAAGGCAGTAAAGAAAAACATCTCATGCAGTAGTTGAAAACCCCTAGCCATAAAAATTCCACTGTATTTAAAAGTAGTTCATAATACACAAAAAGATAAAGTAAAACCAAAATCACAGTACTAGAAAATTTAGACATAGACAATTAAGAAAAATGCAAATTCACCTTCATTTGATAATCGTATTTGTAACCGTGCCACCAGTCCACCAGTCAAAGCTGGCTAAAATACATTATGGAACTTGGTTGAATATTTGAATGTAACTAATTAAGATTAAAATTGAAAGGCTACCAACGTTTAAGAAAGAACACAATATTTACCTTAATACTATATACAATGCAAACAGAATAATGATACAAAAATTTGGGAAAACATTGTATCAGAATGAAGAAATAGGAATATTATGGCATGCTAAATGCAAAAAAAAAAAAAAAAAAAAGGAACTAAAATTTAAGCATGACATTTTAATGAGTATTGCTGAATAGGACTAGACTTCTGTAACACTACTTTGAAGTCAGATTGGTATGGTGGAGAAGAAAATGAACTTTGGAATACATTCACTGCAAGATGAACTTCCTTTGTTATATTATTTACATCTGGAAGTATGTTTAAAACTCTCTTGCAACCTTGAGGAGTCTAAAACATAAAATAAACAAAGTCACTAATTTTAAACATCATTCTTACTCACTTATTTCTAAAGTCAAGTGTGTTGTAAAGAATGTTATAGGACCTATCCATAAGCATAACCTAACCTTATTTGTCTCTGACCCTTAAATTCACAGAATCACCGAATCACTAAGGTTGGAAAAGACCTACAAGGTCATCTAGTCCAACCATCAGCGCAACACTACCACACCCACTAGTCTACGTCCTCAAGCGCCATGTCTACACACTCCTTGAACACCTCCAGGGATGGTGACTCCACCACTTCCCTGGGCAGCCTGTTCCAATGCCTAACCACTCTTTCACTGAAGAAGTTCTTCCTAATATCTAATCTCAACCTCTCCTGACGCAACTTGAGGCCATTTCCTCTTGTCCTATCACCAGTTACCTGGGAGAACAGGCCAGTGCTCCCAGTAGGGAGCATTCAGGTGTCCCCTCAGCCTCCTCTTCTTTAGGCTAAAAAATCCCAGCTCCCTCAGTCGCTTCTCATAAGATTTGTTCTCTAGACCCTTCAGCAGTTTTGTCGCCCTTCTTTGGACACAATCCAGCACCAATATGTCCTTCTTGTAGTGAGAGGCCCAAAACCAAACACAGTACTCAAGGTGCAGTCTCACCAGTGCCAATATAGGGGCACAATCACTTCCCTACTCCTGCTGACCACACTATTCCTGATATGGACCAGGATGCTCTTGGCTTTCTTGGTCACTTGGGCACACTGCTGACACATATTCAGCTGGCTGTCAAGCAACACCCCCAGGTCCTTTTCTGCCTGACAGTATTCCAGCCACTCTTCCCCAAGCCTGTAGTGCTGCCTGGGGTTGTTGTGACCTAAATGCAGGACCAGGCACTTGGCCTTGTTAAACCTCATACAACTGACCTCAGCCTGTTGATCCAGTCTGCCCAGGTCCCTCTGCAGGGCTCTTCTACAAAACATGCACTAGGTCTGTTATTCCTGATATGCCCCTGTGTAGCCAAAGGTTTGTATTCTGAGATGTTGACAAAAAATCTGAGAGTATAGATGTCTGAGTGACCATTTATCTGGTAAAAATGTTTTCATTTCTCAAAATCAGATGAACAATACAACAAATCAGTGCTTCCTGACAGAACAGGGAAAAGGAAATTTTTATATATAGTCACTTACTATGTACGGTTTACATAATGTTATGAAAGATAAAGGAAATAAAATGAGTATTTCAGAAGAAAATAATTTTTAAAGGTTGTAATATAAAATAAACATTAATAAAGAGTTGCAGTGTGTCTGCAGCTATTGTTGTCCTTTCTTCCTCCCTTGGGCACTAAACTATTACAAGACAGCAAATCAGCTGAAATAATTCTACT
Organism: Rhynochetos jubatus; assembly: GCA_027574665.1. Classification (NCBI taxonomy): domain Eukaryota; kingdom Metazoa; phylum Chordata; class Aves; order Eurypygiformes; family Rhynochetidae; genus Rhynochetos; species Rhynochetos jubatus. The sequence continues at coordinate 43,171,624 of CM050690.1, read as the reverse complement.
TTTGTCTGACAGCAAAGAACGGATTTGATCTATATCAAGGAATAATGTGAGATTAAGTGGCCTGAACAATTATCTCTGAGAAGAAATAGGCATTCATGTCTTATGCAAAATGCAGTATTCATGCAATACAATACTGAAATAAAAAGCGTACACACTTCGTCTCCCTTAACAAGGAAAGGAGAAATCTGTAGATTTTCAAAAGATGAAAGAGAATTCAGAAAAATGCAGACAGTTCAAAAGAAAAAGATAAGATAGGTATTTCAAGAATATTTGACCTACTGTCAAAATAAAGACAAGTATGAAATAAAGAGGTACAAAATAAGATTATGGAATATGTTACTGAAGCAATAAAAATTAAGATGAAAGATTATTGAAAAAAGGCAGACTTTCCTAGAAAAAAGAAATAAGAGGTGTTGCGTTTTACTTTTAAGTTCAAAAAGCAGAGAAAATGTGATGGGCAATTTGTCTTCATACTGCCTCCCAGTTCAAAATCTCTATGGGAAAAGATACTTTCCTAAAGACCACCTGCTCATTCAGGATTTTTTTTTTTTTTATTCTTACATTTTAAATTTTCTTAATCCAAGTAAGTGTCACCTAGATTACTTTTTAAATATATTTACAGTTGTATTTAAAACCTTGCCCTTTTTTTCATGCTTGTTTCAGAGATGTCACCTTATATTTTAATTCAAAATTACTTTAACTAGTCATATTGCACTGGTTTCATGCCTAAAGTTCTGCCTGTTACAGTTGGGCAAGTTGGACAGTAACATACTTCTTTTGTTAAAATTGAAACGGAAATTTGTCATACTGGTATTCTAGTTCCATGGAAAAACTCAGTCTCGTTTTAACCATATTTCATACCAGAGATAATACTCGAAAAGTGTATGGTGTTTTTTGTTTCTTTTAGGTTTTTTTGTTAAAGGGCAATAAAAATGCAGAAAGAAATCCTTTTTAAAATCTATAACTTTCACAACTCTTCACGTGTTTTCCTTATTGCACCATGTAAGCACAAGTTATTACAGAGAAACAGATACACATGATGAAAACATTTATTTCCAAGTAATTGTTAACCTAAATCCTGCTACAAATATTTGGGGTTTTTCTGTTACATAGTTTCAGCTCCCTCAGACCTGTGAAGAGAGGCCCTAATTTGGCAGCAAATAACCTACAAAGAGCTGCATTTTTCAGTGAGGAGTTCCATGTGAATGTGCATGTCACCATCAGGTGCATGTCACCTGGCCACGGGTACAACAGAAGCAAGAAGCTGTCAGTAACTGGGAGGCAGGCTGGCAAAGCAAATTCAATCTATCTGAACCTGTGGTGACAGAAGATCTGTTAAATATACCCCAAGAGGCAGGACTTTGAGCACTTCTGCAGCAGATAGAAGAGGTTGAGCTTGTAATAACCATAAGAAACAGTCAGGTAAAATCAGGTCCCTAGCATCTATTAGGTAACTTCTCTCCAGTTAAGGCTATTCACATGATAATCTGCAGGTGCAGAGAAATTACACTGGGAAAGAAAGGAGGAAAACATATAAATCTGTGTCATTTTTAAATCAGACCTGAGGAATTCTGGGGAAAATTCTATGTGATGTCAGAAAATTAAGCTCAAATTATTGTGCAAAAATGTTGTACTGTTCTAGGAAACATCAGAATACATCAGCAGTCCAATGCTCATATAATAAGGACAAGGGTAATTGGAGAACACCTGATTCACATGAATAATCCTATTGATTCCAGTAGAACTATTTGCCTGAATAAGACAACTATAATCTTGATCTTACTCAGCATTCGTATATTAACTTTCCAGAGTCTCATAATATCTTCTGAAGCTCTTAAAAATTTGTCTACAAGTACCACTTTTTAATATTATCTCAAAATCCTTATTCTTTACCTTCAGGATATTTCTATTTTTTTTCCTTAAATTACATCAATAATCTGTAATAAAAGGATAGCCCTACCCTGAATAATGCCTGCATAAATAAGACAGTAAAGTTATTAATCTAGACTTAGAATGGCAAAAAAAGTTATCTTACTGCTTAGGATAACACACTTTTTGTTGTTAAACACATCAGTTCTATGTCTTACCATTATGAAATCATCAGTTTACAGTACATGAGAACTTATTTTAGTCATACTGATTTTGTCATTTTCTTCCTGTTGATTCTAGCATTGCTTATTCAAGTCATAACACAATTTATTTCTTTTATTTAAAAATATTAGTGTTCATAATTTATTAAAAAAAATGTCTTCTTTCTTCAGTCTTCAGATATCTTTCCCTCACTTAAAACAATTGTCCAGTAAGGCATAAAATATAAAAATGGGACTATCATGCTGTGCTACATTACATATACAGTTATGTAACATGATTTTATCAGAAATAATACTATTACAATAACTACCAAAAGAGCAATGATTAGCCACTTAGTGTAAAGTGTTACCAACTTTTCATTCAATATTACAAAATTGCATTGTTATGTCTGCAATGTAAAATTTATATTACTGCATTCTTGAACTAGATTAACAACACTGTGGCTGTGAAGATGCTGATACGCATTATTTGCACAATGCTTAGCAGGGAAGGAATAAGGTCACAGTAATTACCTAATTTTTAAAGTTTGAACATCTCTGCTCTTATTTGCAGACTTCTTAGCCACTTTACATAGGAAAGCAGAAAATGCTGAATCAGTATGAACTGTTGGAGAAACAGTGTGCTTGGTGAAGAAGGTGAGGAGCTTTTTCATAGCCCAAACCCCTACTATTATTTGAAGACTTGAAAAAAACCTAACTGTCACAGTCCTACACAGTCGTTAATTCTATTCAGAGACTATTATACAGCCTTAAATTACATTAACATGATTGCAAGCTTAAAGCTTGATTTATTATAAACACATTATTAAGATTACATTGCCTTATTTTTCTTAGCAATGTTGTTGCTAAGAAACATTTATGTTTTGTGACTGGAGACATTCACTTCTAGGCATTAGGAATGATATATTAGCGGCCAGAACTCCACAGCAGAGCCACCTTATTTTACAATTTCTCTCAGAAAAGAATAGCAAAAGCATTGATAATAAAGTGCTCTGTAGGCCCACATTTTGGGGTCTGGAATTAAAGATCTAAACCAGACCTCCATAGATGTTGAGTCTTAAGTTCTTAGATGGAGAGATAACAACAATCAGCTAAGTACTCAGGACATGGAAGATTCCTAGACAGTTACTTTATAACTGTACCTATGTAATGGAGCACTGTGTGATTTTGACTGGGTTGCACCAATCATCACTTCACAGTTGTATTTTCTAAAGAGTGCTCACCATTGTTCAATCCATCTTTGTTCATATGGACACATACCTAACCAATCACTAACTAAAGATTAAAATCTTGAGTCCATTAAAGATAACAGTCAATTCTTATATGAGCTTTAGCAGACCTAGGATTTTACCTAAAAAGATCATCTCCTTAAAATGGAAAAACAAGGGGGAAAAAATTGTGTAGGATATTCCAGAGGCTTTTGCTTACACAACATGAATTTCCCAAGTGATGTGTTAATATTTTGAGATACATGGCAAACATCGCATAGCAATTATATAGTTCAATTTAGGTTCTACATTAGGTATGAATAAAAAATAAAGAAGTAACTAATTTTATCCCTGTTTCCTCACATGATTTTATAAACAACAAATGGGGAAGAAAGTTTCCCAAATCACTAAGCGTAAATACCAAAATCTATAGTAGCAAAAGAAGCCTGAAAATACCCTTTCTGTTTCAAAATGCAATATAACATGAATAGCCTCAGAGCTGGAATTTAGGCATCATAAATACTAGTGTTTATTAAAAGCATATGATAGCACAGAGAAATAATTATTACTTTATGCTTATTTTACTAAGGGTTCATGATGGGATTTTCTTTAGAAATATGCCCAGCAATCCTGTGTAGGCTAAACATAGGTGAATTGTCAGACAAAGAATTGACAGGAATAGAAATACTGTTACAGAATTTGTTAGTGACATTTATGCATCTCCCATACAGTGCTACACCTTTAACCTTCACTGTCTGAATGAATCAGTATAGAAAATTATATTCTGAACTTATCCTAGATAGATCTCACAGTTCAGATTTTATTTCATATTTGTACTAGATGTAATTGTGTTACAAGTGTGGCAAATAATATATAATATTTTAAAAAGAAAACCTGGAAAACGTTAAAACAAAGTTTTACATGAGATACGGTTTTTGAAACAACTAAATAGAAAACAAACACCCATATTAGCTTTTAGAAAACAAAGCCTTTTTCCTGTCCTTATTCTTTCTCCTTTCAAGTAGTCCAAGACAGCCTCTTTCACCTCTTTTTCATTTATACTTCCTACCAGTTTCCCTACCCTTCTTACTGAAAAATTTGCAAAGAAAATTAGCGAATCACTACCAGTACTGTAACTACGGCAAATAATATAACATTGTATCTTTTAAAATATAAATTAACAAAGTTTTAACTACTCTTTAAGAATACAGAATGATAGTATGAGCCCTAAACTAATAAATAAAATTGTGCCTGTGAAGGCATTATTCTCCTTTAAAAGGCTTCTGCAACACTGACCTTCCTGGGATTATTTATTTATGTAGATACATAAAAATTCTGTATATATATAGTGCAATATATGAGCTTTATATACTCAGTGAACAACCTCTCTCCATTGATTATATAAAAAGACCCTGGATTCACAATCTGGCTGCACAGATTGCAACCAGGAGAAGTGTATATTACATGCTAACACTGGACTACTGAGACCACATCTAGATTATCAACTAGGCCAAAATGTTCTGATCTATAAAGAGAATCACTTGATGCTGAAGGTCTGGAGATCATACTAGATCCATTTCAGGTATCTTGTTTGTCTCTTTTCACTTTGGATTAAGTACAGATCTGGTGCCTGTCTTCTAGCACAGTATCACGTGTAAGCAATACAGTTTGTACTTTCTAGTGCACACTAACTCAAAGTGACATAATTTGATCTGCAGATTTGCCGCAAAAAGTGGACCTGTGATCAAAATAAAAATGCTAACATAGAAATACTCTTAATTATTTTTATCTATAATTGAGCGGATAATTTGTTTTCAACAAAAACCTACTACTGTTACTATGAGTTACTAACTACAAGTTACTTATTAGTGTTGCTAACTAGCAATTAAGTACTGTCACTATGAACAATCTAAAGACTAAATAATTTTTGGACACACCCACTGTGTTTTGCAAACACAGTGTTTTGGTGTTAAGATGATTCGATGCATATGTGTTTTTCAATTATTTAAAAACTGAAAGCCTAGAAGAAAGTGAAAAGTAAATTAAAGCATCCATTTTCTACATAAAGAAGCACAGTAGCATGTCCATAAAATAAGAATCTGTGTATAAATTAAATTATTATTTCAGCTCAATAAAGCATTTTATTATCCATATAAGATTTTGAGTGTTTTTACTTCTAAAGGAAAAAAAAAAAAAAAGAAGTAATTTAAAAATGGAAAGTAATTTTGACTGAAGTACAGCATTCACTCATTTTTGTGTCAAAACAAAATATTTCACTTGATTTTTTAGACTTGTGTTTGCCCAAAACTGGGAAAAAAATTCATGAGATGTTTTACTCAGACATACCTATTTTTTTCAGCAGAAAAAACCCACATTTCTAGTTTTAAAACCCATGAAAGATTACCAAAGAAAATCAATCAAATAAACATTGATAAACACATTAACAGCTTACAGTGATCCTGTAACATCACAAAGTAAAAACAGTCATATAAAAAGGCTCTTCTTTACATAAAGAATGAGTTAGGTGGAAATCTGGCTGGAGAGTGAAGGAACATAAGGAATGAGGCACAATAGCTGTCTACTCTTTTGTTTCTTAGATTCCTCTCAATCCATGTTATCAATGCATTTTGATGTTTGAACTGCTTATTGGCCTAACTTGGGCAGTCAGCAAATAAAAAGCAAAAAAGGCTTAAAATAGAAGTGCTTCATCAGCTGCTTCTGTTGAAGATCCTTTATGATCTGTCTTTTAACAAAAGCAATATTCCATGCAATAATGTGAAAACCAACACATTTCATCTGAAAAAGAGAGAGTCAACTTTGAGAATAATTCTTTTTATGACATTGGCCATCAGTGACCTATTGATTTTACTGTAAAATAGCAAGAAACAGAAGTGGCTCACATCCCCAGTAAATAGCTATGTAATAATTTTGTCACATGCCAAAGAAACACCAACACACTGAAAAGATGTTATTTGGTGTGTGAGCCACTAAAACCAGATCATCGAAGAATGAATAATCTGACAGCCTTGTACAAATAACTAAAAGCATCTGTAGGATGAAAAATACATACCTAGCCTTAAATTTTCAGAGTTATGTGTGAGATTTTAGCAGGAGGTAGGTATCCAGCCCCCATAGACAGCTTTGGAAATTTTGCTCTTTGTTGTTCCTGGCTTTCCTATTTTTTAAGGAGAGGAAAATACTAAGTCTCTTACTTTACCTGTTTTGTACCTTTGACACAAAATGGGGATAAGGTAGTTTGCTTGTATAAATGTGCCGACTCCGATACAGTTAATTTCAACAGGAAAGGGAGACTATTGATGCCTACTTTATGAAACAAAGTATGTGATGTAAAAAGAAAGTGTCCAATGTGATAAATACACATCTCTTATAGGAAGCAAGATTGTGTACTACTGCTCATTTGATCACTACTTCCTGTGTGCTGTGGAGGTGTTTTCAAGTCATGCATTATTTTAAATTCCAATAGGTAAATCATAAAGCAAAGCATAAGAAATTGACAGTACAACTCAGTGAAAGGACAGCTATTGACAGCATTTTTTATGTGAACTGACCAAGGCCAGATTCTTAGATACCAATAAATTAAATTATTTTAGTCTTTGTCACATTTGCTATCAAGGAAATCTTCCTTTATTAATATCAGTCAAATCAGCCTTAACACTGTTTGTGGTATATGACAACAGATCAAAGCTGCATTTTCAACAGTTCTGTTCTCACTCATTACATGCAAATCAAGGAACTAATTTGATCTTATCTAATCGGATCTTATCTAATTATCAGCTTAACCTGGCAATCAACATGGCAGACTTGGCTTCCCTAGGAAGCAGGGAAGAATATCACCTGACAAAAAGATCTGGAGAATAAAGGAAGGAGACTAAATTCTGGATGGAAAGATATGTGTCAGGAAGAGAGTAACTGGCACAAGCAATGCTTTTTCAGCAGATGACCTTCTTAACACTGGAGTGAGATTCAGAAGAAAGAATCTAAGTACAGAGAAAACTGAGGTGCTTCTCCACCTCAGGGAGGAATCTCTGAAGTCTTGGAAGACTGTGAATAAACCTAAAATATCTTAATATTCCTAAGAAAATTGACACTGCAAACACAAACACAATAATTTCTGTAAATACCTGTTCGTTTTTTGACATCTCATTTAAACTGAGGAGATATCCTTTATTCTAATCCTTTGTGAGCCTCATTATTTCCACACTCAACTTTCCCCAAATAGCTGAGGTATCAATTCAGTGTGCCTTACAGATTTAAGCAGTGGAGAAAAATTTGTTAAAGTCATTTGATAAAGATTTAGATATCTAGATCTAGAGAGAGATGGAGAGAGAAGGAGAAGTTTTGCCATTGGGGATGACAGATATTGACTGCAAATTCCCAATGGACTATTGAAACATTTGTTTTCAGCACAAGCAGTCACAGAAACATAAAAAGCTGTTCATGTCAGTCAAGGAAATCTTAAGAACCTTAGATGCATTGTTCAAATACAGCAACCTTTGCTCATTATTTCTGAGAATCCTAGCAGGATCATTTTTAAATTCTAGAATAACTAAATTATACTAGGAAGAATGAGAAGCATGTGTGTACTGGGTTTGTGAGGAATGGTTTTTGTACTGGTGGGGGCTACAGGGGTGCCTTTTGTGAGAAGCTGCTAGAAGTTTCCCCTGTTTCTGATAAAGCCAGTGCCAGCTTTCTCCAAGATAGACCCAACACTGGCCAAAGTGAAGCCAGTCAGCAACAGTGGTAGCACCTCTGGGATAACATATTTCAGAAGGTGAAATAAACACCTGTGCAACAGCAACTGCAGGTGGAGAGACAGGAGTGAGGAAATGTGAGAGAAACAACTCTGCAGACCCTGAGGTCAGTGGAGGAGGAGGAGGTGGTCTATTCACCAGAGCAGAGATTCTCCATCAGCCCGTGGTGCAGACCATGGTGAGGCAGGCTGTGCCTCTGCAGCCATGTAGGGTAATGGTGGAGCAGAGACCTGCCTGCAGCCAGGGAAGGACCCCACGCCAGAGCAGGTGGATGCCCATAGGAGGCCTGGACCTCATGAAAAGCCCATGCTGGAGCAGGCTGCTCCTGAAGGACTGCACTCCATGGAAGGGATGCATACTGGAGCAGTTTGTAAAGAACCGTACCCCTTGGGAAGGGCCCACATTAGAGAATTTCATGAAGGACTGTCTCCCATGTGAGGGATCCCATGCTGGAGCAGGGGAAAAGTGTGATGAGTCCTGTCCCTGAGGAAGAAGGAACTGGGAAATGTGGTGAACTGACTGCAACCCCCATTCCTTATCCCACTGCACTGTTCAGGAACAAGAGGTAGCGAAATGGGAAGCAAATCTTAGCCCAGAAAGAAGATAGGGGTGGGGGAAGGTGTTTTTAAGATTTGGTTTTGTTTCCTACTCTGATTTGATTGGTAATAAATTAATTTCCCCAAGTCAAATACATTTTGCCCCTTACAGTAATTGCTGAATGGTCTCCCTATGACACATGAGCTTTTGTTAAATTTTCTCTCCACTGTCCAGCTGAAGAGGGCAGTCACAGAGTGGATTTTGTGGGCACCTGGCATCCAGCCAGGGTCAACCCACCACAAGTGTGTGTACTCTGAAAATGTGTTTTACAGAACTGTGCATATTAACAACTGCAATACCAGTGGTGAAACTGAATAACTTACCCAGTGGAGCCAAACAACTCTCCTCAAAATCCAAGGCATATAAAAGCACAGTAGAGAGAACTAGAAGTGAGCACTAGTAAAGTGGAAGAATACACTTATGTCACTATCACCAACTGTCCTGTGTAAGCAGGACATACTGCATTGTGGATGGGCTGCTAACACTCATGTACTTTTTAGTTATTACATTCAAAATAATTTCTTGTCAACTATGTCTGTTAAACAAGATTGCTCTTTTTCTCCCATTATATGGAGTCTATGGAAACAGCATGTTCTTCTAAGCTACAGAATCACAAAGCACTCTCCTTCACAAGCATACTTTTTTAAGGAGTGTGATCAGAAAATTATTCTTTTCCATTTCTGAATTATACATAAAAGTGTCCTCCTACACCACAGATTTATGTCATCTTAATATACTGAACTTCTGTCTTAAGCTGAAACAATCTGTGAATAAGATTCACATTCACAAACTAAAAAAAAAAAAAAAAAAAAAAATCTCTAATGGTAGTAAAGCAGAGAGATACTAAGTAAATTGGGTGTGAAGCTACTGATATGTGTTGAAAAATAAAGTAAACTGGTAAAGAAAGGAATTTCTTTCATAGGCCAAGGACAAGAAAATTTCAAAACATAGATATAACTGAACTACTTAATATATCATATCATGCAGGTATAGATTTAATTATGTAATTTATTTGTAATTAATGAATTCTTTTAAAATTTGTATTTAAATCATGTTCACCTTTAATTCATTATATCACACAAGTATACACTTAGTTATCTTATATAACCTACCAACACAAACATACCAAAAACTGGAAAAAAAAAAAAATATTTCAGAACCAACTCACATAAAATATCTTTTTAATACTGCAAGACTCTTTCCTGTTATGTGTGTCTAAGAAGTGTGTGTTAATTACAGACATAATTATACTCTATTTTTAAGGGACGGGTAATCTCTATTTTGATGCAATATACTCTCCTCAATGATTGTGCTTCATAGTGGGTTTTAAGTGCTTTTGATGCCATGGTTGCTATCTCTTATTACAATGCATTGGGCATAAATGTATGCTCGCTGCTCTTATGGTTTTCTTTTTCAACCATTTGTAGCATTATGTGCATATGCAGGTGTACAATACATTTTGCACACAATTTACCTATGATGAGAAACAGGCAGTACTTCAAATATGACATTATTATATTTCTCAGTAATTATGACTCTTTTTCCAAATCAATACTGCACACAACTTTCCATAGGTAGATTGAAATGTCAGATTTTCCTGTGGCTAGCAGCACAAACAGAAATACGGAAAAATATTGGGTTATGTATTTATTTAAATTTCAAACACACTTTTCTAAATGGAATCAGACCACTTGTAAACAATGCCATTGCACCAACCTGTTTATATTTGTTGGTAACACAAAACTAATCCAAACTTGCTTAAAAGCATCTGTGAAACACTCTAGAATAATCTTACCTCTTGTCAATTTTGTATTTTCATTAACAAGAGTACTTTCCAAAGCACATTATCATACTATCATCCAGCAAATAATGCCCCACAGATGTTTTTTGTCCATGTTTGGACCAGCACCTTCCAAATAGCAGTCCCACTCTGTTTATAAGGGAACAAATACTGTAAAGTAAGTGTACTTAGAAATGGAGCTAAGTGACTCACTGTTAACTTTAGAACCTGTTTTAAGGTATCAAACACTCACTCTATCAGTCTGATATGGAAATAACTTCAGAAGACTAGTGTACTAGGGATGTAAATAAATTGATTTCCATGTAATCCTTGCAAGTGAAAATGTGCCTATCATACTGCTTAGCTGTGCACTCAGATGTTGGAAGATTAGTGTCCTAAATGAATGTATAAACCCAAGTGGTTTTCAATTAAATTTTGTAATATTTCACTACTAACTACCAAATAATAAGAAACCACTAAAATTTATAAATACATAAACTAAACAGACAACAGATGGCATTATTTGTTAGAGGGCTGCAGTTATCTCTTTGGTTTACAAAGCTCCTATGATTGTTTTGCAGATATTCTTCATCTTAAAATTTGTCCAACTTCTGGGAAATATTTTAATATTTAAAATAAAGGTATTTTAAAAGCATATAATATATTTATAATAGACACTAGTAGAAAAAATAGATAATTATTAAGTACCAGGTTACACAGTATTTGAAAGAGTTTAATAAAAACAATTATTTAGGGAACTCCGCTTAGCAAAAAAACTTCCACTGACAAGTGTCTATTATCTGAAATTTATAATTTATGAAGCTAAAATTTATCCAGATACTTGGTGTTTTTTTTTTCACTGAGTAATTTTCATTTATTAAACAAAAAGACACATAGACACATTTCTGCCCTAGTCCTGCATCTTTAAATGAACTGATGTAGTATCAGCCTATTCTGTTTTCAGAGGGTTCATTCTAATGGTCTGTCACCAAATGTCCAAAAGCCAAATTGGCAGTGCTAATGGGATTTAACCACTTTCCTCTAAATAAAAAGTAAGTCTTTACAATATTTTCTCTCTTGGTTATTAGTTTCCTTCATTATCTAGATAGCAGACTCAGACAATTTGTCCTTCTTATAAGAAGGAAATTTCACTGCTATATAGGTACCTCAGCAGACCAAAATAATAATGTGCAACCTTTGTTATCTTTTTGGCTCAAAGCATTTTCCAAATAAGCACAAACACATATGTACACATACATGTGTAGAAAATCAACACAAAACTTTTCTGCAGAAATAGAGGAATGTTCAGCATTTTGCCAGGAAAAAAAAGACATAACTGAAACTCTGTGTTTAACTTCAATTACTCCTTTTCTTTACCAGTGAACAGCCAGCCAGATTTTGATTTCCTTTCACTTAGATAATGATACATGACTCCAGAAGGGATTTTTACAATTGCCTTCTCTTTTGTGAGAGGGTTTCAGACTCTGAACTGAATGACAACAAGGTGCTCAATATTCTCAAGTTCTCAAAATACTATATTTGCCAACTGAGATTTTCCTGGTTTTACACATGACCAACAGGTTTATTACAGGATATTCAGTTCTTGCAGAAGAGCTGTTGTGATGATTATGAGCCGAAATCTACCTCTTTATATTGGTCTGCATATTGGTTGGTTCATGAGTTCAATTGTTTTTATCTTTGATAAAAGTTGTTTTGCTTTGTTTTGTACAAATGCTTTCTCATAAGAACAGCATTATTTAAAAGACCTAGGACAGCATTAAATTAATAAATTATTTTATTAATTCATCTGGTCATCAGATAAATTCATCAATTGTGCATACTTTTCTGCTCTATTTTTGCTAAATGAGTCTTCTCTGGAATTTAAATTATGATGAAAAAGTGGCTGACTAATCTGAATTTCTCAATTTATTCATGTTCAATAAAAAGCTATTCATCAGCTTAAACTCAGCTGTGGGTTCAAATCAAATTTAAACCACCTGGGAGTAAACAAAATTGCTCTTCTTCTCTAGCATGTCAGCTGTGGATAAAAATAACATGCACATTTCCAAGGAACTCAAGTTTCTGAAACCTCTGTTTCTACTAACAGATTTTTCTGAAATGATTTAATGATTAGAAAGAAGCCCACTGGCTGCATTTTAGATTCAGTATTTTGATTCACAGTTAAAGAGAAGAGAAAGAAAAACTAGTTTTAAAATTCTATTTGGAGGTTATAAATAGACTTTTCTTGTCACTAGTGACAATATTAATCAAACATTCATTGAAAACATTTTAGATATTGTCATATTTGTTTGACTGTTTTTCAGTATCTTCAGCATCTTATATGTTTTTAATTTTACTTCCATGTATAGACCATATCCAGAAACATTCATTTGGAAAAATGAGACTATTGAAGTTATTGAAGAAGCGAGGTGGAGTGTGAGGCCTTGGCTATAAAGTACACATTTAAAACAATGTTAACTATCTATCTAAATTTTCTTTCACTATTTTACCTGAGTTCTGTTTAATTCTGACAAGCCAGTTTTATTTAAAACCGTAGAAGAAGGTTCTGGTCCATCTTAAGGACTCTGTGATTGGGACAGCAAACTATCAATCAGGATCATTTTGAATAAATAAGCTGCTTATGCTCAAAGTCACAGTGCAATGCTCTAAACTGGATTCTGGCTGCTGGAAAATTGCTAGGTGTGAAAGAAGTTGGAAGTGCTCCCTGAGCACTGGGGAGCTGATTTCAAGCTTAGACCCTATTCTTGGTCCTTACCTGAGCTACACTGAAGCTGTACTTGAACATGTGTTCCATGAATCCGGATACTGACCTGCTGACTTGCCTCTGGGACTTGCCTTTGGACTTACTCCACCATTACAGAATTAATTAGCCACCCCTGGTCTCTTTGCTCTTCCATCAGACCTACTTTGCTCTTGTTGTTTGGATGTTGTGGGACGTTGCCCTTGGCCTTACACGCATTGTCTTTTTGTCACCAGTTGCTCCTGACTTGCCTTCCATTCTGTAGCAGCCATTATTGCTGCTCAGTCACAACAGGTCCTTTATTGTAGATTGTTAAATTATGATTAATATATTTTTAGATAAGGTATGGTAATTATGATACTTCTTTCTGGTTCACAGAAGGAACTTGTACAGTAAGAGTCATTCTATCTTATCTATTGTAAATAAATGATTTTGTATGATTCGCCATAGGGAATGGGTGATAACTAGAAGTCTCTAAGCTATTAGCACATGAACTGCTGCTGAACATGGATGAATTGCAGGAGAATCTCCTATGTGACCACACTCCTCCTTATTTGACCAAGGTGTCAGGTAATTTCCTTTTTTATCTGTACGACTTCATCTCACTCAGAGTTGCAGACAAATAGAATTTTTCTTTGCTGTGTAGCCATACTCTTTTACCAGAAACAATAACCTGCACTGTATAGCAAAAGATGAACCAACAATTGTGGCAGCTGTAGCCTCTGTCTCAAACTGGGCAATGACTCAAGAAAGGAACAAGTTGTAATAGGATGTACTGCTAAGAAGATTATACAAAAGATGGTATGAAATTAAGAAGACTTCCTTTATTTTATTACCTTTTGTAAAATCCTCCTGCTTGGAAACTTTTTGAACAAAAGATGACACCTGTGATATTTATGAGATAAAGAAATATTTCTGTTGGTGTTCATATTACTGCAGCTCTTAAGGATCCTAGTGAAGATCTCAGATCAATAATCAGTAAGCAAATGCCCAGAGATATTGAGTTTTGCACAGGATAAGGAAAGACAAGAAGGGAAAGAGCAGCAGAGAAAAATGCAGAAACCTGTCATTTACTTATCAGGTAAATGACAGAGCTAGGAACAGAATTCATGTGATGTTAAGTATAGGTGGTCAAGAATTTAGACAAAATATTTTATGTGATCCAGAAATGCTCAGTGTCACTGAAAATGGAAACCTTATCAGAAATAGAAGTTTCACAGATAGTTAACTAGAAAAAATCTCTCACAGTTTCATGGTACTATAGCATTCAAAGAAAGAGAGCCAGCTACCCATGGTGAACATGAGATGGTTTAGTCACTAATGCCCTGTTCACATTTAAGGTAGGTTCTTGCTTTTGCTCCAGCTAGGAGCAACCTGAACTTTGATTTCCTGTATCTCAGTGCTTGTTCAAGGTCTACGATAAGCAAAGGTTTTCTGAAATATCACAGTGAATGGTGTCTATCAGAAATTCCATATGGAGATATAGTAAGATAGATACATTTTGTGTATTAAAAGTGTAACACCAAATGACACAGTAACACCTAAACACTTACTCAGGTTAGAGGTAAGAGCTTCCAGTTCAGTAAATGGCAGGAGATTTGGAGTTGAATCACATCAGTTTATCAAAACCAAGTAAAAAAACCCATGTGTGGCATTAATAATGCCTGTATATGTCAATATACAGATGCATCAGTGTCAGTCTAATGACTGAACTTTGAAGAATTTTCAGCATCTAATTTATTCTACACCATTTATTCTGCTTATTTACTTGAGTGTTTTAAGACAAATTTAAATAGAAACAAATATTTCTTAAGCTCTGTAAATTATCTCACGATCTGGAAAGGAGCCAATTCTTCATGACATTTAATCCTCCTAAGCTCTGAAATTCAGAAAAAAATTAGAAATTTTTTTTTTAGCTGGAGAATAAGAATTTTTGCTACTTCAAATACAACTTGCTACTTCTGTATTTGACATTGATGCCAATTAAGTCAGCAATAAGATACTTCTCAGCTAACTCCTGAATTACCAAAGTTATGATCATATGTGCTTTTCGTATTGAAAGGTGTGTTTGCTAGACAGCACACACTGTATCAGCATCAGCCTTATCCCAGTGAAGAACAAACTGAAGAATCACGGTATCATCCATCAGCTATTTCTTGCTCTCCCCTTCTGCTGAGAAGGAAAAACAAAAGTCAAGATGGTAACACATTTAGGAACTTTTTAGGTGGTTCACTGGAAGGCATGATTTATTTCCTAGTAGAAAGGAGTTGAGGGACCTTCACTGCAAAGAGACTTTTCAAGGACAATGTTAACATACTTCTTCAATCTATTTGATCAAATGGTTACTCCCATGGGACTGCTTAGTCTTGAAAACGCTTTTGCTTTGGTCAAATGGTGACAGGGTCCTAAATTTTGCAGGTAATTTCCTTATGGAGGTTATCTTCAGTTATGTTTACTCAGTATACATGTTATACGTGTCTATGTGTTGATAAGTACTGCAGTACTAGAGTTACTGTAATTAATTAATAAAATAATCACTTATCTTCTGAATACATTTTTTATACATATTAAAAATCCTTTTGGTTTTCTTTACATGTAGTCTACATGCAGAGAGAATGAATTCAAATGATTTCTTAGTGAGTTCTTTTGTCCAATTCTTTAATATTTTGTTGAAAAATACTTCCTACTCATATTTCCTTTACAGCCTGGTTTATTTTTCCTTTAAATACATCTATTTGCAGGTGAAAACATGGCTTGAGAGTACCATTGACCTCCACAGCATATATCTAGTTTAATAGACAGCTCCATCCTCTCTTAAACTTTGAAGATATGACTAAAAATCATTATGTTTAAGGTTTTGGGTTTTATAAATATACCACAGTTTAATAGGTGGGAAGATACGCTTTCCCTCAAATCCATCAGTGTGAAAATACATACAGCAATTATGTCAAAACTTTATACTCCAGCTTGCATTATGTCACGTTCTCAAAATGAGATGTCATAAAGCAGAAATAGGCTGAAAATAGAAAAGTGGAGTCCAGTCATCTTAGTAATAGATACATTAAAAATACAGAATTCATTAAAAATACGTAGTAGGGAGACCTTAAATATTTACAATAATAAATTCATCTCACTCTGAGTTTTAATTACCTGTGTGTTGCTACTTCTGTAGATGAGTATTCATAAAGATCTCCAAGTGCAACCACATTATTTTTCTCTCCAATGATAATAGTTATCTATTAACCTCTTTGTAAAATCAAGTTAAAACTTTAAGTAAAAGTTTATTTGTTCAAATCACAAAAGCACACCAGTGTTTAAGTTTATGAACTTCTTAACAGAAATTCATGAGAATATCCTTGTAGGGGGGAAAAAAGTGAAGAAATAATGTTTCTACTTCCATTATCTCTTCCATTATCTAATGGAAATATGTTACTGTCAGGGCAGAGCAAGCATGGCTGCTCTGTAAAGACAGGCAATGGAATGGATATTTCTGATCCCCAACGGACTAATCTGAACAAGTCAAGGTGATCAGTTGTGTTGTGTTCACTGATTGTCTAAGACCAAGAAGGTGTCCTGCTTATGCTCTTCTTAAAGTGAAAAGTACGTGTAGGATAAAGTTCTCTTCTGTTACATGCTGCACTGTCAAGAGAGGTGTCCCTTAATTCCCCTTTCTCCAAAATTTCTGTTTGTGATTTATAGACATGAAGGAGCCAAGAAGATGCTGTTCCTTTGGCATACATGAAGCAAGAGGAATTTGGAAAAAGATGCTGAAGGAATCGAGTGAACTGTGGATGTTCACTGCAAACCTTAACATTTAGGAAAACTTCCAAGCAAGAACTTCAAAGTAATCCATGTTTTTAAGCAGGTGGATTGCTTCATAATTCTGGCTGTAACATGTATACTGTATGTTTTCTGTCTATAGAGTGACAGAGGAAAAGAAAAAATGCTACAATTCAATGTGTTCTTAAAGAAAATTTGATTAGGATTTTTATTATAACATGATGAAGAAATTTCCTTCCACACTCACCCCACCAGGGAACATATGGTAGTTTTTCTTGGTTCCAAGACTGGTAGAACCAAAAAAGTATTTTATTTCAGGGAATTTATTAGTTAGAGAAAGATTTATCTTGCTACCTACTGTCTGTTTTCGGGTAATTGTTTGGAAGAGATGGCAGAATGGGGTATTTTACATATATTATAATGTCTGTTACTGGTACTATCACAGGTTGTTCCATTTACATCCTGTTGTCTTTGTAGTGCAAGTCTATTGGAGCCTACTCATAAGTAATTGTATTTGCTTTTTACCTGCAGTGCATTTGATTACTAAGCTATTTTTAGCATCTTTTGTAGATGAAATAATGAATTTTCACCTGAATTTTTTGTTTTGTGTAGCTATAAACAGCAGCATGTAAAATCTTCATGCTGGAAAAGTGGGAGCTAAAGAATAATAAAAATTATTATTAAATACTGCTCCAATGAATTCTTTTACACTAAGAATAAAAAGGGCTATTTTCAATATAGTAGGCACGTTTCAACTTAACTTCAAAGGATAAACTCCCTTAAGCTTCACCAATCTACATCCATAATATATTCAACAGAATATACCCATACAGCTAATCTGATATTCATTACACAGGCAAAGCATATATTTAATGAAATGACTCAACTATTTTACAACACTGCTTACACAGTAAGATTACTTATTTTATTACTGAGCGCAGGTCCTGCTGTAATATATTTTAAATATAAGATTGCAATGATTATTCACTGCTGCCTCCCAGGATGCTCCTCTGTTAATTACATTGCATTCTAGTATAGGAGAGATAGTTGACAAAAAGAAAATAAAAGACCTAATTTTTTTTCCCAGCTGATATGTATCCAAAAACCTTGAAGACTTATGTGTACATCCACATCCTTGCACTGAATATCCTAAACTGTACTTTAGATCTCTAAGCTACACAAATTCAGCAGTAGTATAAAATCATAGAATCATAGAATTGTTTGAGTTGGAAGGAACCTGACAGATCATCTGGGTCCAACCCCCCTGACATAGGCAGGGACACCTTCCACCAGGTTGCTGAAAGCAACCAGCCTGGTTGCTTATCCAGCCCGGCCTTGAACACTTCCAGTGATGAGATATCCACAGTTTCTCTGGGCAACCTGTTCCAGTGCCTCAACAACCACTCCGTGAAGAATTTATTCCTGATAACCAATCTAAATCTACTCGCTTATATATGTACTGCATGTTTTTCATCACATACTTGACTATTATGAGTTCTGTAAAATAAAGTATATATCAAAATCAAGCAGAATACTTCCTTTTAGGTATAATAGGCTTTCACACTTAATATGTGTTTATTGTTTACCATGTACTTACCAATAAGTACATGCATTCATTGTCTTTTGCACTCTGACCACCTCTATCAGCCCCAGTACTACACATTCCTAATTTCCTCTGCCTGTTGGCAGCTTCCTTGCTACAGTAATAATCTGGGCATGCTGTTGGTTGGGCTGTGTGATGAACTAACCAAGGCATTGGTTTGCATTAAGACCAGTCTTATAAAAACAGGGGAGGAAAGGCTAAGCTGCTTCATCCGATGTTGCCACTGAAAGAAATGCTTTACCTGCCTAAATTAAACAACCTGATTAGTGTCAATTTGATGCATATTTTCTATTTTCAGTTGAGGACAGCTGAATAAAACACCTGTTGACTCCTGAAATAGCAGAAGACAGTGAAGCCTAGTGGAGTTAAAGAACTATGGACAGATAAGCCTCTGTAAACAGTTTCATTCAGAGGTGAAATGGAAATAAATATACAAATGAAAAAGAAAGAAAACATCTTCTGCACAGTAATGTAAAGCATAAAAAGCACATTATTTTTAATAGAACTTTATGATGACTTTTTATGCTGACTACAAAATCTGTCAGAAGTACCCATAAAAATAACCTACAAACTGCTTGCTATTTTTCCAACTATTTCTTGGAAATTAAACTTGTTACTAACTGCAGTTATATTGGATATTTTCCCATACTGATGGAAAATAACATTAAACAAAGATTTTTCTTTGAAGAAAGTAAGGAATAATAATATTATTTTAATTATATGTCTCCTAGTAAGTAATTGTTGCTGTTGTTCTTTTCCCAGGGACCATGGTTCCATGGTTTGTTTAAGCCTCTCTATGAGAATGTTGCTGCTGAAAGAAGTGGTCTTGGCCTACGTTGCCTTCTGCCTAGTTATTTATTCCCATTTCTGCCTTAATTTCTGTGCAGCAAGTTTATCTGACTGCAAACTTCTTCTGTTGTTATTGCTGTTATAAACAGAAGGGACATAGTTGCAGTGTGGAGTGGAACTGGAAGTATAGAGCAATAGATTCAACAGTTCTTTGTGACAGCTTCCAGGGCTAGAACAGCTAAAACTCAAACCTGAAAATTGAACTAAATTTCAATTTAGATATATATAAATACATACATATACACACACGCATATACATATGTATTTTGTATGCAGATGGGTATACACATGTATATTTGTAGGAGTTTACCTATTCAGCTTAGACTATATGAATGAGATTTGAGCTTCGCTCCGTATTTACCAAATTCTTAAGTAACCCAGATGCACAACCTTCTAAAATAAATATCAAAACTTAATGATGCACAGATGTAAAGGAACAGATTAATTACAGTATGATTATATATAACCCAGAGCAATATGAGATTCCATCAAACAAAGTAAAGCTAAAAAAGATGAGCAGCTTCAAGTGTTCAAACTTACAGAAGTGGTTAGTAATCTTTAGCATAAGTAATGGGTTTTTATACGTTGCCATAAATCTTAAAAACCCTGCGGTGAGAAGATTTTAATCTGTGGGCAATCAGGGAGGTTGAAACCACCTAATTTGAGAGTCATCTTCTGTATATTAAATGTCATACTCTGAGTTTTATTTCTCTTTCCTGAAAGGTTCCTCTTCTTATTTTCTAGTTGTATTTAACTTTGGCATTACTTATTCTGATCAAGATGGAATTCTAAATGACTGAAGATACTTCTGTAATATTCTTAATTAAAATTTAACAACTGAAAAATACATTGTTTTACTGTTCCACAACTAAGACAGAAAAACAAATACTTTATTTGCTTTTTAATTTTTTTTCAGGTTATCATATCAAACAACACATACTACTCACCACTTCAAATATTTCCATTTATATTCTCATTTTTACAAGTGTGGCCCAACAGTCATCTATCATTTCAAGTTTTAGTTTTGGATATTTCAGAAACAGAGTGATGAAGTCACATTTAATATTTTATATCTTCTTAGTGAGATACAAAAGATACAATGTCAATTCAGCAGAGTAACCAAAGAAATACTACCAGTGGGTCCATTATTCTGAAATCTGGTAGTAGAATATTAACTGAGACACAAAATTGTAGATTAGTTAGTTGAGATTTTGCTCCATGTATAGTAAAACATTGTTTTTCATTGTTTAACCTTGCTGGCTATTGTTGGTGTATTAATTGTTGCTTCCTGGCCATCCATATTTCCACTACCTCAAGCTAGACCAATGATGTTAACCTAACTAACTTATTAACCAAACTAACCAGCACAGTGACTCAAACTAAAAGCAACTACCTTTATGTATGCGACAGTTTAGAAATGTTATACAACCTTTCCCCTCAACTTTTCAGATATAACAGCTGCTTCTTAACAAGTAAGCAACCAGTATTTAAGAGAGAATGATTAGATGATTAAAAGTCTAATTAAAACCCCTCAAAATTAATGTCTAAATATTAAATACAATTTGCAGTGGCCAAACATTGGGTAGAGTCTGTGACCTTCTTAAGCAGAAGAGAAAGAATTAGTGTCAGTCAGACAATTTCAATTTTAGATTCAAAGCTGGAATTCTAAAACCAAAATTAAACCAGACCTAGATGTGTATGTGTATGCACTCTAGTACATATGTATGCCTAGGATATTTACCTTTATCTTTATGTTTATGATTATGTTCATATCTATATTTATGCAATTGGATTGTAAAACCTATTTTTGTATCTCTGAAAAATCTTTAAAAAAATTACTTGGAAATAATGTGTCAATCTGAACTACACTCTGCAGTGACATTTTTTATTTTAACTTCTCTGCGGAAAAGGAGAATAAATATTACATGATAACAAAAAGTTATTTACAGTATTTTCAACATACCAGAAACTTTTAAGCAGCAGTATTATACACAAGAGACTTCAGAACAGAAATATACAAAACTCTGATTTATTGCATTATGTCATCAAAATGAAGTGTAGTTATTTTCTCTTTCTTATGAGAAAAGCTAAATCAGATTTAAATATTTCCATACCAACATGGCAACCAGTGGTCTTTGGTGGGTTTGGGAGATAATAATGGGTAGATTTGAATGATATCAGTGAACAAGTGTTTGGTCTTCTTTACCTTATAGGTACCAGTTAAACCATAACAATTCCCTAAAATGTAGTCATGCATGGTAACTGTCATTGACAAGAGAGTACAAATAATTTAAATACAGCTGTGGACTGTATTTAAGGTCTAGACTAAATTATGGCTGGTCACATCAACCATGGTTTCTGCTTGGTATCTTCAGTAGATGGAGCTGAAAGGAGATTCTAATAATTTAGTATCATTAAGGACATGCAACCTAATACAGAAGAACAAATATGGAGCAATGTTCTCTCTAGCACTAATTGTTCTATCAGATGTCTGTTATTAGTCTGTAATCTGCTCACAGGACTTTAATTTTTCAGTTTCAGGGTAACACATTACAATTGTATTTTATACTTGAGTCAGGTCAACTCTTGAAAATTCTATTGGATCCCTGAAAAATAGGAAGATTCCCACTTACACAGGACAAATATTAAAAAGATAAACATAGAAAAAAGTTGAGTAAAAAATAGGAAGTTGAGATAGAAAAAATAAACAGAGATAATATTTCTGAAGAGAAGTAAGTTAGATTATTCTACAAAATTTATACACCCAAAAAACTTGTCTTCTGAAACCTCTCAGCAGTTAAGGAATGTAGCTAATTTCTTGAAAGAACAGCATTTTTCATGAAGAGTGATGAGATTATCTCAAAATTCCATTTCCTTTATCCTCTGCTTTATAAGTGAACATCAGAAAAAATTAGCTACATGGTTCATTACTGCATTACTTCATGCTTAATTGAGTGCTGTGCAATTACAGCCCTTTTAATGACACTTGCTGTGTATTTTAAAATGACCAAAAAAAAAAAGTTTTGTTTTTATTAATTTTCTTTTAAATTACATATATAAACTGAATTTTGACACTTCTACTGAAACTAAGCAGTGACCAACTGGTATTCTTATAGAATGCAGTATAACAGACAAGACAAAGGATGCTACAGTAAAGTTTGCAGCACATATTTAAGATTTTTCCCAAGTTATGGTTGCTTTATTCTACTTTGATTCCTCATAAAGCTTTAATAAAATGTCAAAAGAATATCTAAGAAAGCACAGAAAATGATTGATCACATTACTGTAACATTGGTAGTTAGGTTTAAGAGGAAGTAAACTGTGTGATAGGTGAAAATCAAGGTCATTCTTACCCAGAACATCTATCATCTAACAGCTTGCACTGGTAAACTAAGTTAATGTTAACACACACCAGATTTCTTTATGCTTTTTTAATATTGTTTCTCCAGAATAGCAGATCTTCAGTTCATAAATAACATTTTAGTTCAAAATCACCAAGTGCCATAAAAGCACTAATAGGATCTACTGAACTGACAGATCATCCATTATTCTACAAAATTATGATTTCTTTAAATCAACTGTCGTTCAGACAATAACATTGCCACAAGATAAGCACAGCTGGTTTATCAGGAAAATTTGTTTTCTGGGTAAGGTGACAGGTTTAATAAGGGATGAGATTTTAAGACTTTAATTAATGCAATTAAATAATTACCCCTTAAATATCAACCCTGCAAATTGAAACTCACAAAATATTGGCATCCCTCATAAGGCAAGAAAACCAGACAGGACAAGGGAAATAAGAAATTCTGATACAATTTTGTATAGGTAACTTTATCAAGCTTATCTACCTGTTCAAAAATGGATACTCTTCTCGCAGTGTATATGTTCAGAAGACATGCTGAGGATGCTGGGGTTTCCTGTCTCATGCAATAGGTTTCCAGAACTATTAGCCAGATTCTGCAATGGTGGCAGGCATCCTGAAAACATTTTTAGGCTATCTCATAATTGTCCTCCTGATAAGTCTTCACATGAGGTTTGGTTAGTTAAGGAGTTGTCACAGCATCAGCTGCCACAAGGTAACATGGGTTTCTGCACTTTTGTGAATATCCATGAAAACTGATAACACTACTGTAACTAGGACAATTTCTGGTATGAAGTGTGGCTCGAAAAATCCCTGAGACAAAAATAGATATCACAGCCTGACTCCTATTTCTTCCAAGTCAATACATCGGTCATGAGACTATCATGTAGAGGTATTGTAACAGCACTATTCTCAACCGAATTCTCCGTGGGACCTGGCTCAGATTATGTTCCTGGAAGGCAGCTGGCAGATTAAGCTCTATGAGTGGAACAGATGAGGAAATATTTACTTTGACAGTTTCGATGAGATTTTAGGTACAAAGCAAATGTCCATGTGCTCAGTGCATCGGTAGATGTAATGTTGTGCAGAAACATTTGTGCACATGCCTAGCATGGAACTTTTAGGAAATGAATTGGATCTGTTGGCAACACTTGGGTGCTGTAGCCTTTAAAAATATGCAGTTCTCATTTGCAGCTCAGCAGGAGTTTTGAGGGCTTAGATTTGGATTTGGGCTTCTGCTGTGGTCAGTGGGACTGACATTATGTGTATCTACCACAGAAAGTCAGTTTCTTACGTATCTAAGTCAGAGGTTAACAGGCTGCATCCCATTGAGTCAATCAGTATCAACCAGTTTGAATGCATACAGAGTAACTTTTCTTCTGACCATCTCTGAAATGCAAAGAAAATGCCTTTACTAGAAAATTATATACTTCTATATGGACCTTGTGGCATAGGCATAAATCACTGTTAATGCCATGAACTTCCTAGACCATGAACACATACTATTACAGATGATCAAGAAACATAGCACTATTTTTACACTGCTTTATGGTAATTAAAAAAAAAAAAAAAGGCAAAAAAAGGCCCATTCTGTCAAGAAAATACAATACAGAGATTTAATAATACCTTTTTTCTAGGTTTTCACAGCCAGTATATAGTTGAATTATCATATTATTTGGAACACTGAAAGTTCTTTTCTAACAAGACACGTGTTCATTAAACCAAAATTAAAAAATAAACAAATGTGAGTCATTAAACAAAAAGGAAATAAATACTTTTTCATCTTTGTAAAGATTTAAAAGATTAAACCAGATGTATATTAAATATCACTCACACATAAAAACATTCCACTGGGAAGTACTCGTCAGTGCACATGGTAGGCTAAATTTGTCATGAACCCTAAACAAGTTTATGTGCCGTAGCACAGCTCAGTCCTGGTTGGGTTAAAATATTTGTCAGTTGAATAGGCATTTCTTTTTTTTTTATTACTTGATCACTTTCACAAATAATTTATCAAGCTTTATTTACATTACTTTTAATAGGGATTTTATTGAAAGAATGTGGGTTTGTTTCCTTTATAAACAAACACTACAGCATTTACTTGGTGTTTTACTCAGTAACTGCATTATGTATAATGATTATCTGAGAAAAATGGCTACTATTGGCCGGTATAAACTATTCCTCAATAGTTTACTAGTTCATAGGACACAACAGTAACACTACAGGGTTTACCCTGGAAGTTAATGGTATTTTTGTTACGAGAAAGAAACTTTGCAGTGAATTATTTCAGGTATCTCTTAGACATGGAGTATGCAGTGTGATAATTGCTATATATTTTATTTTTAGAAGTATTTTTTTTTTCATTGTAGAACAGAAAAAACCTTATTCCACAGGATAATAGTGTGTAAATATGTCAGGTTTTAATATTGCCCTTTATTAAATATATTTTTACAGTATAAGTTATTTAAAACAACAACAAAAAAAAATATCTAAGTTCTGGAACAGTGGCAAGTTTAAAGGCCCACACTTCAGGAAAAACTGGCCACAGGGGTGAAATTCCCAGCTCTCTTACAGTAGAAAAAACCCCACTGTTCTCCATATGATGAAATATAAGATCTGTGACATTGCTAACCAGTTTTTAAAAATCTTCAAAATAGTTTGTAGTCAATTTACTTCTTTTACATGTCTTTTTTAACTGGAGTTCAAAACTATGTCAACATATTCTACATACACTGTATTTTCCATAAACTATCAAAAAAGGCTTATAAAAAATTTCGTTCCTAAAGTAGGTGACAAATTCAGATAATGCAATGGACTGAGTAAGTATAAGGTTTAAATTAGTTTAAATTGCCATGAAGTGTGTACCTCACTGCAGTTTTTATTTCTTTTGAATATGAGTGTATCAGTTCTGCAGTCATTTTGTTGTTATGCTTTATCTATGTACCATTTAGGTCCATAAGTTCATGTTCATGGTATATGCTTCAGAGAGATGTGCTATTTTCACTTCATCATTTTTAAACCCAAAGGGTCCAAGTGATTTAAAAGTGGTCAGTAGGCTAAAATTTTTGGCAGAAGGAATTTCAGTTTCAGAAAAAAAAAATGAAACCATCACTTGTATTTTAGAGAAGATGAAAAGACCTGCATCTAGTTTAACACATACCAGATTGTTAGTCTGTGATTTCACTGAAAAAGAGAGGGGAAATAAATTGTACTGTAGTTTCAGTTTTTCTAGTGATTTCTAGATTTTGTTTAATGCTTTCCGAAGGCAAACATTTCTGCTTAGATTGAAATTCCTCTTCCAAAATACAGTTGGTCAAATGAAATCAGACTTCAAAATCAGCTGTGATCCATAATTAATTATCTTTTGTAAGTTTCAACAATCAACAGAATCTTAAAGTGAAATTCAGCCTGTAGTGTACGATTGATTTTTCTTTTTTACTTTTGTTTTCTTTTAAAGATGGCTAAAAGGAATTTCCCAGTTTGTAGCAGTGGCGTTGAATTAGTTAGCAAAATTTAAAGGAGGCTTTGAAAGATTTATTTTACTGTTACAAGTACATGCCCAGGCCTAAATGAAATTTACCTTTTGTTTCTATCTTGTATGGGTTTTCTGTGTACCTCTTAATACAATAATAATTTAATTTACCTTCCAATATGCTCAGAGGATGAGGTTTTTCCTTCGTTAGAAAAAAAAAAAAAATAGTGGAAGTGAATTCTGCAAAAGAAAAATCAAGAATTGTGGTTTCATTTTTCCTTCTTCCTTTTGCTTGCCTTTAATAATAAAAAGTCTTGCAGATTGCTAGTCTTGCAGGCATTTCTACTGAAGTCAGGAGAAATACTTTTGCAAATTATTTTGACAGAAGGATTTTTGATTGTTTTACAAAAAAAAAAGAAAAAGAAAAAGATTATGCATCTCTGAAGTATGAATCTGTCACTGTTTAACATAGTAAAATGTTTAACATTTTACTACTAAAAAAGGATGAAAAAACTTAAGGATGGAAAAGCTTTTTAATCAGGATTTTATTAGGAACACAAATTTGTTGAGCTTTTACCTCTATTACTAGATTTTGTTGTAATTGGTATAGGTTCACAGATGGTCTTTAGCCGAATACAAAACTTGGGAACATTTTGGTAGTCCAAATATTATCTAATCAGCATATCTCATTAGTTAAAACTCTTATTTTGGTAGCTGGCATTCAAACAAAACACATTTAGAACTGATCTTTTAATTGGATTTTAAAATCATCATTGATTAAGATGGATGGCATCATCTGATCTAACATTTTAATTATACATTATTTCAATTAAATGGAAATTCAAGACATGGAAGTTATAATGGTATCAATTATAAAGCAGAGGAGGGTGAGGGGTGGTGGCTGGGAATGGATCCAGAGAGCCAGTAAGACGTTTACATGACTCACAATTCAGCAGGATCTAAGAAAAGGCATTGTATTTCTAGGAAAGTAAGAGAGTTAACTGTGAGAATCAAGAAGACTATAGAGGATGGTTAAAAAAGAAACCAAGTAGGTATTTCAGACTGATGGTACCTGAGAGAGAGAGTTGCAGCAACAGCCCAACAGCAGACTGAAAAGTGTGAGGATTTCTAGAGGGAGTTGAGGTAAGAGGATGAAAGGTACAATGATTGCTTGAGGATGTGGGTTGGAAGATATTCAGAGAACCACTGATACCTGAAGGATTAGCATTACATGCATTGTGGTGGGATGAAAATGGAAGGATAACACTGCAGAGATTAGAAAAAGGGATAAGAAATTACTTCACATGGGACACACAGGAAATTCAGGAGTACATGCTCCAGAAAAAAATAAACTTAATCTACAAATAAATTATCTTTCTGGGCATTTTTTGTTTTGGTTTAGATTGTTTCTTTGCTTTTAGCAAGATAAGTGTTCTCAAAAGTAGCAACGTCCCTTTAGTCAGGCTACCTGGA
Source organism: Rhynochetos jubatus (assembly GCA_027574665.1). NCBI lineage: Eukaryota > Metazoa > Chordata > Aves > Eurypygiformes > Rhynochetidae > Rhynochetos > Rhynochetos jubatus. Next base: position 43,143,878 of record CM050690.1, on the reverse strand, counting down.
CAGAAGCTAATCTCCAAACACACATAGGAGTGGACAAACAATGTTGGCAGAGGAGAAAGAATGGCACACAAGACAAGATCCCAAATCATCCACTGAACCTCTCTGGCCTGGTTGTCCCAGGTGATCCCAGAAGAGTGGGTAGCCATATTGACCAGGGTAGGACTCCACTGTGACCAAGTTCCTACACTGGCAGAGTGTGGTCGAGGACAGTATATATATATACATACATACATACACATATATATATATATACACATACATACATATACATATATACACACACATATACAGAAAGAGATATATTGAAGACGTAAAATCTATATATCTGTAGGTACATTTATTATACCATCGTTGCATGGTTTGGGTTGGAAGAGACTTTAAAGATTATCTAGTTCCAATCCCCCAGACATGGGAAGGGACACCCTCCACTACATCAGGTGACTCAAAGCCTCATCCAACCTGGCCTTGAACACTTGCAGGTATGGGGCATCTACAACTTCTCTGGGCAACCTGTTCCAGTGCCTCACCACCCTCTCTGTGGAGAATTTCTTAGTTACATCCAATCAAAATCTGTCATCTTACAATTTAAACACATTACCCCTTGTTCTGTCACTACAGAACCTTGTAAAATGTCCCCCTCCATCTTTCTTGTAGGCCCCCTTCAAGTACTTGAAGGCTGCTATAAGGTCTCCCCGGAGCCTTCTCTTCTCCAGGCTGAACAAGCCTAACTCTCTCAGCCTTTCTTTGTAGGAGAGGTGCTCCAGCTCTCTGATAATTTTTGTAGCTTTCTCTGGACTCGCTCCAACTGGTCAATATCCTTCTTCTGTTGGGGACCCCAGAGCAGGACACAGTACTTCAGGTAGGATCTCATAAGAGCAGAGTGGGAGAATCACCTTCCCTGACCTCTTGGTCATGCTTCTCTGGATACAGTCCAGGGTATGGTTGGCTATCTAGCAACCTACCCTTGAGGGTCAGGTAGGATGAGTGCCCTTGACGCGCATGGATGGTCACAGAGCAATGCCTGGTTGCTGGGTTATATGTACTTCAGGTCTCCCACTCAGCCCATGGAGCACCTCTCCTTCGAGGAGGCGCTCTCCCTGCATGCCCTTTTGTGCTCCCTGCCCTGCTCCCTGCTATGCCACACCCTGGTTGACGTGCCACGCCTTGTTTGTCTGTCCTGTTGGCAGTGCTCCTGGTTGCTCACAGTACCTTTTGTGGGAGCCAGTGGTGGTCACTGTTACTTCTGACCCTGCCCATACCTTGTCAGTGGCTCTCGGGAGAGCTGTCAGCTCCTGGAGGCTGTCTGAGCTCTCCTGGGATTTCCCTGGCTCAGGAACCACCCTATGTACACTGCAAGCCCCAGCTCTGTGCAGAACGCACCTGTGACAGAGATGGTCACCTCTGTGAGTGACTTCCTGGTGGTGACACCATGTTTAAATCTGCTGTCCTTACTCCTGGCCCTGCACGTGCCTCATCAGCCACTCCTGTGAGAGCTGCTGGCTCCTGTTTATATATTATCCACTAACACGCTTTCATTCTAACTGCATACTGACTGATCCAAATAATGTAAACTGCTTCATAAGTAAGCTTATAGGACTTTTCCCTTGAGTGATAACTTAGGAACTAAACAGTAACTAAGAACTATTTTCATCAGAATTATATCAATCTAACAGCTCAAGAGACCTTTTCTTTTCTACAAAGATGCTGAGATGGTTGGTGCCTATACCACATTAAGTTCTCAAAGCTTTAGCAGCAACATTTCACAGTGTTTTTCTCTGAAATGTGGAGACCCAGCAAGTCCACTAAACAGCTTCACATCTGCTTGCCCACCACACAAGGACTGCTAATGCTGGAGTGAGCCACTGAACTAACTGCAATTATCTACCAAACAAACAGAAAACATCTCACAGATTAAACTATTGAGGGTACTTGTGAAGGATGAAGGTCTGGGCTTGTGAACCTGCTGAATTTCTGAGAAAAATAACCAAGTCTAAGCTAATACTCAGATGAATGATATTAAATTTCCACAGTAATGGAAAAAAAAAAACCCCAACCAATTCTATGTATGTTCTTTCTATATATTGAGTGCATATATGTATACACAGATAATATAATTTTACTTTCATATCTACCTATATCTATCATATGCTTTATGTTATAAACATTATCTATAATACCTATATTTATATATACATATGTTTATGTATGTATGTGTGCATGCAAATATTCTTAGCTAGTCATACACAGGCTTTCTTCTCCTTCAGCTTCTTCCACTCACCTGTCACATAACTTGTCAATAGTAAAGTGTTAAATGAAGATCATTTTTAAAAATAGGATAATTGGAAAGCTGAGAGATCAGTATGTGGTGTTCAAGGTATAACTCTAGTGTCTCAGTAAATCTATCAAGAAGTAGCTTGGCAGATGGACAGCATTCTACAATAAAAATGTCTTACACACCAGCTTACTTAAAGACAGGGAAAATGAACACTTGTCCATTACTGAGAAAGAGTTATTTGTGAAAATAATCATGTCAATTATAATTTTAAAGTCACATCTGAAATAATTAGGGACAGTGGAGCTTAAGTGATGTTAGGCTTTTAATATAAATATTTTTTTTAAATCTTCAAAACAGAAAAATGCCTTCTGTAGTGTAATATGGACACAGATAAATGAGAGAAGACCATGCATTATTGTTTCAAGTAAATTAACACTGCTGAATTTCACTTCCAACATGAGGATCCAAAACTGTTTTCACATTTCTATAATTTTAAATCTGAAGAGAATATTCAAATCTCCACAAAATACTAGGATCCTGGTGTATCAAAGTTTATAAACTCCAGATCTTACTTTTAAATCTTTTTTCAATAAACTATCTGACTGCCTTTATCAACCTGAATCTTGACCTCTCAATTTAAACCATAACCAGTGTTATTATAACCTTTTGCTGAAACATTGTAACAAGATTATGTATACGCATTTATTCCATACAGATTTTTACCACAAAAAAAATTTGTCAAGACACTCTATACAAGAAATGGACATGAAAAATATTTTAAAAGAAGTGGCCAATATCCACTGCCTCTCAAGTACTTTTTCCTGTTCATGCTAGCAGTGCAAGGAAATAAAGATTTTTCTAACTAACTTCATGAAGTATTTTAATATGGAAAAAAGAAATAGCAAAGAATTCAACAGCAGGAAGATACAGATGTATCAAAAAAGACAAGTTCATAGCAGAATGTAAGGTAATGTGAAAGGCAGTTGTCTTTTCTAAGATACATAAATGAAATGTAACTAGAAACCAAAGGCACAAGAGTAAAAAAAAAAAAAAACCCAAAAAAACCCAACCTATCCTGAAAGACCTGAGCTACGTTGGTGTTGTGGTTTAGTCCCAGCCAGGAATTAAGTACCACACAGCCACTCATTCCCCTCCCCCTGCCTCTTCCAGTGGAGGAGGATGAGATTTGGAGGAAAAGACAAGGAAGATAATTGGTTGAGATAAGAACTATTTAATACTTTAATATAAAAGAATAAAATAGTGGTATTAATAATTCTGACAATAATAATAATATATAATGAAAATAATGGAAAGGAAAACAAATGATACAACCTCTCATCACCCAACAACTGACCGAGAGCCAGAGCTGGAGAGGGAGGGAGAGTGTACACCCCTGGCCCAACCCCAACCCACACACTGAGCATGACATTTCATGGAGTGAAATACCCCCTTGGTCATTCCAGGCCAACCATCCTGACTGTGTCCCCTCCCAGCTTTTTGTAGCAAAGAAGCTGGGAACACAGACACAGCACCAGAAACCGAGAAAGTCCTTGACTTGGTAAAAACTCTCCTTACAACTAAAAACAACTAAACCCACCAGTTTTACCAATACCCTTCTCTGTGGAAATACAAAAGATAGGCTCATACTAGTCACTGAAAAAAGCCCAACTCGGTCCCAACCAAAACCAGCACAGTTGGATGAAGGAAACAGATTGACACAGTATAATTCAATATGTAACATAGCTACATGGTTACATTAAAAATTCCAGGTTGTGTGGTCCACAAGAACAGAGAGAGCATTCATACAGGAGCCATTTCTATCTTATTTCTCAGTGTAATCTTGACCAATAATTTTTTGATATATCTATAATGTACTGCAGTAACCTCTGAAATCTCAGTAACTGAGGGGTTGAAATGCAAAACACTTGTCATAACTTTGTATAACACAAACCATCACTGTATAACAATACTGAAAAAAATTCCTGAGCATCAAACAAGTATAATTTCAAAACCCTGATACAGTTTGCTTCCTAAATATACCATCTAAGATTCCAAATAAAAAAAAGAAAAGAAAATCCATAGCATTTCAAAAGTATGCTTATGTAGCAATGTAAAAATAACTTGTGGATTACGTAATTTTATATCTGGGTTATTTATTAATACATAGTAACTTTGTTACATTTTAAGAAATAGATGCCTGCAACTAAAAATTTTTAGACAGCAAGTTATTAATTTGCCTCAGAGTTCACTCAGGTACTTCAGGATTTTTCCTATTATACACATTCACCTTATAATGGAGTGGTTCATACTTGTTCAAAGGCCTTAAGAAGGGCAAAAAGCCCTGTCAGTTTTATTCCCTTCACATCTAAGGAAATTGTGATCAGCACAAAAATAAAATTAATTTCCACCGTTTCTGAAAAATATCTGTTAGTGAAATCTTCAATATTTTCCCAAGCACAACAGTTTCCTGTAACCAAAGATTATATAAACTGAACTTGATTGTAATTTTAAGTCTCGGGGGAACCTGCTTGCTATTTGGCAGCTCTTTGATTTGCAATTCTTTGATTTGTTAGCCTCTTATCTGTTTCATAATTCACACTGTCTTTCCCTTCCTTGGCACCAAATATTCTATCTCAATGGCAGGACATGCTGAAAATGAAAGTAAAATAACTGAAAAAGTGCAGTTTTTTTCCTGCACTCCTATTTTTTCCCATAGTACTTTCAAGGCCAGTTTGATTTTGGATGGTTAGTACTCAAGTAACATTAGTCCGTAAGCTTTTGGCACATCATAGTATTCTGCAATTTGGTACTTACAGTTGTCCCACTATAGACAGTTTTGAACTTTCCATGTGAATTCTGCATTGCTTCCTAAGGGTATATAGATAGAATAATTGAATGTTACATCACTGGAGACTTTCAAAAGCTGACTGGACATTTTCCTGTGTGATCTACTCTAGGTGATCTTGCTCTGGCTGGCAGGTTGGACTTGATCTCTCCACGTCTCTTCCAACCCCTACCACTCAGAATCTGTGTGAATCTGTGAATCTTGGAAGATTAGCATGGTTGTTAAAGTCTGATACATACGTTGTAAACATGCTCAGGTATCGGAAAGGAAGCAAGTAAAACACCTCATTTTCTTTTTTTCTCCCTCTTGGTTGAAAACTTCAAGGAATCGCTAACATCTATACACACTTTTTACTATTTCTCATTAATCAGAATAAAAAACCTGTTTGCACATAAATGGATTTTTTTCAGAATGGTCCCTTATCACAGCAGCAAGCACAATTAATGCAACTGAATGATTTACTCCTTGCTGTCATGGAATGGGGAGGGCAGTAGGTAGTCTTTTTTTTTGTTTGTTTTCAGCAATGCAGTCTACTAAAGCCAAAAATCCTCAACTAATTTCCATGATACTTGGCAAAAAGCATGTGCACATGAGCTATGCCAAAGTTAATAACAGACCTGGAACAGACTTAAACTAGGAAACATAAAAGTGAAGATTGTTACATTCTGCTGTCCAGCCTAGAAGACATATACTTCTCAATAACTCATTTCTGTGACAAAAGTTCTTAGACACTATGTTTTATTGAAGGAGAAATGAAAACAATCTTTTTCTTCTCCTTTCACTCCCTATATCACAATATCCAAACTTAAAATCTAGATGCAAACTTAAATTATTTTTAAAGTAAGGTAAGAATGAGCTTTTTATGTTTAAATTCATGATTCCCCAGTTTCTTACCTTGTTATGCACACCATGTAAATCATTATTCTCATTTTCTCTAACAATGTGGCATATAAGGATTCATTTTGCTGGCTAGTGAACTAATGTGAAATTCCTAGCAATGGGACCAGGAGTGAAAACTATGCTTCTGATACAGTAATATAATAGAATGGTTCTGTTAATTTATTTATGAAACAGGAAAGATCAGGAAATAGATGATTTGTGTGGCATTAAAAAAACCATGAATATTGGTATATTATTGCTTCAAGACCAAAAAAAAAAATCTCAACCCCCCCAAAAAACCCCACCCAAAAAATCCTACCCACATTTCTAGAGGCCAAGGTTTCAAAAATATTAAAAATAGTTTTGGAAGTGTTAATATATTACACTTTCAGCATTAACTACTTAAGTGTGGATTAATGCTAGGGTAATAACCTATTCAATTACTAGAGAATTCTCAAAATCCCAAATTCTGTAATTTCTTCCTGCAGGGAAAGCCACGAAAAAAACAATAGAATGTTTTTTTTTTTTACTGAACATCAGCATTCTTGAAAATAGTGATAAATTTAAACTAATGACAGAGAGCTATCAAGATTGAACTTGTGCTGGAAATTGCCATATACATATATATACATATATATATATATATATATATATATATATATATATATATATATATATATATATATGGGTGAAATATATAAGGTATGTAAAAGTCAACCATGCCATAAATGCTTTAACATGCTGATAAGAAAGAAATGAAGGCTATCACTAGTATTTACATAGTCACCAGGGTGAGGTACTGTTTACTGACCATTTTTCTTGGTAAACAATATATTATGATTATTCTTTGCTTGTATCCACACACCTACAGAGCAGATATATGCATAAATAGAGCTCAGTAGTTACTAATCATTAGCTTGACTATAAATCCATGGTGTCAGATTTCATGTTCTTCCATAGTCAAGAGCCCAAATATGCATGCAACCTGTTCCTTGCTTCTGAAGATAAATAAATCAGCTTTTAAAATGTTATAAATTATGTCAGAGTAGTTATTCAGGTAACATGAACTTTTTTTTTTTTTTTGTCTGCCAGAATAACATAAAAAACTTTCCACAACAGTAGAGATTTCTGTTATCACAGCAGATCTGTCTACCTATTTAGGCCATGAAATCATGCCTTCTATTTCTCAAAAAATATAGCTTTATATTCCAATTAATTTTTATTTTTCACATTCACAGTAATATTTTTTGAAGTGAGAGAGGAAGCATCATGTCACAGATGGAAAAATCAAACTTAGGCATTTTATTTTGTACCTTGTGTAAATAAAAGAATGAAACAGATGCTTATTAATTAAGTGTAGGCAGGTGACAACAAGGCACAATGGCACATTGCACCAGCTGTGAAGACTGCACAAGGCCTTTTTTACTCTAACAGTCCATTTTCATATTGTCGAGCAAACATTCCAAGTGTCAGAAAATGTGTCAAAAGATAATGATGGTGAGAAGTAAGAATTCATCATTGCTGAAGCTTCAAAAACTTTTATCTATTTTACATTGCAATCACACCTCCAGGTGAGAGAGGAAGAAAGAAATTTAAAAAGTTTTATAGCTATTCTAGTTACCTTGTGTCATTCCTCATTTTGCATTCAGTGAATGACTAAGATATTTATGAACTTGCATTGTAAACAGTATGCCTCCATGATAGACAATGCTGTTCTAAGTTTGAAGGACACATGTACTCTGTATCTCCACAAAATAGCCATAGTGGAAGTGAATATTTTAAAATTTAGATAGGATGAAAACCAAAAATGTATTTAAAAAGATCACCATAAGCTTGAATGGGTTTGTTTCCTTCTCTCCTTTATTATGAAGTGAATGTACACTTCAGTCAAACATACTGTGACTTTAGGAAATAATGAAGGCAGTAACACCCAGGTGCAGTCATTAATGAGAGAAAAAGAAAAAAATGCTAATGCTTTCTAAAACTTGAAATAGAAAAATAGTAACTGCAAAGCAAGCAGTTGCAGGCACTGTTATACTTCAAGATTTTGAAGCCTGGCACATGCAAACGTTTTGGCAAGTCTAGTCTCATCAGTCTCTTTACTATAACTATTATAGAAATCAAAAAAAGGCAAGACAATACTCAACCAATACAGGAAAAAGTGATACGTATCCTCAGAGTCAGGTACTTCAAAAAATTTTAAAAAACTACTACTATTATCATCTGATTATTTTTGTGAAGACAGTATGCCATATAGGATTGACTGACCTTTTTCCTTCCAAACCTTTTCAGACATTAAATGTTCTTCATCAGGAAGTTGGCTTTACACAAATATTCCCATGAACTGCAGTTAAAATTAAGGTTGCATAGCAGAGCAAAACTACACTGAATTACTTCATTCTGCAACCAGTAGTACCACAAAATACCCTATTAAGTAAGTGAGGAACTTTTTTTTTTTCCTCTTTCAGAAATTTTAAAAGGCTCATTAAACTAGCATTGTGTAATTTTATTGGGTTTGGATATTTAAGTAAATGAGCTTGAATTTCATTTTACATGCACAATGGAATTTGTTTTAACTGCCACTCTCTAAAGAAAATAAAAATTCCATTTAAGAAATAATTTTGATTAATAGACTCCTAAATGTACATCGGCTTTCGATAAGCAATTATTATTTATGCACTGCTTTAGAAGTAAGTATCTTGTATATTAAGTAGAAAAGGCTAATATTTTCCTTCTCAGTAAAAGGCCAATTAACATACCTCCAAGCATGCATTTTCAGCTTCTCTGAAACTATACTTGCAAATTGAGATCAAATGAGCCAAACAAGTTTATTAAAAATAGGTTTGGTAAAAAGTAGTCTAGGAGCAGTCCTTTTTTCACTTTGCTCTTTGCTATGTACCAGTTTTGTACGTGGCAGACTTACATGCAATTATCTTCCTTGAATATGGTTATCACACCTACAATGTCCACTTTCCAGGAAAGTATTTACCCTCAGGGTATCTTTAAGGATCACTGCTACGAACCGATCACACCAATTTAAACAAGGGACCTCATGTTTCTGTATGGGGACTAAGACTGAGGTTTTCCAAGTTAATCATCTCAGGTAAATAACTTACTATGCAAAATCATAACAGAAAATAAATAGTGCAACCATTATCAACAGATGTAGGGAGTGAGACTGTGGTGAAAATGCTCAGGCTGATGTCACACTGAAGTGACAGATTTTCCCATTCCCTTGCCAGAGAGCTTTGATGTATTTTTGTGACAGAGTATTTTTAGTCTTTTCCGTTCAGAAAGCTCCAATTTGCCTAAAATATTTATTCATGTAAACTAAAAAATCATTGCCATAAGTGTAAAAGTATAGCTTCTCAGCCTATCTTAGTTGTGTGTTCAAACCACCTGAAGTAGGAGAAGATCACTCTGTTTTCTTTGGGAAAGAGAAGCAGCTTAATACATCCACAAAGAGATAAAAAAACCAGGGGAAAAAATGTTGTTCCTTTTCCCCTTGTTGAAGGGCTCTCAGACCTCAGCAACCTGACCTTCACGGCTAAGGTTACTTTTAGGGACCATAGATTTTCTTTCAAGATGAATCGTATTGGATCTGTGGCTTTATATACACACAGCTAATTCAGAATAAAATTCTTGAGATGACATTTTAAATATGTAGTGATAAGGATTGAAACTGGTCTGAAACTGGCCAGTCTAAACCACGCCCCTAACAATTTCTAGTTCCAAGCTATACATACACATACATACAATAACATATACATATATATATATATATACACACACATTTACACACACATATACTTACAGAAATGTGCATCTATCTATAATTATTCAGTTCCAATGAGAGATAAGTAAATAAACAATTTGTTTCTAGTTCATCTGTTGGGGTGAACTTGTAAATATATGACATTGGTTAGCATCAAAGAACATGGTAATATTTTGTCCTTTTCTTTAAACATAAAATCTTTTGCATAACACAGAGAACAGGGATCCTTAAACTTGACTGTGGACTTTTTAAGTTTCCTTCCCCCTGCACCCAAATTAGGTTTCGTTGTTTTTCACAGAAAAGTTGAAAATTTAACAAGGTAGGGATTAATACTTCAACACAAATAGAGTGCCAACCTCAATCTTCTCTTCCATGCTTTTTTGTCTCACATAAAGAGTGAAATAAAAGCAAAGGCTTGGGTAATTTGACAACATAGCTCCTTCAGGATTCATAATGTCAGTGGCCAACCTATTAATGTGAAGTGCAAGAATTATGAAATTAATTACTCTCTGTTCCTTCTGATCCTGAATGACTTTTTGTTTCTAGTGTTGAGAAGATCAATAATCAAAAAGAAACACTGTGTTTCTCCAAAGGGAGAAAGGAAAAGATTGGCTTAATTTTGCTGAAAATCACTGAGTATAAACTTGTTAGTAAGGTCACTCAAATGTGGAAAAGCACTATGATACCCCACTTATCCTACAGTTCTACTGTTATATGAAATATATTTTTTGTCGGCTTTTTAAGTAAGACATTTTTATGAAAATTTATCCATTACATTGCAAATTTCACAACTTCGGTAGCTTTTTTTATTGTCCTTACAAAGTGCAAATGATTGGATGACTCAGATTATTAAGGTATACCAGCAGAAGTGAATGATAAAGCTATTTCTCTGTACTGCTCTCTTAGGAACACAATAAAGTTATTACTGAAATTTCAAATGAAACATAAGCCTTCTGAACTTTTTTTAATAAGTGTCCTCCAGAAGACTATTTTGAAACCTCTTGTTAAAATATTTAGCTGATAAAGAAGTATTTGCTGAAGAGACACTGATATCAAAGACTGGCATTTAGAACTTCACTTGCCATAACACCTTGTGAATTTAGTAGAAAGGCAGGATAGAAAAAATTCTTCTAATAGCTCATTTTGTAGTTGCATACACTAGATGGCACTGATAAAGTATTTCTTAATTCAGTGATCTTGAGGTGTTTTTGCATTATTACAGAATGTTTTGTTTACAAATTTAAAAAAGAAATTAAATAAGTTAGCAACATTGTTTTGCCGCACATAGAAGTAAAAAGGAAAAGTAAAGGAAGAACAGGAAATTGGGATTATCCAATCATATTTTATAAGGCTAGTGGTCCCTGAAGTTTGATTCCAGCTTCCACTAGCAGTTCCTCAACCACAATACACCCTCCATGAGAGACTTAGCACTGTCTGTTCCAAACAGGACAAGCATGAACTTAGACAAAACTATGAAATCTAAGTTTTTAGCATCAGCAGTATGTGTTTTACCTTAGGAAGGGATGGTGTTTAGGAAAAGTGATTGCCCTTCCAGTCCATTAGCTCAATCAACTCAGCAAAGCTTTGTGCCATTCTGATTTACACTGGAGCCAGGCAGAGGCCATTACCCACATGTGAGGAATGCACATCTCACTTTGTGAGAGAAGAGTGTGTTTAGAAAGGATATCCCTAAATACAGTAACATGTCTGTAAGGTTTATCTAATCCTGGGAGAGAGACAGGCCCTTCTGGAGGGTGACAGAGGAAGAACACCAGCTGAGTGCTCTGAGCTGCCCTGCAGCAGAGCTTTGTAGCCCAATGTACAGCGAATAGGGTCTAGAAAAAACAATCTCATACAACTAAAATTGCTCTCTATGACTACCCCCCAAAGTATACACTTTTGTATATACTCAACATAATTGTCACAAACACTTCTATTTCAGGAAGATGCTCTACAAGAACCTGTAAGAGTACTCCTAATTATATGCATAAAGGTTTGAAAGCATTACCTTTTGTATGTAGTTACCTTATTTGCTAAGGACAACAAAATGCATTGTTATATTTTTTGTAGAACACTGCGGTGATAATCAATGACTTCTTTATAAATCCTTATTTTATACAGTAAAAGAAAATAAGACATGACCTCTAATCCTTGAGGGGAAAAAAGCTAATGACATAATATTTGAGTTCTGTTATTTACATATGTTTGTCCTCAATTTTGTATAAATAATGAGACTTATTTCAGAAACTGTGTGGAACAAACAAACTGTTATGCTTTGGTGTATCTCATAGCTTTTGCTTAATTAAAGAAGAAAAAAATCGCTGAGCTGTAACTTTAAAAATGCATATATAAAAGGTATTCTTGAAAAGAAACTGATTATATATTCTCTGTAGCTACACAGAACTTTACACATACAGCACCTATCTCTAGGTCATACGTGTAATAAGAACTAATTATATTTGAAATAGTGAAATACATTGGATTAGTGTCATTCTTGAAATGATATTATCAAAATGTGTTTGTGATAAAATATGGGATATGTTAAATCAAAAATTACACTAAAGGAAAGCTGGTACAAAATTCTCTCCCGTGAAACCTAATTCAAGATCAGCACGCTCTAGCACACACTTTTAAGTCTTCACCTTGTCCTTTTCTCTTATTAGCTCTAAGCATGGCCAACTGTGGTTGTATTACAGAAGACACAAGAAGATAAACATATACCATGTATTATTAAACAAAACAAAGACACTGTTGTAATGACTCCTCTTTTTAACTTACACACCAGAATATATCTCTGCTTATATATAATTTTGTGATACAAAACACATTCTCTCAGAAGCTTTTCTATAAGCTAAGAATAGCATTTCAAAACATTCATTTTTAATCCCTTGGCGTTATGTAATTTAAGCAGATGTTTTAGTATTATGTGGTTAAATACACATAAGTGAATAATTCTTGTACTCAGTGTTGTACTTCAGAAAGTTTGCACAATGAGTTAGACTCATTTCTTTTTCAGTTTTGGGCATCTGGGCTCACTCAAGTCCTGGTTCAGGTCACTAGTTAAAATAAATTTCATGTTCCTATCCTACAAGAAAATGATTGACAGCATCTGCTCTGGAAAGCACAGAAGGGCAATATAGAATTATGTAAAGATAGCTGTACTCACAGTGAAAGTTGAAAAAAATTATATATTTATGAAATATATGCAATGTGCAAAATTTCCAGGGATGTACCTAGGAATTCCATTCCCAAAGAAACAGAAAGACAGAATATATCTCAGGGAGGACAATTATTCTTTGAAATTCCTTTACATGGGGCATTAGCATTAATTTTATGTTTTAGCCCTGCCCTATGTGCTTAAGAGAGAAGTTACTCTAGGCCAAACTGGAGTAGTTCTTGCGTGTACTACTTCATATGTAAAAAAAAAAAAACCAAAAAAAACAACAAACCCACCCACACAAAAAAAACCCCAACATAAATTAAAAATTTCAATACAGGACTCCTTTGCATTTTTTTCAACTATTATTCTTTTGGTCTAATCCAATACTACGAATCTGGCAAGTCATCATCAGTTCTGACTAGCAGGTATACAGATCAGCTTGGTCTAATACTTTGGCAGTGGCAAGCTTATTCCATGTCTATAATATAACCTGGAAAAAATTTCCTTGTCCTAAAAGAAGGGATGTTTAAAAAATGTTAATTAGCTTTGTTGAAACTGATTTAAATAAACAGAACAAGAACCAAAATTATTTAAAGTTGTGAGGAAAATATTCCATCACACTGCAAGCTCTCATATTTTATTTTCTAATCAATTTCTGAGTACTAAAATGGGTTCATTTTTAGCTGTCTTTTTTTCCTTTCCTCACTGCCTTCTACCTGAAATATACACTCAAGCATCATACCATGTTTGCACTTACAGCTTGCTTATCACATCAATAGCTTCATGATTTTGCCTTACTGCTCATAAATTGACCCAGGAGTGAAAAAAATGAGTGAAAAATTGAGCCATTCTCCTTGGTGATTTACCTTGAACTTCTCTGTTATCTTTGTATACAGGAGAGCAACAAAGTTATCAGACCTTCAAGCACTTCAACAAGTGCATCAGGAACTAGGTCACTTCAAGATGAGTAGCACATAAAATGGCCATCAGGAAGTGTTTTATATATTTTGTTCATGAGTTAAAGCATGCTAATTTGGCATGTCATCTTTCTAGGACAACCACAGAAGCAAATATATGTTCCTTCCAAGGACTTGTGAGATTGGAAGGATGGCTGAACTCAGAATGAACAGAAAAATAATAAGATTAAAATCATAAGCAGCAGTAAAATAAAGCAAACAACAAAATCAAAAACATTTAGAACAGATTTTACATAAAGTCACACCTTTTAATGTGTTTATTTCAGTGTGAGTAATTAATGTTTCAATACAGGCAGATATTCCATTATCATGACAGTCATTTTTCCACTGACAAAAATGAAGCATGGAGATTGAATTCACAAAAGAATTCACTGTCTGGACAAGACTTACAACAAATTTCTGAAAGAACCCATGAAAACTCACTTATCCCTATGCAGTTTTAATTACTTTTTTAAAACACTGGTTGCACTGGATGTTTTGGTCTGCTGAGGTTTGAGACTCTCTTCACAAAGCAACACAACCATCTGCATTTTGGCCTCACTCTGATGTACTATATGAAAAAGTATAACTTTCATTCATTATTATTATTAATAATATGCAGAAGTATTATTCTGTCTCCCATAGTCTGTAAGAAAGAACTTACTGATAGACTAGTATTGACTGGAATGGATAAAGCAGAAGGTCTGACTACATTTGCGCATGCTTTTTGTGGAATGATACACAGTGTAAAGAGCACAATTTATGCTAGGCAGCCAAAACAGCTCCCGAAATTGGTAAGGAAGATATATTAGAAATATTTAGACTTTTTTTGCATATTAGTCAAAGATGAAAGAGAAAAGTTGATTCATGAGGTCATCTGAAGTTTTATCAGTTATCTTACGTTGAGTCTGCTTCCCCTTTGGACACTAATTACTTCAGCCTACAGAGAGTAAATTTTAATGCAAAATATATACAGCTATATTTACTAACCATGAGATATTTATTTATTCTATTTATGGGAAGTCTAATTTTAAGTAGGCACATAGCTTAGAGGATCTCAATAATATCTTTTATACAGATATCAAACTTGGCAGTAATACTGCATCTTTCATATCTTTTATAACTCTAGGGTCAATGAAACAATTTTTGTGTGAATTCATGAGAAAAGCAAAAAGTAAATTCAAAGACTTGGAAACTATCAAGCTTGTATAACTTTCAAAAGCATGCAAATAATTTGGTGACACATTTTCCATTGCCTAGAAACAAAATAGCAAGTAACTAGAACTACACAACAGAGCATATTTATGCTCTGATAAGTATTCATTCATAATTTCAAAGTAAATTGTTAAAAAGAAAATATATTTGTTTTGTTTTGTTCAGCTTATAATTGTGTTAAATTCTAGTGTATTATACAATGTCATCTCTTTTGATTTGTGTTCTGCAGCTTCGTAAAGAGGGATAGGTGAGCTAGGGAGACATAAATGATGCAGGGTTCTCTCTGCATCTCAGCAAGAAAGGCACAACAACAAATGGCTAATAAAATAGGTGTTTTAAGAAGACAGGATAAGAAGAGGAATGTAGATGATGTCCCTTTAGATTCTGCGAACTGTGCAGATGCTGGACAGGCTTCTCTTGATGGATCCATCCATACATGATGCTGCAACAATGCAAGGTGCACTTTGCCACACCAAATATGAGTTAATTAAATGTCTTAGGTAATCACTGCTCACGAACTAGAAAAGAACTCTAAGAACTCATCTGGACTTAATAAAAATTTTATTAATGTTTAAAGAGAAAATTATTGAGCTCTGAAGTATTTTTCATAATTCAGTTTTAGGGAACTAAGAATTCATTCTTAAGGGTTAGCTGTTAGCACAGCAACAGATATCAGCTTTTCATGGAGAGAAGGACATAAAAAAGGCATGATTTGGTTAAACATGGATTTTTCATACAGTTCACTTGGATCTTTGGCATTCCTCAGATTCTTACAAAAGACACATCAAGTCAAATTCTCACCATTTCTAAACCAGATTTAGATTTTGTATAGCTAATCTGATATCTTTGAGGATTTGCTTTTAAAACACAAAGTTTCTTACTGATGTCCATTTCTTGCCTCAGAATAGGACAGCATAGCTTTTACACTGTATGATAAAAACTGGACTTAATGTGATCTATTATACTTATTCTTCATGCATTTTTACAGTCTGCTACTGAATTAATTCTATCAATTGTTTGCCAATCAATTACAAAAATAAGATAAAAGAAGGAAATAAGATCCTACACAGAAAAGGTTGTATATATACTAAAAGTATATAAATTAGTTAAACACAGTATAGTTTATTTCACTTGTGTTTCAGCTCAGACAGGCAGTAATTTTGAGACAAAGAATGGTTAAGAATTCTGTAACTGGAGTATTCAGTTTAGCACAGATCTACTTGCATTTCTGCACAAATGCTTAAGAAACTCCTGTGTGTGTAGTACACTAGTTTTGAGATCTCAGAATACAGGAGACAATGCTTGAATTAATAAATTATTAAATAGAAACTGAATTGATTTTTCAAAGTCTTAAGTGCTTAAGGAACTTAAGACACTTTTCAATACAGTACGTAAGCACCCAAAGGTACATTTTCAGAAATATTTAAAAGTGCAGCTATATTTCAAAATACTATGCTGTTTATTTCCTACTGTTACCTCAACTATTTTGAGAAAATTTATTTCGTATATATAAAGTATATTCAAAAATTTTATTAAATCAAGATGGTATGCAAACACTGTATTTAATACGTAATTGAGAAAAGAAAAAAAAAAAAAGACCAAAAACTTAAAAGCTGTTTTGAATCATTAGTGCATATGTGGAATCAGAAATAGAAAAGAGCTATCTACAAATTATTATTTTGGGAAACAATTTTTAAAATGTGCTATTGAAATAACACTATTTAAATGCACTAACATGCAAAGTTTAATTGAAAAAAAAAAAAGATAAGGATTTGCATTAAAACCACAAAGTTTCATATTGCTGTCCAGTTTTTCTTCTTAGAATAGAGTAGCATAGCTTTAGTCCTGTGTGATAAAAATTGAACTTCATGTAATCTAGTATACTTATTTTTCATTAATTTTTACATTCTACAATTGAATTAATTACATCAAATTTCTTAACTAACTTACATTTTGTTTTGAGTAATGAAAGCTGTGTATTAATATTAGCCTGCACTTTTAAGAAGCTGAAAATCTGGTGAAGTTGTAAAGTGCTAGTGAAGCCTGGCATAGTTTTCTGATGGAATTACTTAACTAATACATTTTGTACATCTACTATGGTGGGGTTTTTTGTTTGGTTGGATTTGCGTTTTTGTTGCTTTCTTTTTTTTCTTTTTTTTTTTTAATTTTAACATCTTAATAAACGTAAAATATAAAGACCATGAAATATTAAATATATACCATGCTATTTTATAACACAAAGGTCGCATGCCTTTTGTTTTAACTGGAGGTTATTTAGTTTGGAATGAAAAGCTACATTACAGAGCTCATAGGTTTAAATGGTTATTCACAAAACCTGAATTTTTATTTACAACTTAAATTGAAACTGTGAGAAATGTCTTCTGACTTTCAGGTTGTAAAGGTGTAAATTGCTTACCCTAGCAGTATATGAAACAGAAGAGTTTAAATTTTATTAAGACTTATATCAATAAAATCCTTTGAAACTGGTAACAAATCTTGGAAGTAAGGATAACAGAGAACACTTTTCCCCTCTTTTTTTTTTTAATGTTGTTCACAGTTTTTTTATTCTTAAAAAATTATGGCAATCTAAAATAATTTTAAATTTCATTTGCTCTATATTTGTATTTTGAATTACAACAGATTGTACTTGAATTGCAACAGATTGTACTCATCATAGATGAGAAACTTCAATTCATTTCATTGTTATTGATAAAACAACAAAATAATCTGAACAAAAGACCAGATTAAAAAAGGGCTGACACACTGAACACCAATCTTTACCAGTCCCTGGATATCAGATGGAAAGCCAGGAGCAAGCCTGACTTAGACTTGGTGGAAATGGGTCAGTTTATGGAATACTTAAGCAAAATGGACATTCATAAATCTGTGGACCCTGAGGGATGAATCCATGAGCAGGCTGAAATTACTGCAAGGCTATTTGAACAATCATGGCCATTTGGAGAGGTGCCTGACAACTGAAGGAAAATACATACCCCTAACTTCAAAACGGGCAGGAAGGAGGAACCAGGGAATTACAGGCCTGTCAGGCCTTACCTTCATCTCTGGGAAGGAATGGAACAACTGATCTTGAGAACAATTTCCAGGCATGAGAACAACAAAAAAGATGAGCAGGAGTAGTAAGAATGGATCCATCAAGGGGAAGTCATGCTTGACAAACCTGATAACCTTCTGTGATGAAATAACCAACTTGGTAGATGAGGGGAGAGAATTCAATATTGTCTACCCTGACTTGAGTAAGGCTTCTGACACCTTCTCCCCTAACATCCTTACAGAGGAAATGATGCAGTATGGGCTGGATGAGAAGACAGTGAGTTGGATTGAATACTAGCTGAATGTCCAGGCTCAGAAAACAACAAAGTATAGGGTAGTAACTAGCAGTACACCTTGGGGGTCAATACTGGGTCCAATCATGTTCAATATCTTTATTAATAATCTAGATAATGAGAAAGAGTGCAGCCATAGAAGGTTTGAACAAATACTGGGAGGAATGGCTGACATGCCAGAGGACTATGCAGCCATCCAGAGGGACCTTGGCAAGCTGGAGAAATGTTCTGACAGCAATCTCATACAGTTCAACAAAAGGATTTGCAAAGTCCTGGACTTGAGGATGAATAATGTCAGACAGATGTAATCCATCCTGGGTGTTATCCAAATCAGAAACAGCCTTGTAGAGAAGGCTTTGGGAGTGCCCCAGTTGCATTTGAAACCAGCAATTCATCCATGCCAGCAAGAAGGCCAACAGCTTCCTAGTCTGCATTAGATGGAGTGCTGCCAGTAGGTTGAGATCATAGTTCCTCTCTACTCAGTACTGTCGAGACCACACCTGTAGTATTGTGCCCACTTAAGGGCTCCCCTGTACAAGAGAGTTGGAGCTACTGAAGTGAGTCCAACAAAGGGCCATAAAGGAGACTTAGGGGCTGGAGAAACTCTCTTATGGGAAAAGGCTGAGAGAACAAGACTGTTCTGCCCAGAGAAAGGAAGACTCAGGGTGACCTTTTCAATGTGTGAAAATATCTGAAGGAATGGGGTAAAGAAAATAGAGCCCGCCTCTTCTCAGTGGTGCCCAGTGACAGGTCAAGAGGCAATGAGTACAAACTGGAACACAGAAACTTCCATCTGAACATCAGGAGACACTTTTTCACTGTGAAGGTGACTAAGCACTTGCAGAGGTTTTCCAGAAGGGTTGTGAAGTCTCCTTCCTTGGAGATACTCAGCATCTGTTTGGACATGGTCCTGGCCCACTTACAGTAGCTGACAGCTGACCCTGCTTTAGCAGGGATGTTGTACAAGATGACCTCCAAAGGTCTCTTCCAACCTCAACCATTCTGTTTCTGTGAAACTGTGGTTCTGTGATCTGTGAGACGCTATTTAAGATTTTAATAGTTACAATAAATTAGTCATCAACATTTGTTGTATATGCCATGTGGACTTTGAGCAATTTTCCTACACTGAAGATCAGTATATTGCTAAGTGGCTAACACAAGGGCTACAAATAACATGTTTCAGAATCAAAATACACCTCAGTTCTCCCAGTCACTGTGAATGTAGAATGTAAGGATGCATAAGCTAGGCCAGAACCACAGCATCCCAGTTCTGCTAAAAGGATGTATATAAGAAACAAGACATGTAGGGTTATTTTTTCCCTGACATACTGTATTTTACCTTCTGGCAATACAATTTTAGCTTCTAGCAACTGACATGTGGGGATAGAAAATACGAAAAATTTAATAAAGCTGTACCTGAGAATGCAATTTGGAAGAGACACCTGGTATTTGTTGTTACTTCTGTCAAATATTAGTGGTTAATAAAGTGTGTTTAGTGCTCTGTAATTTTCTATGATTATTTTCTTTGACATATTTGTGCAGGGTTCAGTGTTAACTGTTGAAATCCTAAGTCATTTATGGTGATTAGGAAGCAAGAGGTGTATAGTGTACTGAGAATAAGGGAAAAAGTAGAAGTGGTTGTAATTTTTTCAGCAAAACAGGCTTGGAGCATAAGAGAGAGGACAGAGATAATCCAATGATAAAAAAAAAGAAGCATGCCAGTGAATAAAGATCTTCCTGATCAGAATTTGGGAGAAAACAAAAACAGAGTTTACCAACATGCAAAATAAATTCTTCATCACCTATCAACTTTAAAATCCTTTTGCTGCCACATTCCAAATCTGTTTTCCATACACTGAATCCATATCAGATCCTGTTTCTAACTCAATGTATTCTTAAAAGAAATCTCAACATTTGATAGAATGCTAAAACAATCCTCTACTGTCAAGGAAATTAGCAATTCTTAAAACAAAGGGTTGCTATTTGTGGACAAATTTAGTCTGAAGATGTAAAACAAGAATAGGCTTTATTGGGGAAAAACTTGAACAAGACATAGGATGAATAAGGCTAGGAAAGGATATAGAGTAAGACAAAATCTATTCATTTTGTAAACCCAATGTTAGATGTCAGTTGTTGTATTATATGTCCTTTTCTACTGTATTTCCATCCATGTAGACAGAAATTGTTCTAAAATCATAGCAGTTTATTGCAGCATTACAAAACTTACTTTAACACAATCAGTTAAACAATATCAGGGTGGATTAAAAAAATAAACAAGATTCAAATTGGTGCATTGTGACCAATAAATACACTTGTTCAGATAAAAATATTAGATAAAATTAAGTTAATTTCAAAGTTGATTTCAGTCCTGAATATTAAAAAAAAAAAAAAAAAAAAAAAAGAAGAAAATGACCTCAGGTTACCTCTCATGATAATTCACTATGAGAAATGTTTGTCCAGTTATTGTAAAGAGGTGGCAACTCATAATTAGATAAATGTTACAAAATAGGTCTATGTTTGCAGATGATGTCAAACATCACTGATGGAAATGAAGAAAAAAAGAAATTAAGTACTTTGTTTTGGAACAATGAAGTTTGTTCATCAAAGTCAGGACCATGATGAAAGGTATTTTAGACTAGAACCAAATATGCTTTATGGACATCTTGTTCACTTCAAGACCCACAGAGATTCTGAGCATCCTCTTGTTCCCAGAAAAATTATACTTTAAATCCTATAATTTGAAAAGTGTTAAATCATTTGGTAGGGAATATAATATTTTCTGAAAGTCCCTTATGGGGTCTTTTTGTTTCAGCCTGAAAACCAGAATTTTGTTAATCAGTGACAAAACCAGAAAACACTCCCTTTATTCAAAATTAATAAAAATTTTTATAAAGTAAGTGTTAAAGCACAGAGCTTTGAACTGAAAGTCTTCTCTATGTATCTGAATTTCACAAAACCAGATTTTATTATTCCTCTTTGGCTTATTTGTTGTTTCCACACAATAAATGCTTACATGTATTTCTGCATAAATCAAAAAAAGAGATGGGTATGTGACTTATGTTTATAGGAACATACAACTATGCTAGAAGTATATGCTATATCAGTAGCGAATTATAGCAGATTATCAAAAACATTATGGAAATGTAGCTTTTGTTTGGGGAAAAGAGCTGTGACTCCTAACCTACTTGACACCTGTCTTAGCTTTGCACCAGCTAGTCTGTGTTTTGCTTCACCCCATAACACATCAAGCTGGATAGGTGGTGCCAGCCCGGGGCCCGTAGCACTGCAGGACCGGCGGGGAGGGGGTGGGGATATGGGTGGAAAGGCTTGTGATTGGGCACGACCCTGGGAAGGGGAAGGGTCTGAGGGAGCTTCCGGCTGAGGGGCTGGGGGTTTGTTTGTTGTGGGGACCTCGTGGCAAGTGGCTGGTGCCCCGGGCAGAGCCAGCGTCTTGCCGGGCAGATCGGTGTAGGAGTTGGGGTTTGAAATTTTTTTTCCTCTCTCTTACGCTCTCCGCCCCCGGGCGGTTTCGTGGGGAGTTTGCTCCCTTGAGGTGGGTTTTCTTTCTTTTTTTTTTCTCTTCTTGGTGTGGGATCCTGTATCATTTGTTCTACCCTTTTCCTCCGTTCCTTAAATTACTCATTAGCACTAGCATTGTTGGTAACTCCCTAAGTTTCATTTATATAATTAAATAGTTCTTAACTCCTACGGGCTTTTCCTCGGTTTTTTCCTCCAACCCTTCCTCACCAGGAGGGGGTATGTGTGGGGGGGTGTGGGGCGGAGTGGTAGAGGGGCTGCTTGCTAAAACCAGGACAACACCCTTATATCAAGAGAAGAAATATGCACTGATTTTGCTGGTACAGCACATGGCACAGTATCTCAGAACTTCACTTAAACTAGGGGCAGGCAGAAAAACAAATGAGACATTTCATATTTATTAAAACTATTTTATAGTCTAAGAGGAATTGAACAACATACTTCAAGTATTACCCAGAGGTAATAAAGAAAAGAAAGAAAAGCACAAGCCCCTCTCCCCCCCCCACCATGAGTGTCCAAACTGTAATCCGACTTTTTATCAGTCAGCTATTTTCAATATCCCTTGAAGGAGACAATATGTATCTGTCCCATAACCTCTTCTAAGACCAAGAAAAGCACAATATTCTTAAAAGATTTTCTAAAAAAGTTAACAATATAAGAGATCTTATCAGATCTTTGAATCAGTGCATTGATACATAAAATATTTTTGTCAGGTAGAGACAAATTCAATGTCCTCTAGGCACTGTAGATGAGAATACATTTTGGAAGAGAAAGGTTCAGTGACCACATCTTAAGTGTTCCCTTCCAGGATTCTATCCTTTTAAATAGACATTTATATTGAATCACTGTACGAATGAACAATGGAAGTCTACTATAAATACAGCATTAAGGGCTCTAAATTCAAATTAATCTCATTTCTTATGTAACATCTAAAGCACTTCTGAACAAGTTGTTTTATACACCTTTATAAATTTTCTAAAACTTGTTTGACTGTTATTTTGGTAAACAGTAGACCAACTTACTTTCAATTTACTTTTTGGATCAAGATCAGGTTTAGTGGAGTGTGGAATGAATACTAATTGTTTATCTCTCAGCAATTGCAACAGTAAAAAGGAAATACATTTTAACAACCTCAGCAGATTTAACAGAGTTTGCATGATCAAATAGTTCCCATGAACAATTTGAAAGTCTTATTAGACAAAGGCCCTAGTGTCTTTTTCAAATAATTTTTTTTTTTTTTTTTTTTAAAAGCAGTAATCTTATAATGGTTCTTTTCTAGATAATTAAAACCTATACCTTATGTATATTCAACCACCATGTATACTTACCACATACTTTACAAGCTCTGCAGTCAGATTAGTCTTGTTCTGACACTTATAAGAATATATCGCGTAAAAGAAACAGGTGAATTTCCCTTTTCCAAGAAAATGTGTTTGTATGAATCAAACTATTCTAACAGATTTGATCATTGCATTTAATTCAGCTGTTTGGCATAAGGATAATATAGGACTATTTAGAACTAATGCTCGAAAATCTGTAACCATGCCCCCCCAAAAAGGTAGATGTACATATATTGCTTTCTAAAAAAATAATAATCACACATTTTAAGATGGATTTATAAACAGACATAACTATATCTTATTACAAACTTTCTTGTACTTTGGAAACTGTGACAACAAAGACAGGGTCAGAAAAGACAGGTTACAGATGCTATAACATTAAATACTTCTGTGTCCTGATAATTCATGATGTACTTACACATTTTAGGAATGCAATGAACATACATTTTAACAATAAAAGTGATGCTCTTTAACCACAAAATTCACAGAAATTCACATAAAGAAGTCTTAATATGCTGTAATTCTGACTGTATTACAAACATTAATATAAAATATACAAACACAAGTACTACCTGGTTAAAGGTATTCTTTCTTGTCTTTCAGAAATTAAATGGATTTATGGATTTATGTCTATTCCCATTAACTTCAAAAGACAATGGATCAGATCCTTATAGATTTACATTAAGATTTATTTCCAGGTTGATGGTCTTATGATCTCATAAACACAGTGTGATGTAAAAAAGAGGTACAACATAGAAAAATCATTTACTGAAAATCCCTAACAAGCCTACGTATAAATAAGACATATACTATACTGCAAGGAAAGACTTCAGATACATTTCTGAAATTGTATTATTTCTTTCTACAGGAAATGAAGCATAAGGTGACCAAAATATCATATCGTCTATAGCAATTGAAGAATGTTAAGGAAGTTGACCTGCATCACTTCACTGATGTCTCTCAAATAAGCTAAAAAAAAAGCCTCCCCCTAAAAACAGCCGATGTCCACCTCATGTTTATTTGGACAGATGTGTTTTCAAGAAAAAAAAAGAAATATTATCAATATAAATTAAAGAGAAGTAAATTAAGAAATGCTACTGCATTGGAAGATACGGTGAGTATTGAAACAATAGTCCAAAGTTAGTCTTTCAGGTGAAATTCATTACTGTTTGATGATATTCTCTAAAACTAATATGGAAAAGCCTATAAACAAACACAGTAATGAAGAAAATGGGTTTACGAATGGATGATTTAAACATTTCAGTGTTTGGAGAAAGATTAAGATAAATATTAATCTTAAATAATTAAATAATTTTCCCTGCTAAAACTAAACAGTGTAACTAATATACTTTGGGTTTTTTAATAACTTCTTTCCACTGCACATCTAGACACATCTCAGAAAGGTAGATGTTAAATATAAAACTATTCAATATTTTAATGTTAAGTGAACAAAGAGCAGAACTTTGTGCACTCCACCGTTTTTTGCAAAGTCGTTGTTATTTGGATTACTCCTTTAGATCAGTTTGCTTATTTAGGGACTAGCATTATTACTTTTAAGGAAAAATATAATGCATGGAAGCTCAGGTACTTAAGGTTCAACTGGTCATATGCCTCCTAGCAATATTGATGAGAGATCCATAAGTTTTAATAATGAAGTAAGTTCCTACCCCAGCAGAACTACAAAATTTGCAATAATTGTTATTTGTCTAATTTGGTAAAGAAAGACTGGAACATTACATATTATTCTAGGTAAATACACAGATATCTTTGTAGGGAGGAAAGAAAAGTAAAGAATCATGAAGGAATCAAAATCTGCTAAACATTTAAATGCTTTTAACTCCCTTGAGCAAATATTTTTAATTGCTACCTAATATTGCCAATTAACCATATTTATATTTTTTTCCTTAAACAGAATAGAAATGTAGCCAGTCAAGGACTAAATAAATGCAAGAGTTTTCTTTTTTCACTACAATGTTTTACCAAATGGGTATAATTTTCTTTCTCCTGGTGTCTATGTTATTGATGCAGGAGTACAAACTGACATGAATAAGTCTATTAGTATAAAATTAGCAGAAAATACTCCCTTATTTGTATAGTTAGCCAGTGTTGTATGTCAGCACTGCAAAGACTCATTGCACAGACAATCCATTTTTGAGAAAGATGATAGAAAGGATGATAGGATTAGTAGCACAGAAACTGGGCAAACAATTCCCAGTGATTAATCCTCCCCCTTCTTTCTTTCATTATTTCTTTCATTATTTTAACTTCTATATTTTTAGTCTAGCAAACTGTGGATCTGTATCAAAAGTTTATGTATGTTTACTCAGCACTGCTTCTGTCTGAAGATAAGCAAAATTGAGGATGAGCGCTTGTAGAGTTTACTGAATTTTTGATTCTCTTAAGGAAAAGGGTAGAATTAAAGAGACATAAGATTAATGTTTTCAAGAAGGTTTTTCAGGTTTCCATCTTGCCAGTGGCATATCTAAATGACTTAGTAACAAAGCCATTGCCAGGTTTTCAATCAAAAATTATTTTCTATGAAATGTTTATGTGTTTATAATTTCAAAGGATTTTATCTTGAATTCCCTCTATCCAAAGTCATAAGCAGAGAACAATTAATATTATGCATAAAGCTGACACACCTTACTATTTTGTTACCCACTGCCTCCTAGCCTGTGTGTTTGGCTTCCCAACCCACAGGAAAAAACAGGGATAGGGCATATTCAGAAATTACTGTTGTCTAGATTGCCAGCTTCTAAATAGCTTAAAGGAATTAAAAAAAAAAAAAAAAAAAAAGGTGAAATTAATAGCATCTGCACTAAAAAGAATAACTCAAAGATGTCAACATATATCAGCATTTTAAATATCTTAAATAATACTGTGGCAATGTTTAGAGTCCATCAACTCAGTAGATGGATATGAGGTTGTAGAAATTAAACTTATGTGGTATATTTTCATGTACTTCACCCTGGGAATTGCTATTAACGTTAATTGGAGCTGTGTGCACAGATCAGAGTGAGAAGAGACCCCATGCTGCAGATAATAAAATGTTCAGACATGAAGGGGAGGAGAAGGAAATCCCTTCTAACATTAGGAGCTCCTGATTACAAATTGGAAATTACAGACCAGATGTTTTTAATTGATTTTGCAGACTGGGTGTGAAGTCAGAACAGCAGCAGCATTTACATTAGCAAGAATAGAGATTGTAAAAGGTTATCACTTACTATTCAAGCAATGGTCTGAATGCCATTACATAAAATAACAAGGACTCCAAGGTTTACATAAGTCTCTTAATTCCAGATAATGTCTTTAGGGTTTTTTGTTACTTATTTTTGGGTTTTGAGGGGAGAGTGTGGACAGTTTTTTAGTCACTTTTGTCCACCTTCCTTCCCTTGTTAGTGCAGGAGAGAGATATGCTAGAGCTTCTCCTTAGTGCCTGTTGCTTTACTTTTCTGTTTTGTTTCTGCAGTTAACGTCCTTTCCATTCCTCTGTGTCATATATTTCAGTTTCAGAAGTTCTTCTAGCATCCTTTAATTACTTAGATACTCAGTTACTTTTTGATCTGTTTCCTTACCAAAAGCAAAGTCACGTATCTCAATGAGGAAAACTGAATCAACTTCATTTCTATTTTCTTAGCAGCAACAGTGAGTGGCTATAATGTAAGGATGATCATGTTGTTGACTCCTGCCTTGGTAAACTTTCCTTTTTTGTCTTCTACAGACCATTACATATTCACTCTGCCCTCTTCCCTGAGTAGCCTGAGAACCAATTCTTTGTAACAGTTTCTTTCCAAAAACCAAGATATGCAAATGAGTTGACAACAAAACACAACCAAAACACAGCCTTTATTGAGTCACATAATACAGAGCAACACAAAATACTTTGCACTGACACAAACTATTAAAGCATCTTGTCGCTTCAAAGAATCAAAGCGTATTATTGTATATGTTTGTAATGAACCAGAGGCTTTCTATCAATACCTGAGCGAAGAAGTAGCGCTGTAATGTTCCACAAATAACCTCTTTGCCTCTGAACTCATAATTTCAACTTACTTCTACCTTTGCCTAATGTCTCCTGAGAAAGTCATCAGATGAAAGGAGAACCAATGCTTTGTAAACATTTAGAGCTCCCCAAAGTGTCTTGATCTGCTAATGCCTGTGCTGTATTTATGGGCCACATATTAAGGGCTCAAATAGCTGAGCTCATACTCTTCGTTAAAGTCTGAATATAAAATAGAATTACTGTATAAATATTCACAATTCTACTTGGCAGTAACCTGTCATTGCAAATAAAGATGAGTTTAAATGAGTTTCTACCTTTAGCACAAAAATTTCTCTTTCTTTCTTTTCCAGATAGACATGATAGAGACCATAATCAAGGAGAAATTATTATTCCCTTTACTAATTATGGCTCCTACTTAAAACAATAAGTAAATCAAGTTGCCACAACCTGTGTGGGAATATGCTAAT
Source organism: Rhynochetos jubatus (assembly GCA_027574665.1). Taxonomy (NCBI): domain Eukaryota; kingdom Metazoa; phylum Chordata; class Aves; order Eurypygiformes; family Rhynochetidae; genus Rhynochetos; species Rhynochetos jubatus. Next base: position 43,116,082 of record CM050690.1, on the reverse strand, counting down.
GCAATGCACAGAAGTGCATGGAATTCACTCTTTCCTTATTGTGAAAATATTATGGACATCAATGGAGTTGTTACACTAGATAACCCTCAAGAATGACCGCAGTGATTTTCTGGAAGCATCACCTGGGCTGTAAATTAATAATATGCCTTTTTGTTGTTGTTGTTCTTGTTAATTAATGTTAATTACTTTTACCTTATCTTAGTAATTTTGATATTAAGATTTATAAAGACCTGTCATGTTTTACCACACTATTCATTCACTATGATAAATTACAATTAAAATATAGAGCAAAAGAGAACAGAAAGATACTTTATCAAAAAATTGCTACATTCTTCTATATAGTTTTCTCTTTTCTTTTTGTTATGTTACATAATTATGAAGTCACATTTTAATGGTAAATGCAAGCATCATAATACATGTTATTTCTGCTCTCTTTACTTTGGAAAGATGGTAGATCATTAGTATAGAAGGTTCAACATATACAATATTGTAATTTAAGAGTGTAGTTTTGAGAAGTTCTCAGTGTATTGATCTTCAACATTTATTGCTGTCCTGTGATACCCTTTCTAGATAAAGCTGGCCAGCTGCCAACCTCATGAATTTTGGCAGGGACAGAAGAACTTTAAGAATGGCAAAATAAGAACGTCAGAGCACCAGGGAATCACCTTCCTCCGTTTTCACACAGCTGAAGAATTTGTTACTTTCAAAATATTTTGAATTTCCACCTCAGCATCCAGGAGAAAGCATGAGCAGTATACAATCTTACGTACATACACCTTTGAGTCTGGGAAACATTGTCTTCCTACTCTACTCCAGGGGTATCTGAGTAAGCCCAGGTAACGTGCTTTGCATCTCCTTGCACTACTGACTCTCCACTGACTACCTGGTAACTCAGAGTCCTAAAATAAACACGTGGGAAAGCCTGCATAACTTGTAATAAAAGAAAACATTCTGGATAAGAATTGTTGTCTAAAGTAACTTTTCACAGAGAAAATCTTTCATTCAATTTTTCTTGAACAAGAGAATACCCATTTTTGGACATTATTGGCCATAACTCCTGATGGCAATCTTCTGCATAGGTAGTCATCTGACTTCGTGTACCGGTTAGACATAATTTTCCTAAATATTTTCTTTCTCTTAAGTGACTGTATGGAGATTCAGCTTCCCTCAGCATTGTGACAAAACAGCTCTATGCAAACACAGGGCAGGAGTAGCTTACAATTGAAGATTCCCCACACTTTCTATTAAAAGTATTATTAAAATAATAATAATAAAAAAAAGCCTTCCCCCTCCATATAAACAAATAAAGAAGGACTTTTAAGTTAGAAGGAATATGCAACATCAAAAAACAGTATTTCTAAGTCTGATGTCCAGTAAAAAAAAAAGCAAGAACAGAACAAGATGGTATTATATTTCCGCAGAGTCCTCTCTCAAGCCTCACCAGTTTTCAGCTCAGTACCACCTACATGTGTTTCTGTAGGTGGTATAGAATCTGTCTTCTAAGAGAGCATCCAGTTTTCCTTGAAAGCCATGTAAATGTTCTGTATCTACTGCATCCTGTGATGAGTTCTACATGTACCCTCTACTCTGTGAAGTCGTTAGATTTGGTTTTAAGAAAGAGCCACCTGTTAGTTTCACATGATGCCCTTAGATCTTGAACTCAAAGTCAACATATGGTTTCACGCACAGGTCTCGTCTATCCTCCCAGGGTCAAAAAGAATTTTGCAGAGTTCTACCATATCTTTAGTAAATCAAGTGTAAATCAAGTTGATTTCAAAATTTCCTGATACAGAAGTTGTTCCATGACTTTCAGTAGCTTTCTCGCCCTTTTCTGAACTTCCTCCCATTCTACTATATTGTCTTGAGAATGAGATGTCTGTGTAGGATTTAAGGTGCAAATCAGATATACAGAAATATGATTATGTTTTAGGATTTGAATCTTTGTCTTTTTTTTCTTTGCAAATGTACATTCTTTAAAGATAATAAAACATTCTTTATCTGTATGCAGAGAAAAATACATCATAAACAAGTAGAAAAGATCTTCACTGATCCTCTTCATACACGGCAGATATGCTTCTCCTCTCTGGTATGATAAAACACAAAAGAAAAAAGGAACATTTCCCAAGTACGTCTTGTTTATTGGATCCTGTCTTGTTGATCACACATGACATCACCTCTGGTTTTGTAATAATCTTCAACAAACTGAAACTCTAATCTCTATATTATCAACAAAGACACACATATACTGGAAGAAAGTCTGTAAACCGTTTAAAAATCTGTATTAAATAACACCTATGGACTTCCAGAGTGAAAAAAGGGACACTTGAGGGAATGTATATTACTGTATACAGTTCTAGGCCTCTGGAGAGGCCTATGTCAGTCTTTGCCACCAAAGTTGCTAGAAACAGAATGTATCCTTTTAGAAAATTCACATATAGTTCCTGAGCATGGTACATACAAGACTATGGGGCCAGATGACATCCACCCAAGGGTACTGAGGTAGGTGGTGCAAGTGCTCATTAACTCACTTCTAATCATTTATCAGAAGTTCTGGCTCAACAGAGAGGTCCCAATTGACTGAAGGTTAGGCAATGTGACACCCCTCTACAGGAAGGGCTGCAAGGAGGATCTGGGGAACTAAATACCTCTCAGTCTGATCTCAGTGTTAGGGAAGGTTATGGAGCAGATCATCTTGAGTGACTTCACGTGGCATGTACAAGAAAATCAGGTGATCAGGCCCAGTCATCATGGGTTTATGAAAGGCATGTGCTGCTTCATTACCCTGATCTCCTTCTGTGACAAGGTGACCTGCCTGGTGGATGAGGGAATATAAGCCAGCAGTGTGCCCAGGGGGCCAAGAAGGCCAATGTCATCCTTGCCTGCAACAGCAACGGTGTGTCCAGCAGGACTAGGGAAGTGATTGTTCCTCTGTACTCAGCACTGGTGAAGCCCCACTTCGAATACTGTGCTCAGTTTTCTGCCCCTCATTACAAGAAGGACATTGAGGAGCTGGAGCATGTCCAGAGAAGGGCAATGAAGCTGGTGATGTGTCTAGAGAACAAGTCTTGTGAGGAGCAGCTGAGGGAACTCAGGTTGTTTAGCCTGAGGAAGACAAGGTTCAGGAGAGACCTTGTTGCTCTCTACAACTACCTAAAAGGAGGTTGTAGCATGGTGGGTGTTGGTCTCTTCTTTGAAGTAACAAGTGATAGGGCAGGAGGAAATGGACACAAGTTGCACATGAGGAGGTTTAGATTGGATATTAGGAAAAATATTGGATTGTCAGTGGAAGAGGCTGCTCAGGGAAGTGGTTGAGTCACCATCCTTGGAGATAGTTAGAAGCCATGTAGATAAGATGCTTAGGGACATGATTTAGCAGTGGATTTGGCAGTGTTAGGTTAACAGTGGGACTTGATGATACTAATGGTATTTTCCAATCTAAAAATTCTTTGATTCTATATGAACAAATGGTAATATTACATAAGTCATCTACATAAATGAACAAGAAATGAAGTATTTTGTAAGGCAAGCTTCCTGTTCCTTCTGTAACTAGAAAAATCATGAAGCACTAGAGCAAAAAGATAAATACATGAAATGCCATGAAATACAGAACCTCTACTTTTGTGTGGAATTGAAACTAATTCACAGTACATAAATGCTAAAAGTCTGCTGATAATGATTCAAAGAGTAAAAACCTTAAGTGGAAATACTGGAAATGTATATTAAATTAATTGAAAAAATATATTTACAGCTTAATTGATCTGTTTTAAATATGTAAGATATCCTGATTTATTTTAAGCAAAACAAATTACTAAAGGACAGTGAACAAATTGTGAAAGTGAGTCTCATTTATCTTATTCTATGATTAAATTAATATGAAACTGATAAACTAGATTTTTTTTACTAATGCTGCCATTACGTGCCCAAATCTTTATCTCTGTAGTTTAAAATGGGCTAAATTACTTTTCCAACCATAAAGCATGCTAAAATATTACTTATAGGTGAACATGACTATTTATTTAAGTATTTACCCTAGGAATATTCATTGGAATGTGACTAAAAATCCTAAAAAGGCAAAATGTTATAAATTACTCATTTTGTTCCAGTACAATGTAAAATCAGTGGAATAAGAGACGTACATAGTGAATTCTAAACACATTTTCTCTCCTTTTATTTTATTTGGCCTCCGTCCCCCATTTTACCAGAATGACAGTCAATTTTTAATGTATTTTTAACATATTTTATTTCTCCATAAGTTTAAAATAGATTTTATTTAAAAGCACTCTATAAGGTATGTGCAACACAACGCATCAATAGGATATTGAAAATACATAGAAAGCATGGAAGTTAATTTATATTTAAAGTGATAGATGTAAAGCATTTTTTTTACATAAAAATACTGAAAGTTTCTATCCCTGTCTAGCACTGAGTAACATAACTGGGGAAAAGTATTTTCTTTGGTCCTCAAAATTATGATTTAGAAAAAGGAATGGTTAATTAGAAACAAAGCTAGACTCTTAGTAAATTACTTTAACCTAAAAGTCCTAAATATATTACTTAATCCATATGATGTTCCCACATGTAACTCTTCTGTGAAAGCACAAAAAATTTCTGTACTTATGAGTGTGCATGTGTAAATACTTTGACAAAGAAACATTACTGTCAACATTTGTTCTTTAACAAAGCTCCTTGAGAGAATATAAAATTTGATACAGCCCTTTGAGAAGAAACTAAGATATTTAAAATAGGGTGGGATTTTTTCTTTTATTCTAGGACTTTAAGAAAAAAACCTGGATGATTTTAGAACACTAAAATTACAGTCAGTATAAATAAATAAAGAAAAGCCTTTGATCTCAGTTAATGAGGTTTACAAATTGCAAACCTTCTTTCACTGTTTCCCAAAAGGTTTGTGAAAAACTTTTTATAGGAAACATATAGGCTAAAACAGAACAGTTGGAATGATATCCCATAATAAGTATTCAAGCACAGAAAACAAATCTACTTTTAAAGGCTTAGATGAGAAAGTTACACAGTCTGTACATAAAAAATGTAATCCTTTTTATATGTAAATCCTGTCTAGATTTTTTGATCTGAGAAAATCATGTGGGCTGAGAAATCTTTATACTGCAGCATATTTTCACATTGCATATGTCATGCTAGATGTTTGAAAATAGTAGCTAGTATAGTGAAAACACTGAGCATGACTGTCTCAATATCAAAGCAATTCTTAACTCTGTATCAGGCATGTGCTGCATGATATCTGTTTTTTCATCCAGTCTTTCAGAGACAAATGTTTCACTCCTGTGTCCCAGTAATTTTAATTTATTAAGTTGTTTATTTTAGAGAAATTCTAGAATATAATTTTCCCAGCATATTCTACATACATGGACTTCAGGAGAAATTGCATGACTTTCATAAAACAGTAAAGAGCAAAATGTAGTGATAGTACTCAGAATATATTTTTGTAGGAGAAAAATTAGAATGGCTTTATTAGAACAGTGACTTACAACAGAAAAGTAGTATTGGAAGAGAATTAACTCTTGGAAGAGTTCTAATTGCTTTGTTTATTCTATATGGATTGTATTTGGAAACAAGCCTTGACCTAGCAAAATGCATAGGTCTCCAAAAGTCACTGGTGATTTCACAAAATTAACATTTATAAAAACCCTTCCTAGTCATTCATACTCAGCTTTCCTCTATACATGTTCTGCAGGACAGTCTTTGCCATGCACAAAAGAAATCAAGTTAAAATACTTTGCTTCTTGCCAAATAGTAAGAATGCTTCTATGACACAACATCAGCTGCTCTCGGCATGCTCATTTAGCTTAGAGAAAAAATAAAGTGAACGGTAACTTGAGAGGAGTGGATCTAGTCATGAGGAAGAATTACAGTCTTCGTTATCACAGAGATGTTTTTTATTGACCGTTAAGCCCTCCTCCATCTTTTAGCTCTGTTTATTTACTAAGTTGCAATCCTAGAAGTTATAGATTTTTGTTTGTTTTATTTTTACAAAAGGTTTTCCTACCTGAATGCAGTGTTTCACCTGAAGGTATTTCAGCAATTGAATAACATTCCAAGAAATGCAGCTCTGCCAAGGAGTAAGCTAGACTAGCAGGAGTATTACTGCAGCATATCTCCATTTTCTACTTTAATGTGTGCTGAATAATGTTAAAATTAGACAAACACAGTAGCTGCAAGTTTTCCTAAATACATATAGCACAAATAAGTAATGTTTAAAACAGAACTAGCATTTATGAAAAAAAGTGTTAACATAAACGAATATATCTAAGAACATACTGAAATACATATGCTGTTATGGAGAAAGTGCTGAATGTTACATTAAGAAACCTAAAAAAATTGTTCATCATCACTAAGCAATTAAAGAATATATTCAGGAGAAGAAAACTCTGATTAACTGGATATATCAGTGTATTCAGTATTTGGCTGCTCTGATTCTAGATTATTTTGAAAGAATGAGTTGAAAGCTTTTGACACGGTTTCCCACAGCATCCTCATAGACAATCTTAGGAAGCGCGGACTGGCCCATTGGGCAGTGAGGTGGATTGGGAACTGGCTGAAGGAAAGAGCTCAGAGAGTTGTGGTCAATGGGGCACAGTCTAGTTGGAGGCCTGTGGCTAGTGGTGTCCCCCAGGGGTCTGTGCTGGGTCCAGCCTTATTCAATGTATTCGTCAATGACCTGGACGAAGGGCCAGAATGTACTCTCACCAAGTTTGCTGACGATACCAAACTGTGAGGAGTGGCTGCCATGCCAGAAGGCTGTGCCACCATCCAGCGTGACCTGGACAGGCTGGAGAGCTGGGCAGGGAGAAATCTAATGCAATTCCATAAGGGCAAGTGTAAAGTGCTGTATCTGGGGAAGAACAATCTCATGTTCCCGTACAGGTTGGAGGCTGACCTGCTGGAGGGTGGCTCTGGGGAAAAGCACCTTGGAGTCTTAGTGAACAATAGGATGACCATGAGGCAACAGTGTGCCCTCATGGCCAAGAAGGCCAATGGCATCCTGGGATGCATTAAGAAGACCATGGCCAGGAGGTCAGGGGAAGTTATTCTCCCCCTCTACTTTGCACTGGTGAGGCCTCACCTGGAGTATTGTGTCCAGTTCTGGGCTCCTTAGTTCAAGCAGGACAAGAAACTACTGGAGAGGGTCCAGCGCAGGGCCATTAATATGAGGAAGGGCCTGGAGCACCTTCCATATGAGGAAAGGCTGAGAGAGCTGGGTCTGTTTAGCTTGGAGAAGAGGAGGCTGAGGGGGATCTTATCAATGCTTATCAATATCTCAAGGGTGGGTGTCAGGAGGATGGGGCCAGGCTCTTCTCGGTGGTATCCAGTGACAGGACTAGGGACAATGGCCATGAACTGGAAAACAGAAGGTTCAACCTGAACATGAGGAAACACTTCTTCCCTGTGAGGGTGACAGAGAACTGGAACAGGCTGCCCAGAAAGGTGGTGGAGTCTCCTTCTCTGCAGACTTTCAAAAGCTGCCTGGACTACTTCTTGTGTGATCTACCCTAGGTGATCCTGCTCTGGCAAGGAGGGTTGGACTAGGTGATCTCTAGATGTCCCTTCCAAACCCTTCAACATTGTGAATTGAGATAAAAAGAAGAAAAGGTTTGTATAAAATTTATTTCCAGTGGATCTGTTTTTAGGATTTATCCTTCTTATAGACCACTCTGCTTTCAGGATACCACAGCTCTAATTTGAGGAGAAAAGGGAAAATAAAATGCCTGAAGTGAATTAAAACTATAAAAATTTTGTTTGACTCATGTGCCTCCTACTCTTGCCACCCTCAGACTATTTACTTCACTATATAATTCTGTATTCTCTAATAAGTTATTAAAACCAAAATTATTTATGATATAAGTTAGTGTGCTATTTGCAGTGAAAGGGATCTGAAGAACCTGTAAATTCAATCAGATTAAGTGCAGTGGTTAAAATTTAACCGAACTTTATTAAACAGAACTATAGACTCATCTGCCGTTATGTTATCATTCTGTTCCTAGTAATAATATTAAAATTGTTACGTTAAATAGCAGAGCAAGTGTGTTCTTTGTGCCACGTACATAAAAGTCCTAGACTTTATACTTTAAGTTAAACTATGGATTTTGTCATAATGAGGATGAGAGGAGATTTTTTCACAGACTGCAACTTGCAGACAAAGACAAAGATCAATTACTTGTCAGCATATGTACAATCTCTAAATCAGGTATACTTGTATGTTTTTCTACTTTTTGTTTTTCAGTGAGAGGTACTGAGAAAAAATATTATAAGAACCAATCATGTTAACACTATCTGGTTTGATTCTGGCACTGACGTTGACCTGATTATTATATACTCTAACATGTATAGGAGATAACCAGCCTGTGATAATCACCATAAAGAGAATAGGATAGTATAATGTCACTTACTACAGAGGGGATCACATCACAAAAGGCTTACACGTTCTGCAAAATTAGAAGTTTGTCTGACTGCCAAGCATTGTGGCAGGTGCATTGCCACTTTCATGACCCAGCAATGCACAAATATGATGGGTTTTGTGAAAAACTCTCAACTTGCCCTGACCACAATTGCATAATTTGCCCTGAACTTCAGTAGACATTACGTGGTATAGGCACAGGAGTAATACATCTCTACATATAAAACACAGACTAGGCCTTACAGAGAGCCTGTCAAAGTTGTTTTGTTTGGGGTTTTTTTTTTTTAATTATTTGCAATGAAATTAAATATTAACTGTATCGTGTATCATTTATTTGTATCTTGACATGAAAATTTTGAATGTTGAGAAAGCTGATTACTAGTCTATCAAAAGTATAGCCTTATAACTGTACATCATTTGAAGCAGAAATGAAAAAAAAAAAAAAGCATTAGCAAAACACAGACTCAAAAGAAACAATATAAACACTGCTATTCTCAACTTCTAATCATTTGAAAAATTTGCTTGAAGTTGGACTAAAAATATAATGTATTTTATTTTACTAATGTTCAGCGTGGCTGTTTTTCAAATTGCTCTACTGATTTCGTTTTATGACATTGTAAATATTGCTCACACTAAAGTTTGCAAGAACATTTTGACAGTAAGTTCCACATACTGCTTCAGATTCCACAGTAGCAGCAAATCATTGTCTCCTACAGAGTTACATGGTCTGTGTTTCTGAACAAATGTTCTTTTTCTTTTACCTGTGCCTAAATGTCTTACTTCCTTGTTTCCCCGCAGGGGTATGTTAGCCAAATGTGAAACTGGGTCAGCTTAAAATAATTCTGTGTGGTGACGTAGACATGGAGATTGTTTGATTTTTTTTCCCCCCACAAAAAGGAAGAATTATGTTTCTTAGAGATAATAAACTGTTGCCATTTGTGTGCAGCCCAACTGTTCAAAGGACTTACTTAATCATGTAGTCTTCGCTGACTATCACGCTAGCAAATATTTTTAGGCAGCAAAGTAAATAGAAAAGGAACCTAAAATGGGAGCATAGATCTATAGTCTTTGCTTGTGGCAACATCCTAAAATGCTGAAGTTCCTCAAGATCTGATCAGTGTATTTTTTTTTCACTCACCACTGCTAAACTGTTAACCACTACCTTGCCTAATAAGTATTTGCACATAGTAATTTTAAAGATATCAAATTTATTCTGATATTTCTGTCACAAAGTTTAGGGATACCTCCAATATCATACTATTGGCAATTGGAACACTATCCGAAGAAGAATAAAACCTGAAAATGTAATAGTAGTTAATCCTTGCCACATAGTAAGAGGATGTCTGACTAAGCTCAAATGATCATGAACAACTTTGGATTCTTATTGACTGTCTGAACATTTGTAATCAACAGATACTATTTTGTAAATTTAATATTTCTTTGCCTAAAATACTACATGAGGGGAATGGCACTTTATATAAAGCATTATAAATGATCACTAAGAATTGTATTCTTTTATGTATTTCAGTAACCGTTTAGAATTAAATTGTGCAAAGATTGTTTTGTACTATTTAGATCACTAATTATATTCATATGAATTCTTATTCAGCAGCAGAATTAAAAGTTCTTGAAATATGAAAATAAAGATACCTTTGACTGCTTTTCCCAATTTAATCCAAATCCTACATTTTTGATGTTTTCCCTGTTTTAGTCTCAATGTTTGAAATGCTGAACATTCAAAGAAGTGTAAAAGTATCCATATCCCTTTGACAAGTCTCAGCTGTGTTAAGCCAGGAAGTTACAATATCAACAGTATCAAAATAATAAGCACAATTAGGATAGTATCTGCTTGCAACTGTATCCCATAATTGTTCTCATGAAACAATGGTATGAACACCTGTTGAGTAAAAGGAGGCAGAGGGAAGATAACACAATATGGATTAATAGAAAAAAAATATATAAACACACATGCATACACTTTGAACAATTCTTATTTCAAACCATAGCAAATATATAGCACCCCTGAATGAGAGCAAAGAACGGAGGGTTTTGGGATTAAGTGGAAACCCTATAACCAAAATTATAGAGAAGACAAAAGTGATGCACTAGAATTTGTTTTTTCTGCAAATCCTTGATGACCAAGAATGAACCTTAAAATAACCAGCTGTCTGTTAATGCAAAGAACAATAAGAGATTAAGAGAACCAAGTAGGTAAAAATCACAGAAATCATTCAGAGCAAACAGCTGAGGGAAAACTGATGAAGACCTGAAAAATCATAGCATCATGGAATGGTTTAGGTTGCAAGGGACAGAATCACAGAATCACTAATGTTGGAAAAGATCTATAAGGTCATCCAGTCCAACCATCAATCCAACACTACCACACCCACTAGACCGTGTCTTCAAGTGCCATGTCTACAGTTCCTTGAACACCTGCAGGGATGGTGACTCCACCACTTCCACGGGCAGTCTGTTCCAGTGCCTGACCACTCTTTCAGTAAAGAAGTTTCTCCTAATATCTGATCTAAACTTCCCCTGACGCAACTTGAGTCCATCTCCTCTTGTCCTGTCACCAGTTACCCAGGAGAACAGACCAGCACACACAGAGATCACCTAGTTCCAACCCCACTGCCATGGGCAGGGATACCCTTCACTAGACCAGATTGCTCAAAGCCTCATCCAGCCTGGCTTTGAGCACTTCCGGGGTTGGGTCATCCACAATTTCTCTGGGCAACCTGTTCCAGTGCCTCACCACCCTTTGTGTGAAGGATTTCTTCCTTATATCTCATCTCAATCTACTCTCTTTCAATTTAAATCCATTACCATACAATTATGATAATTAATAAAATTCTTCTTCTGCAACTATGAATTATTTCAAAATTTTAAACTCACTGAGTGAATCAGAAGTGGGCAATTATCTGGAACAATTAATCAGTACAGATGTAGCTACTTTTCCCACTGAGTGCTACTTCTATGAAAGCAAATTACTTGCCCTAAATATATTTTTTTCCTTAGTTTCAATAGCAGAGCAAAATGGATAATTGTAACTAGAATAAATTAATCTAAATGTTGCAGATCTTACATTAAAAGTTCCAAAAAAAGTATGCTGAGATTGCAATGTCAAACATTTTGAAAATAATGCTGGATAATAAATGATGCTCTGATGCTCATCAAGCTTTAATGATGATCTATCAATAATTTTGATGAAAACAAAAAAACACTTGATACTATACTAAAATAAATAAGTAAGGAAATGCATCTGGAGTACAGAGACTGAAATGAAGTCTCAATCACTCGTAAAATCTAGAATATTTCATCTACTGATCTTGAGATAATTTGATTACCAGTACTTCCCAGGTCTGCTTGGTTCAGGTACAAAATTTAAGCCTGAGTGCCATCTTGAGTTTTCAGTGACTACAATATTACATGATGTGTCCTCGCATGCTTGCACACAGCTCCTTACTCTTCCATACTCAGTCTTCATTGTTTCTCTTCCTGCTTTATAAATTACAGGAAGGGGGAAAAAAAAGAAAGGAATGAAAGTCTGCTCCTGAATATCTGTATTGAAATCCACTTGTTATGGACAGGTTGTTAATTAATTGGTTGCTAAATAGAAATAATTTCCATTAAGAACATTTAGTTTATTTATATTAAGAATTGCTACTTTTTATTCAGCAAGGATTACTAGAATACTCTAAGAACATTCCTTGATTGTTTTTTTTCCTTAAACTAATAATGTTAAATAACTGACTCACTTTTTCTTGTGAACTTGAAAAAACAGCAGTGATTCAAATGTGACATGGATGACTGTCCAGGTTGATTAAATCTCATGAAGTTTTAGCATAGCTATAGGTAACTGAAAGTATCACACAATTTTATCGATATAAACCAGAATTGTTCAAGGAAACAAAGTTGGTAGACCAAAGCTGGCCTTATTATAAGCAAATTAAAATAAAACCAAACTATGAACATGGTAAAATAGAACACAGGAATAACAACATCATGGATGAGTTAAAATAACAAAAAAGTAGAAAAGACAGAAATATACAAATAATTACTTTAAATCACAGTATTATAAAAAATGTCTTTTTGAAGTGTAAAAACTTCAATTCTTACCATGAAAGAAAATTCATAATGTACAGAAAAGATGTCTCAAATGTTTCCTCACTCTGAAATATCTTGCATATTCTCAGACAAAAAAATAAAGATAGAATTTCTGCAGTAAGTGTAACCATACTACATATCTCCTAGTATCTTCTTTAAACAGTTTTTCTTGCTGGGACCTCATAAGACAAAAGAAGAGTTATTAATTGTAACAATAATACCATATCTACAATTTTTGGAAGATATCAGTATGAAGAAAAGTTCTTGAGAAACTTCTTAATATAAATAAGTTCAAAAGAAGTGGTAAAATGTGGTAGAGTGGTAAAATGTGTTCAAATAATTCTCACACAAAGCATCCTTAAGGCTAACCACTTTTTATATGGCTAAGACATTTGTAAGCCATCTGTTAAGTGCAAGGGTAATAGCCTGCTTTTGCAGTTTATAGCAGCAGTAACTCTAAAAGCCTAAATACAAGAAACGTAGGGAAATCAGACAAAATGCTAAAGCGAAATAAACTGTGTAAGATATGAATGCTTGTAACATAGCAGTGTGCCTTGTGCTATATTAGCTACAGTTTTAGTAGAAAACCTTTCATTCCACCATCTACTGAAGAAAATCAACAAATAAAATATGAAATCTGTAATAACCTGACTGACTGTTAAGACTTATGTAGCTCATAAGATGAGCCCAGAAGGAATAGCATACTGCAAAATATTTCTGCATAAATTTGGGAAATAAGAATAAGGAATCTGAACTGAGTTTACCAGACACATTATGTTCCCACTGAAACTAACAGCAGGAAGTTAAATTGTGATTGACTCCTTCGGGAATGCAAAACTGGATTGGAGAGCAGTAAGCAAAAGTAACCCTTCTACCACACAATTTCACATTTTCTCTGTCTTAGGCAAAGAAACCCATAAAACAAAACACCAAAACAAAACTCAAACCAAAACAAACCCCAAAAAACATGGGCAATGACTCACTCTTGGCATATACACTTAAATCTCAGCAGTCCCTCAAACTTTTAGGGACTCCTAGGGAAGGGATTTAAGTAGCTCTTCCAGTGTTGCATGTACATTCACTGTTAGAACAAGTACAAAAGTGATCTGATGAAGGTACACAATATACATATCATCACAATCATTATTCCATGACTGCACACTGTCATTGCCTCACAGCTCCGCTATTGATTAGCCACAATTGGTTAAATTTTGCTGTCTAGGATAGGTAAAGAAAATTAATGTCTTCATTTTATGTGTTCTTAAACTAAGTGGGACACCTGCGACGGCAAAAAATCAGCCAGAACTAAAAAGCAGCATAAAGCAGAGTAAAGCATTTCTTTGTGCTCTTCTGATAGCTGAAAACTCATAGTTCTTTTTATTACAGCTTGCATGGTAATATTATGCCCCCTTTTATAGATCTTGAATTCAGGGATGCACTTACCTGACTGCACGAGAAAAGATCGGAAGCATTTTCCTCCCATACATCTCCCATTATCTGCTTGCATTTCAAGCCTTCTGCAGTAAAGTGTCTGGCTTTTTCTGCCTCCCTTTCTCCAGCAGAATAATAGAGAAGGAAACTCAGAGATCTAAATCCTGTGAAGTGCCCTAACCTTTATGCGGGTTCTTTTAGCACTGGGCTGTTAAACATCATTTTCAGGAGCAAAAATATGCACTGTTATCCAAATGAATTAGCTCAGTTGTGATAGTTCTCACTTGTTTGTATTGAAACCATATGACAAGGTTTCAAATGTGTTAACTTGTGTCATAAAAAGCATTGAAGAGTTTTTCAGTCCCAAATGAGCTAACAAAACAACCCTTTTTGTCAATATTTTCCCTAAAATATGGAGCATAACAATAGAAAAAAAATCCCAGTATATTAATACTTGTCTGAACAAGGGACAACTATTCAAATCTATACATGTAGTCTAGCCCAAGAACATTTTCTGCAAGTATTCAAATTCAAGTCAGTGGAATTGCTCACAGATTTCTCAGTGGGAAAAGGCTGGTGAAAATTCTAGCATTTATTAATATGGCCACATCAGGTAGTAAAAACCTATGTTTGCAAGCTTCATTCCCACTTCTGCTCTTTTATAAAATAAATAAGCATATTTCCTTTGTTTCAGAAGAAAAAGCTTTGACTCTTCTCAAGGGAAATAATCTAGTTCTTACTGTTTATAACAATATATTTAGCGGGCTCGTTATTTTATCCTCCATATTTCAGTTAATAGCTTAGCATTGTTTACAAAAGAAAAAAAAAAAGTTCTTGTCAAAGTTGCAAATACACATTAGGATTTAGTAAAGAAGCCCTGTCTGAAACTTGTAAATGAGGACTTTAATCTGAAATGCCCTTTTCATGCTATTACTCAACTCATGAGAGTGCTTGAATACATTTTAAAAGATATAGTTCATGGCTTACTATTCATGCTATCCCAATTCATTAGATAATTTAGGGTCCTCATTTTTCACTATTAAATTTTGAACAATCAGTTTGGATTAACAGTAATAAATAAAGGGTATATGCATTTTTTTAAAGTAAAATGTTAGAAAAGACCCAAAACGAATGATCACCACTGGCCAGGCTTGCATTATTTATTTGAAAAGAGGATTTAATGAAACCTGACCTTGCATCTGTTTATTTCCTAACAAGCATGCATCTTTTGCTACCTCCATCTCAGAACAATGTTTTATGGTACCCAGTCTTACAATATGTGTCACAACTGTAGCTTCCTGTCACATTTCTGAGATCATATAAGGAGGGAGGTGGGTAGCAAGAGGCTGTGGAGATACTGGGCAGGAAACATCAAGGACTGTGTCAGGTTGCTTTCCTAGCCAGATGTACCGCTCTGCTTGTATCCACCAAATAGATAACTGCAGAAATTTCAAGAGGACCAATTTCTTCAGAAATCTGAGTAAAAGATTCTGAAGAAATTATAAGAAAAATTTTAAAGCCAGAAAAGTAATAGTTCTCCCAGGTGAAATACATCTCACTCTATAAGGTCATGTACGTCTATTAAACTGCTTAACAGTACTGTTATGGCAAGTGTTGAACATGTGAGACAACAGATCACGGTCAATTTCACATCTTAAAGAGAAGACCTGGTATATATAAAGAATAATAAAATAAGCTAGTTCATTATTGAAACACCTAACGTCCACAAATCTTTTCGTCCTGTCACTATCATATTCATCTGACACGAATAATATAAAATTATACTTTATTTCATATCAGTATCACAAAATTTAATGGGTTTGCCTTTAATTACTTGGATAACTTAGTCTTTTCCCTTTACTTAGAGCAGTGACCATAGAAAGACAAATATATTAATCCAAAAAAAAGTAATTTTCTGAGATAGCTTTCAAAGATAGAAATGGATTAATTGAAAGCCAATTGTATCCTGGGCTGTATCAGGAGAAGTGTGGCCAGCAGGTCGAGGGAGCTGATTCTCCCCCTCTGCTCTGCTCTTGTGAGACCCTGCTTGGAGTACTGTGTCCAGCTGTGGAGCCCTCAACATAAGAAGGATATAGACCAGTTGGAATGAGTCCAGAGGAGGCCACAAAGATGCCCAGAAGGAAGGAACACCTCTCCTGTGAAGAAAAGCTGAGGGAATTGGGCTTGTTCAGCCTGGGAGAAGGCTCCTGGGAGAGCTTATTGCAGCCTTCCAGTACCTGAAGGGGGCCCACAACGAAGCTGGGGAGGGGGACATTTTACAAGGATCTGCAGTGACAGGACAAGGGGTAATTGGTTTAAATTGAAACCGGGGAGATTTAGCTTAGATGTCAGGAAGAAGTTCTTCACAGAGAGGGTGGTGAAGCACGGGAACAGGTCACCCAGAGAAGTTTTGGATACCCCATCCCTGGCTGTCTTCAAGGCCAGGTTGCATGAGTCTTTGAACAACCTGATCTAGTGGAGGGTGTCCCTGCCCACAGCAGGGGGATGGGAACCTTAAGGTTCCTTCCAACCCAAACCATTCTATGAAATAGACTGTGGTGCATTAGATTTCCATTAAACACAGAACGGGAACTATGTGAATTATCTTAAGTTCTGAACATTTATAGCTGAGGTAAAGTTGTGTCTTGTAATTGAGGCAAATACAATTCCTGAGGTTGTATTTCAAAACAGAATTTTCAGGAGAATTAAATGAATCTCAATACCTGTATCTAGTTTTCTGTTATTTTGCCAGTTAGTGTAGGACACAGTGTAGCACAGCTGGGGCAACTTCTTTCCTTCTGATGCAACACATGAAAATTAAACAAGGAAATTAACTTGCATGAGACACTGTCTGTTGTTTGATCTTAATGGGAAACAGTTATATATATTTTAATTTGCCTCTGTGTTGTTTGTATATTTGCACGTAAACATTAAATAACCTATTTATTCATGAATGTGTAAGAAAATGCTTTGCTTTCAAGTAAACAAATGAAAATAAAAAGGGGGTTTCGAAATTCTTTTCCCAATACAGTGTTCAGTGGCACCAGCTCACATCTGTGCATTCAGACAGGCTCAACCCCCACAGTTTTTAGCAGGAAATTCCTAATGTATGATATAGGGAGTGAATTTTTTTAGTGATTTTATGAAACAGTACAAACCAACTATAGAATAAGTAAGAATTAGGCCAACCTTTATTTATAGGCTCTTTTCCTTGGGAGTCTGTTTTTTACCCTTTCAGCATCTCCTTCACACCATCCCAGTTTCAGCCAAACAGCTAAAACTCCACGATTTGTTTTTTCTTCAAGTTCATACATTCCATTCTTGTGACAGTTGCACAAATTAATTGCTGATGACAGCTTTCTCATCTTTTGGCATAATAAAACTATCAAGAAAGAATGCTTCAACTTACAGGTACTATAATTTTAGCAAGAACAGAAAAAAAATACCCCAAACTTGTTCTCATCACTAGGTACTAAAATATACTCTTGTCTATGACTGTGTCTTTAGAAAACAGAAAGTAGTTTTTCATTTGACAGCTAAATAGCAATAAATGCTAACAATTACATTCCAAACATGAATTCTCCAACCCCTGCATACTAATCTCTGTGAAATTCACTTTTGCTATGCTGGCTAAACAACAGATTACAATTTGTAAAGTTATCCACAAATCAGACTTACAGTTATATTCCATGGAAATAAATAGTGTTTTATTTCAGTGACTTGGTTGGCGGGGTGGGAAGGAGAAAAAAAGTAAAAGAAAAACCTCAAAACATTCATAGAAGTTAAGACAAATTTCATTACAAATTTGTTAATTGTATTTTACCAAAAAAGAAAATGGAAACAAAGAAGAGAAAAAAGCTGTTCTAGCAACCCTGTGATTACTCTATAGGGATAAAATTCAGTAAGTTTTCTCTAGAGTTTACATCTGTTGTAGAAGCAATTTCAACCATAAGTGATCTTCCCAGAACTACAGATCAATGCAGAATGCAATCTGAAAATTTTAATGAGGGGTCTACAAAGGAGTTCTAAATCCAGACTTCTTCAAGGGAGCACGGTACCTCATGCCGAAGTTTTTTCCTGAAGTTGCTCATTCTCAGAGGTAAAGTTCTATAGTTTATTTATCAAAAAATATAGATGGAAATATTTGCATGCTACTAAGGTGGTCCTGTGTTCTGTCAGTGCTGAGTCATTGATTTGACAGACCAAAGGCAAAAATCATAAATTTACATATAAAGGATAACTAAAACCTGCAGAAAATTGCCCAAAGACAATGAGGATATGCATTAACATGAATGTTATGTCTACATTTGAAATGTTCTCTTTAAGGTCAAAATAAAACATTTTATGTAAATGTAAAAAGTGAAATATTATAACTCTTCTATATACACACTCTCCAACAGAAATATTTGCTTGTCATTTTTACTTCCTTGGATGTTACAGGTCTTTAGACCCTCAGATACGAAAAACATTTGTCTGAATTATAAAAAGGCAAAAAAGAGAAAGCCAATTTTCTATTGGAAATCATTGTTGATTCTAGCTGTCTGGAAGAAAAAAGGAAAAAGAAAAAGGAAATTATGAGAATTAAGTGGAGAAAAAACTTTGGCAAATTAGGCAAAGTAGTCATCTTCACATTCAAATAATTACTTGAACCTCTCTTGATTAACAATTGCATGCTGATGTATGTAATTTTAGAATCTAATGTGAAGCTCATACACCCTTGGAAAACATTCCACAGCAAAGCTTATATGACTTCAGTTACGTGCAATTTCACCGTTACTATAAACATTGAAAATATTAAAAATTTTATTAAATAGGTTTACTCCTATGTTACTTCTATGTTATAAAGCATCTTACCAAATAAGGAGAAGCTTTTACATGTCACTGATAAAAAAGGTATGTACTGCAAAAAGTGCTTAAATCAACAGAACATGTGATACCAGCAACCACAAAGACCTTGAAGAATATAGCTCAAGAGTTCTGTAGAGACTCTTACACCATTATTTCTACATGAAATTAAAAACCTAAGATACTTCAACACTTCAAAATCTTGCATGCCAATTAATTGACCTCTAGCAATTAAAAAATGATTTAGTGTACAAAAATTTACCCCAATTTGCCAGTGTAATCTCCTTGTTCTTCAAGGAAACACTACATTCATTTCTTCAGTATTTCACTGAAGATATATTTCTAGCGACATTTTTAGCATGCTCCACTAATTCAGCTTTGTGCCTGGACATTCAAGATGTGGAGAAGGTGGATGAGAAGAAACATTTCACAGATGCCTTGAAAAATACCCTCAGTCTATATTTTGGTATTGACATTCCAAAGAAACTGGACAAGACTGATGGATTCTCTCTTACCATGACAGGCATGCCAGTATTTGCCTTGGCATATAGAGTTTACTGCCACAGATCAGACTGTAGTTTTTAAAGGACCAAATGCTGTCAGATGGCATAGACGAATATCTCATCAAAAGCACTTGGTCAGAAAATCCTGATAAAGGCAGAGTGACTTGAAATTTAAAAGATTCACACTGCTCCAACTACCATGCTCTAGTGGTGCAGAATACAACATAACATCAGAAAACATTTCTTCTTCAGGTTTTCTTTGATTCACCTGGAATATCAATGGATAAACTTATAATTGCTGAATTTTTCACCTGGTAAAGCAGCCCTGCCACTGCAGGTGAGTTGAACTTCTATAATCTGTTGCCATAAGAAGTTATGTACACAGTATCAGCAGGTTTATAAAGATGGGAAATTCATAGATGAGATGTCTGTGAATAGATGTTAAATAGAATAGGCAGAGATACACCTCTAGTAAATTTAGTGCAATTCTGTAGCAGTAGAGGCAGTACAAGGTGTATGGACTGCAGATACTGATTGGGTGTTATCTGAGGAGCATCCCCTTTTGCCATGGTCAGACATAGAGCTTGGTCAGATACAGAAGTGGGTCAGACATAGTAGAACCTTTATTGTAAGCCAAAATCAGGTCATATTTTATCATAACGGTATCTTCTCCACTACTAAAGACACAAAGCAGATGGCAAGTAACATCATAGCCCACTTTTGAACAAGAATAAGTATGGGAAGGAGGGCCTGATATGTAAGAGACCACTTGCTAAATGAAAGACATATCAGTTTCTTTTCTCTTCTGGGCTGGGGATGACTGATCCAGCCAACTTGCTCTGCCAGCAATGACACCACTTTGCATATGTTTATGATTGTGTCTTTTCCTTTTTAGTTGTACTGGTCTCTCTACCTTCTACTGTAATTAAGGGATCTAACAAACTGGATTTGACCAGTTATGTATAAGGCATTGGGAAGTTTTCCTTTTGGACTAGGAGAGTACTGTGGATGTCTTACTTTGCTCACAGTTTCAGCCAGGTAAAGTTATTTCCATTATACTAAAGTTTAGCACTGCCTATGAGATAACAAATGGCAATGATGCAGCATATGGCTAGAGTTCAGTGCAGATGAGAAAGTAAAAACCTCCCAGAGAGATATGGACTCCTTTGAACCATTGGCTTATGTAGAAATGAAGAGAAAAAAGTCTGCAGAGATAACCCTTCTTTTGCTTTCACCCATTTTCCTCACCAATTCACAGAGAAGAAGAAATAGTCAGGGACGAAGGACTAAGCCAAAAACTTTGGCTTTAAATTGCAAACCTTTATAACTGCCACTGGCGCAAGTTCAAAAGCCTGTTGTAAATGAATGCTGATGCTCTCTAGTATTTCCATAAGTGAAATTGCTGCCTCCTTTTGAAAACTGACTTTGGGCTAGATAGCAACATATATAACAAACACCCACATATGTCCAGATCTTACTGCTGGATGTGAGCTCCAGGCACTGATATTTACAAGAGCAATATTCTCAGTGTTGCAGTTTCATTTCCATGTGCTATTTTTGTCTGCTGAATTTTTTTTTTTTTTTCTTTTCCTCTTTGCTTCCTAACTGAATTAGGACAACCAGCCAATAGAGATTTTTGGTATGGTCTTTGGTTCTGGGTTTGTTTCTTTGTTTTATGGTTAGTTTATGTCTTTTAAACTATTGTAATAAAATAATTTGTAACATTTCCCTATTTAAGACTAATGCAACTTCTTTAACTTAAAGTTCACAAAATAATATTATGTATGCCATAAGAATGGCACTTGAATAAAATACATTTCCTGAAAAATCCAGTTTTATTCTAAATTATACTGCTTAGTTGTTGCCAAATTCAAATATATATAAAAAAACCAACCAAACAAACAACAACAAAAAAAACAACCCAGAGAATTATTTTTTTGATGAAATTTTCTAATATAGGAAGGTTTTTTCTTGCACAAAGGTTTTATGCTCAGACATAACTAGAGAATATTCACAAAGTCAAAAATATCTTCAAATAGTTTAATTTTTTGAGGATCTAATAAAACAATGCTGATGCAGTCTACTGAGGTCACAGGGACACTATTGAATTTGTTGGTTCAAATCAATGCCAGCATTTTTGTCAAAGTTAATGAATGACACCATTTGAGACATTTTATAGGAATTTAATATCATGGCTCAGTTACTGTAAACTGCAGCTAAAAAGTAGGACACAGAGAAAAAATAGCTTTAAAGGGGGAGTAGAGAGATGAAGTTCCTTAAAGAGTGTTTTATTTAACATGTATTTCTCTTTCCTTACAATAGTTGAAGGGTAAATCTGATGTAATCCCAACTGTATTTTAGACTTCAAAAATCGACAAAATTTAGTTTCAGCTACTCACAAGCCATACATATGCAACAAGCTTGGCTTTTTATATTTTCATTGTGCTGTCCTTTCATGACATTGTGCATTAAAATGACTGCAGCTGTCATAGGAAAACCAAGATCCCTTAAATCTTAAAAAACATGTTCAGTGATAGATGAAAACCAAAGTGACAATTTTAGGAACATTCAGATAGAAAAATAATGACTTTTTTTTCTTAACATGATTAATGGCCTAAATCTTTTAATCAAGAAAAATGGTGTTTGACTACCTTGGCCTGTATTTTCATAAGGTGACCATTTTATTCCATGGTCAGAATAAAAATAGGAAGATTTATTAGATGCTTACATCCTCTTTCTAATATGGCTTTGTACTCTACATTTAATTTCCAAGCATGTTATCAAGCATAGCATCAAATGAATCAAATTAAGATATTCTCACATCTTCAGTTAGGAGGTTTTCCTACTTCTAATAGATTTTGCCAACAGAAAAATATCGCCAATATTGAGCTTAAATTTTTCATTTGTAGTGTTGAATCATGTCACAGGTAATTAAAATTTAAGTAATTGCAAACCCCTCTTCACTACTCCGTCACTCTTTAATCAACACACCTTGAAATTCTTGAAAAATTACATTATCTTTCATTCAGAAGCCTTCCCGCTAAACCACATTAATTTTCAACCATACCAGAAAGTAGTTCTCCCCTTCCCCTCACACTTGTTCACTATATTAATTTCCTTTTCTATTTCAACATAATACTATGTTGCTTAAAATTAAAAATATATATATATAAAAAACCTACTGTCTGACAAAATTTGAAGGCCCTCTTGTACGGCCCTCTTTGCCAGTGAGTCACTCACACAGCAGTGTGCTGGGTTCAGTCAGGAAAGGGCTAACTCCCTTTACTCTGGTTGCCAAGAAACTGTGTTGCTGGACAGTAAGTGAAAACATTGATAAGGTCTCAGCTGGTGCTGGGGATGGCCTGTACTGAACTCAAGGTCTTTTGTCCACTTCGGATACTGTAGCTGACCCAGACTAACCAAGGAAGTATTTCATCCCATAGTACATCATGTTCCGGTCTCTTTCGGTGGGGAAGAGGGTCCGGTAGCCATTAGTCTTCCCTTCTCTCTCTCTCCCTTACTCCCTTGCTCGTCTCTCCGGGCACTTGCTCACCCTCCTGCGTTAGCTGCTTTGCCAACTCCTGTGCTGGCTCATTCGTGTGGGAGCTGGTGGATTGTTTTGGGTTTTCTGGCTGTGTTATCAGTGATAAGGTTTGCTCGGAATGTGCTGCGTAGGCTCCCGGGCTCCGGCCTTCAGGCCGTGGCTCTCGGGCTGCGATCGCTCTCGGGCTGTGGGTCTCGGGCTCTCTGGGTTTGATTTTCATCCCTCAACATCTGGGTGTGCATTGGTCAGTGGATGGTGGGAAATTGTATCATATTGTATCATATTGGATATATTGTACTATATGTTTTATTTGCTACTATTTTAAGTATTTATTAGCAGTAGTACCTGTATGTATTGATTTAGATTTAATTAGTAAATAGTTCTTATCTCAATTTTACGAGCTTCCTTATTTCTTTTTCCTCCGATTCTTCCCCTCCACTGGAGGAGGGGAGGGGGATTTGTGAGAGCGGCTTCATGGTATTTTGCTAGCCAGAGTTAAACCACGACAGAAAGAGTTCTTTATGATGGTTTTGACACTTCTCTCCTCATTTTATCTTCTTCCCAACTTAGTGTAGTAACATGATTTAAAAAGTCTAGTAGTGTAACCTATCTTGGACAATACACATAGGTTTCTATACATAAACCTGCCTAAGACAATTCGTAGCTTTGTAGCTTCTGAGTTATTTTGAAATATATTCTGTTATTCATCAGGTCAACTGGGAAAAAAAAATCCAGAAATATACAGATGGTATCTTTACTCATTCTTACATCACTTTTTTCCTGGCAATTGTTTCATTTCATTATTATATGATACAAATAATTCTTTTTTTTAAGTATTTCATGGCACTGTGCCTTAGTCTTTGATAAAATGACTGATACAAGCATCAAAACAGATAAATGGAAAAACTGAAAATAATTACTTCTGTGGAGATAACTGTAATTTTTCTCTCAGTAAAAGAAAAACAAAACCAAACCTAAATATGCAATTGTCAAATACTGAAAACCAAGTAACAACAATTGTCCAAAATCAACACTGAAAATTCAAATCATAGAATAGAATGGGTTGGGTTGGAAGGGACCTTAAAGATCATCTTGTTCCAACCCCCCTGTCATAGGCAAGGACACCATCCACTAGATCAGATTGCTCAAAGAGTCATGCAGCCTTGCCTTGAACACTTCCAGGGATGGGGCACCCACAGCTTCTCTGGGCAACCTGTTCCTGTGCCTCACCAGCCTCTCTGTAAAGAATTTTTTCCTGATATCTAATCTAAATCTACCCATTTTCAGTTTAAACCCATTACCCCTTGTTCTGCCACTACAAGCCCTCCTCCAGCTTTCTTTCAGGCCCCCTTCAGGTACTGGAAGGTGCTATCAGGTCTCCCTGAAGCCTTCTCTTCTCCAGGCTGAACAAGCCCAACTGTCTCAGCCTGTCCTCTTAGGAGAGGTGGTCCAGCCTCCTGATCATCTTTGTGGCTTCCTCTGGACTCACTCCAACCAGTCGATACCCTTCTTATGCTGAGGGCTCCACAGCTGGACACAGTACTCCAGGTGGGCTCTCACAAGAGCAGAGTAGAGGGGGAGAATCACCTCCCTTGACCTGTTGGCCCTGCTTCTCTGGATACAGCCCAGGATTCAGTTGGCTTCCTGGGTTGCCAGTGCACACTGCCAGCTCATGTTCAGCTTCTGAAGCACCAGTATGTCCTTCTCCTCAGGGCTGACCTCTATCCATTCTCCACCCAGCCTGTACTTGTGATTGCCCTGATCCAGGTGTAGGACCTTGCACTCGGCTTTGCTGAACTTCATGAGGTTGACAAAGGCCCATGTCTACAGCCTGTCACGGTCCCTCTGGATGGCATCTCTTCCCTCCAGTGTGTGGAATGCAGCACACAGCTTGGTGTCATCAGCAAACTTGCTGAGGGTGCACTCAATCCCACTGTCCATGTTGCTGACAAAGATGTTAAACAGCACCGGTCCCAGTAATGACCCTTGAGGAATGTGGCTCATCACTGGTCTTCACTCAGACATCAAGCTGTTTGCCACAACTCTTTGCATGAGACCATCCAGCCAGTTCCTTATCCACTGAGTGCTTCATCTGTCAAATTCATGCCTCTCCAATTTAGAGACAAGGATGTCGTGAGGGATAGTGTCAAATGTTTTGCACAGCTACATGCAGATCACATTGGCTGCCCTTCTTTTATCCACCAAGGTCGTGACCACATCATAGAAGATCACCACATTCATCAGGCACTATCTGCCCTTGCTGAAGGCATGTTGGTTGTCACCAATCACCTCCATATTTTCCATATGCCTTAGCACAGTTTCCAGGACGATCTGCTCCATAATCTTGTGAGGTACAGAAGTGAGACTGACTGGCTTGTAGTTCCCTGGATCCTCCTTTTTTCCCTTTTTAAAATAAGGGTTATGTTTCACCTTTTCCAGTCAACAGGAACTTCACTACAATGCCACATCTCAAATGTGATAGAGGTTTCACAACCTCATCCGCTAGTTCTTTCAGGACCTGCAGATGTATTTCATCAGGTCCATTCTCCCAGTCCCTGCCCTTACCTTCTGTGAAGCAAAGGGCATGGCTTGTGCCCTTGCCAATGAAGACTGAGGCAAAAAAAACATTGAGCACCTTGGCCTTCTCCATATTCTGTGAAATTAGGCCTCTCATCTCCTTCCAGAGAATGCCCACATTTATATGTACCTAGAGAAGCCCTTTGTGTTGCCCTTGATGTCTCTGGCCAGGTTTAATAGTGTCAGAGCTTTCGCTTGATTCCTGACTTCTCAGACAACCATCTTGTAATCCTCCCAGGCTCCCTGTCCCTGCTTACATCCACTGTTGGCTTCCTTTTTGTACCTCAGTGAAAATGTCCATGAGTTCAGGAGCTGCTTATTCATCCATGCAGGTCTGGCATTTTTACCTGACTTCCTCTTCACTGGGATGCACAGCTCCTGAGCTTGGAGGATAAGATCCTTGAATACTTGCCAGCTTTCTTAGGTCCTTCTTCCCTCCAGGGCTTCATCCCATGAAACTCTGCCAATCAGTTCCCTGAAGAGGCCATAGTCTGCTCTCCTGAAGTCCAGGGTAGTGAGCTTGCTGCACACCCTCCTCACCTCTTAATGGATATCAAATTCCACCATTTTATTGCTTCTGTAGCCAAGGCTGATCTTGAGTATCACATTCCCTAGCAGCCCTCTCGGTGAGAATAAGGTCCAGCATGGCATCCCTCCTTGTCAGCTCCTCCATCACTTGGAGAAAGAAGTTGGCATCAAAACATTCCAGGAAATTCCTGGCTTGCTTGTGCCCTGACGTATTGTCCCTTGAACACATATCGGGGTGGTTGAAGTCCCCCATGAGGACCAGGGTTTGTGAACATGAGGCTGCTGCTATCTGCCTGTAGAAGGCCTCAACCACTTGCTCGTCCTGGCCAGGGGACCCGTAGAAAACTTCTATTACAGTATCCCCTATCAATGCCCTCCCTTTAATCCTGACCCATAAGCTCTCAGTCAACTCCTCATCCATCTCCAGGCGGAGTTCCACACACTCCAGCTGTTCTCTGACATACAGAGTAACACCCCCTCCATGTCTCCCCTGTTCGTCCTTCCTAAAGAGCCTGTGTCCTTCCATTCTGACACTCCAGTCATAGGAGTCATCCCACCATGTCTCCACAATGCCAATGAGGTTATAGCCCCTCATGTGTGCCCACACCTTTAACTCCTCTTATTTATTTCCCATTTTCTGTGTGTTTGCACAGAGGTATTGCACAGCCCCCGACGAAGTTGGCTGGCAGACTGGAGCATCTAGAATTCTCGTTTGGTTTGCCAGGTGCTCTCCTGGTGACCTGCAATTCTTCTGCAGGCTCTGAGAATCTGTTGGTGGCAATATTGGTTTTGTCCCCTTCCCACTTCAAACCTAGTTTAAAGCCCTCTCGGTAAGACCTGCCAGTTCATGGGCAAGAAACCTTTTTCCAATTTCAGAGAGCTGAACGCCATCTGTCGCCAGCAAGCCCAGTGCCGTATAAACCTCCCCGTGGTCAAAACCCCCAAAATTCCACTGTTAATTCAGAACATCTATTCTCATAGGCTTCATTTATTTCAGTATTCTACATTATGGAAGTGTTAATAAGCAAGTCCAGAAGGCAACAGAAAGAGGTTATCAAAGTAGGTGATCTGCTTCTTTAACAAAAATTTCCAGAGGAGTTTCTTATGCTGTAAAGTTAGAGGTTCAGAGACCAGGAAAGTCATAAATAACAACTAGCAATTACTTGAAGATTTTTGACTGTATAGATGTACAGTTTGGATAATAAAGACATTTTTGTAAGTCACAAGGGAGAATTGTAGAGATTAATGGATTAATCTCCCATCTGTAGCAAATGTAGATGAAACACATTAGTCTGATAAAAAAACCAAACACAAGCATTCCCCTTCCCCCAGATTAATAGCACCTTAGATTAAAGTCTTCTTTCAAGTAATTAATAAAACAACAAAAAATAACTTGCACATAGAACAACTGATGTGAATGCAAGCATCCAACATTTGGCTATGTTTAACAATTTCACTTTTACTTAACTATAGTTAGTTCTGTTATATCTGGGTTTAATCTGGTTATTGGGACCATGACTATATTTTTGTAGGTTTTTTTCTACCCCTTCTTTATTCCCAGAACTAACAACAAAGAAGCTTCAATACCTGACTGAAAATACAAAAATAAGTGGTAAAATAAGATATTAATAATGAACTAATATTAGTAAGACACTTCAAAAGACACAATCTCTACAAGGATGTTAAATCTCTCCACTTCCTCATGCTGAAGTTAGGAACAGACTTCATACTTTTCCAAATACTGCTTCAGATTTGGAGGAATTCTTATCCTCATGGTTAAGCATACCATAATTTCTTAAAATATTTCCCATTACATCTCCTGTCCTCATGTCTGGTATGCTTAACCATAAGTATAGCAGATGCAATGGGAAATATTTATGAAAATACAAATCTTTCTCAACTAATAAAAGATATTAAAACCAAAATTGTACAATGTTTGATTCTTTCTTTAATATTTACCCATATAACAGCCACCTCAACTCTTCTATCATTCTTTATAACATTTTCATTGTAAACATGTAAGCATTCACAAACTGCAACATTTTTTAAATTATGAAACTTGAGCTTACAAACATGACAAGTGCTAAATAGAAAATACGCCTATATAGCAAGCAAGCAGAGATGAATTCTCTTGAGATGAGCTTTTTAAAAGTATCACAAAACTAGATGCCCAGCATAAAAATAGGATAATGTTGAACAAAATTCTCATTACAACACAACTCTGAGTCTTGCAAGCCAATAATGTCTATGACCTTTTGCCATCTATCACATTCTTTGCAATTTAATAACTACTATGTCAAGCCTTTTTTTTCATTTTAGATATTTTATCACTTAAGATATTGTATCACAAGTGGGAGATGTGATTGAATGTACACTAAGACTTAAATCAGATTTTGACTTATGAAATGTACATTTAATATTTTGAAGCTCACAGGGGTTGATGGTGAAAGACCTGTTACTTAGTAGAGAAGTTTATTTGCCACATATATTTTAGTGAGCCCTAATGACAGAAAAGATGGTACGTTCACTGAATTTCTTTGTATCATTGTTCAGAAATGATGAAAAAACACTGCTACATTTGTAATTTCATTTAAATTGCATGCAAGTTGAAAATATCCCTTAGTGTAAGATAAACACTTTTTTTTTAAAAAAAAAACAAAACACAAAACCATACGGGGCTTTAAGGCAGTAGAGACTTCATTGTTCAGTAGAAAATCAGAGTAAATTAGGAACAAATTTGCAGAGAATGTCTCCCTCACGAATGATGCAAGAATTGAAATAAAAATTTTGTATATAGCAGGAAAATAAATAAATAGATGGACATACGTACAATATGTGTCAGTTTCACAAGTTCCCTAGGGAAGTTATATGGGCAACATTTAAACAGAAGAAATATGAAGACACAGGTAGACAAAAACTGGATGAAAATCTGCAGAAGTAGTGAGTAAGCCTTCAAGGCAACTGTTTTTCATGGTGCTTCAATTCCCTATAATACTCTCATGGATGACTGCTTGGCCTCTCAGTGAAGATGACTAGACTGGCACGTCAGAATTTCATCTGGTCCTTCAGCTGTTGGTGCTAAGCACAGTGTTTTCCCTCATTACCTACCCTGATGCCATAGAAGAAGTACCCTCTTGAAAAACTCTGCCACGAAGCTAATTTTCCCTTTGTCCATAAGAATTATGAACAGTACTATGCTGTTTAGGGATTTGGTGGCCACCAAATAAGAAGGTACAGGGTGGGGAAGGGATTGAAGCTGAGAATGATTAACAAGAGGTAACTAGTAAGAGGGAAAACAAGCACAACACGAAGTAACAGAAATGTGAAAATGAAGTTATTAAGAGAAAAAAATTTTTAAAAAATCCTTGAAATTTCTCTTGAATTATATTCCATATAAACTGTCTCAATATCTCCAAGTCTCAGGCAGATCTTCTTTCTCTTCTGGGGGAGAAGAAATATTTTTTAGTTATTATTCTGTGTATCATATTAGTGACACACAGTACATACAGTGTCAGAGTTAAGATAGCCTGTGTCACTGACTCCTCAACAGCTAATTAAATAGAATTTTTGGGTGTTTTGTTTGTTTGTTTGTTTCTAATATCTGTTGTCCTACAAATCCATGTCTTCTGGATGCAACATTTCTGACTGCAGTCATCTACCTGCATGAGTTAATTACATGATCCAAATTACTGGAAGTATTCTTTGATGTACTGTACAGACATACAGACCTCAAATGGTTAATGTTCATTCTCACATATTAATTTATTGCTGCAGAAGTTGTCCAAAGACTTTCTTTAAGCAAGCTCTGCATATCACTGGAGAAGACTCTTAAACAATAATGGCCTTGTGTGTACTGCAGGGTAAAGATGACCATGGAAAAGAATGAATAATGTTTCCTGGCACCAATAATTCCCTCTCCTGAGAATTTACTCATACTTGCTGTGAAAGTAACTATCTGATTTACAGTCAGACTGTCACAACATTTGCAAATTTCATTTTTATCTCCATTCCTCTCCAACATATCATTGATATCCTTGGATATATCAGAACACATAATCATTCTGTTAGATAACCATTTTCTGATAGTTTTATACAGCTGTGTGTTTATATCACTGCATTTTTATAGAATGAGAGTAAATATATTGAAAGAAAACGCACTACACAAACATAAGGTCAAATGACAAGTGCCTCAAACAAGCAATTAAGTTTTTATTTGCTAATCATCTTTAGTATTTCATGGTACTATCTTAAATGTGGAAGTTTTTTGTTATTAATTGCTGAATTTATATTCCTGATGTGATAAATCTTTAATACAGTTCTTATCCACAACAGTGGCAAGTATTTATTTGAAATGAAGTAGTGTATCGAATGCCAACTCAAACCATCAAATGATATGCATTCACCATTTTCCCAAATCAAGTATCTTTTTAGTCCTAATCAGTAAGTAACACAAGTACTACACTGAAGCAAAATACTTACATTTACTTCAGTATATAAAAGCCATCTTTGTTTGCAAAATACCTTTCTCTAGAAAAAAATAAATGGTGGGCAGCAGGTTGAGGGAAGTGATTCTCCCCCTTTAATCTGCTCGTAAGACCCCACCTGGAGTACTGTGTCCAGCTGTGGAGTCCTCAGCATAAGAAAGATATCGACCAGTTGGAACGAGTCCAGAGGAGGGCCACGAAAATGATCAGATGGCTGGAACACCTCTGCTATGAAGAAAGGCTGAGATAATTGGGTTTGTTCATCCTGGAGAAGAGAAGGCTTCGGGGAGGACCTTATTGCAGCCTTCCAGTACCTGAAGGGGGCCTACAAGGAAGCTGGGTGGGGGCTTTTTACAAGGGCCTGTAGTGATAGGACAAGGGGTAATGGGCTTAAACTGAAAGCGGGAAGATTTAGATTAGATATCAGGAAGAAATTCTTCATAGAGTGGCTGGTGAAGAAGCACTGGAACAGGTCACCCAGGGAAGTTGTGGGTGCCCCATCCCTGGCTGTCTTCAAGGCCAGGCTGGATGAGGTTTTGAGCAACCTGGTCTAGTGGAGGATGTCCCTGCCCACAGCAGTGGGGTTGGAACTGGATGATCTTTAAGGTCCCTTCCAATCCTGACTACTCTATGATTCTATAATTATACTATGAATTAATACATAGAGATTCCCTTTAATTTCTCCCTCCCTCTTGCTGATTGAAATACCTCATCAATACTCTCTTTTGATGTCTCTTTTTCTATCTGAACATTAGAAGAAGATGTGTGTCCATGTACGGAAAATCTGAGGTTTAAACCTGCTTTCTTTTGGGAAATCCATCTAACCTTAATCAAACGGTTTGGGAAAAAGAAATCCACACCCAATGGATTCGTTTTTCAGGTGAAATTGTAATAGGGTTCTGCTTTTTTATATGGAAGCAAGAAAAAAATCCAAATAAGCTCGTGTTAAAAAGACTTCCTCATCACTTATAAAACTTAGCATACAACATATATTTAGCAGTAACATTCATTGCAAATCATTTAACTGGTTAATTATTTTAGAAAAATTCTAGGGCCACTATGTCTAATGCTAGTTTGATAAATTATAGAGAAACTCCACTTAAAATTTCAGTGAAACATACATAGCATTGTATTTATCATATTAGAAAGGATGTTTGTCATATCAAGGAATTAGTTATTTAGGGGACTGTAAAAAAGGAGCATTAAGTTCCTTGAATATTAATGACTGAGAAAAAAATCAGAGAAGTAAGCTACAGTGAAATACTGCATTGTACAATCACTACATATCAAAACCTGAAGTATTAAAAATTGTTATGGTTGCATTCAAACATTCATGAATCAGGATACCAGTCTCACCAATCAGATAGGATAAATGTCCAGTATTTGTTGCATGCCCTCATCTTCAGCTCCATTCCCTGGTCTTCTTAACCCTGTCTTCCCCTGTCTTCAAATCCTGCAGGAGACTCACTCCTTCCCAAAATCTGCAGATCTTTTAATGATAAAGTTATTATTTGCCTTTACCTTCATTAGCTGGATGAAAGAGAAGGGAATAAGGAAGATGGCTCCTAGCTTGTCCTTACATTTTTTACAGATGTTTTTTTCTTGGAACTAGGTTTGGTGGCTGTGGTCCACTTACCTCTCCAAGGATGCACTTATCAGTAGGAAGGAGGTTTCAGGTACTTATCTATTTTTATTGCCTTTCACTTCATTCTCACAAGCACATTAAAAAAAATAAAATAAAATTTAAAAAAAGAGCATGTTGCCATTATTATGTTGCCTTTAAATTATGAAAGCAGTATGAGTGCTCAGTGGAATAGCGATTTGAATGTGTCAGCATCTGTGCTGGGTTCAGTCAGGGAAAGGTTAACTCCCTTTACTCTGGTTGCAAGGAAACTATGTTGCTAGACGCTAAGAGAAAACATTGATAAGGCCTCAGCTGGTGCTGGGGATGGCCTGTACTGAATTCAAGGTTTTTTGTCCACTTTGGATACTGTAGCTGACCCAAACTGACCAAGGAAATATTTCATTCCATAGTATGTCATGTTGAGGACTCTTGGGCGGGGAAAGGGTCCAGTAGCCATTACTCTTCTCTCTCTCTCCCTTACTCGTCTCTCTGGGCAACTTGATAACCCTCCTGCATTAGTTGTTTTGCTAACTCCTGTGCTGACTCGTTCATGTGGGAGTTGGTGGGTTGTTTAGAGTTCCTGGCCATGTTATCACTGATAGGGTTCGTTCAGAATCTGCTGCGTTAGCTCCCAGGCTCCGGCCTTCAGGTCACGGCTCTCAGGCTGTGATCGCTCTCAGGCTCTCTGGGTCTGAGTTTCATCATTCAATATCTGGGTGTGCATTGGTCAGTGGATGGTGGGAAATTGTATCATATTGTACCATATTGTATATATTGTATTATATGTTTTATTTTCTAATATTTTAATTATTTATTATTAGTGTTATCTGTATATATTGATTTAGATTTAATTAGTAAATAGTTCTTATCTCAATTTTATGAGCTTCCTTATTTCTTTTTCCTCCGATTCTTCCCCTCCACTGGAGGAGGGGAGGGGGATTTGTGAGAGCGGCTTCATGGTATTTTGCTAGCCGGAGTTAAACCACAACAGTCCTTTTTGGTGCCCAATGTGGGGCTCAAAGGGTTGAGATAAGAACAGATCTGATTACTTTGTGTTAAAACAGATTGTGTGATAAGTATTGGTTATAGAGATGTTGTGGTGGATGGTCAGCATGTTAAGTTCTTGGATCTTTATGTTGTTGATAGAACAGTGGGAATTATTGGCTTGGGTGCTCCTCATGATACTGATCATGTACGCTCTGACCAGACTGAAGAGTCTGATTTGGCTGGTCTGTATAATACTCGTTTGGGGATTAATCATGTATCTGTATGAGTACTAGCAGTGTTTGCATGTTTCACACATCATCTTGTGGAGACTTTCACTGATTACTCCTTTTCCCTTTTCTCCTCTGGGACACAGCCTGTGGAGGAGAAATTATTCAGTGGTTTGGATATGAAGGAATTTTCAGTTGGGTGGATGTGTGGAAATTATTCCAATTTTTCCCCTCTTCTCTATGGTCAATGGTGCAAGTGTATGAGTATTTGGGAAATTTTTTATGGTCTCGGGGTGACCTGTTGCCAGAGGTCAGATTGTTTCTGAATGTTATTGTGTTCTTGTGTAAAGTTAAAGAAATGTTTTTGAACACTGCCCCATTTGCTACCAGTGCTTGGGGAAGAGGCAGGCCCTGTGTGCTGGCTTCATCCCCCATGGCTACATCACCTCTCAGAAGTAGCCCATCCTCTGTACCGACTCCAGCCCCACGGCTACATAAACGCCCCTTGATGGACACTACAGCCACTGCACCCGCTGTGCCACCTCCACTCCTGCAGCAACATCAACTCTTCTCGACAGACACTGCAGTTACTGCATCTCCTGCGCTACTTATACCTCCACGGTGATGGCAACTTCCCTCGACAGACACTGCAGCCACTGCACCTTCTGTTGCAGCTCCACCTCCCACTGTGGTTCCATCTTCCACAACAGCTCCACCCTCCACTGCAGTTCCAGCTCCCAGTGTGGCTCCACCTTCCACAACAGTTCCACCTCCCACAACAGCTCTGCCTTCTGCTGTAGCTCTGCCTCCCACAACAGCTCTGCACACTGCAGGGTGCAATGCAGCCGTGCAGACCCTAGTGTGATACTGTCAGTGTCAACCAGCACCAGTGTCAGTTGCCCCAGTACAGAAAAAGAAATGGAAATGTAAATCAGGCCATCTGGTACAGGTGGAAGGGGAGACAGCAGGGCCATCCCAAGGGATAGTGGCAGAGACAGAGGATGATGGTGATGCAGATATAACCATGCGATCTTTAGCCTTGAAGGAGCTTCGAGATATCCAGAGAGACTTTGGTCATCATCAAGGTGAACATGTTATTACCTGGCTGCTCCGCTGCTGGGATAATGGGGCCAGCAGCATTGAATTAGAGGGTAGAGAAGCCAAGCAGCTGGGGTCACTTGATAGAGAGAGTGGCATTCATAAACCACTTTGGAGACACAAAATGTAAGCTTCTGGAGGTGGCTCCTGGATAGTGTGAGGGAAAGGTATCCCTTTAAGGAAGATGTGCCATGTCACGTACGCAAATGGACCACCATAGAGAAAGCTATCCAGTACCTGACGGAACTAGCTGTGCTAGAGTTAGTTTATGGTGATGACAGGAGGACAGATCCAGATAGAATTAGGTGCACATGACCCACGTGGCA
This sequence comes from Rhynochetos jubatus, assembly GCA_027574665.1. NCBI lineage: Eukaryota > Metazoa > Chordata > Aves > Eurypygiformes > Rhynochetidae > Rhynochetos > Rhynochetos jubatus. Next base: position 43,081,373 of record CM050690.1, on the reverse strand, counting down.
GAAGTTAATGCAGAATGGATCACCCTCGTTAGCTGCTATATTTGCAGTATTGACTTGGCAAAGGGATGAAGACCCAATAGTGGAGGAGTTGGTTCAAAAGTTCCGGGGATATGAGGACACTGTTTCTTCCCCCATTCAGGCCTGTGTCTCAGGTATACAGGAACTGTCCAAGGAGTTTAAGCAATTCAGAAAGGAGATGTTCCAGTCCCCACCTGCATGAGCCAGTGTCTCAGCAATTAGGAGGCAGCATTCCTCTACTCAAGGAAAGGAATATAAAAGGTATCCATCATGCTGTACTCTGGTAGGGTGAAAAGTCCAAATTATTGTGGAGAGAAGACTGTAAATGTTGATTTAAATCCTGTAACAATTTTGGAAGGCAGTGAGGGGAAACACTGAATGTCCACCTTCACAATATACTGTATAATACAAGCACATATACAATGCCAGAATTCTAAGATTGCTAAGGCAGAAGTATAGCCTGGAAACAATTTTCTCTAAAAGGGTTACAGAGTTTGGCAAAACTGTGAATAGAGTAAGTAAGGAAAAGGGGACTTGCAAGTTTGGTAAAATGTACCTGCAGAGACAATATCTTTTAAAGTACAAACAACTTTGAATGGGCAATTTCCCTGGTATGTTCAGCTAACTGGCAATGAAAAAGCTCCTGAATATCAGTATCAATAAAAACGAAAGTGTTTCAAATCACACACTTTCCTCCCTAGTTGATTCACCTCTCCAACTCCTAAGCTATCATAAGAGGGCAGGTAAGCTGTCACATTTACTCTCTTTCATTTGTTGTGAAACAGGAATAGCAACATTTCTTCACTGGGGGACTCAAGTCATTAGTAACTGCAAAGTACGGTGATATCTGCTAATGGAATGTAGTATGGCAATACAAAGTGCTATTATAATGGGAAACTCATTACGGTCTTCACACTTAAGAGCACTTTTGTATGTGTACTTTAGACAGACAATTTTGAAAACTGGTCCATTGTGTCTACTAGTGAACTGCTGTTTATGATTCAACAAAACTGGCAGAGCAAAGTCTACCTGTTTAATAAGTCACAAAGTGCAGTTATGAAACCAGAGTCAAATATTTGATACAACATTGTCATAGCTTCCAAATACTTTATTCAATTTCTTATGCCATTCCAGTTTTCTAATACAGCTTTAGGTGTCATAGACACAGTCACCAATTTTTTAGACTCCTACAGAATAACTGGTTCTGTGGCAGTAAATATTTGCTATGCACTTTTATGAGTCAACTTTCCAGAGAAGAGGGGAGTCAATTCCACAGCCAAATTTGAAGTGCTTTTCTTGCCTGCATTAACCTTTTTTGCTCAATAAAGGGGGGGTGGGGGGAGGTGGGGGGTGGATTTTCAATTTCCATCTCATCTCAAAATCTAAAAAAAAAACCACTTAAGACATGGAAACAAAAATAGAAAACAACTCACTAACAGTCCACTAACATGGACTTAACGAGATAAGAAGACAACAGGACAAAAGGAAAATGTCCCACAAACCTTCTCTTGCAGTTTTCATGATAAAAATCTTGATGTATTTTCTTGTCAAGGGCTATTTTCCCTCTCCTTTAAGACACACATTTCTGCATCACTTTATTCTTAAGTTTTGGTTTCAGGTCTTTCATTGCTTCACTTTGACAATTTAGAAATTACTTAATCTTTAAACCAATTACTTTTCTGTCAAGTGGTTATAGTGTTTCCTGCATTATGGTATTTATCTAAAACCTTTTAAGATTGTACCGAATTTATATATATATAATTTTCATGAAAACAATAACAGAAGACTAGAGTCGATGTCTTTGAATATTTTAAGATACATTTTTCCTTCAGATGTCAGTAAATATCCCCCAAATCATAAATAAAGAATTTTATGAATTTCTAAGCTGAAGAAACAGTTTTGGAGAGTTTAATTTTCTATAGGATATTGAAGGTGGCCACTACCCCACTTAGTATTCTCATCCTCAGAGCCACTGTACTAATGATGTAGCTCTACAGACTACAGGCTTACTTCAATCTAAGTATCTTATATAAAAATGTTATCCAGATTTGAGGGCCCACCTTGGCTGCTTGACTGTTACAATAAATTTTTGCAATCTAACACCATATAAGAAAATCTGTCAGAATCATGCAATATTCATACTAAATGTATTTCACAGTGCTCCACATTCTGGAGCTTATAGTGATTTAGTATGTAAAATTAATATCTGATTTAAAAAAAAAAAGGTGTAAAATATATACTTGTAAAAAACATATTTGGAAATATTTGTCCTACTATGTTTTCTCTATCAATGGGGCTTTGCCTCCAGTGCTCTGCCTGCTGCATAGCAGACTTTTTTGGGTATTAGTCAAGAGCCATTTACATTCTAGAAAACAGTTCTTGGTGCATAAAGTCCAGATCAGCAAAAACATTATCTTCAACCTGGCACTTAAGGACATGCTTTAGTGATGGACTTGGTAGTATTTGGTTAAGAGTTGGCCTCAACAATCTTAGGGTCTTTTCCAACCTAATTGATTCTATGATTCTAGGATTTTATGTTTCTAACAGTTTAATGTAATCCTAATGCATTTCTAGGATATGTATTATTTCTGGAAATATCCTACTGAATGTTGGGAATGGTTTGTATTTACTTTTTTTTTTTTCCAACTTTTTGGTATATGCTCATTTTCTCAAGAAATCCTACTCAACTCCTCCTAACGCATTATGTAAAAGTGTAAAATAAGTAACATAAGTTCATTTAAAGTAGGTATTTTGCAGAATCTCTGCAAGAATCAAAGACTATATGAATAATAGTCCTATTGTATTACAGTAGGGTAGCATGTGAACAGGATTATTTTAAATATAGATAATTAGGCCTCACTATTGCTTAGCTCAACAACACTTACGACTGAAGTCCACTGCAGGTAGCTCAGGAGACTGAAAAATCCTACCCTCTATACATGACTTAACCTTGCTAAGTTATTAATCACTCTTCCAGCTGTTTTCTCCTCCAAAACCTCTTCCTTTTCTTAAGAATCTAAATTCCAAGCACCTAGCTTTGTATACTAACACAGTCTGGAAACACGATTGTGTACTTCTGGTCAGTGTCTCAGGTTGATAGGCCTTCCCTTGTTTAGGATCAGAAGAGGAAATTTGGAGCACCAAGAGCTATCATTCATACTGCATAAGAGTATGTATAAAAAGAGGTAGAACAGAATGAAAAGGTCAGACCTTATAAGTCAATGAGCTGCAATACGCAGTTCATTTCCACAGAACATTTAGCAGCTACCAGTGAAAAGTAACACCCACTAGTGTGTATGAAGGCAAAGCAGGGCTATGTAACATAACCCGTATATAAAAAAATTCTACATTTAGAATAAATTCAGTTCGCACCTAGAATATTGTGAAAAATAATTGCATTTAAAACACAGACCAAGCAACATTGGAACACATGTTAAAGTTCCAAGCAAAATAGCTAGAAATAAGGAGTTTTAACATCCAAATTTTCAGATAACAGTAAAATTCCAAAATCAAAACCTGTTGTCAAAAAAGTCATCAAATTCTCATAAATAGTGTAACATCAGAGCAAAAATTTATGTTAAAAACTTTGAAGAGGTAAGTAATGTACAGCTGAGTGAAGTCCCTGACATTGAATTACTCTACCACACATAATCCCATCTTTAAAATAAAATGTGATACAAATGCTTTGAATGCCTCTTCACTTGGGCTTAGCTTGGAGATACCAACCAGCACCAGGTGATTGCTTAAAACATGGCAACAACAGCAGGACTGAAATAAAGAATAAAAATCAGTCCATTCAACCTATTTGGAAGGCCAAAAAGGATACATATTCCCTTAAGTACAGTATTCCATAGTCAAATGATACTATTCTGAACTTCCCTGCTAATAATAACCATTTCAGCCCAGGCATAACTGTCAAATTTGAACACTGTATATGAAAAGAAATTATTTGGAAAGCAGATATTTAGTTAAAAATAAATCAGTTATGATTCCTTAAATTTAATATTTTGCTGATCATCACACAAAAGCTGTCAGATCTCTGTGGAATTACAAACAGGCTTAAAATTCACTTGTCTAGACATTCAGAGTGAACAGATTGATAAGCACATTCTAAGATAATAGTTACACGCACACAGCCAAAAGCCCTGTATGTGTGTGTGTGTGTGTGTGTGTGTGTGTGTGTGTGTGTGTGTGGTGTTGTAAAACTCTAATTAGCTTTCAGAGCACTGTGTTAAAGAATATGCATGTGGGCTCTCTATTAATTTAAACTTCTGGTTATTTTTTTAGAAAGCAACTCTTTCAAGCTACATCTGTTTCTAATACATGTCTTTGTTGGAGTCTTGTTATTTTATAGAAGAGCAAACATGACAACTCATTTTGAAATAACTAGATATGTTTACAGTCTTTTCCAGCCCTTCTACTTAGATAGTGAAATATCTACTTACAAGATTAAAATAGCCACCTCCAAAAGACATCCTGGAATAGGGTAGAATGAATTAAATAATATTTATATCCTGAAATACATGCAAGCAAAAATAAACAGCAGACAGCCACAACTCCACTGAAGAATGAAGAATTGATAAAGATTCTATGATTTCAGACAACCTATTTGGCACTTTGCATACCAAAGCTGACAAAGCTTTGGAATGATTTAGTATGAATAGTGCCATCACTTCTGGATGTGAACTGTATTTTAGAAATTTAAATTCTAAATCCATTTTCTTGGTACAAAAGCTATTGTTTTGTTTAATCATACTTGCATTGTTGTGTTCTGAACAACAAAAGAATTGTTACTACAGCACATAAACCACATGCAGGAATTCCATTTCCTTGTTATCTAATTAAATGTGAGTCTATTTGGCATTACTTTTAAAATTAACATCACAGTCTGTGAATTTTACAGAATGGACAAATATTGCTGTTAGATCAAAAATGTTGGTCTCAGGGAAAAAAAACCACAGAAACAGAAAAACTCTTCTAAGCCTCTGAAATCAGGCATAAACAAAATACACGTTCATAGAGAACTGGCACTGATGAACACTGAATAGAATGGCCTTGGAAAATTAAGAATACTGATGACAGTGGTCTAGATAAATGTCAAAAAAGTTTTTCCAAGAATTTCACCGCAAAGAGAACTTCGAAGCAGAGACAGTTTGTCATCTAGAGAGGACTTGAACTTGAGAGGATTCATAGAACTACCAGCTATCTGTTTATGAGCAAACAGCCCTTTTGAAAAAGGTCTTTGAAACTGTGTTTCTACCCTAAGAGGACTGAAAGTAAACAAATGAGTCAGGAAATGCAATGGAAAGAACCTTAAATAAGCCGAAAGAAATACACACCTATGCTTACTGTTAGCAAATCAAGTATATAAACCAGATTAACCCATTTTAAGATTATTTTTTCAAAAAAGAATATTGGCTTATATGAACTTGTAATGTTTTCAGTTCACAACTTTACATTTCAAGGACTGGTGATTCACAGCACTAGTCCCACTGTATCACATTATTGCTTGACATTAAAAAAAAAACCAACCCAAAATCTGTTGCTTTTTAACAGAACACCATGTATTACTGAAAGTACAGCAGATGAAATGTATATTGTATAATATCTGCTATATGATAGTAATAACAGAAGGATGTTTGCTAGTCATGGTGTCCATTGGTCAGTTACATGCTACGTATTTCATGCTCTTGGATGGAAAGACGATTTAGCAAAAGAAAAATTACTTCTTTTCACATCAGAACTTGCTGTTTGGGTAATTCCTTTATACCTTAAATTACTGCTGAAAGTACACATATTTATGAAGTGATCATTTACACCTCTATGGATGCAGAAGATTTTTTCATGACCATAAACATTATTTTCAGAATTCTTATAAGAATTAATGTTTACAGCTGGCTGGTCACTGCAAATAGTACTACTATTAAGTTAGATGCCATCAGACCAACTTAATTGCTGAAGTCTCTCCCATCTACTATTTTTCTGGAATCAATATATCTTAATGAGTCATTATTCCTGAATGACCTTTGTTTTGTATTTATTTGCACAACTCTTCAGAAAGCCTATTGCCTTACCTTGATAACACATATGACTTGTGAAGGTAGAGTCTTGCACAATTAAGGATTTTAACATTTAGCATCCTACGTTTCTGAAATTACACCATTTCTAACTTCAGATGGGAGTGGAATGTAACAAATTTCCACCCTAAAGAACACAAGTTAAAACCATATAACATTAAAATATGAACCATGAAATAAAAATACGACAGACACAATTTTAATGTACACCAATGAACTGACTCCAGCTTACATCTGTATCCTCATTTCCTACACATACAATCAATTGTATCTCATTTGTGCTATCCCATTCAGATTTGAATGGGAATTCTTTTGTGAATCTATGGTATTAAATTATCATAACTCCTGAACTTCTTGTCCCAAAGACATTTCCACCTAATGGAATATTCTATACGCAGTTCACAGAAATCTAAAGGAGTCATGGCAAACATAAGAGATGGTATCCCTAATAGATTCAATGGATATATTTCATTGTAATTTAATCCAGAATTCATGAGGGAATAATTAAATTATAAAGCACAATGGTGGCAGGCTTATTGTTTCATTACAGATGAAGTTTATTTTTTAGATTTTGCCCTGTCCCCTTTTTGGTACATTCACTTGCAAGAATTCATCCTCAGAATATTTAAGAAAAAACATTTCACTTGGACCAACTCAGTGTCTTAAATTAGTTTCTTGACATAATAGTGGCTCTGCTTTTCAGTTGGAGTGGAGTATTTATCCTCTTATTAAAGCACTAAAAGGTTGTTACAACTCTTCCCCAGTCAAAACTCCATTTGTCAGGGCCCCAAAAATACAGGAATTATCTGAAATGTGATATGTTGTGCTGGTTTTGGCTGTGGTAGAGTTAATTTTCTTCACAGTAGCTAGGATGGGGTTATGTTTTGGATTTGTGCTGAAAGTAGTCTTGATAACACAGGGATGTTTAGTTACTGCTGAGCAGTGCTTACACAGAGTCAAGGCCTTTCCTGCTCCTCACCCCATCCTATCAGCAAGTAGGCTGAGGGTGCACAAGGTATTCAGAGGGGACACAGCTGGGGTAGTTGACTCCAGCTGACCAAAGGGATATTCCAAGCCATATGAAATCATACCCAGAATAATCATCTGGGGGAAGAAGGAAGTGGGTGACATTGTGAGTGATGATGATTGTCTTCCCAAGTAACTGTTAAGTGTAATGGAGCTGTTCTATGTACAGCTTGTCCTGCAGTATTTTTAAAGGACTGGGGAAAGAGAGTAGAGAGGAGCCAGCCAAGAATGCTCACCATACAAACAGAGGGTAAAAAATAGCAAGGAAAAGTGAAAAGGAAATAATTATTAACTATAGTTTGCTACTCAAGAATTAAAGGTGCTCAATAAAGTTATGAAGCGGTACAGATGTATAGTAACAAACATAAGGAAGTAACTTTTCTATACATGTAATGCAATTGTGGACTTCTTTGCCTTAGGATACTGAAAAAGTATAAAACAATTCAAATAAGGATTAGATAGGTCCAGGTGCTGCAACAGCCATTAAATGCAATGCTCTACATGAAACTGATGGTTTACAAAGTCCTCACATTGCTCACACCTGGAACAGTGAGCCACTCTATACTTGTTATACCTAAGCAGCTTTTATTGGCAACAGTGAAAGAGGTTCCTAGCACAAATGTACTTGAGACCTGCTGAGGATTCACCATTATTGCTCCCATTTGGCCGTACACAGAACAATCACATTATAAAGAAGATGAGAGAATCTGATTTAAGTCTTAAACAAATCTGTCTACTAACCTAGAAAACACGTGAGAGAGAAGGTATTTATCTAAGCAAAACAATCATTTTAGGGCTTTTACACTAAGTTAAGTTGGAAAAAACAGTCATACTGTCAGGTGTTTCAAACATTCTAACAGAGACAATGCCTGCTGTGTTCCAGTCATCTGGAAATGGAACAGAATAACTACGGTTTCAGTGTATTGTTGTGAGACTTTATACTCTTCTTAAGTTTTCTCAAGAGAATTCAAGATGGTCTATTTTTTTTTTTTTTTTTTTTTATATTAAAAGCAAACTGTTGAGTAACAGTAAGAAAATGGCATTGGACCTCACGTACTATTTATAGGTGCCCTCCTAAATCTTGGGTTTTTACAACTTAAATTATCTTCCATTTCTTCCTTGCAGTGAAAAAAGAAAAATACTGTCCAAGATGCACCACACTGAGGACAAAAGCCACATAATGGCTCTATGCTTTGTAATTTTTTTTGCTTGTAGCTATTGTTCTATTTCCTGCTGACACTGCATTTTAAATGCTCTAATGATACAATTGTTCTTGAAAATTGCAGAGAAACAGACACCACAAACAGCTAATTGGTGCCTCTGATGAAGCTAGAAACACATCTTGAACATTTTTGTTGTTGTGAACAAGTAAGTGAGAGAGATTTGTTGCTATTAGGTCATATGAAATGCTCAGTAACTGGCAACATTTCACTCCTGCTCACTTAATTATGTCTGCAATATATCTGTCAGTTACCCGGTATCCTGCATACTTAGTGCACTGTAGTTACTGTTATGTATCACACAATTTTTATGACCTGAGGACAACTCAGTTTAGAGATTCTGCACAATTTTCTGTCAAGTTCATCCTCAGGTTCATTGCCATTCAAAATATATCACAACAAAATGCAGCCTTGTTATCAAAGTCCTTTTCCTCTCTGCCAGTATTTTTTAATTTTCTTGGCTCCTTGGTTCCTCATGAAAATGGGTATATAATCACCTACTGCAGCTGTGCAGCCTGTTTGATTCTTGCCACCTTTCCAAGGATTCTTTAATACATATAATGAAAATAATTCCATTTGTGTTATCACTGTGGTACTATCATCCCAGTCATCTACTGTGCACTATAGATTTATACATGACTAAACCCCTATGTTTTCTCCTTTCTCTTCTCTTATGAGCTTTACTAAAAATAAATGCACATAGTCAATACTGAGTTCTTACTTCCAGCTAAGAGTCTGTAGAATCAAATGCATTTTTTTCTCCTGTGGTTTTATTATATTATATATAATTTTTCCAAGGTTTAGCCAATCCTTCCTCTCATCTATCTGTAGTCCTTCATTCTCTGCACTGCCTCATAGGTTTCCCATACATAAAAGGAAGGTAGGATTCACGCTCTCAGAAGTTTTCTATTTTTGTATCTGCTTTCTTACTGTTGCAGCCCTCCTCAAAATAATGCTCTGTTTTTTGAACCAAGTACTAACATTTTTGACACCATGGTCAAAGAGTTACTAGTATAACCCGAAAGTTTAATTTTCCATTAGGAGTTTATGGAGAGATGAATTCTGTACATGTCGTATTGCTATCTTGACGTAGTCTTTTATCATATAAAGCATAAGAGAATATGTAACATGTAGATGAACTTGGCAAGTTTGGTTCCTGACAGATATAATTTTTTTAATCTAAACCATTTTAAGAAATTGCTTGAAACTTTTATTACATCTTTTCATGAAAAATGCATGCTTTAAAATCACAGGTGATTTAGTTAACTGTACATTTGCTTAAGAACCCATGACAATGCTTAGAATAAGAATGTCAAGTTATATTAAAAAAAAAAGGTACAAAAACAAGGATTTAATTTTGAAAGTACTTTTAGAAAAATCTAAGAGTATTCTGTTGTGTATCTTGATGTGAAAATACCCTCTTAACTCATAACAGTCCTATTCAGAGTTTTCAAAATTTACCAAATAAGGCCAAACTTCTTTCTGCCCTAGTATTATGACTTTTGTAGAGTGAACAGGAACGCACCCTAGGGAAGAAAGATGTTAGATACAATGTCTCCTTCTTTGATGGTTGCACTGACCTATGAGGAAAAAAGTATTCTTCCACATCTTTATTTTATTACTTTTTTTATGGACTTAATAAAGAACAAGTATTCGGTCCTGGGGAGATATTTAATGGCCTATCTCACTTCAAGAAATGTGCCTGATATCTCCTTGGGCTGAAGAAGATTCAGAGAGACAAAAGACAAAAAAATAGCATTAAAAGGAACCTGGAGTTATTCTTGAGAATAATGGAAAGGTTTCATGACAACTTTTTGAAGCTAAGTGATAGAAAGGGCTGTACATATGAAAGACAGACCCAAGGGGGGAAATTAGGAAGACATTCCCCTATTATGAAGCTACCTAAAGAGGTCAGTAACATTGTTTTATTAATCAAGAATGGATGCTTTACATAGTTTGAAAATCTGTGCTTCAGAAATAGGTTCTGATCTTTCTATTACAAGCAAAGCATGACATAATGATCTGTCTTTTCCTCTGAGGATTTATGCAAATCTTTCACCTTCTGGAAAGTGTAAGTGCAGGAAAAGTGTGTGTGAGAATGCTCAACTCTGAATTTGATAAGTTAAAAAAAAAAATAGATTTTAGATACACAACTTTTCTGACACAGAGTGCAGTTTTAAAGAATCATCATTTATTAGTTTCAGGTGAGAAATGTTATTTCTGCTTTCAAAAAGCAAGTGAAATCTCCTTCCTATGATGCATAAATCAAATTTCTTGCACAGAATAACAATAAAAAAGAAAGGAGCAGGTATTAGTATCAAGGTATTAGGAAAAGCAATGTAGCCAAAAGCATATCAGAATTTATGTTTTTTGGTCCTGCCATTACTTCAGTTTCTTCAGAGGACTTTTGATTTAGGGTTTTTATGATTCAAGTAATAGATTTGTTTTAAGAAGGGATTTCATAATGCTAGAAATAGTATTTGATGTTAACAACAAATTTTCCCATTTCAATAATGCTATCTATTGCATCAAAGAGAAATTTTTAGTAAAATAAAAGTATCTGTGTCTCAAATAACTAAATATATATAGCTGTTACATGCACACATATTTATACAGATATATATGGGAGTATATATATGTACATGAATAAAAATCATCCACAAGAGAAAAACATATAGCTGACAAAGAAAGAAAAAACAGTCTGTCTCATAAACACCTTGAATTGTTAGAAATGTTAAAACTCTCACAATGCAAACTTTTTAAAAAAAAAAAAAAAAAAAAAAAAAGCTGTTTTACTTAGCTGAATGATCTGATACTGAGCTTGCTAACAGCACTAACAACAGGATTATCTGCATTTTAATCTACAGAGGCTATAGAGAGTTACCATTTTCAATACAGACAAAAGGTCTAGGGCAGCAGAGCAACATCTTTCCAACTACTGTAATTATCTTTTATATTAAAATCTCATGCAGGACACTAGAACAACATAATAGTGTTACACATGGGCAAATGAAGATATCTTCCATTCTCTCACTGATCATCATACACATTTTCATCCTTCTTTTATGAATTATATTTCATCTGACTTCTATTAGATTTATACAATATCTGGCACAGCAAGTTGAAATTTTACATCACCTGTAGAGACACAGCAGTCAAACTTGCCTTTACAAACCAGACATTTATTTTGTAAGATGACTAAAATAGTGAAATATGCAGCTTCTAATAAAAGACACTAATTTCTCCCCCAAATCATGTCTTGCTTATATCTGAAGACCATTAGGGACTACATTAAGAACATTGCTGCTGTAACTAAAACATGGAAATTTCATTCAGCAAACATACTTGAATTTCATATGAATTCAGCAATTACTGTACATCATAAACTATACAGAAAACCTGTGAACACAATTCACATGGGAAAAAATATCCAGAGGTGCCGACACCCTAACAGACTGCCCTGTTTTGCTCCTAACAGAAAAAGCAAATATTGGCAAAGTGGAAAAAGTTTTTGCAGAAAACAAGACCTCTTCTACCGCCTTACAAACACTAAAAAAAATAATTCAAAATCATAATTCTGACTGTGTCTTTCACAGTGTTTACCATGCCACCATATCTTTTGCATAGCTCCAAAGGTCTCAATGACCTTTCAGGAAAACTTGCAAAGCAAGAAATAGCTAAATTTCCCACACAATTAAATATTCTTGACAACTTCCAATCTTTTCTTGAAAGAAACCTTACTTTGTTATGGACAAAAGTATTCTAAACTTGTCAATGGAATTACTAGAGTTCCATTATTAACCCTTTCTGTATGAGGCATACATGCAATAATGTAAAGATTGGCTAACAGTAGTATAAAAGCAGTCTGGCTGCAAAGAACATCTAAGTTCATTTATTTTATTGCCTATCTAGAAGAAGTTCATAGTTGTCCGAAATATAAAACAAGTAAAACACGTTAAAAGAATGACCTTCTTAATCCACAAGATACTACTTGTATCAAGTAATGGTCTTACTAAAGACCATTAAAAGAAACACCTACTATTATTAAAACCTTTTCATAACCATGTACTTTGGAGCATTTCAAAGTATGGAAAGGAAAATGTTCCTTACCCTTGACCATCAACTTTCAGTCACTAGGAATTTATTTACTTGAAGATGAAGAACTGAGTATCTATTCTTTCTAAATTGCAAAATTATTCTTAACAAGTCTTTGGTAATTTTACAGATCATACCTTAATTATTACTGATCAAAAAGATTAAAGTCTGACTTATAAATTTGGTTGACATCACATTTGCCTTTTCAATAATTCATTATTCAGAGAATGGCTTTCTCAATCATACTTTTTCTAAAAAAAACCCACAACAAAACCACCAAGTTAAAAAACAACTTACTCCCTCCCACAGTATATCTTCTGTAAAATAAAAGGAGTGGTATAGAAAAAAAGACTATTCAGACCCAATGACCAACCTCAGGACACAAATTGCTCAGTTGCTGCAACGGACCAGGCAGTTGGTTGATTGAGTTACCATGTGTGGTGGTAGCTGACAAGTCTTGATTCCAAGAAAGAGTGGAAAAAATGATACATATAGCTAATTGTAGAGCACTGAGAGGAAAAATACATCCAAAACCAAGTAAGTTCTCTGAGTAGCAAGTCCCATGCAAAATATGGCCTAAAATGTAAATTACAAACACCTGGTGACCATTTGTAGTATACTTAAGTATCCCTTCTCTTTCCTCTCAAGCAGGTGTTGAAGACTGTTCTGGTGTTTTGCTTTTTTTTGTTGTTTGTTTGTTTGTTTGTTTGTTTTGGTTTTGTTTGTTTGTTTTGGGTTTTTTTTTTGTTGTTGTTGTTGTTTCTGTGTGTGGTTTGTTGTTGTTGTTGGGTTTTTGGTTTTTTTTTGTCCAAAAGGCCTTCCATAGGACATATGTAAGTTCTTAAATTTGTAGATAATAATCAGTAGTAGCCAGAATATCAGCAAAACCTTAAAAACCTCTTGAAAATAAAATTTACACTCTCACATATAATAAAATAGTGGTATGAATACAAGGGTGGGTCGCTCCTATCTGCCTTCTACTACTTTCTTGTACTAATAAGAGGTCTCTAAATTGATTTATCTTGTTAACCAAATGCTAACTGGGGAAAAGGATACATGACCCAAATGATGGAAAACTATTTAAAAGTTTTACAGTCATCAAGGTCTTTTTCAGTAAATATACCAAGAAAAAAACCCAACCAACCAAAAATAACAAAATAGCAAAATCTAAATATCAGCTTGAGCATAATTTGGAAGAAAAAAGAATCAGAGACTGCCCACCAAATTGTTACAGGAAGTTGGGCATATTATACTTCTGTAATTCTTAACCACAGACTTGAGCATCCATGTGGACAAATGACAGCACTGACATACAGGTCTAGTGGAGATAAAAGAAAGGAGTCTCATGTTCCACTGGAGAAATGACAGCACAATATGAAAATCTTTGGTGTCTACCGCCACTGGTGTTAATAAAGTATAAAATGAACATCAGACTAACTGAATGACACAACAGGTGCTGGATATAAGTTTCAAATCAAGCTTTACACAGCCTGTAGAAAAATTTACAAAAGAAGTCAATGGCAGAATTTAGAAGCTGAAATAAAAGAGAATAATGTTGTGTAAGCAATGAGGAATTGCTTCAGACAAGCAAAAAATCTGCTGATTAAATGAGTTAGAGAAAATGGGTACATTATATCTAGCTTGTATTTCTGCTGTAGAACTGCAGAAGATGCCACAGAATTGAACATAGAGATTGACTGCAACTTGTTTCCTGGAATACACTCTTTGTTAAGGACTATTAATGAACTATTGCACTATGCCCTGCCTTTATAATGGATGAAATTACTCTTGTGACTAGTTTCTTTCATTCTTTACTGTGCAAATTTGTATATAACAAAACTTAACAAAACTTCTTTGAGCAAAGATTTTGCTCTGAAAAGTTGTGATGCTCAAGGTGCTCCATAAACCTATAATGATCCATGGTATGCCGTGAATTCCTGTATTTTTAATATACTAAAGAGGACTGGTATCACTTTCTATCACTTTCATTGCTCTGAGATATAAACTATATTAGGTTTATTAGACGTTAGTGCCCAGTGACACAAGTGTTTTATATGAATTCAGCAAATGTCTTAAGCAGACTTTTTCTATATTTCCCCCTCCCTGTAGCAGTCTCACAGCTTCACTGTCTTCATTGTGATTATATTTTCCAGTAAAAAGACTCTTCAGAGTAAAAATGAATAAGCAGTATTCGGCCATACTTTCATCTAAGTTTTGTGGAGTGGTTTTTTGTTGGTTTTTGGTTTGGTGGTGGGGTTTTTTGTTTGTTTGTTTGTTTTGTTTTGTTTTGTTTTGTTTTGTTTTGTTTCGTTTTGTTTGTGTGTGTGTGTGTGTGTATAAAAATTCATTAATCTGTATACATTAACAAAACCCCACTCATTTTCAGGTTTTGGCTACCTTATTGATAGAACTTTATTGCATAGCAATTGGTCCTTAAAAAAAAGGCTATGATGAAATACGTATGGTCAGCCTGAGCAGGTGAATTCTCTCTATACCATATTTGAAATACTTACCTTTTCTAAATCAGAAAATTAGACAAAAATATACATCCACCTCAAAATAAATATGAATTAGAACTGACCAAAAATATTTATGGGATAGTTTTCTGGCAAATAATATTGACAAAATTAATCTCTTTTACAAGAATGTATTAAGTGCAATAACCTTTTTTCCTGAAGTATGATGATCCTAAGTATTTCATTGATGTGTATTTTTATGGCTTGATTAACACTGTTTTATTGAATATGACAAAAAAAATTTGCCTACTATTAAATGAATAGTATATTAAAATGCAAGTAAATAAAATAGTATATACAAATGAAAAAAATAATAAGTCATGGAAGATTTAATGTATTCTAAGCATAGAAAAATATTTCTATTCTTTATGTTCTGGATCAGAAACATGCTGGTGCCAAATTTGTATTCAGTCCACACTATCACGTTTTTAATAGCATTCTCATTATTTGAACATTCTTGATTCTATAGCAAAACAATCCTGAATAAAGACTTTGTTCCAAAAAAGGCAAGAAACATCTCTGAAATTTCAGAATTACTTTGGCTAGAATAGATGATTACAAACAACAAAAAGGAAAACTAGGAAATAAAACTGCAACTGGAGAACCAAGGTTTATTTCAGAGAAAAACTTACAAGACCTATAAATCTTCATTTGAAAAATGATTACTAAAAAGACCACATCATAAAACAATCAATGAAATATCTAAGTATAAAGGAGAATCACATACATTTGTAACCCTATTTCAATATTAATACAATGCTTGTATTTAAATGTAAACAAAACCCAGGATTAAAATGTGAATAAAATCACCATAAGTAACTTTCATATGCACACATTTCACACAACCTAATCTGAAAAGCAACCCATGAAAAACTACAGATAAATGCTATATAAGCTTTCCCATGTAAGAGGACAACTCTGGTCACCCACTGATTAATGTAAATATAGCTATTTACAAACTTTTCAAGTGTTTCATTTAATGTGCAGCAAAAAGTCAGCATTTCTGGGTAGGACAGGACATAATCTATAGGATGAACTCATCAGTGTGTTTTCCAAACTGCACCAGTAAACAAAAAATCATTATGAATATTTCAGCTCTTTGAAGAGATCAAATTAAGGCAATTATTAACACAAAATATAGTCAAATATAGTCAGTCTCAGAGATCAAATAATTTCTTTCACCTAGAAATGCTGAGATGGTTGGATTTGCTTTTGTTTTGGATTTTGGGGGTTTTTTGTTTGGTTGTTTGGTTGGGTTTTTTTCAGACAAGTATACAACCAGAAGTGTTTTCTCTCCAAAATTATTCCACATGGTTTTAGAGCAATAAAAGCCATTTGCAGATACACTATTCTCAAGGACCACTGGTACACAAGCTTTGGGATTTTTCTTCTAAAATACTTCTTAGCTTTTTATCAGCTATGGTGTATTACACTGTTTGATGCTCTTTTAGCCTTATCTCCACCAGGAAAAATAAATTAATTGCAAAAGTTTTGACAGCAAGGTTTTGGGTTTATTTTCAGGGTGGGTTTTTTGTGTGTTGGTTTTTCTTTTTTTTTTTTTTTTTCTTTTTTTGTTTTGTTTTGTTTTGTTTTGGTTGGTTGGTTGGCTTTTTTTTTTACATTTACTGATTATGGCATTAACACCTTCCATATACATTTCCATGGATTTCAGAGGTTTCAGAAAGAAACAGGTCTTCAGAGGTGCTTCAATCAATCTTATGAATTCCACGATGATCTTTTCACTGCAAAGGACAAAGACATCCTTTAAATTGCATGGCACTTGCGTCTTTGATGAAGCCTTATTTTTACCATTCAATTTTCATCTGAAGGACTAAAATTCATTTGCTTTATTGCAAAGAATTAAATTGCTTCTGCTAATAAGCAGAAGTGTTTGAATTTCTTTTTTTTTAAGACTCTTGTTGAGTCCGGGGGAATGACACCAAAATCTACCCTAATTTGGCTGGTGGAGCTAAATTAACTTTCATTACAACTAATTTCTGACAAACAATTTCATAGTGTTTATGTGAACATTTCATGGACACTGATTTTGGAATTTTTACACTTGCATATTAATGTTTTGTACCACTTAATCAAGGAATATAGTATTATGTGGTTTGCATGAATAATCAAAACAGTATGAACATTCATCACTAGTTCATGTACTTCTTAATACTTTGAGTTTTATGCATGTGATGTTTGATCTTCTCATATAAATCCAACAGGCAAGGAAGCTCATCACATATGTGATCCAAAGGTAAGTGAATAACACATTTTGAATTAATAATCATAATGTCCATAACCTCTATGTGAACAGTAACACTATGTTTTGGACCTCAAAGACCTTATATGTATGAAATGCATTATGTGGTGAATTTATATGAAGTGAATGTTATGTTTTGTCCTATTCATTCCAGACTATTTCACGTTTGCTATGAGCATCTGGATACAATGAACACAAGACACTGCATGAGTTAACCAGTATATATATTACTTTGCTGATAGATGAAAAATGAATGTTATAGCAGGTTTTGTGTGTCTCTTCTAGTCATTTATGTTTCTCCCATTCCCAAACAAGCAAAGGAAAAAATAACCACAGTTGGTCTAGCCCATGCACGGTGCTAAAACTGTAAA
The DNA here is from genome assembly GCA_027574665.1 of Rhynochetos jubatus. Classification (NCBI taxonomy): domain Eukaryota; kingdom Metazoa; phylum Chordata; class Aves; order Eurypygiformes; family Rhynochetidae; genus Rhynochetos; species Rhynochetos jubatus. The sequence continues at coordinate 43,063,790 of CM050690.1, read as the reverse complement.
AAGCTCAAGCTGCCTGCTCAAGAGATTGCTTTCCTTTTATTTGGTCATACATGTCACTGTGGGGCTAACTGGCAAAACTACAAATTCTTCATTTTTCAGAAATTTATTTTCTCATTTTGATGGTTTAAAAAACTTCACTGCCTTTGCTATCCTGGTATATTGTAAAGTATTGAGTGTAGACTAAATAATGATGACTTCAACTTTCACAGCACACATGTATGGGCTACTAGCATTTGAATTTCTGTAGACCGGTTCTAATTTTTTGACACACATTTCTACAATACCACCAAAGTTCAAATTTAACTACAGTCTCAAGATAAAAATATTTACAATTAATATCATTATTTGCTGCTATTAATAATAATAAAAATATAAATCCAGAAGGAATAGCAACAGTATTTGTGGTTTAGCAATTTAAATATCTGTGTTATTATACCTATTACCAGACTTTAAATTCAAAATAGTTAAATAAAAGTAAATTAACATTTGTAGAAACTAGTAAGATACGTGCCTGAGAGCATGGATCAGACAAAATTTAAAATCATATAAAGTGGCCATGCAAATACCTTAAATTTACATGCTCATACAGGAGGCATTCAACTATATAAGCTTTTATATAAATTGCACATAACAAAAAAACAAACAAACAAAAAAAAAAAGTCAGTCATTTTTATCTCTCATAACTCGAGAAAACCTTGGAACTGAGAATTGTCTATTTGTCTTTTCTATTAACTAAGTAATTTTAAAAATCTTGGTGCCAAAAGAAAATATACTAACTGATGTAAAAAAAATCTTCAAAATCTCAGTTTTATAATTTAAAATAACTGGGTATATTGTATTGAACTTAGTTTTGTAGAGTAATTAAATGTCTTTAACATAATTTAACTATATAACTTATTTGCATAAGTTGTGCTGTTAAGCAATTTCAGTGTACACAAGGGACACATTGTTATTTCATTAAAAACATAGTGTGCTCAATGCACAGGGATAAGGCTTACAATGTTGATAATGTTATCATGCCCCAGACTGTGATATAACTGAGACTACTTCAGATAAGGGTAGCTCTTCAAATTCTACCAAGTCGTAAATGTAATGTAAGTGTGACATGCTAATAGCAGTTTAGAGAATGAGTATTAAAACGGAAGACCTGATTCCTTTCTCCACATTTTCCCTTTATCATTAAAATATGTAGAAAATATTTCACTTTCTTTCCTAGAATTAAATTGTTTATTTGGCCTCAAAATGTGTTTTCTCTTCATTCTAACACATCTACATGCTCAAAAAAAAAAAAAAAAAAAAAGGACTAAGTCTCTGGTATTGTTTTTCGAGGCTAAATGGTACAGTAAGTGTTGTTTAAAAAATAAACCACCCTCAAATGTCTGACACAACCAGCACATAAATCTTGGCTAAAAAAATATGAAGTTTTGAATGTGCTACTTGGAATTGAGTATATTTTCAAAAACTAGAAGCTTTCAGCTTACAAATGACATTAGTGGAAGTATAGATAATTAGCATTAGTTGTTTCCAAATCATTGATTCCAATTAAACTGATTCTTGTTCAGTAGCAAAGTATTTATTTGGTTACAGGCTTTTTCATGGTCATGAAGGAATTTGTTCCATTGCTCTTGAATAAGTAAGAATTTCTCATAAACTTGTGCACTGCAGAATTTTTTCCTTTCAACATTTTCCAAATAAGCTGTTCAATCTAAAAAAGAACTGGTTAGGTCACTACATACGCTTATTCTCACTCGAAAACTTGTCACACTTTACCCATCAAGATTCTTACCCATGTTTGAATATATAAATATTTTTTCTTCCAATATGGTTTTAGTTTACACTTTTCAACTCCAATTCATATTTTAGTCAGATTAGTTTTAGATATCTCAGAGAATATTGGCTTGAAATTTTCTTTACACTTACGTTTGTGTTTGTGGGACTAGAGAGCCCGCTAAAAAAATTGCAAATAAGAAGACTGTTAGTCAAAATTATGGACTACTAATCTGTGTCAAAACCAATTGACTGACTCATGAAAAAATAAGACTGTTTTGTGAAAAGATTTGCAGTATAGTTTTTGTATGTCTAGGCCATCGCTATCACAAGCATTGATATAATAATGCCATTTCTCTTGAACTTAATGTTGCTAAGTTCTTGAATTAGGTTTTTTAGATTAAAAACACCCAACTTTTTGAAATTGTTACTGCAACAGGGGTAGTAAGAACAAAAACATAGTTCATTAGTGTTAAGAACAGATGGAAGATTATTATGACAGAGTAGGCTTGCAGAAATAAAGTTGAGATAAATTTGAGGATACAAAAACTTTTTTTTAATCATTGTGACAAAAACTGTAAGATGAATGTAGCAGAAAAATCCATATACATTGTTTTTATCTAATTAGTGTGTAGTGTCTTAGAAATGGAAACCAATTTTTCTGAGGAACAAATTTTATCTTCAGATTACAACTACCCAGAGCATCCAGTTGTGCTGGTTTTAGTCAGGACAGTTAATTTTCTTCACACTAGATGGTATGAGGTTATGTTTTGGATCTGCCCTGAGAACAGTACTGATAAGGTGCTTTTTATTACGTGCTAAGGAGTGCTTGCCCCAGTTCAAGGACTTTTCAGCATCTGATACTGCACCTGTGTTCCCAACTTTCTCACTACAATCAGTTGGGACACACAAACACAGTTCACACAGCTAACCCAAATTAAGCAAAGGAGTATTTCATCCCATAGCATATCATGCTCAGTGTATCATCCAGGAGTGGGCTAGGGAGCTAGAGCTCATTTGTTCGTTAGTTCGCTTGCTTGTTTCTTAGCTTGTGTGTATAGCTTGCTGGTTAGCTTGCTTGTTTTGTATAGCTAGCTCAGTCCTTTACTAGTTTGTCTGTTTGCTTGCTTGTTGCTCATTTGTTCATGCATTTGTTAGTGAGTTGGTGGGTCAGTTGGCCTTTTTGGTTGTGCTCTTGCTCATGGGGCTTGCTCTGACTCTGCTCCGACTGCTCTTGGGCTCAGGCTCTTGGCCTCTCTGGCTCTGACTCTGGCTAATCGGGACCTGGCTGTGTGTCAGTCAGCAGGTGGTACTATTTGTTTTATTATTTTCATTACATGTTATTAGTAGTATTGTTAGTATTATTAGTATCACTATAATATTAATTTATATTCAGTTATTAAATAGTTCTCTCAATCCGCGAGCTTCCTTGTCTTTTCTAATTCTCCTCCTCCACTAGAGAAGAAGGGAAAGTGAGCAAATGGTACTTTATTGCTATCCAAGGTTAAACCATGACACCAGTGCATCCGTGCTGACTGAGACCATCCTGATGGTCCTCCACCAAAAGGGAGTCCAGCTGTCAAGTTCCAATTTTAATTCCCAAAAAATTCCAATTGCACAATGTAATGCTCCTTTTTGTTGTTCAGACTGCTAACATCAGCTACACAAGAATACTTCAGCAATGGAAAAAATACCTAGACACATGCTGAATGCATATATAACACAAAAAACCCCACCCCAAACCAAAAACAAATTAAAAAAAACCCAAACCCAAACAACAACAACAAAAGTTAAAAAGGAAGTGATATTTTCCACTGTTCATTCTATTTATTTTTTCTAGGTTTTGTTTAAGCCTGTAACTCTTACAATTACATAATCGCATATGTCTACTGAATCCATTGTAACTCATTCTAGAGGTACCATGTAACATGACAAAGTATAGCCAAATAAAGTGCAAATTATCAGTCCAGTGTTGAATAAAAAGAAAAGGGCAGTGTTAATGTACGAATGCCATATATGTTTTAATTCATTCAGCCTGTGTCAAGGTACAGGAAAAATCCTTTTTGAACACAAGATATGAAAACATTGCATATTTCACTTTATTTCGTTCAAGAAGTTTCAAATAACTATTTAATTCTAACCTTTTTGTCTTTTTTTATTTCATATTAAGCCAGACACTTGCATGATTTGAAGACAACAAAATGAAGTATGCTTTATCTTTAGTCTGGTTCACTTATGCTCCTCAGTGTCTCCTCTTCTATGCAATTCAATTTCTTCCTATCTCAACCTGTAGTTAAGCATTCTAGCATCTTTCTTAATCTGCCTGAAAGATCGATTTCTTCAGTCCAGTTTAGAAAACATTTGGTTATCTACAAGAATAGGTTAATACTGTAGTGTAACTAATAAATCATTAATAAAAATGTCTCAACCATAGATTGATATAAAAGATTTACAAAGAGTAATTAAGCAGCTGGCAGACTGTAAGATGTTATTTACTTGAAATATGATCAAAAGTCTGTACAAATCTTGCTTCAGAAATCCAAAGAAAGTTTGAACAATTTTATTTTCATCCTCCTTTCTGCTTGCAATCTTTTTTCCTTTTCATAGTACAGAAATGTTTCAAAAGGTTTACTTCTACTTTGGATGGAGTTAATTCTACCTCAAGCTATACAAGTGGAAACTTTACCCATTTAGTGATTACCCTGTTAGTCCGAAGTTGTGACTTGTTACTACTCTATGTCTATTCAGAGACATATCTGGAGGATGCCAGTTCCCCACTGATTTATATTAAATTTTTAAGCAATTTGATTTTCAGGACTGAATATAAAATCAATCCAAAACAATATGAAAGAATATTTTTCCTTAGTTTTTGGAAATCAGAAGTGGTAGTAACCTGTTATCTATGGAGTCATATGTAATTACAATGTACCTTTCACCAGCAAAGGGACAGTTTGGTTGTTTCATGCAATGGTAAGAAGAATCTGATGCATGAAAGATAAATGAGATGTAAGTAATTTCTGTTTTGAATATGAAAAGTCTATATTCAGTTTGACTTAATATGTTTGCTCAGTTGTCATGCACAGGCATGCCAAAACTGTCCTATACAGTATTGTTCAAACACAGAATCATTTGCTATACCAAAATTTGTATGAATGAAAAATTCTGTCCTAAAATTGAGTTATTCTTTAAGCCTTTCTCGTTTGCCATGTAAGAATATGATATATTTTTTCGGAGATTTTTTTAACTGATTTCATCCTCTGCAAATCTATGTATCAATAGTGGCCTCCTTTCTCTCACTGTTAGAAAAAACTCATACAGATGTAAATGCTGATAGTTGGATAATTAACACAGAGGAAAAATAGAGAAGGTCATCAATTCCTACAGTGCACGATCTTCACTTCTTAAGATAACATATAGTCATTGTGATAATATAAATTTTATTACTGAGAAATACTTACATAAAATGCAGCAATACATAGAAAGTTCCCCACCCCCCCATTAATGTATCAAATAGATCAACCCTTGAGGAAAAACAATTCATGTCTATAAAGCATAAATTAGTTCTAAGGAAGCTTTTTTCGGGACGCCTAACCTTTACATACAGGCATGACAATTTTAATAAGAACTCTGTAAACCCAAGCCAGAGATATTTTATACCTAATATGAAATTCTAATAATATGGCAAGAAGACAAACTATGCTAGAGAAATGTATGGATGTTAGACCTTTCATCGTCTTAAGATCCCTAACAAAATTAGTTAATTTCTTCTGCTTAAAAGGATTAAATAGCTAGGGTATAACCAAACAATAAAGCTCAGTGGGTTGGTTATCTGAATATCAGAGTAAGCTTAATGTTATGATGCACTGTATCTATCATAGGAAAACAGAATTACGATTCTGTACCTCTTACAGAAACACAAAATTGAGTATTTTGGAATGCTTAACAGCTGTTGCACGTGAGCTGTGCAGCTGACACACAGACAGACAGAATCTTATTCAGAATTCAGTAATATGCTAGAATAGGTACTCCACTTCAGCTTGTTAGGATTAGTGGGATAGTATCTTAAGCATGCAGTGTGATGCAAATAACTATTTTATCAATAGTTAGTATATTATATCCACTGATAAGATCAGCTTCCTTGGAAAACCAACAACGAAACAAAACAACACATTTCTGTAAAGCTCACAAATTTCAAGTTCAACCTCTCAACGACATCCAGTAAACTATAAAGCAATCTAAAGCATTCCACCCCACAGATTTCACAGTCGTCTTCATTTTCTGCTTTCTGAAGATTAAAAATCTTTATTTCTTGTACAGGACAGGGAACATTGGCTATGTGTAAAATAGATTAAATTAAAACCTAGCTGTATTCAGTGTCCATGTAAATCTGAAACTTCCTCTCATGCAGTGTTTTTCTCATAACTTAATTGTCAGAAATCCACAATGTCTTTTAATCGTATGGGAGAGATTTGCCCTTACCATTTCTACAGTATGAAGGTCATATTGAATTCTGGCTCTCCCTTTACTAGCAAAGACTTCGAAATATCCCTGGTACCTCTGTTCCCTCAAAGCACTCTACCCTTAGTGGCTAACATCAAGATATAGAAAATGCAGCAACAGGACACTCAGAGGAACATGGTGCAATAATTAATCAGTCAAGTATCACAGAAGAATTTTCCATTGACTACCTCATCTAGTTTAGCAGGTATTTTTAACCACCCCTGATATCAATACAAGCTAGCGATGAAGGGATTGAGAGCAGTGCTGAGGAGAAGGACCTGGGGGTACTGGTCAACAAACAGCTGGATATGAGCTGGCCGTGTGTGTTGGCAGCCCAGAAAGCCAATTGTATTCTGGGCTGTATCCAGAGAAGCATGGCCAGCAGATCAAGGGAGGGGATTTTCCTCCCTCTACTCTGCTCTTGTGAGACCCCACCTGGAGTACTGTGTCCAGCTCTGGAGTCCTTAGTACAGGAAAGCCATAGACCTGTTGGAGTGGGTCCAAAGGAGGGCCACAAAGATGATCAAAGGGCTGGAGCACCTCACCTATGAGGAAAGTCTTAGAGAGTTGGGGTTATTCCGCCTCAAGATGAGAATGCTCCAGGCAGACCTTACTGTGGCCTTTAAGTACTTAAAGGTTTATAAGAAAGATAGAGACAAACTTTATAGTATGGTCTGCAGAGACAGGACAAGGGGTAAAGGTTTTAAACTGAAAGAGGGTAGATTCAGACTAGATGTAAGAAAGAAATTTTTCACAATGAAGATGGTGAAAACTGGAACAGGTTTGCCCAGAGAGGTGGTAGATATCCCATCTCTGGAAACATTCAAGGTCAGGTTGATGGGGCTTTTAATAACTTGATCTAGTTGGAGATGTCCCTTCTCATTGCAGGAGGGTCAGACAAGATGACCTTTAAATGTCCCTTCCAACCCAAACTATTTTGTGATTCTAGGATAATGCAACATGCTTTTGAAACTCTGCAGTGGCATCTCCACTTGTACACATTTTTACAGATCCTATGTTAAAGATGATCCCTGCTCCTCTGAATAGAGTAAGAATTCATAAACTTTCAGGGACTTGTAAGAAGAAAGGGAATATCACAAAGACTACACACACATTGTTCTCCCTTTCTTGTCTAGTATTCTTCTTGACTAATCAACCCTTCATCTTTCTCTGTGGTGTAGAAGGAACTCTGCACAAGTTGCCTGAAGCCAAGTCAGAAGAGCAAATAACAGGATAGTACAAAACTTAACATCAACCAGTCCAAGCAGCATTGAAGAATGACTAAGCTAGCTCTTTCTTTCTTTTTTTTTTTCTTTTTTTTTTTTTTTTTTTAAAGGAAACACATGAATTTTAGGCCTCAAAGTCTGATTTGGATATTGAGATATTAAATAAAATTATTAATAAGCAGAAACATTATTAGTAGTTCAAGGATCATAATGAACTATCCAGGAATTAATAGCATCAGGTTAATCATGTTCTTGATAGGCTATCTGGCCTATTGCATAAGTTGAAAAAAAAAAAATTCCATGATTCAGATGACATAATTTGACTTCAGCAAGACTTTGTGGATTGTTTCATATGGCAAAAATTTTAAGAGCAGATAAATTAAATCTCCACGAAGGAAAGTAAAAAAAAAAAAACAAACAAGCTAAAACAGTCTTACATTCTGTTTACTTCTACTGACATTTTAACTTTAGTTAATAATTGTAGAAAGCACCAAGCTCAGAGGTTTAAGTACTGGCTCTGTATTCAGCATGACCATAAACTGGGGGAAAGGTTGTAATCCCAACAAAACAAGTGTAGAGACAAGAATACAAAGTACTACATTTAGCAGGAAGAAATCAGAAGCAAAATGGAGGATCAACAATTGCATAGCAGATCTACCAAAACCTTTTGTTATAGTAGATCACAGTCTGAATGCCTCACTCTTCCAAAATGTCAAGTGACTTTCTGACAGTGTCATCTAGAAGGTGTCCTCTGTGAAAAATAGACAATAGCTATTAAATGCTGTTCTGAATGGGAAAAAAAATCATGTGAGATTGTTCTGTACCATTTTTTGAGACAGAGGTTTAAGTATAAGCAGAGCAGTGATGAATGATACGAGGTATGGAATACCTAGCCTCCTAGTATAACCTGAAGGAACTGATTTTGTGTAATCTAGAAGAGAAAAGAACAGGAAACGCTAGATACTTGATTGTCTTTCACACACACAAGGGAGTTAATACTGTTCTATTCTATAAGACAAAATAAGAAGAAACTGGCTTACGTTTCAACAAAATTATTACTTTGCATTAGAATTAGGAAGTTTATTTCCTAAAGTCAATGAAGCGTCTGAGTAGACTTCCAAAAGACATTTTTAAAACACAGATAAGCAATATATCTTTGAATTGGAATCGTAGTACAATTACATCACTACTCTGCAGGACTATGGATTCAAGGAGATTCTCAAAAGCTTTTATGGTCATGACATAGAATTTGTGTGTTCTTTTCACTTATCCTCCAATAAGCCAGTATATTCTGGGAAATAAACTGTGTGGTTTTACTCATTGTCTTCTGCAGTTAGAAGGATATGCAGAACTTTGTTATGGGATTATGTATAGGTTTACATAATTTGCATATGGAGTTCTGAATGAATAAACTAATTTAACAAACTTTTGATTTATAAGGAGTAAGACATTTATTTCTATCTAGTTATTTGAGAACAGTTTGTGTGCAAGCTGTGAAAAATCCAGCCATTCCATTCACAGTGGAAAAATTTCTCTGAAGTAGTTTTGCTGCACATAATTGCAGTTAGAGCCACTAGAGTTTCATTTAACAAGAGACTAAGCCTAATTCAGTCACTGAAATATCATAGGCTTTGCCCATTCTAAGAAAAGGCAAATATCTCTTCTCAAGTGCTATGATTCTGAAAATAGAAGTGGATTCTGAATAATTCTATACATTAGCATTCTCAATAATGTTCCAGAAGTAAATTAAGAACATCTACAAATCCATTCTACCCAAAACGTTCAGATACATTGAAAGACACTACTCCAGCATGAAAGAATTTGTTTGCATTTACATTCTGTGCTAGTTCTGAGACAGAACAAGAAAAAACATATGAAAGTATTACACATGTAAACATGTTAATAACCATGAATAGCTTCTGTTTTGGAAGTCATAAAGTGTAAGTTAGTAACTATATCTATAGCATATTCAAATTTTACAGTATAGTATGCAATATTGCAGTATGGTATTCTACAATATAATACCCATTTATCATGTTACATGAAAATGAAACTTCTAATTCATTGCTAGGTGGAGGAATATAAAATTCCAATTTATGAACTAACTTTTTCTCTCTGCAATAGTATCCTTAACCAGTAGTAATGCTACCAGAAAGCTACACAGAAATTAACCACTAACAAAGTTTGCAAATAAATAATTTTTTCCTTTCCTTCTGACAATATTTCTACGTATTGCTTAGTAAATGTAAAACTGAAATAAGAACACATATGTTTAAATTCTCAATTTCTCATAGCAACCGTTAAGTCATAGGGCTGTTTTTAAAACAATTACTATAAATTACATGAATTGTTAGGTTTTCTTCCTCATGCTGGACTATAAAGAATATGTGCTTGATATGTCTGAATGTTATCAGACTACCCTTATCTTCTATAGCTATCCACTTTCCTTATTTGTAGGCAATGTAAGCAGCTTAGCCTCAAAAGTTTGTTCTTGGAGGACACAATAAAGTCCATAAAGAATTTCTCTCATGAAGATACAGTATGACAAACTGTATATATAACACATTGTATATATATTTGAACCTTCTCTACTTCTGGATCAGCTTCAGTGTAGGGACCTCATTTTCCTGCATGATGTTCAAACATCATGTTTGGTTTTTTATGGTAATTAATGAATAGAGTTAGTGAACTTATCTGGATGTTAATTTCCATAATACTTTAAAGGTTTAATTGTTTTTCACAATTTTTACTTGCCACCCCCCCACACACCACCCCCCCACCCCATCCCCCACCCCCCCAATTTATTTACAGTTTACCTGAAAGGAGTGATTCCATGGAAATCAAAAAAACTTTAAAAAAAAAAAAATCTAACTGAAAAGAAGAAATCAAACATTACCTTAAAGCTAAACAGCATCTTTCGGCAACAGTACAGTCTACGAACCTTGCTGTGTGCTTCAGGAAAAAATCAAACGTGATCTTTTGCTGTGCACATTAAATTTCTTACATCTTAGAAAGAAGTAGTTCACAAGCTAAGCTGAGCATTAGCTACAAAATTCATAAAAGAACATTTCAGTTCTTGAAAGTTTACATTTGAGAACAGTTTTGTAAACACCACTGAAGAGAATTATTTCCACCAACGTGGTTTGGATCAAGTTTCTGTCAAATAAGTTCTTTAACATTTTGGTTCTGTATATAAACATTTTTCTGAATATCAGAAAACTAGTTTGATTTTTTAATTAAGTGTATTTTTCAACAGTGATGTTTGCATAGCATTCATGCACTGTTTATGATCTTCTGCCTGAGTGACCACATATTTTATCCAGCAGATAAAAAATTCATCTTACTAGCTTCTTCAAAACTGTTGATTATATAAGAACCTTTCAGAAAGGAGAAAAAAATAAAAAGAAAAAAGATATATATTTTTTAAAAAACACACTTTTTTTTGGTCACTGCTAGGAGTAGAAACAGCCTGCTAAATCTGCAGTACATATTGTTTGCTAATTGTTGGTATCATTACATTCAAATGTAATATTTGGCTTTGGTGCATAAAAAAGATGCAAATAATTTTTAAGTATCTAAAGGCTCATTTAACATAATTTTTAAAGGTCGTTTATAATCTTACTTGTACAACCTAGCCTGCTGGGAAGAAGCTTTTGGACTTAGAAAAGTTACTTCCTTTATCTTTACTCTAGTTCTTGTGACATGAATAGAAGCTTATTCAGCAAATTGTTGCTTCATCTAAGCTACTGTTACCTGAACAAATTTAAGATTATGATGTAAGATTGAATTCTTAAGAAATCAAACAATGAAGTTAATTAGATTCACAAAGATCTCTCTTCTTTATTAGTTACCACAGAATACAATATGTAAATAGACTTTTCATATTCACTAAGCATTGATGTAATTCTTGATTCCTTTTAGTCTTAAAAATAAAATAAAATAAAATAAAATAAAATAAAATAAAATAAAATAAAATAAAATAAAATAAAATAAAATAAAATAAAATAAAATAAAATAAAATAAAATAAAATAAAATAAAATAAAATAAAATAAAATAAAATAAAGTAGATTCACTTCTGCACTGAATTTAAATTCAAGGATTACATTTAAGCTCAAATTTTAGACTCAGCTAAGACTACACTAGTATGTATTTCTAAACCTTTTAAGGAAATTCTATACAAATGATGTAAGACATACATGGAAATGAGAAAACTTCAATCACATTTGCCTAGTTCTTGTTTGTTCTTTAGTCAACAGGAAAAAAAAATCTTTCTGGAAACCTTTCTATAGTAACATGACTAATGCAAAACCAACTTACTCTTGAGGTTTTTTGTTATCTTAACTAAGAGTTGCTACACATGCACCATATTCTCTTTCTACTGCACACATTTAGTTTATTACTTTTCTTTCATCATCACTATTTCAGGGTAATGACAGAATAAAGAAGCTGTGCTGTCTTAATACTGTCTTTTTCACTCTCAATGCCAAAGAGCAAATGTCAATGTTTCATGCCTTTCATACTAGTAGTTCAGTCTTTGGGGCACTAAATCTGATTTTATTCATCTTGTCATAACAAAATCTAACATGATCCTTTGTGCCATTTCCTGAAAATCTGCACAACACCAATGGCAGATGATACAGAGGTTTTCCATAATAAATTTTCCAATTTATTTATATCTCAGGGCAAAGTTCTGTTTGTCAGTGCAACGCACAGATGCATTTCAAACATTTCTCATGAGACACTATACTTGTCGAGATCATACCTTTACAATGACTTCAAACTGATCCCATCTATAGCAAATCTACTGCTCTACACATACATTCTTTTACGTGCATTAGCACTAACCTAAAAAAAAAAAAAAGAAAAGAAAAAGGCAGACAATAACGTGCAGTTACAGAAGTGCAATCCTGCCCTTCTACAGATTACATTCTCTGAAATACACCTGGACATATGTAAAACAAAAGATTATTGTATTATTCTACAAAAATGTTCTGACATCTCAGAGGATCAGACGAAGAACTTGTGGAGCACACGTTTTATAATTTGTATTTAAATTGTACAACACTGGGACACATTTGTATTTATTTATATTTGTGCATAGTTTGTGCAACTCCATTTAGACTAAGAGAATGAAGAAGTATTGTGGTGTTGTACATAACCACCGAAATTCAGTCTAGGTTCTTCATGTATTAAAAGACTTTTCTGAAAAATACACAGTCTGTGGTTACTGGTTGTGTTTGTCCCTCCTATAATTAAGTTCCTACAGGAACTAACTCATGGGTTAGTTATCTTACTAATGTAACACATCAAGTGCTATATAAGGGAGATCTCATAAAGTTGGCCCTTTACCCCACATTTACTTTTTTGCAGTGCTGTATGGAAATATAAGTTAACATAGTTGAGAAATATTTGTTAATATTTACTTTAGGAGCACAGCTCTTTCTTACATAATTGCTATTTACTTGCTTGTCAGTCATGAAGAAAAATGCACAATTATAGGTGCAGGACACAATAATTAAAACAAAACAAAACAAAACAAAAAAACCAAACAAAACAAAACAAAAAAAAAACCAAAACAAAACAAACAAAAAAAAACCAAAAAACAAAACCAAAAAAAACCAACCATTGTGACCAAAGTAGCATTTAATGAATATTCTTTTTCAGCACTGAGAATACGTATGTTTCCTGGTGCTGTTCCAAGCTAAACTATAAAAAAATCTAAGCAAAAAAATCCTTGTTTTTTCAACAGGGTTTATTTTTTTACCATATTTGTGACACTTAGACACCAAGTCTGTTTTACTAGTAGGGATACATAGAAAGATTTCTGGAGCTAAATTCAATGCATTCTAAATTGCTTAAGATAAAACTTACAGAACCTGTTGCATAGCAGGTTGCATATTTATCTTCTCTCAAAGGCAACTTCTCACGTATTTTAAATAAATAAACCAAATCAATGAAAGATATGATTGGTATTTAAAATTTGTTACTGCATTTTTACCACTAGATGAATTTCTTAAAAGAAAGGTGAGTTTAACTGTAATGTACTGTGGTAGCCCAAGACAGTGTTTCTACATTTCTGTGGATTGTGCCTTAGAATTGTTGATTTTTGGTTGGTTTTATTTTTCCAGTTTTAGACTTTGTTATGCAACAAAGTCAGGCAGGAATAATGAACAGAGAAAAGTAATAATAACATTTGAAAAGTTAAACATTAAGCTTTCCTTCTCTTAATATTATCTTAGGAGAGGCTATGAGAGAGAATCTGTTAAAAATAAGAGTGTATTATTAATTTTTCTCAGATCACACAAAGCTTTATCTCATTTTCCTCTATACTATCCTGCAGTCCTTCTTCTAATCAATTCACGCTAAAAACAAAAGCAAACAGATCTTTTCAAGGGAAACTGAAATTAAGGCCTAATCTATGGGTCTTATCAAAAGAAGCAGAAACTCATTCTCTGTAGAGACCATGGTCCATATTTATACACACAAAGAATCATTTCAGTTATCATAGGAGGAATTGATATTGAAAAATTTACTTAAAGACCTTGATCTGGTGCTTTTAATCTACTGTAGACGGGTTTTTGCACCCACTCTTAACAAGTCTTTGCTTGCAACCAGGACATGTATTGAGATGAATAGCTGCAACACTGTTCAATGCATCTTTATATCCTAGAAACCCCCAGAGACAAGTACTACACTGTGTAAAGAGCAAAAAGTAACCAAAGTGCAAGTCCATTCACATAAACTTTTGGAGAAAAGAATCTAATCTCTCCTCATGACCCAGCCAATGATAGTGCCTGTAACAACTAGAAAAAAAGAAGGCTGCATATTCACCACACACTATTTTCTCTTAACTAAATTCTGAGTCAGTGGGAACCAATGTTCAAGTCTATCCTTAAAGCATAAAAATTTTATTTTTGCTCCTCTATTCTTTTATTGTTCTTTGGATAAAGTATATTTAAAAAAAAAAAAAAATGATGAGCATAAATTATGTGTTTGCAACATAGTTTTAAAAGAACTGTTCTTCCTCCATCTTAGGCATGTAATAAACTAGACAACTCTCACTGTTAGAAGGTATGAATATTTCAGCTAATAAGGGTGAGGAAGAAAGGAGAGATATTTAGTTTGAGTTGTAAATGGAAAGAATTCTAAAGCACACACTTTGAACATAACAAGAAAATAAACTGGTTTTATCCTGAAGATGTAAAAGGTGTGAGTTTAACATAAAATTGTATTTCAGTGAGATTTATTAGAGTTCCATTAAACACAGAGAATTTGTAGGTAGATTCAATATCAATGGATGCATACACGGTTTGTCAAAACTATTATCAGGCCACTCTAGCATACAGGGGAGTAAAGCTGAAATCTGACAAGTAAAATGGCATTGTATGAAGAGATTACTCTGATAAATAGAAGTGGCTGACAGGAGCCATTTTAATGGTTTCTAGTTTGATGCATATGTATGTCTTCCCATTCTTTAAGGAATTTAGGTTAAAAACCCACATTTTTTTCCTTATGGAACATGTGTTTTTCCTGAAATAAAAGTATTCTTATCAGCTGGTTTCACACAAATGCAAATTTTGGTGTAAATGTAAATAAAGCTATATGGAAGCTTTATGACTATTGTCTTTCCCCACATTCTCTAAAAAGTATAGGAAATGCATAGCAATGCACCACTTCTCAAACAGGGCAGATGTGCCTTTCCATATTTGGGGGCAAATATTGACCAGTTATTCATCTTCTGTGGTAGAATTTTCATCATTAACTGATTTTCAAAGAAGCATTTAATGTACTATCCGAGAAGGAATTCCATGACTCCTTGGAAAATATCTAAGAGTAAAATTTCTGTTAGCATGTTACACTTCCCAAAAATCATATGACAACACACTCTGGATTCCAAAGTCACTAAGGGTGAAGAGTGTTTAAGAAATTATTTTTGCCCTTCAGGGTAGATAACACACAGCATTTTCTTTATCGTCTGTGTCTTGATAATTGAAATAAACTGACACTATATATTATATTTCAGTGCAATTCATTCCATCAAATGAAGTAGATTTGTCTCAAAACGTTCATCTTCAGAGTGCCTAAAGGGGAGAGTTACAACTTTTCTGCCAAACTAATTTATGCTGTGCTCAAATATTAACAAATTTCAAATGACAGCATATGCTTATAAACTCCAAATTAAAACACTGTATGCATTGCTTCTAAGGAGATTTATCAAGCAATTGGTTTGGACTGACCACATTTTCTTATCCTTTTTTTTAATGTTTCCTTGATTATCCTTTTATTAAGGTTTCTGTGGATGTGCTTTGTGCCAAAAAAGTGAAGAGTAATTGCAATAAAGCTTTCTATAAAAATAATATCATAAGCTGTCAGAGAAATAATATTGATGCAATAAACAGATTCACACCATTTCAAATAGTTTTGAAGAGCCATTCTCATTTAGGCCATCTTACTTATCTTTGCTAAGAAAAAAGTGGGCTTGGAAATCAAATTCAAAGGTAGGCATTATTGCTTATTAAGTACCCCCAAAAAAAAAGAATTTGAGTAACAACATATGGGAACTCGCGAGATGTTTCACTTGACTGCCTATTCATAGACTAACAGGAGTCTTAAAAATACTTTCAACAAAAATGCATATAGTGCTTAGTGTTACAAATTTGCATTTGGAGGAGGTGCAAATTTATGTCCACTAAGGTTATGGGTGCTCATAAAAATAACCAAGGATGCTTTCCTCACCACTGCTTCTTCCATCAATAATTTTATAAATCTAACCACTTCCTATCAGCTTTCTGTCCTAATGATCCTTAGTTTTGAGTGAAACGGTATATTTTTTCTCAAACACTAAGAGGTCACACACTGTTCCCTTGTTCACTGTCAATATCTCATTCAACAGAGGCTGTACAAGGCATGGCAGTAACAAGATATTTTTTCATAAACCATTGCTGAGTACAGGGAAAAGATGTCAAGTCCTTTTCCATGAAAATTTAATGCCATATTGGTATGGCAATACAAATTCAGGCGATAAGCGATTACCTTTTTTTTAAAAAAAATGTGATTTTTAGGCATTCTGGAACTGCATAGTTGATGATATTGCCTTTTGATGCCATTATTATCAAAAAGAGCACTAGAAGGCCTTTAATTTAATATGCAACAGTTCTGGTGGCAATGTGGCTTGAGCTAACTTCCTTGTTGATCTTTTTTTCATAGGAAAAGGAATTTGTTGCCATTCTTTTAAGCATTTCTGTGCAGCATTTTGACTGCAGATACAAAATAAACAGGTATATGATTGCATTTAAAGAATATAAAATACTTCAGGTACACACTTGTGTTTTCTGCAAGAAGGTATGTTGTTTGTAAAGAAGGCTACCGTTAGTTCTATTATGTGACTGCAAAATGCTAACTTTTTCATACAGTTAAAAGCTTGTGGTAATAAAAGCCTTGGATAACTTACAGTTGGCTTCTGCAAAACAACAAGGAAAATAACCTGACAGCTTCGTATCACTGAACTAGGATGTCTGTTTCAGACTCCATGGACCAAAAAGATGGTATAATAAGTCAACGGTAAAACTTGTTGTGTAGAAGTATCCAAGACTTCCCCAAATAAATGTCAGCTACCTGTATGTTAATTGCATCACAACATTTTATCATATTCAGATGAATTTCTGTGACAGAAGAAAATTCCTGGTGAAGCTAATTCTCTGACAGTTAATTTCACTTGTGTAATGCAAAAAAATGTACTCTAAGTCCAAGATTTTAAAACCTGTTTTCCATTTAAACCTTGGTACATTATCATTAATATCTCCATCTAGACAATCAGCTCTTTCAACACCAATGTGGAGTAAGTAAAGCACTATAGTAAAGAAACTTTATTGGAGGATTCTCTGCCATGACAGGCTCAGTAAATTTCTGAGATTGAGTGATTAAACCATGGCATCATACATGGTGGCTAATACAGCTATTAACAAATGTACCAAAACCGATATATAAACCATAAAAAAGCATCAGACTGGGAAACACATCAGTGTGGAATCTCCTGTCTAAATGAACTGAAAATGTTTTCTATTTACTACCTATGCTGAGTCAGTGAATTTATGTTACAGCTGCTTTATTTTTCCCTGGTTTAGGTAAAGAAGTAGGATCTTTACTTACCCTAAACTGGAAGACCTTTTTGATGCCTGTTTTTCTCAACACTATCTTTGACAAAATTCCATGCTTCCTTACATAAATGTTGTAGATTGTAGCACAGAATTATCAGCCAAATGGAATGAACAAAGAGAATGATTTCTCATCTAGCAGGGAGAGACAGAATTCATTCAGCTTACTATTTTTGAGAATATATAAAAACCTCTTGGAAAAATCATAGTCTCTCTCTATACCACATAAACTTACAACAAATCATGAAAAAAAGGAAAATATAGCTAGGGACATTAAATTTATTAATTATTGAAATTTTTTCTCATTTTATTGAATAAATAAAATGAGAATAAATAATTCCACAGAATGTGGAATATTAGAAAGTCACTGAATGGTTTGTAAAGATAAAACTGTACAGTTGTGTTAATTAATACACAGAAACTATACTTTGTTAGAACTAGTGAATAGATACGTTGGCGTAGCTCAGCATCATCTCATGAGTTGCATCTGAATCTTAACCTCATCTGGCATCTCACTGTAACCTAGAACTCCAGTTTTTGCAGTTGTCTGTCTTCTTCTATGATTCATAAACATCACTAAGAAGAGTCATATTTTTCAGGTGTGCATAGAATTTCTTTTCTGCTGCCCAAGGAAACAAGTGTTATGGAGCCTATCACAGTTACTCAATGCTATGTTTTGACTCTTTTACTCTGAGTTACACCCTTCTCCCTAGGGTTGCTCAATAGCAATCCCTTCAAGAAAACTCAAAATTAACCAGATGTAATTGATGTCTGCATACCCAGGCATACATTTCAGTCCCTATAAAACTACACTTGGGGAATATTAGCTAAGAAAAATCACTCCTCTGGGCACAGCCCAAGGAGGGTGACAGTCTATCTTTTTCATCTTCTCTCTTTCCAGCACAGAACATGAGCCAGAACTCTCCTAACTCTGAGGAGAGAAACCTGCATGCTCCCCCAGGCTGACCTGGTAATTACAGTCATTCAACATCAAGTGCATTCAGGAATTCAAATTCCGCTCAATGGTCCCTCTTAGGCCTCTCTCTTACAGCATCTGATGAGAAGATTTTGTTTCAAACCTACTGCTGAGAAGTACATTACATACAGCGAACTGGATCTTCTTTAAAAAAGTCAAGTCTTCATTGGCAAAACTTATAATTATCTACAAAACTATAGCTAATTGTTTTCCCTAAACCACCTGTTGACATGTAAAATACATATTCCATTATCTGGGATAATGTCTGCCAACATTTTGAGACAGTGTGTGCATTGCACATCAGAAAACTAAACAAAACAAATTAAACAGAAAACAAGACAAAACAAAAACTTCAACACTCCCATCAACAAAATCCTCTATCAATTCTTTTAAAAATCTATATGTGAAATACAGTATGGGTCCTGAATATTGATACTGAATTTCATTATGCAATGAACATATCCTTTGAAAAATCATGAGCAGAAGACATGAAAGCTTGTGCTGAATATTTTTACTGGCATTTCAAATAGACAATAAATCAGCAAGTTAGAGCTGTGAAAGCTTCGTGTCTCTTCATGACCTGTTAAGAAGACTCAATTTTAAACATCTACACTCACTTGGAATTGTAATATGCAATGTTTTCTACTGGATTCAGAAGCTAGCTGTTTCTCTGTACAGGTCCAAAACCAATGATAACCTGATACTGCAGTCAAGCTATCTAAGCCTGAATGTTCTTCTAATGGCATGGATTCTCATTAACTTCAGTGGAACTGTGAAGTAGTGAAAAAGGCTGAGTATCCAGAGTTGCTGGTGACAAAATTAATTTTTCTTTTAAATAACTAAAACCTCTGAACCCAACATAATATTTTTTTAATTAATGCCCCAACTATGTTTTTTTCAAACCCAAAAAAGCACATTATTTCTAATAATAGTATTTCATGAAAACATTTTCAACTAAACTCCGGTTCCTTATAATTCCAGAATGAACAAAACTGTATTTGCTCATTTTTTTCCCATAGCTGTGATGACAGGTAAGAAATGGAGGGGTAAGTAATAAAGTGTTTCTTACTGCATTTACCTTTTCCAAATACATAAATGAATAATGAATATAATATGATATTTACGCAGAATTCAAAATTCTTGAGGATAAATTTGAATGGTATTTCCTGCCATTCCCTCATGAATATATGAAATAAAAAAATAACGTGATATAGATTGAGAAGGTGAGATACCATAGTCTTGCAAAACCAAACATCCTCAGGGGGTTAAAAAAACATTTGTAAAAGTTTGACTCATTAATTTCCTATTAAATGGATCATTTAAATTATCCATATCAGTTAGATGCTGACCACTAAAAGTGCTTTAATAAGATCAACATCTTCAGTAGTTTCAGTATTCACTGTAGAATGAAAGCTATTGTTGAAAAGCTATGCATTACAAAATATGACCATTTTATTTGATTCAAAAAAGCATTATGTACATCAAATTATGCCCAATATTGCTGACATGCTAAGAGCAGTTGTCACAAAAAAATGTTAAATGAACAAGTGAAAAATTTAAATCAAATATTCCTAATTTTAACAATAGTAAGTATCTGACGATTATAATAAAAGTGAGATATTATTACTTCTTATTTTTGTAAATAACAGAATGCCAGAAAGTGGTAAGAGGGCATTTTTACTTTGCTAGACATATGTTTCAGTTGACACAGCTAACTAAGTTATGGTGTCTTTGAAATCAGACAAAATGAAAGACATGTATAGCACAGTTTCTAGTAGATACACTGTGAAATTGTTGGCACAGTGAATATCTCATTTTTTGACGGTAATGAGCAAAGCAGTTGCTTGCTCAAACTTACATACCTGTATTAGGAAATGAAACCTGGACAGTGATAAACAACTGTTTCCTTTAGTCTTTAAATGTTAAATTGATAAAATCATAGGATAGTTCAGGATAGAAGAGACCTCTGGTGGTCATCTAGCCTGACTCCCTCCTTGCAGCAGAGCAAGCCAGACCATGCGGCTCAGGCTCCAAGCCAAATAACAGGTAGATACTATTCTATATGCACCAACAATGTAGATTCTGCAACCTCTCTGAGTATCTGTCCCTATGTTTGTTCACTACACAGCAAAAGTTTTTTCCCTATACCTAGTCATAACATTCTTGCTTGCAACTTGTGACTTTGCTCTTCTATTGTATACCTGTAAAGGCTGGCTGCATCCTCTCTCCATTTTCCCTCATGAAGACCACCATAAGATCTTCCAAAAAAGCTTTCTTCCCCAGGAACTAACTTCCCTCATCCTTTGTTTGTACATCATGTGCTTCACCCCTTATGGTCTTTATAACACTTGACTGGAATGACTCAAGTATGTTCACGTCTCTTGCAGTAGGGAGCCCAGAACTGGACAGAGCACTCCAGAAAGTCTCACACATGCTGAATAGAGGACAGGTGCAGTGCTTGGTATTGCCCTTTGTTGAATTTCATGAGGAACATGTTTGCCCATTTCTCTGGCTTTTCCACATTTCTGTAAACAGTTAATTCAACTCCATCTTCCAGCATATTAACTGTTTCCCCCATACTGGTTGATACCATATTTGAAGTTGACCACAAACTTGCTTAGAGTTCACTACTTTCTCTCATTCTAGTTGTGAAAGAAATCATTGAACGATACTTATATTCCTCTATCCACTCTATATTTCACCAACTTTACTTTAAGAGACCATGTCAAATGTCTTGTATGTAAATACGATCCAACTCTCTCTTGTTAAATACCCAAACCAGTCATCTCATCCTAGAAGGCAATGGGTTCAGAAAGGTATAATTTGCCTTTGGTAAATCCCAACCAGCTTCTTCCAATTCAACTTGTTCTTGATGGGTTTGAAAAGTTTTCCAGGATGCTTTGCTGCATAGTTTTCTTGAGGCCTGATGTGAGGCTGAATGGCCTGTGGCTCCATGGATCTTCTTTCTTGTTTCTGAAGATGGCTATGATGTTAGTCTTCTTCCAATTATCAGGAGCCACTACCAATCAGCTCATCCACAAAAAAAGCACTGAGTATTAAAACTTAACTCTAACCAGAAAACCAGCATTCCCAATAGCTGTTTCCATAAAAAATGTGGTCATAATTCTGTAAACAGAACAAGTTTTGCCTGTTTATTCTATCTAGAAAATCCCACCTGAATAGCAAAGTTCAAGTGTCCCTCTGCTTCAGAGAGCACCTTTTCTTACTCCCAGTGAAGTGGCATTCAGACAGTACCTTTTCTCACACAACATGGAGGGATGAATCTCTTTGATCAAACCACACCCTTACATGTTGTTTTAACTTATCAATATGAGCTCATTGGACAAATTCTTGGCATCTGCACACTTAAAATTGTAACAGTATGGGGCAACACAGAAGCAGATTCTTGAATAAAAGTTTGTTTTGTTAAAACGAATAGAAGACATATAATCAAAATGCTTCCAAAAAGACATCTATGCACGCTTTACTTGCATATCAATTAACCAGTTCAGAAACTTGTTCTTCGCAACTATTTACTTTATATTTCCATGAAAAAAACAATCTGAAGGAAAAATGAACTCTGCAGTTGCCTTGGATCCTTCACTGAGAGAACAGAAAGAAACCTAATTCCAGCATGAAGGAAGTAACAGACTGAAGTTTTGCTCCCCAGAAACTACGCCTTTTTGCCATTGCGTTCTTCACCACCTAGACTCAGAGAGGTTTTTCATTAACAGATCACAAAATCACAGAATCATTTAGGTTGGAAAAGACCCTTAAGATCATCAAGTCCAACTGTTAACCTAACACTGCCAAGTCCACCACTAAACCACGTCTCTAAGCATGACACCTAAATGTCTTTTAAATACCTCCAGGAATGGTGACAACCCTTTTGGTGAAGAAATTCAATTTCCCCTGGTGCAACTTGAGACCATTTCCTCTTGTGCTATTGCTTGTTACTTGGGAGACGAGACCAACACCCACATTGCTACAACCTCCTTCCGGGTAGATGTAGGGACCAATAAGGTCTCTCCTCAGTCTCCTCTTCTCCAGGCTAAACAACCCCAGTTCCCTCAGTTGCTCCTTATAGGACTTTTGTGCTCTAGACCCTTCTCCAGCTTTGTTGCCCTTCTCTGGACATGCTCCAGCACCTCAGTGTCTTTCTTGAACTGAGGGGCCCAGAACTGAACACAGTATTCAAGGTGCAGCTTCATCAGTGCTGAGTACAGGGGGACAATCACTTCCCTAGTTCAGTGATGAGTCCTGCCACATTGTGGGATAGCACCAAGGTGAAAGGCTGCTGTATGGAATCCTACATGACAAGTCACAGAAACTGCTGGAGAGGTGAATCAAGCCAGTTTGTGGAACTGAAAGCCATCGAGCTGGCATTAGACATTGCTAAGTGAGGAAAAAGGCCAGCACTTCACCTCTATCCTGACTCAGGGATGGTGCCAAAAGAACTGTGGGAGTGGCTACAGCAATGGAAGCAGAGCAAGTGGCAGTGCAGGGGCAAATCCACCTGGGCTGATGCATTATGGAAAGATGTTGCTGCCCAGCGAGAGAAACTGGTTGTGAAAGTACACTACATAGACGCTCATGGACCCATGAACTGGGCCACTGAAGAACATCAAAACAACCAGCAGGTGGATCAAGCTACTAAAACTGAAGTGGCTGAGGTGAATTTGGACTGGCAACATAAGGGTGAGCTGTTTAAAACTCGATGGGCCCATGACACCTCAGGCCATCAAGGAAGAGATGCAACATATAGATGGGCTCACGACTGAGGAGTGGACTTGACCAGGGACACTATTACACAGGTTATTCATGAATGTTAAATATGTGCTGCAATCAAACAAGCCAAGCAGTTAAACACTCTCTGGTATGGAGGATGATGAGTGAAACATAAATATGGGGAGGCCTGGCAGATTGATTATATCACACTCCCACATTTCTGCAAAGGCAAGAGCCATGATCATGATGGTGGAAACAACCACCAGATGGCTGGAAACACATCCTGGGCTCCATGCCACTACCTGGAACACTATCCTGGGCCTTGAAAAGCAAGTCTTATGGCGACATGGCACCCCAGAAAGAACTGAATCACACAATGGGACTAATTTCTGAAATAACCTCATAGATACATGGGACAAAGAACATGGCATTATGTCTCATATGCCCCACCACGCATCAGCCTCTGGGAAGTTCGAACAATGCAATGAACTGTTAAAGACTACACTGAGATCCATGGAACTTTTAAACATTGGAATAAAAAATTGGCAAAGGCTACCTTGTTAGTCAATACTGAAGGAACTACTAATTGCGCTGACCCTGCCCAATCAAAACATTCGCATGCTGTAAATGGGGATTAAGTCCATGTAGAGCACATGAAGAATATGTTAGGGAAGACAGTCTGGGTTAGTCCTGCCTCTGACAAAGGTAAACACATTCGTGGGACTGCTTTTGCTCAAGGACCTGAGTGCACTTAGTGGGTGATGCAGAAGGATGGGGAAGTCTGATGTGTACCTCAAGGGGATTTGACTTTGGGTGAGAAGAGCCAATGATTTGAATTCATAGAATCATAGAATTATAGAATGGTTTGAGTTGGAAGGGACCTTAGAAATCATCTAGTTCCAAACCCGCTGCCATGGGCAGGGACACCCTCCACCAGACCAGGTTGCTCAAAGACTCATCCTGCCTGGCCTTGAAGACAGCCAGGGATGAGGCACCCACGGCTTTGCTGGGCAACCTGTTCCAGTGCCTCACCACCATCTCCCTGAAGAATTTTTTCCTGATATCTAATCTAAGTCTACCTGTTTTCAATTTAAACCCATTACCCCTTACCCTATCTCTACAAGGCCTTGTAAAAAGTCCACCTCCATCTTTCTTGTAGGCCCCTTCAGATACTAGAAGGCAGCAATAAGGTCTCCCCAGAGCCTTCTCCAGGCTGAACAAGCTCAATTCTCTCAGCCTTTCTTCATAGGAGAGGTGCTCCAGCAGTCTGATCATCTTTGTGGCCCTCCTCTGGACCAACTCCAACCAGTCAACATCCTTCGTGTCTTGAGGGTTCCAGAAATAGACACAGTAGTCCAGGTGAGGTTTTATGAGAATAGAGGGAGTGAATCCCCTACCTTGACCTGCTGGCCACACTTCTCTGGATACCAGCTCATTTCCTGTTTTTCATCCACCATCACCCCGAAGCCCTTCTCCTCAGGGCTGCTCTGAAGCCATTCTCTGCCCAGCCTGTATGGCGTTAATTGCTTAATAACCCTGCAACTGTATGTTATCACCACTATAGTTGCTGTTTTCCATATCTATAGTATTATGATAAGAATCACCCAATGAAGTCAATGAAGAATGGACTTTGATGAAACTGAGCAAAGTGCGCCCATGATGGAACTAGAATTGGCTTTAGCAACTGGCACTCAGAAACTTCCTTACCATCAACTTCTTCAAGTCAAAGACTGTGATCAGGGACTGCACCAAATACACCAGTTCTGGGTGCAGAATGCAAAAATTCAACACCCGACACCACCTCTCCTGCCCTGAAAGACTGTTATGACAGATGGAACCCCTAAGTCATGGACTAAATGAACTTAAGAGACATGTTAGAGGGATGGCGCATGGACTAAGGGAATGATATCTGTGTGTGCATATATGTATATATATATATATATATGTATGTATATATATATATATATATAAAAATATATGTATATGTATATAAAAAAAGACAGGAGAAGTGGTGGTGATTAATTAGATTAACTGGGGCATGATGTAGATGGTATAGAATAAGAGGTGGATAATGTCATGGGTTCAGCTGGTGTAGAGTTAATTTTACAAGAAGCTGTGAGGGGACACAGCCAGGATAGCTGACCCAAACAGGCTAAGGGGATATTTGATACCAGCTCGGTACATAAGAGGGAGAACTGGCAAAGAGAGAGGGGATCTAGTCTTGGTAGTGGGTTAGGCATCAGTTTCCAGGTGGTGAGCACTTTTGTTGTGCATCACTTGCTTTTATTAGTATTGTTGGTTTTATTTCTTCTTTTCTTGTGTTGTCCTATTAAACTGTCTTTGTCTCAGCCCATGGGTTTTGACTTTTTCTTCCAATCCTCATTCCTATCCCACTGGGTTGGGAATGAGTGTCAAGCAAGCAATGAGCAGCCACATGGTGCTTAGTTGCTGGCTGGACCTAAACCACAACACCTCATTCAGGAACGAAGCAGAAATTAGACACTTAACTTTTCAAGTATGTAAAATGCCAATCAATCAGTGTAGCAGAAAGACACAGATATTTCAACTTGTCCTGATATGAAAATAATGATTAAGTTTCTCAGGATATGCAATAGATATGTCATTATTGTATAATAATTTCAGAACTAACAGACAGACTCAGTTATACAAATCCATTAACAAATGCAACCAATCCCACTAGTAAATTATTAATATCACTGAAATCGGTAAAGAGAAAATTCTATTAGCTTTTTTTTTCTTTTTGAATACTAGTAATGACATCTATTTTTCAATAACCTTAAACAGGAATTTACCTCATTCTATATTGATATGTTGCTGTTTTTTATTTGATTATTAAAAGCCCTGTAAATGATACAGTGTTCTGGCTGGATATAATTTGTATTATTTTAATAACTTATAGTGCTGACAAAGTATAATTTACTAGTTGTATCTCCTGTGCACTGTTTTCAATGTTAATACATTTAAGAAAAAACACATACTCTTTTAAAAGAACTATATTAGTTCATATGGCTGCGGCTACTTCTACGCTCAGTATCAAAACACAAGCAAGAGCTCAGTAAAAGAAAGACAAAGAATAGTAGCTGATAGAATAAAGCATACATTTTTAAAATGAGATATTTAAGATATTGTTTTTGCATAGTTCCTGTCAATTTTAATGTTAAAAGAACGTATCATTTGAATTAACAGGCATAGCATCACCCATTCATTAAAATAATACAATAAGAATACAGCACCACGCTCCTAAAAGAAATACCACAAAAGCTAAGAATAACAGCTATAAATGCAGCTTACATTCATTTAATCCTAATTATAACAGAACTTTCCACTCTTTGCTATTTGAATATTCAGAGCTACTATTAATTTGCCAGGAGCAGTTTCCATTTTCCACATATCTTCAGGACTCAATTAAACTATTCTAGACACATTTTTAGAGTTTTAAAACATTTACAATCTGAATATATAATTTTACTTATTCATGGAGTTTAAGACATTCATTAATGACATGTTTTAAAGGAGAAAAGGAGAGATGATTAAGTAATAGGGTTGTTTTTCATTCAAATTATGAGACAAAGTAGAGTATGGTTCATTATCTATTTTATACAGTTTTTATTATACAGTATGTGAGAAGAGCATAATAACAGTATGCTTGCAAGATTTCAAGTATTTTACAGCCCAAGCATTGTGACTAGTAATACAAACTCACATTCAGAAACAGATAGTGTATAATCAGCACTTATATCCTCAGAACCCTTTATAATCATTAAAGAATTAATACCTACAATATATGTTAGCAAACCTCTGCTGTACTGTAGGTCCAATGTGTTCACTTAATAGGAAAACCATACTCAGGTTTAGGAATTTGTAACACACAAATTTGCTTCCAACACCAACCTGCATTTCACCATTCATGAAAGATAAATTACCGAAACACAGCAAGGCTACAGCTAGCCCTCACATCTCAAGATGGCCCAGTACTACCCTGGTGCAGCGGAGGGTCAGATACATAAGGCTGCCCAGATGGGTTTGGATAATTAAAGTGACAGATACTTCTCAACCTCTCTGGGCCAGTTGTTCCAGTCAGTATTGACAATCATTACTGGGGGGGGGGGGGGAATCTCGTATCTAAACAGAATTTCCTGTGTTTCACTTTGTGCCCATTACCTCCAGTCTCGTTACTGTGCAACACTTCAAGTGTCTGGCTCCATCTTCTTTACTGCACCTCATCAGGTATTCAAACACATAGATCAGATCACCCTGAGTCTTCCATTCTCCAAGCCAAACACTCCCAGGTCTCTCAGACTCTACCCATACGTCAGATGCCCTAGTCTCTTGTCTGTCTTTGTGGCCCTTCACTGTAATTGCTCCAGGATTTCCATGTCTCTGGTTTACTGTGGAGCCCAGCACTGGACCCAGTAATCCAGATGTGTCTCATCAGTGCTGAGAAGATGAGAAGGATCATCCATTGCAACCTGTAGGTTACGTTCTGCCTAATGCAGCCCAGGAAGCCGCAGAAAAGGATCTGGGGGCACTGGTTTCTTGCAAGTTCAATATGAGTCACATGACCTAGCATCCAAGAGGTCAACCCCCATCCTGGGGTACATCAAACACAGTATAACTAGCTGGTCAAGAGAGGCAATTATTCCCTTGTATTCTGTCTTGGTGTGGCCCCACCACATGTGGGCATCTCTGGGCCTCACAATTTACAAAGGGTGTGAATGTCCTTTAATACATCCAAACTGGTCAACAAAGTTGGTGAAATGACTGGAAGGCCTGTCCTACGATGAGTTGCTAAGGAATTTGGGCTTGCCTAGTTTGGAGTAAAAGAGGCTGAAGAGCAGCCTCATTGCTCTCTACAGCTTCCTAAGGAGGGGAAGCGGAGAGGGAGATGCTGATCTCTTCTCCCTGGTACCCTGTGGTAGGACACGTGGGAATGATCCAAAATTGCACCAGGGGAGGTTTAGACTGGACTTTACAATGCATTTATTTTCCAAGAGGGAGGTGAAACCCTGGAACTGGCTTCCTAGAGAGGTGGTCAATGCCACAAGTGTGTCAGTGTTTAGGAGGCATTTAGACAATGCCCTGAACAACATGCTTTAACTTTTGGTCAGCTCTGAACTGATTAGGCAGTTGAACTAGATCATTGTAGGTACTGTGTGATTGAAATAGTCTATTCTATTCTATTTGAGCCCACACTTCATCAGCTTATCTGTGTCAAAACCATTGCTAACATCAAGATAAGTATCTGCTGCTCTCTCTTCATCCATTGAGCTAATCATCCCATCATAGAAGGTTATCAGGTTGATCAGACATGATTTAATCTTTGTAAATCAGTGATGATTAGTCCAGATCTCTCTTCTGTCCTCAGAACAGAAGGAAACGATTGTGTTAGGAAACGATTTCTAGGAGGATTTACTGTCCAACTTTCCCAAGACTGGGGTGAGGCTGACTGATCTGTAGTTCCTCAGATCCTCCTTCCTTCCCTTCTCGACAATAGCAGAGGCATTTCCTTTATTCCAGTCATCTGTAACCTCCTGTAGACTTCAAGGTCTTTCAAAGATAACTAAGAGTGGCTTTGCAATGACATCACCCAGCTCCCTTAGTGCTCATGGGTTCATCCTTTCAGGTCCCAGTGACTTGTGTATGTCCAGTTTATATAAATGATCCCTAACTTGATCCTCCTCCGCCAAGAGTAAGTCTTCATTGTTTCAGATCTTCCCGCTCGTGTCAGCTACCTGGGATTGCTGAAAACAGGTCTTACCAGTGAAGACAGAGGTGAAGAGGGCATTCAGCACCTCAACCTTTGCCACCAGGTCCTGCCCCTATTCTTCCTTTTGCTGCTGCTGAATCTCTAGATACACCTACATATTCCTATTATATCAATTGGAAAATGGAGACCTACTAAGAGATGTACTCAATGTCACACAGAAAAAATTAGAATTTCTTAGTTCTAGTGATTCTAAGAGCTGGTTTTGGGTCTCATAGTCAACACTGCTGTTTCTTTGAATAAAAATTTAATGTGTATAATGAATGAAAAAAGATGCATAAACAAAGAAGTGGTTTTTAAGTGCTTAGTAACAGCAGAACCTGTTAAAATGAAATTAGACAACCATCAAAGAGAACAAAATCAATCTAAATGAAATCTTTTCTGCATCTCAAAGAAGATTTTTTTTCCCTATCTTTTCACCTCTTAAAGCATATTTAACTAGATTCACAGACTGAAATGAAAACAGATACTTGCTTCAAAATAGTTTCCTTTTTCCATGCACTTTTGTCCTTTTAGTCTTGATTAGACTGGAAATCAAAATGTTGAATGTTCTAAGAAAGATTCTTAGCAAGTACATTTTGCCTGCTACATCTATTTGCCAAAATAGAAACCAGCCACCGTGGGTGGGAAAAGGGAAAAGGTCACTTAAGGCTTTATTCTCTAAGGTGTTATGTGAGCACATGCTTTAAAGCTGTATTGTATGTGACACTTTGCTCAGCACCTTGCAGAGCTGATCCTTAGTAAGGTAGTAATAATGATTTACTGATACCATCATTTTCAAGTTTATATTTTTGAGGATTAAATCTCCTTGTAGCTGAGATTCAGACAAGTACAGGAATTCACTGCAAAGCCCATCAAGTACTTAATTTTCATGTTCAGAATATGCTTGAGAATCTAGCCACTGAAGAACAGGCTCTAGGAGTCCCGATTATGATAATTTAACATCTCCACCTACACATGATTATCTAGGTAATTTGTGACAAGACTTTACTTGCCATAGGTCTGAATTCTGCCTTCCCCAAAACATCATGTTTTGTCCATTTGAAATCTTGGTAATTATACTCCATTTCACGAGTTTTGCTGTGAATTTCCCACTGAAATACTGTTATTTATGTATTTATTTTAATAGACCTACTTTACTTCTGGACAAAAGATGTCCATATCACAAACTAAAACACAAATTAAGAGCATCATGTTCACAGCTAAACAGCAAGATTTCAAATAACACATTTAATATAGCATATGACAATATTTCATACTTCCCCATTTGTATCTTTTTATGAATATAAAATACAAAGTAGCTCTACAACTAATTAAATATCATAATAGTTGATTATCTCTAATTAATAATAATGAGGACTGAATGATATCTCTAGAGCCTTGGATGCTTTTTTGTGATTGTTACAATTGATCTTTAATTGTTCCATCTAAAAATTAATTTCCTGTCCTCATGATTATCTTCTTTGTAATACTTATGAATAGGATTCAGCTAACAGCTATTTTGACTAATTTCCCTGAAGATGGCCTGAAATTTTTCATATCACTACAGTTGTCTCTGAAGAATTTTTCCTTGTTTTTAATGAAAAATGGAGTCCTTCTTACATTTCCTTTTTGACATATTTAATATCCATTTATCATGTTTTCAAGTAATACGGAAAGTATATAGGTAGTTTCTTCTAAAAGACTTTTTTTTTACTAACTTCTTTTTGTAGACTACAAAAATTGTTAATGTACTTTTACAAAATGACTCTCTGCGACATTCATGTTCTGTTTAAAGGGCTGAACAGGATGCATCCAAGCCAGTTATGATGTTCCTGCCTCAGGTACATTACAGCGGTTTGAAAGATGCTCTAATTTATGTCAACTGGTGTATGTTCTGAGCAGTCATGTCTATTCTGCAATACAAACTGACCACTTTTTATAGCCCTTTGCTTTAGCATCTTGTTTCACTAGGGTTCTTAGGAAGGAGGTAAAGGAGACAATTCTTTACACTTTCTGTTGCCAAGTATCTTGTTCTTCCCCATAAAAACCACTCATCCCTAGGTAGGACATCAGAAAAACAGTAGAAAGAAAAAACTACTATTTGTGCATAGGTCATACATTGTAGGAGGGGGGCTGGGGAGTAGACATTCTGCCTTTACTTGAATCTAAAAAAACCCACCAAACAAATGAAAAAAATGAGTAACCAAAAATGAGGTTCATTACAGAGAGTTTAAAGTAGCCTGCACCAAATCCTCAAGAGCAGAGGAGAGAAAAACTGAGGGAAAACATTTCTATATACCCTTTTTAACCATAACCTGCAATGTTACCCGAATTTAGGACACATTTCAGCTTCATCAAGTTTGCAGCTTAGTGTGAAATACTAACAGTTACATATTTTTATAACACTTGTACTGACAAATCAACCCATACATTTTATACATAACTCAGGCATTTGGGGTATATTCTGACCTGATACAATTTATAGATATAAAAAAATATGTTTTCTTGAATTTGAAAGACTGTTTCTATTTGTTTCAGCATTTTCTTTCTTTGGCCTTCAAAGGAGACAATTCCTCTTACTAACTGATATTGCTGGAATTTTAATTGGCTTACTTACATGCCAGTGATGATAAATGCCACTTGATAAACCTTACATTTACAGTTTGCAATAATACTTAATACTTTTTGCTTTCATGAATTATGCTTAATACTTTTTATACTTAATACTTTTTTTCATTTGAGGCAAAGATTTATTATAAACCAGAATTTTTTTATAAAGAAATTAAAATATTTTATTTGTTGTTGTTAGAATAAGTAAAGTTTATTAAACTAATTTTGAATAAATTTTTCTCAGGTTATTTCCTCAGGAATTCCATAAGATTTAGAGTAAGACAAAGAAGTTGGTTATGGGTTTTGGTTTGGCTTGGTTTGTTTTTTTTTCCAAATATATGGAAAGATTTCTGTAAATGTGAATTGGATTATGAAAATGTGTT
Source organism: Rhynochetos jubatus (assembly GCA_027574665.1). Taxonomy (NCBI): domain Eukaryota; kingdom Metazoa; phylum Chordata; class Aves; order Eurypygiformes; family Rhynochetidae; genus Rhynochetos; species Rhynochetos jubatus. The sequence goes on along the minus strand of CM050690.1, from coordinate 43,031,678 downwards.
TATACTCAGTCATTCACTTAACAAGATAAAATAAAAAACAAAACCCAAACTAATTATAGTGTCTTAAATCTTAAAGATAAGATTAATGCACTAAAATATTGATGCACTTCATATTTGAACAAGTCTAAGGGAAAATACAAATATGTCGTGTTTTCCTTTACTATCAAAGAAGTCTCTGTGAGTAGTCTTCCATGGGAATAAAAAGTGAGACTGGGGGTTTTGGGGGCTCTGTGCACACAAAACCAGAGTTGTTTATGACCATTTTTGCAAGAGAGACAAAATTTCCGTGTAAAACAGTTGCCCTTTTGTCTGGGGCAGGGGCTGGAAGCATTATAGTGTCAATCCCATAAACTACTGGACTTTTCCCTCCAAGTTTTATATCTACATAGGCTTTTCCAGATATACATGAATTTATTCTGCTTGAAATTGGTGACTACAGGGAGGAAGTTATTTCCCATCCAGAAGCAATATGGCTATTAGGATGATAATATGCTCAGACTAAAACACCTTTCTTAGAGACTGGGTTTATTAATATTAACAGAGTACAATGCTAAAATGGTCAACCTTTGCATCAATGAAATCTCTACTTTTCTCCAGTACTGAACTGTTTAGACACCAGAGTACTCACCCTCACTTATCTAAATTACTTGAATACAGATGGTTCCAGACTACTTCTCAATCTTGAATAAATTCATGTTGATACACTCCTATGGGATAATCCAGTGCCACGTGATATGACCAAAGTTGAATAATGTGGTTCAGCTATACTCAAGCTCACTGTGTGCAAACCAGCTTTTGAACCAGAAGCAGTGAGCTGCCTCAGTGAAGCTCTAAGCTTGATTAAATTAGTCATGGCTATTACTTCTCAAATGCAGCTATACTGCGTTTGGGACCCAGGCATGTATTGCTATACGGTTTTGTACTGAGCCACATAGACATTAAAACCCTATCAGACCTTGACAGAACTCCTTTATTTGTGCTCTATTAGCACTATGGAGTTGCCCCAAGACACACATCTAAGAAAGGAAGCTAAGCACAGAAACATTCAGTGTTGTCACAACTAATCTCTAGGCACTCTTGAAACGATAAAACTGAAACAAAAGCAATATACCTATATTAAGCATTTGTAAGTGGCATTTATAGTGGCACTCCTCAGTATGAACAAGGAAAAAATATCAGAATCATAAATAAAATTAATAACAAAATGGACGTACGTAAGTTAAGTGTCCCTTGGGTACATAAGCATTTGGGAGGAGTTATGAAGCTGATGGAGAGGGAAAAACATAACGAAGATTGAACTCCTGAACTCAGATTTCTTCCCCTGGTGTTATGGTTTTTTTACCATTCATTTTAGACTCTGTCTTCACTGAGTTAGACCAATAGATGTCAGTGAAGAAGCCTGAATATTAGTACTGTAACCAAATTAATTATCTTCTTCTTTGTTTTCCCATTTTCTGAAAACTGACTGCAAAACTGAAGGCACGAGCTTAGATGAGTATTTTATTTTTCATTCTGCCTCCAGATGGATATATGGTCTTTGCACTTTGACTGTTTTTTTGTTTGTAGAAAAACTCTTATTGTTGCTTTATTGCTTATTATTCAGCTCAATCAATATCAGTGGTAATATGCAGGAAAAAAAATAAAAAGGCATAAGAAAAGAGAAGCAAGAGTAATGCTTTGATTTTCCCTCATGATGAAGTCCATATGCCTCACTTTGGAATTCCAACCATGGAATTTCATCCACATTGTATAATCTCTGTGGTGGTAAAAATTATTGTCTGTTGTTTGGCTTATGCATTGCAGTAGCTATATCAATATACCTATTAATTTCATCCACTTTTGGACTACATTAAATATTTCTACTATATAGAAATAGTTAATTTTCTTTTATGTACTGAACATTTCAGAGTCAGGTGATACAATGTAGCTCACATATTCACAGGTCATAATTACTGACAGCAAAATTTCACCGATAGACCTAATTGCTGATCGCATTACTTCATACAGACATTGATATATTATCCCAGCTTCCAAACATGTGGAAATCCAGAGACATTTCAAAGGAACAAATTCAAGTAAGGCTTTTCTAATTTTGTTAAATGCATAGAATAATGCAAACAAACTTTCTTTAACCATGAAAAAGATTCTTACTTGCTAAGGACAGAGGTAAATGTGCACAAATACAACACCAGCACCATGGATGCAGTTTCCTTTCCCTAACCCCCTTCCCTAAATTCATAAAAGACACCTGATAAATTGGACAACTTGAGCAAACAGGACTCTCTTCGTCGGGTGTAAAAAAAATCCAAACTATGAATGATTTTGTGTCTGATGAGGAGAATCAATTCTATGCTGTATCTTCTCAGGAACTTTATAAAACACCCTAAATTAATTTACATATTCTGTCTCACACTGAAATGCTAAGTTGCAGGAAACTGAAGTTATAAGAAAACTGTAGTGTTCTAAGACTGTAAGAAATACATAAAAATAAATCCAATTATATCCACCATATTTACTTTCATATACAGTTCTTTTTTTTTTGTAATTTTTATGTTTAATTTTTCATACTTTTGAAATGACAGCAAACAAATCTAGAATCTCTTCATTTTCTCATTAGAAGATGCCTTTTTAATGATCATTTTAAATGAGCTTTTTTTTGTATTTAAAGGAGAGATTATTCTTATATGTAGTTCCATTCTTTATACGTAACATACAAACTAAGGAATGCAGCATGGTCTGTTATGCAAGAAAAAGTTACTACAGACAAAATTTACTTGGGTGTACCATATACATAACCTGATTAGTTATAATTTTAAGACAAAATTTACTACAAGTGAATTATCACCTGAAAAAGTCCCCATATTTTAGTTCTTTATTATAACAAAAGCATAATGGATGGGTATGACAAAACATACAGGAGACTATGCAGACTGAATTGTGACTAATGGTAGACAGAAAGTGATTTTCCTGTCCCAGGGAATTTTACATTTGAAACTTCTGTTATCCTTTATAAGAAGAGGAAAACAAATCTTGATAACTTTTGTTACCCAAAATTCTGAAAATGAATAAATTCTGTAGCCTCATCTCTCTAAATTTACTGGTTTATTTGATTTTTTAAAAATTATTTTTAAAGCAAGGAATTCATATAACTAATGTCATAAAAAGTTTTGAGAGGGACATATGCATTTTTAAAGAAAACAATGAACCAAAATAGGAAAAAGCTTCAGGAGAAAGCACATCTAAATCCATAAGCTGCACTATATTTCAACCCTTTAACTATTAGCAATGTAGTTTAGTGAAATGCCACTGAAATTAGTTTTGAAATCCCATCAAGTAATTTGACATCAAAATCACAGAAGCCTACTTACTACTTCAGCAGTGGTATCATGTGGACCAGAGAAATTGTCAGCGTCAGATTGATTTAATTATAATAAATATTACAGACCAGAAACTATCAGTTTTGAAAGACAGTACCAAAAGACAAGGATGTACTGTACAGCTAATACAGTGTAATTTAAGCACTGATAAACACCAGTTTTCAGAAATTACTCAAAACAGGCTACTCCAGCACATTTTCAAGTAATTTAAAATATGCATTACACTATCTAATAATAAACCAGGGTCAAATCTTGATGGCAGGTTTGCCATTTCTCTTTATGTGACTTTTACATACTGCAGCAACACATTTTTAAAAGCTTCATGATATTTCAGATACCTAAAATAGACAAAACAGCTAAACTGTGAGCATTCCCATAATATTTGATGTAAGACTACTATTAATCTGTGAATATACTACATAACTCAGGAAAAAATCAGGTGTTACAGGTTGAACATGGTATGAACTTGTTCAGGTTACATATAAAAATAACTACTTAATGCAGTTGAATGTCGTCAAGATTACTGAATTTAAAACATTTTATAACTGTAATATTCTGCTAAAATTCTGCTAAAATATTCTCATTCTTACTCAAGACATAGGTGAAAAGAAATGCTACCTGAACATATAATTCCCAGATTGATTAGGATGGCATTCTTCTTGAAAGTGCCTGGGACCAAATGAAGTGGTTTCTATGTGCACAGATTTGTATAGCTAATAACTTCATTTGCTTTATTATCTCTAATGATGCTGCATTCCCAATTAAAACATTTCCTATTTCTACTAGTTTTCTACGTGGTAAAAACAAACAGAATTTACCAAATAAAGCAGATTCAAAAAGTAAGTTTAGAAATATGAGTGGACTTCAGTTACTTGCACATCATGTAAAAACTGAATTGTGAACATTATTAGATTATTATTTGTCACAGAAATTGAATTCATCAAAAGAAACTTTTAACTTTTACTTTCTGTAGGCACAACAGGAGATGCATTTTTCTCCTATGAACAATTTGCTGAATAGTTTCCTATATGTCTAAATGTATGTTTAATATATTTCCTTGTAAGTCCGGTATTTCTCTCTTGAGAAAGAAACAACTAGCATTTAAACACACCTTTTTATCCAGTCGCTCACATTACATATTAACAGATTACTCATGGTGGTACCTTAACCTCTTCTGTCAATATTGCTTGGACATTTTCCCTATTGCCTATACAAACTTCCCATATTCTATTTAATCACTGTTGGCAGCAAGATACAGCTCCCATTAGGGGACAATTTACAGCTCATACAGTTTTTTGTTAGACAAGTGGAATCACAACCTTCAGAGCAATGTAGTTTGCAACAGGTTTGAAAGTAAGACTAAGAAATTAAGTTATTCTTTGGTTTGGACAGCCTTAATAAAAGCAGAAAGTGCTATAAGCTAACTCTCAAGAGAAACTTCTTTGTTTCTGTGGTGTTCAGTATTTTTCTTTTGTTATCTTTTGTGATGCCTTTTTCTTTTCCCTCAGCCTTCTCTGTGTCTGTATATAAAATGGGATAAAATACAATAAATACAATCCAGACTTCACATATGTTCAATAAGGCCTGTAATTATGGGATGTTTTGTTTTTTCATACTAATCAAATTTTGAAATATTTGGTTTATTTCTGTATAAATAAAAGGTCAAAATTCAATAGTGCAGAAGTCACACCAGGAAGACACAACAGGAGCAGGAAAGACTCAGCACCTTTCAAGTTTACACTTTTAACATAATTGTTGATTACAGTATTAAAATAAATAAATAAATAAATAAATAAATGAATCTGTTGTTGGCTTTCCCAAAGCAATTAATTATTATCAGCATTCTCAATAAATCATTCATGGCAACACTCAAAAGAAAATACAGTGCAAAACCAGAAGAATAAATCAATTCATAAAATTCCCCTCCATCAGTAAGTGGTGTTAATTGCTAGGAAATTACAGGTTTAACTTCTTGTGTAAATCAAAGGTCTCCCAGTGTAACTGTGTTGCCTGGAGAGCTCCTGTGACCCAATGCAGGTCTCTGCCCTTCCTGCAGATGCAGGTAACTCCCTCTCCAACTTGCCTGTTTGGCTCCCTGCGCCTTCACTGCATCAGTCAATATGGATGAAGGTTCACACTGATGCTGTCAAAACTAACCCTTCTCATTTTTTATTAAGGTGTATCACCAGATCTTCTGCACTATTGGGCATTAATAATTCATGTATTTCACCACTGTGTTTCTGATACTGTCCAGGAAGAAACACTTCAGGAGAAGATGAATATAGTAGCTGACAATGATAGCTCTTAGTTATTATCTCATGTCTTAAGGCCTCAAATCACTTTTCACTTAACTCCTTCCCCTCCTCCAAAAAAATAGCTGTCGAGAGCAATTGTGGCTGTTGTCACGGTCCTTGAAAATAACTAATCACTGCTCAGACTGTGCTAACTTAGTCTTTCAGCAATTAGTCCCACGGGTTAATTACATCCTCTTTTAAACGTAGTATTTCACTTAACCATTTTGCACATACTTTTTCAAGTCTGCTAGCATGAAGAAGCTGGAACATTTATGTTCTGATCTACCTTCTTTTTACTATTTGTTGGTTTGTATACTTATACATTTAGTTTCTTTCTGACACAGCTCAGTTGTTTAAACCTTTCTATAACTCTATTAACTTCTTGTCAACTTGAATATTCAATGATTGCTATTTTTGATCTCTGATTACCAGAAAAGAACACAAGAATTTCAGCCCATTCACCCATTGATATGTCAACTGGAAGATTAACATGATTCTGTTTTTTGCCTTCCACATTTGCTCAATAGCAAAATTCTTTACTAAAACACTGACATTTCAATTTTAATTTAAATCTTACGCTTAGAAAATCCATTATTAAGCTTAGTTTTGTTAATTACATTTTCTTATTCTGTTGCTTTAATGCAAATTTGCAAGAAATATACAACCAAAAAATAAATTTAATGTTTACTTCACAGTGTACTTCAGTCACACTTTACAAAGTATTTTTTGAAAGACCAATCTCTTCCTTTATGCTTTCTTCTATGATTAATGATGCTGTCACCAAAGCAGGTTTAAAAGAATAACACTTCATCTGTTTTGAGACGAAAGATATGCAACCTCTGTACCAGCACAAGTATTGCAGCAGCTTTACCTATTTACAGCCAAAATCTTCAGTTATCACTTCTTTATTAGCAAGTGTTCTTGTTGATTCAGCAGTAGGTTTTGGTGAGGAAAAACCTACACGATTGAAACCCTAAATCAGAATTTGAATGTGGCGAGTAAAGAAGTATATTTAACACCTCTGCATTATAAATACCACATGAAAATACATAGGAATCTTTTTAGTAAGGGTTTAAGGCTGTAATGAATCAATGATTACAATTGTAATTATCCGTGGTTGTTTTCATTTATATCCTTATCAAAAAAATATTCATGAAACAGCAAATGGGGTTAAGTGCTCTGGAGGACCGAGAGTGCAAAGAATTTTTAAAGGAGGTCAAAACATTTATCTTTCAGAAATTGATTATGATAAAATTTAATTTAATTTGGTAATATTAAACCATAAATAAAATCACACAGGAGAAAATGCAGAATATTTTGAGATGTAGCACAAAAATTATGACACATATTTGAAGAAAATTTTCTATTATTGTAGGAGGAATTGTTCCATTCAGCTTTTTCATTATGACCTGTTTGTGACCCCATTTAAGGAAGATTTCACAAGAGATACTATCCTTGTCAGGATGAATTTGATTCAAGTGACAGTTGGTGTACACTGCAGTGACTTCAGCTTCTCTGTTGAAAGAAGCTAGCTTTGGAGATTTACAGCCAAAGATTGAATCTAGCAGTTCACCATAAAGTCAATTTATCATCAGACATTACCTTATCAGATAGTGCCACAGGGTAGAAAAAATACACAGAAGGTTTCGTTAATTCTTTGGTGTATGTGGCTCAGTTCTAATGATATATGGCTTCAACATGAACATTTCACCATGGACTGACTTTATTACCTACAGTTCACATGAACATATGCCTATAACTCATACAAAAGACAGAAACAGCATCCTAAAGCAGTTTTACCTGTGAATATTCTTGCCTAATATGGCAACTTTATTTCCCTGTCTCATTAATTCAAAGGCAAGCTCACATTATACTAAAAAATGACAAAGTGTTATATATGTTTCAAAAATTTTCACAGAATTTATTGAATTGGCTAGACTACTAATCAAACACAGCACCAGAAATCTCTGTGTATTTGAATAGTCTACACAGGAGACATCTATGGTCTAAGGATGGCCCATCTCATTAACAGGCCTTTGTGTTTGGGTAAACCTGTAAGTAAAACTCCAGACCAGGCTTTGAAGCTCTCTCAGTATACAGTCTCTGTGATTTGTTTCAGTTTCACATCTTTTTCCTAACAAATTAGCCAAGCTCCTTCCTTTGTAGACAGCAAATGAAGAACTTTCAGAAACAGCAAAGTTGGCCACTGCCAACCTCATGAAGTTCAACAAGGTCAGGTGCAAGGTTCTGCACATTGTTGGGGTAATCCCAAACACAAGTACAGGGTGGCTGAGAATACACAAACAGCCCACAGGATAAGAACATGGGGGTACTGGTGGATGAAAAGCAGGACATGAGCCGGCAGTACGCGTTGGCAACCCAGAAGACCAACTGTATCCTGGGCTGTATCCAAAGAAGTGTGACCAGCAGGTCGAGGGAGGGGATTCTCCCTCTCTACTCTGCTCTCGCAAGACCTCACCTGGGGTACTGCATCCAGCTGTGGGGCCCTCAACATAAGACAGATGTCAACAGATTGGAGTGAGTCCAGAGGAGGCCATGGAGATGTTCAGAGGGCTGAAGCACCTCTGCTATGGGGACAGGCTGAGAGAGTTGGGCTTGTTCAGCCTGGAGAAAACAAGGCTGAAGGGAGACCTTGTAGTATCTTTCCAATACCTGAAGAGACCTACAAGAAAGCTGGAGGGGGACTGTCTACAAGGGCCTGTAGTGACAGGACAAGGGGGAAGAGGTTTAAATTGAAAAAGGGTAGATTTAGATTAGATTTTAGGGAAAAATTCTTCATGGAGAGGGTGGTGAGTTACTGGAACAGGTTGCCCAGATAAACTGAGGATACCCCAACCTAAACCAGCCTATGATTCTATGATTAATCAGTAACTTTGTGAGAAAATACGTTCCATCAGAAAAATTCTGAGTGGTATCATCTAACTAAAGAAATGTAAGTCAGTTAGAAGCAGAATATAATAAAACCTACATTTCGAAATTATGTACAGGGCATCAGTAAGATTGCACTATTTTCTTGAAAATAAACATACAAAAACCGTACTATAAAACCAGAAGGGCTGGTAAATCGCTGATATGTAAAATGGCTCCAATTTTTAAAGAAGCCTCAAGTAATTAGGCATTAAAACATCACTGATCCTCTATGGAATTTGAGTGCTTCTGTAAAAATACCACCCCAAACTCTTTGGTCAGTAAAGCATGTATTGCAATCCATCTTCTTCAATATAAATATGTTTGATTACCATCATATTTTCTGTAATCTCTTCTGTCACAGTGTTCAAAAACTATAAATCTCATGTTTGTCTGCTAGGAAAGAATATGACTGAAGAGCATTGCTTCAGTTATAAACATTAACTGAACTAGGTAATAGCCCAGTGTTTCCGAATTTTAAAAGATTCTCAACAGTAAAGCCCACCATGCAAGCCTATTCACCCGAGTTGAATTAAAAAAAAATACCAACTTGTTGGGGTTTTTTTTTCAGGTACTCTATAAATCTTTCCTAATGATCAAAATCTCAATATTGCAGGAAAGCACTCCGTTTCCAAAATGCATGTGTATTCTCTGCTAAACTGAGACCATATGGCTTTTCTTAGGTCCTAATTATTATCAGACAATGAAAGTCATAGATACTGAAGACCAACAAAAGCTATTATGTGAATTTACCATTCCACTCAGTAGGAAAAATACATTTGAAACATAGTTTTCACATTAATTGTGTTTATTATGTCTGTGTTAGTACACTCTGAATTTGAGTCCTGTAACCATGTAAAGCATTTCACAAAATGTATAAAGAGGGTGCCTGCACTGAAGGGGTTTTAAAGGGAAGAAGAGAAATAAATATGATGACAATTAAAATGAAAACTGATTTAAAAAAAAAAAAAAAAGTAAAATACATTGTGTCTGTATCACCTAGAGATGTTTAGCAATTTTCTCTCTTCTAAGAATGAAAGCATGAAAATGAAAGGGCATTTTGCAGAAGACTTTAATCTTGAGCAACATGTGAATCAAGGTTATTTTTTCTTTCCCCTCACTCCTGCAAGCTTCTTACCATCAGAAAACAACTGTCTACTGCTCTTCTGCTTTTTAACTGTTCAGATAAGTGTTGTATGTAGAAGCTATCTTTATATATATGATATATATATATGTATATTACAACATATTTATTTCAAGAAATCACATTGTGTCAGTTGCTAAAACATTAATCATTATAGTAGTCTATGGTTTGTGTTATGGGATCAGTTGGTTAAAAGCAGATGCACAATGATTATGAAGAACAAGAATCTGACTTATATACCTAACAATTATTTTCTATCCTCTCTCCATTGCTTATGACTCCCTAAATAATAGCTTTTCAAATCTTCATATAATTTTTCCTGCTCCAGAACTACTAATATAAATACTTAATTGTATAATTATAAAGCATTGAGACTGTAAAACTATAATAGCATAAGTAAGATATTGAGACTAGTTACAGGAACCACAGCACAGGAAAGAAGCTGTTCATTTCACATCCTTTATGTTGTTTTTAGGACACAAATCATAGCAAAGTAGGGTAAATATTAGTTTTCCTAAATTGGCAACTACATTATATTGATGAATGGTCTTGCAGCTGAAGAATTACACTGGAATTAATGTATCATGAGTTCAGTTCCTGTTTATATTACATTTTAACTTCATAGGAAAATTAAACCTATCTCTAAAAAAAAATAAAAGAAAGCCTCCTATGGATGCTACTTGGAATACTTAGATTTTTATTTCTTTAGTTCGAGAGTTACTGAATTGGAATCCCTCATCTTTCTTCCCATGTAAAATAATAATGAAAGCAGTAATTTTGTTGTAGTTTGTAGGTTTATAAGCTCAAAATAAGCATGGTTGGTTAAAACACCCTAATATACTGCAGTATGCACTGGTCAGCACAGCAATATAAACCACAATGCAAATCTAGGTATATAAACTAAACTCCTCATTAAGTATCAGCCTTACAATAAATATATCAAGGATTCTCAGACTCCTTATATACAGGTTACGAAAAAAAACCTTGATTTTTTTTTTTCTCCGACAATATTGCCAATATAAGGAGGAAATATAAATCAGTCATGTGAGAATTACAGATAGCTACTGTTCACAATATGTGTAGTCTCTTTGCACAATACACTTCTGTTGGTTCCATGAAACCCCTGAGTTCCAGTTGTTATTATCTTCAGAGAATATTGCCAGACTTCAAGATCTTCCAAAGAAATTTCCCTTCCTTCCTTACATGAATGAGTGTTGTCTGATATTATTTTTTTTTCCTTTCAGCCCTCTCCAGGCTGCAAATTGCTAACCTCTAGGTTACATTCAAATCCCTCTCTCTTCAAGGGAAAAAAGAGGGGCGTGAATCTTTTTGCTATTCCTTGTCTCTTGAGTCAATGAAAGGCAGTATCACAGCCTCTTCCTTACCCCCACCCTCCCTATGGGTGAGAAAAACCAGGGGCAAAGCTACACTTTTTTCATTTACGTTTTTCAGGGACAGCAGGGGAGACCAAAGCAGGAAAACAGCTCATCTATCCCCGCCTCTCTTTGAGCACCAAAAGCAGAATAGCCTTTATGGTTCCTTTCATTCTCAGCAATGAGGCAAAGTGAAAGGGAGGAGGCTTACACATTTCTCAGGTACTTTCTCACCTTGTATTTTGTGAATTGGAAATGTTGTATAAGCTTCTCAGCTACAACCCCAAAGTACTTTCAAATTTCAAAATCTAGTTAATCCACCCATAACATCACTTCGTCTGGTGGGAACATTATCTGTCTAGGAGTAGTTACATGTTTTAATATCATTCTCAATGACGGAGTGTTCCCAGGAAAATTTGATTGGTTTAATAGGATTTATTTGCAGTAGATGAAGACAACTTTTGAAGCCACAAAGCCCTACATAGATCACTGATGATTTCAGGGGATAAGCATACAGGGATGCCATCAGCAATAGAGGAAACCCTTTTCTTAGACTACTATATCTAATTCCTAGCATTGACAAGACTATTTTCTTCCCAAGCCAGATGAGTGCCTGAGAAGCAAAGGGCAGAATATATACAAGCCTGTAATACTATCTGTCTAAGGTCTGCAGCTACTGTATTTTTCTTTCACAAGAAGCCCATAAATTTCCACAGCTGTCTACAGTAATAGCTGTCTTGTACTTTAAAGATGCAATGGATGTCTCAAACTTTGGATGACAGACCATTTACAAAAATTGCTCTTAGTAATATTATACAACTACTCTGGAAACTTAGAGGTATTTGTCTGGAAAAGCCAATCCATTTCTGATGATTTTTGACACTCTAATATGTACAAGTTTTAAAAAAAAAAAAAAAAAAAAAAAAAAAGAGATCAGGTGAAAAGTAAAGGTTTCAAGGTTCTATTTAAGCAACGAAAACACAGCCATATACTCCCAAATAAAGTTTTTCAATTTCACAGGAGGGCTAGAATGTTGAAGTTACTTGTTTAGCCAATGAAAGAATATTAGCCAGTTTGACCAGTTATATTTGCTGAGAACAATGTTCTAATGAAAACGTAAACTTCTTGGGAATCACAAAACTTGGAAAAACCTTTAAACTCCCAGCTTACTTCTCAATTTGACGTTTGCCCAGAACTAGACAGGAAAGTGTTCACTTGCCAAAAGCTTTTTGCATGCTACTGAATTAAACCCACACTTCTGCAATGAGTTGATGGATTAAATGCACTGACATGTAAAGAAGGTTCAAGTAGGTTTCAACTATTTATATGATCTTCTTCATCATAATGGGACATCTGAAAAAGAATCCACTATTTTGCGTGGATGAACAAGCAGTTCCTGGACAAGGTAAAACAAAAAAATAGAAGCATACAGAGGGTGGAATTAAGGACAGGTAGCCTGGGATGATTACAGGGAAGTTGTCCAAGAGTCAAACATCAGGTTAGGAAAGCCAAAGCCCTGACAGAATTAAACCTGGCCAGGGACATCAAGGTCAACAAGAATGGCGACTACAGATACATCGAGGATAAAAAGAAGACCAGGGAAAATGTGGGCCCTCTACAGAAAGAAACAGGAGAACTGGTTTCCAAGGACATGTAGAAGGCTGAGGTACTCAATGCTATTTTTGCCTCAGTCTTCACTGTCAAGGGCGCAAGCCGTACCCCCAGAGTCATGGAAGACAAGGACAGGAACTGGAAGAATAGAGAGCCGCCAGTAGTCAGCAAGGATCAGGTTTGGTAACATCTGAGGATCCTGAAGGTGCACAAGTCCATGAGACCTGATGGAATATATCCACGGGTCCTGAAAGAACTGGTGGATGGGGCTGCAAAACCTCTATCCACCATATTTGAAAAGTCGTGGCAGACTGGTGAAGTTCCCACTGACTGGAAAAAGGGAAACATAACCCCTATCTTTAAAAAGGGAAAAAAGATGGACCCAGGAAACTACAGGCCAGTCAGTCTCACCTCTGTGCCTGGCAAGATCATGGAGCAGATCCTCCTGGAAATCATGCTAAGACACATGGAGAATGAGGAGGTGATTGGTGACAGACAACATGGCTTCACCAAGGGCAGATCGTGCCTGACTAATATGGTGGCCTCCTATGAAGGGGTCACAACCTTAGTGGATAGGGGTTGGGCAACTGACATCATCTACCTGGACTTGTGCAAAGCCTTTGATTCCATCCCACACGACATCCTTCTCTCTAAACTGGAGAGGCAGGGATTTGATGGATGGACCACTCGATAGGTAGATAAAGAACTGGCTGTATGGTCTCACTCAGAGAGTGTGGATAGTGGCTCAATGTCTGAGTGGAGACCAGTAACGAGTAGAGTTCCTCAGGGGTCAGTGTTGGGAATGGTTCTGTTTAACATCTTCATCAGTGACATGGATGATGGCATCGAGTGCACCCTCAGCAAGTTTGTTGACGACACAAGCTGAGTGGTGCCATCGACATGCTGGAAGGAAGGGATGACATCCAGAGGGACCTGGACAGGCTGGAAAGTTGGGCCTCTGTCAACCTCATGGAGTTCAACAAGGCCAGGTGCAAGGTCCTAAACCTGGGTTGGGGCAATCCCAAATAAAAGTACAGGATGGGTGGAGAATGGATTGAAAGCAGCCCTGAGGAGAAGGACTTGGGGATACTGGTGGATGAGAAACTGAACATGAGCCAGCTGTGCATGCTGGCAGCCCAGAAAGCCAATCATATCCTGGGCTGTATCAGAAGTGTGGCCAGCAGGTCGAGTGAGGGGATTCTCCCCCTCTACTCTGCTCTTGTAAGACCCCATCTGGAGCACCGTGTCCAGCTGTGGAGCCCTCAGCATAAGAAGGGTATTGACCAGTTGGAACGAGTCCAGAGAAGGGCCACGAAGATGATCAGAGGGCTGGAGCATCTCTCCTATGAAGAAAGGCTGAGAGAAAAGGGCTTGTTCACCCTGGAGAAGAGAAGGCTCCAGGGAGACCTTACTGCCGCCTTCCAGTACCTGAAGGGGGCCTGTAGGTAATCTGGTGAGGGTCTTTTTACAAGTGCCTGTATTGACAAGACAAGGGTTAATGGGTTTAAATTGAAAGCAGGGGTATTTAGATTAGATATCAGGAAGATGTTCTTCATGCAGACGGTGGTGAGGCACTGGAACAGGTTGCTTAAAGAAGCTGTGGATGCCTCACCCCTGGCTGTCTTCAAGGCCAGGCTGGATGAGTCTTTGAGCAACCTGGTCTAGTAGCAGGTGTCCCTGTCCATGGCAGGGGGGTTGGAATCTTTAAGGTCCCTTCCAACCCTAACCATTCTATGATTCTATTTTGCTTCATCTGCAATTAATGGATCTTAGTGTTGCCATTCTCCAGGCAAGTAACAGATATGTTGGCCTTTTAAAATATACAGATATTTCATAATTCTGTTCCTTTAAGCTTATGTTTCTCATAAAAAACTGGTGAGCATATATGTGGATTTCTGAAAGTGAAAAAAAAAATTGTACAGGCATGAATTCTCAGGATTTATAGCATTATGTCTGTGGAAACAAAACAGGCACTTCAAACTGATGTAGAAACTTTTCCAGTTCTATAAACCATAGTGGCAACATAACAATTCAGCCAAATAGCCATTGTTGTAGTTGCAATGGGATGTACAATATCCACAATATGGAACACCTTGTAACAAATCTTAGCCTGTCAATTAAATTTTCCTATTTGCATTGAAAACTTTGAGTTAACCAGCATTTCTTCCACAAATGAAAATATTTGTGTTTCCAGAAGAAAGCTGTTTTTCAACAGTGAAATATTGTTTTTCAACAATAAAAATTATGGAAAAGGAAAAATTAATCAGAGCTATTATATGACTATTACATGGTCAACAATTTATAGGAAGACATTTATATTTATGACTGTACTGGTTTTGGCTGGGATGGAATCAAATTTCTCTATAGTAACTTGTATGTAGCTGTGCTTTGGATTTGTGCTGAAAACAGTGTTGATAACACACTTATGTTTTACTTAAGGTTGAGCAGCGCTTACACAGTATCAAGACCTCTTCTGCTCCTCACACTGCCCTGACAATGGGCAGGTTGGAGGTGTACAAAAAGTTGTGACAGAACACAGCTGGGACAGCTGACCCCAACTTATCAAAGGGATATCCCACAGCATATGATGTCATGGTTGCAATAAAAACTGAAGAGGAGGTTAGTGGGAGGTCCAATGCTTGAGGACTGGCTGTGCATATATCAGTTGGTGGTGAGCAATTGTTTTAATTTGTTTCACTTGTCTTTCTTGGGTTTTATGTTCCACTCTTTTTTTGTGTGTGTGTGTTTGTTTGGGTTTTTTTACCCCTTTTTTTCTTGATTAAAAAAAAAAAATATTCTTAATAATTAACTGTTATTATCTCAACCCATGAGTTTTTCTCCTTTCCAATTCTTCCCCCAACCCACTAGGGGGCAGGGAGTGAGCAAGCAGCTGTGTGGTGCTTAGCTGTCAGATGGGGTTAAACCATGACAATGGCCAAGTTTAAAAATGATAAGCAGGAACATACCTACAGAAATGAAAGAATGTCAATGGTTTTTTTAGGATTTGAAGAAGTAATACATGAAAGCTAGCAAACATTTTCCAATCTGCAAAGCAGAAAGCTCTCCACATTCTGGATAACAATAGAGTACCCAGTACATACTGAAAGTTTAACAATGGAAGTAATTAAAAAAGCAAATCAGTAAAAATATTACTATGTTCCAAGAGTATCTTCAAAAGCTATTTTGATAACTAGGGACAAAACTGTTGCAGTTTTGCAGGACACTTCAGAAAGATTTATGACCTATAGAGAGTTTCATAGAACTGAAAGTACAACACACAGGCCAGTCTGATACATCTACTGAAATAATCTTGCAGAGGTTTTAAATGGATACTTTTACTTCTTTTTATATATTTTATACCTCCTATTAATTGTATTTTCAAGATAACAGTGAGAAAGAAGCATTTTGTTTAGCTTCAAGAGAGTCTTAGCATCTTTGTTATTTTGAAGAAATAGCTTGCAACCAGGATGACATGAAGAGTATTTTTTGTTGTTGATAAACATCCTTATACATTCTATAAGGAAATAATAGAATAAGTGGGAGGTGACAATTAATGAATGCAATTTATAATGTTATATAGATACCCTAGAGAATAGAAATTTCAATAAATAATTGTGGAACATTTAATACTAATTTGCTTCTTAAATATTAAAAGTAAGTTCAGCTCCAATATAACCTATTAAGAGGAATGAGCTCCTTCTATGACTAAAAATGTTCATATGAAAGATTCTCAATTTAATAGCTGCTTAAAATAATATTCATTAAGACTGTAACCAAAACCTACACTAAATGTTTAATTAACTACAGAAGCAGTCAATTAAAAATATGAAATTAAAGAAAGAGTTACCCTCTCCCATAACTGTGATCCTGTTTTTATAAGCTACATGATGTAGTTAATGATTTTAATCTGCTCTTGCTCTAGCCATGACATTTATAAAGTATACTTGAGATCACATGCAATGCATATTAATTAGTAGTATTCACAGTTATTGTCTGGTATCTTAGTTATGCATTTTAATCTAAAAATATAACTTTTTTATTTTTATGGACTTTTTTCCATGCTTTATCTTTTATGACACAGAAACAAGTTTTTCTAAACAGAAGTATAATTTATTTGTAATTCTGTTTGTAGCAATTTATTCTCTGATCTCAGTAACAGTGTTTCAAAAAAAAAAAAAAATTCTTGCCAGGATATGCTGCTATAACAGCAAAAAAAGAAAAAAGAAAAAACACACCTAACTGAAAAGTGACTTTTTAGAAGACACCTTTTCTTGTTAAAAATAATTAGCTTCTTTAAAAATAATTAATTTGGGTGTCTGTCTCCTAGCCAGAAGCAACGGAACAAAAGAAATAGTTTCGTCATTATCAGTTATTGTATTTCAGATACAAAGATGGCAAAGAAATCTACAAAAATAGAGATCTTTTAAAATTAAATCCTAGTATTGGAACAGTCTGCCTAATCTAAATATGTGAGGACTATTGTTCAGAGGCTTATTACTGGGTAAGGACTGGGAGTATATATCACTAATGTTCAGCAATGTGCTCTAATGCCACGATTGAACACGAGACTTAAAATTTTAAAATCCTTAAATGGTTTAATTATCTTTCAGTACTTTAAATGTTTAAGGATCAAGTACTACTTTTGATCTTTAATTCATTAATCCTTAATGGACTAGCTCAGTCATGTCTCTTGGACAAATCTTTCATAAGCCCAACTTCAGTATGGGTAGCAAAAATCCCAGGAAGACAACCTTTCACCATGCAAGAATTAACAACAGTGCAAATTCCTAGCACCACAGAGTCTCAACAGCTCACTTCACTTCCCCATAACCTTGGACTAGTCCATGAAGCTCCTAGTTAAAGATGGATCTTTATGTATTTTCCCAAAAGCCAAGCATTTGCTGAAATGAGGATTTTTTTGGATGGATGACTTCTTATACTACTCAGATGTCAAATGAAATATAAGAAATACAAATGTAAATAATGTAAACACAAGCAGGCCTTACCTGCTGGATTGATGAGGACACTATAAATGCAAAAAGTAAATCACAGGCATTTGCAGTAGAAAGTTCTGAGTAGTGACTCATTAATGGTCTTAAACTACAGTTTTGTGGGAGCATGATAATATAATCTATTCTCTTTGCTCACACAGAATGTCAACAAATGACCCAAAAATATGATTTTATTTTACTTACTCATTTTTAATACACAACCCTTAAGTAATAGAACACAGGGAGCTCCATATTGCTGACACTGCCTTCAACAGCATGGTTGAATGACAGATTTTAAGTGAAAACCAAGCTGTTTTGGATTTAAACTGGATTTTGTGTCACCACCAGTGACTTAAAGTAATTTTATCCCATTATAAGAGTCCTGAACAATTCTGACTTACTTTGGGATTTTAAAAAGCATTGGTTTTCACAGGAGACACAGAGGGCCTCCTCACATAATGTTATGAAAGTAACAGTGGCTTATAGTGCAGTATCAGTGCTTTCATGTAGTTGTAGGTTCTATATGAGTATTCTGTGTAATTTATAACAGTGTTTAGTGTTGATGCTATTTCTATGCATTTGAATTAAAGATTAACTTGAAGTAGTGCAAAAGTCTTATATGAAATAAAAGATTGCGAGCACATGTACTACATGTGCTTTAATATATTTTAGAATAATTAAGTCAGTCTTCCATTAGTTTAATTACACTTTTACACCTTCCTGATTAGAAAGCTAGTTTAATGACTTTTTCCACACTTTGAGCTGTGAAGTGTGTTCATATTAATATTCTTTAATGAGAAATAAAACATAAATCTGAAGAATGTCTTTCAGGCAGAAAAAAGGAAGAGTTGCCAGGTTTAACCAGTAAAAACAAAACAATAATAATAATAATAATAAAGTGTCATACAGCAAACAACTGTAGCTTTGCATAAATCATACTTAGCATAAGAGTAATGTAATCATTATTAAACTGTGCAATTACATCATGGAAAAAAAATCAAAGAAATATTGTATAAATCAGTCTACAAGCAGTTATATTTAACATAATAAATGAACTATGTTCTCTCTTGTGTATAGGTAAATAACACTGTTAGTATAAAATGATGCAGCCCACTGAAGTGATTTCCTGATGTGTGCAAAGAAGATGAATTTTTAATTGTTATCAGAAATCCAATTTACCACTGGGTATAAAATTAACACCTTTGGAGAGCAGTTACTATAATGAAACAGCATGTCAGATATCCCTCTAGAAAACAATGTTTTGATGACATAAATGACAGCTGGAAATGTATTGTCTACAAACTGGGGGGGCAGGAGGGGAGCACTGGTCCGGTTTCACTAAAAGAGTCAGTTTTGCACACACTGTTGAAGTTATATGTGATAAAATGAGGAAAAGACAAAATAGCTTCCGTAAAGGAAATACATGCCTCACAAATTTAATAGACTTGTCTGAAAGGCTCAATAAAAACACAGATAAGAGACAGTTCCAGTCAATATAGCCTGTTTAGGTTTCTGAGAATTATTCTACAAGGTCATTAACTAACAAGTCTTGGAGAAAGTAAGATGTCACACAAAAAGACGGAATGCCCTTACATAAATAAACAAGAAGCTAAGGAACAGGAGGCATAATGTAAGAACAAATTATAATTTTTAACTGTTGCTATTGATGACTGTGTTTGTGCTGCTCTGTTTAATAGTTTCACAGGGGGCCAGAAACCACAAACACAAAAAAACCCCACCACCATATTTGTACAAACAGTGAACTACTACCACCCAGAAATTTTCTGTGAAAATATCAGCTCACTGCTCAGTCATCCAGAATGCAGATTGAACCACACGAATTACTAGGGAAGGAAGACTGAAAAAAATATGCAACATACAGACATTATGATACACACCCATCTGAACTACTGTTCAATTTCCATTGCACTCTTCTCAGAGAGTAATTGGCCTCAGAAGGGTGCAGAGAATGGTGACAAAGATACACAACAAAGTGATACGGCTTCTGTATGAGAAACAAGTAAGTAAAACAGGACTGGAAAATTAAAACTACCTATCAGGGAGTCACATTCTGCAGATTAAAAGTTATATGTAAAATTCAAAATTAAGAGAGAAAATGTTCTCTGTCTAGAAAAAGGTGGCTTTGTATATAGTGACCCATTAGGTGAGGAAACTAAGCTGGAGATAGTGAAAAGGACAGTGCATATACTGAAGAAGCACCAGTAGAATCCTGGGTGTATGGTTTTTTTTTTTTTTCTCATGGTGTCTCCCAGATAACAGGATAGTCTTCACTGGTTTTACTGGAAATCAGGTGCCAGTCTGGTCATACCAAAACCTCAAAGTCCTCAGTGAAAAGGAAGTAGGACACTAAGGGTAAACAATCCAGGATGAATTAAATTATTATGGGAACTACTAATGAAATGAAACAAAGAAGTGTAAGAGAGTGAAGAAACAAAAGCCTGGATCTGAGGGCTTTTATTTGGTTGACCAGATATGAAACGTGAATGCTGTTCTTTTTCTAGGTCCAGGAAACAAGTACCTTTCAGGATATTTTTAATTTCTAATAACAGAGTTACTAGCACAAAACAGCAACAGAATCACCTTTTTTGAGGATTTTTTTTGTGAAGCAATTCTATCTTATTTGCAACATTTTGCAGAACTTGAGTTCACGTCTTTTTTCATGTATTAGTTGTAACTGAGTGGTGAAAGGCTACATCAGAGACAGAAGTACCCAATCAAGTGTATGTATTATCTTCGAAGACAAACAGCAGACCCTTATTTAAAAAAACAGTAATAGTTCAAAGAACAATATGAGAGCTAGAAACTAAAAACTTTTAAACCTACTTTTAAAGCAACAGAATTCCCAGTAAGGATACAGACGCTATTTCATTTTAATAATAATAACAATAACAACAACATCAACAACAATACTAATAATA
The DNA here is from genome assembly GCA_027574665.1 of Rhynochetos jubatus. Taxonomy (NCBI): domain Eukaryota; kingdom Metazoa; phylum Chordata; class Aves; order Eurypygiformes; family Rhynochetidae; genus Rhynochetos; species Rhynochetos jubatus. The sequence goes on along the minus strand of CM050690.1, from coordinate 43,011,021 downwards.
ATTATTATTGTTATTGTTATTATTATTATTATTATGTAACAATTTTTATTTTTCAGGAACCACTGCAGAAACAATGTTCCTCTTAGCCACCTTATCTTTCCCAACTGAGGAAAAGCTATTAGATGATTTGGTCATTGACATCTTTTGTCATTTATTTTGCAACACCTCTATTTTTTTAATTCCTTTTTGTTTAGACTTCTTAATATTTAGAAGAATAAACAATTGTGCTACATATTAGTATTAGCTGAGTCAATATATACAGGACACTTCCCAGATATCTAGTTGGGTAGCGTCACCTCTGCTGTACGGCAGTGTTGAAGCTCTGTGCCTGTGCTCTTATCTTTCTCAGCAAATGCTTTCACCAGCTCTGTTACATTCTGGCAAATGCCTTTGGATTCAACAACCTTGTATTTTATGATAAAAAACTTATCTCACTAAAGAAGATTTCCAGGTTCTACTTGCAAAGAACACAAGCACAACTGCAATGATCATTTACTGTGGACTCAAAGAAAAAAATAGTAATTCTGTTTTCAGAATAGGATTTAACAAGCATGCAGAAAATACAGCAGGGGTTGCATTCTTTGAATAACAAATGAAAAATGTATCAAACAACTGCTCATTAAGCAAGTACTGCCAATCCCATGAATCAAATGAGGCAGGATCTTACAGTTAAAAAACACAGCATATAATTAGACTATTAAATGATGACATAGTGCACATAAACAAGAAGACCAAATTAAAATATTGCAGGGAGTATGTCCCTTGTTTTGGGTTTGATGTTTTTTTGTTGTTGTTGTTTTGGGGTTTTTTTTATTATTTTTCTGAATTGTCTGCTTAATCTTTCAATCCTTATACTTTTGTCTTAAAACAGACTTGCTTGGGGATTTTTAGCACACTATAATCTTTGTACCATTTTCTATTAACCAGCATTTACAAATTAGCTCAATTACACTAGAGAAAAATACAGAGAAAGACACATTTACCATGAGTAGCTTCAGTAACCAAGAATGTCTTGCATTAATTGGAGGTCTCCCCTTCAACCAACTGAATTTGTGGGTGGGACTGAACACAGTTATGTACCGTCATGCCGCATGCTGTTGATCAGCTGAGAGACCTATACTGGTCTCCAATGTATGACGTAGACCTGTGGGAAACCCATGTCTTTCTGGTGTAGCAACACATTCTTAGGTCCTCTACAGCAACCTATTTACTTATGTTTAAACGATAAAATCCAACTCTGCCTGTACAAAGCTAAATCCATGAATACCTCTTCCTGCTTAAGTTAACAATCAGGAACACACCCTGTTGGTCAGTATACACCATAAGCACCTGCTATCTAAGCTTGCTGATCTGCTGTCTTTATGGTATATTCATAATCATAAGTCCCTCCTTCATATTCTTCCGTGTATGTTTTTACATTGGACTTTGGCCTCAGAAAGGGGCCATATATAGCAAACACTGTTCTGGAAAGGGACAACACTTAGTGTTTGCTGAATAGCATAACATGCTCATAAAACCTGATAAAATCACCACAGGCAAAGAAAAGAAAGCCAGCTGTCAAGTGGAAATAAAGTGCATTTATTTTTTATTTTGAAAATTTAATTTTCTGCTAAAGACCTTGCCTTCAGTTTGTTTGCTACAAAGTATATACACAGTGACTGGAAATACCCTCTCTTGTTACTTATATCTCTCGGATTTACAGCTAGCAGCTCAACATCTGTAAATAGAACCAAGAGTTTAAGAAAAGGATTGGCAGCATATCCAGGTGCTTTTACATTTGGATCTACGACTAACTTAAAATTCCTGAGAGGAATATATGTAAACTGCTGTCTCTAGGGAGAAAAAACAAAACCAAAACCATGAGAACAATAGTACTTCCAAAATGTACTGTGAGACCTATGAATCAAAGCTGTCATTAATATCAGTGCAAAATGTTACTAATATTCAAGGCAATGTATTTTTATACTTTTATACTTTATACCTTATACAGAATATTTTTATACTTTATACTATACTTTAGCTATATTATAGCTAAATAGCGGCTATTTTGTTGTTCACTACAAATATTACCATAATACATATATATATGTTCTACACTCAACTCTGTATAAAATAAGTCTATAAAGGTGGGACAAGTTGTCTATGAAAAGTGACAATCCTGGGTTCATACTCTTTCAGGAAACTGGACCCACATTTGTGTGGTGAAAGCATTCTGAAACTTGCATAATGTAATTTTCTGAAGAAGACACTCTCTTCAGAAAACATTCAGATGATTGTCACTATGTAGCCTTAAGAAATTTCCCAAACTGTCATTTAAGTTTTTTAGTGTTTGTGCCACAGTCACTTGAACGAGGACTCTCACATTATTAGGTCCATGCCTGTATTCTTGAATCAGCACAGTTGGCAGTCTTCATCCCCCGCAACAATATAATCTCTAGTGCCTGCAGGATGTCACCTGCAATATTTGGGTTTGGTTTTATTGCTATGGCATGCACTGTGTTCCACTCTCTCCTTTACATAGCTGTTCTTAATCCCTTGAGAATGCTGAATACTTCTAATCTGAGAATGAACTGACATTTTTTCCATAATCCTCTGCAAACCAGCATGCTTCCAAAGAGAGGAAGTGCACCAATGCAGACAGCAGACAGGTTTTGAACCCAAGGCAGTGCTCAGGACAAAAAGTCCTTCCTTATAACTGTTTTACTGAAGTTTCCCAAGCTCAGCCAGACTGCCAACTATTTCTTTGAAAGACTGCTAGCTCAGTGTCATGAAATATATCCAGATTATGTAGCTTTCTGGTGATTTCTATGCATGGATATGTTCAAACATTGGATTGCAACCTTGATGATCAGAAAGCTTTAATATTACAATGAACATTTTTGGTTAAGCAAATGCAAGTTAATTTGATCTTCTTATTCTGTTCTACAGAATATATACGATTTGAAGGTTAAAAATTTGCACATTTCCAGTGAGAAATGCAGGGCAGGTTCATTAAAAGTACTCAAAATAGGAATTTACAGGGGCCTGCATTATCCTGATCTAATGCCATGCACAATTTAGAGTCATCTGAAGTCAAAATTATGGTGTATTACTTCAATTTCATTGTTTGTCTGCATGAAGCTGTGAGGTTATACAATGACTGCCCCTGCTTGAAAATGTGCAGTATGAATGATCTACCATGCTTTTAAAGTCAGGACAGTTTCTTATGTTGATTTCTGTTATATGGATGATACAGTTAGTCTGAAGTAACAAAATTAACATTTTGGACCTCAGGCAGAGAAACTCCACTAATCTCTTTCTCCCTAATTACTAATTCATGCAGTTCCTCTGACAGAGGAAAAATGGAAGTTAGTTATATCATGGGAGTCCTCATTGACTCTCAGGCAACATAAAACAGAACTGGACATTGAATGATGCTTGTTTTAATCAGGACAGTTAATTTTCTTCACAGTAACCAGTATGAGGTTATATTTTGGACTTGCCCTAAGAAGAGTACTGATAACACTGGTGGTTTTCAGTTGGTGTTAAGGAGTGTTTGCACCAATTCAAGGACTTTTTAATCTTCTGATACTGCACCTGTGGTCCCAAATTTCTCGCTACAAGCAGGTGTGGTGAGGATGAAGTCCAGACAGCTAACACAACCTGACCAAAGTAGTACTTCATTCTGTAGCACGTCATGCTCAGTATGTAAGTCAGGGGTGGCCTGGGGGACCATCGTTCCTTCGTTCATTCATGAGTTGGTGGATTGGTTGGCTTTCTCAGTCATGCTCTCACTCATGGGGCTCACTAGGACTCTGGTGTAATCTCTCTCTTGGACTCTGCTGTGATAGCTCTGGGGCTGTGGCTCTTGGGCTCTCTGTAATTCCTGCTACATGGAACCTGGTTGTGTGTCAGTTGGTGGGTGGTGAGGAATTGTATCATTTGTTGTACGTTTCATTATTTTCATTACATATTAACAGTAGTATTGTTAATATTATCAGTATTGCTAATATTATTAGTATCACTATTGTATTCACTTATATTCAATTATTAAATAGTTCTTTTGTCATTCCACAAGCTTTCTTGTCTTTTCCTCTGATTCTCCTCCTCCACTGGAGGAGAGATGGAGGTGAGCAAAAAACTGTGAGGTATCTAATTTCTAGCTGGGATTAAATGATGACAAATGTTTAGTAAGGACATTTCAGTTTTAAAAATATAAGTGCCCAAGATTTAACTGAACTATTTTTTTAATGCACGGTATCCCTCCTGAAAGTTTGACATGGAAATAACTTAGACAACACTATTTAAATTACCCCATTTCCAAATCCTACGACCAATACTACTAAAATGTGTTACAGCATTAATGTAGTCTTCTGTAACCACATATCTTCCAACAGAAATGACTGGCCCTACTCTTCATCCTTTTAACACAAAACCAGGAAAAACTCGTGTACTTTGTTAGGATTAAAGGTCATCATAGAAATTATATGCTATCAAGTTAATGACTTTTTGAATTTTTCTATCCAGCCTACATGTGAGTATATTATATAAGGGGGAAAGAAAAGCTGTGTACATGACTTGCTCATTTAGCCTTTCTTAACTGTCTTTACCCCCCTTCCCTTTCAGCTTACATCATTCTTCTAGCTGCAGACAGTTTAGGTCACAGACACTGCACAGTCACATGATTTTAAGTTTCCCTATGATAACTTCAGGTTTTAAACACTAAGCCCACTTAGGTATACTCTATTTTAGTCTGAACATTTCTTAGCTCAACATAAATTCATATAACAGATGCCTCCTTATAATTAACACACGGGGATGTGGAACTGTAGATTTTTCTGGTTACAAACTTTCCATCAAACCGACATCTGTGATTTATGCTTCCAACTTGCTTTCACTACATTTACATAATCTTTTTGATATAAGGAGAGATCATAAACTCTCCTTACATGTTTAGAAATAGATTCCACAGAGAGAGTTAAAACCAAATCAAGGAATGGTTTAAGCTTCTCTTTTACAGTGATAGTTATTTTAAAGCGTGTATAAATAAACCTTCAGAGAACAAAAATAAATTTTAGAATAATAAAATTATTTTGGTTGGAAAATATTATTAAAATCAAGTTCAACCATTAAGCTAACACTGACAAATACACCACCATATCATGTCCCTAAGCACCTCATCTACACATCTTTTAAAGACCTCTACGGATGGTGACTCCACCACTTCACTGGGCAGCCTGTTCCAGTGCTACACAACACTTTCAGTAACAAAATTTTTCCTAATACACAATCTCAGCATTCTCCGGTGCAAGTTGAGGACAATTACTTCATTCTATTGCTTGTTACTTTGGAGAAAAGACCTCACAACAACCTCTTTTCAGGCAGCTGTAGAGAGTGACAAGGTGTCCCCTGAGCCTCTTCTTCTCCAAGCTAAACAGCCCCAGTTCCCTCAGTCACTCCTCATAGGACTTGAGCTCCACACCTTCTCCAGCTCTGTTGCCCTTCTCTGGACATCTTTCAGCACCTCTATGCCTTTCTTGTATTGAGGAACCCAAAACTGAGCACAGTATCCAAGGTGCAGCCTCACCAGTGCGAAGTACAGGGGGACAATCACTTCCCTACTTCTGCTGGCCACACTGTTCCTGATGCAGGCCAGGTTGCCATTGGCCTTCTTGGCCATGTGGGCACACTGTCAGCTCATATTCAGTCGTCTCTTCACCAACATTCCCAGGTCCTTTTCCACTGGGCAGCTTTCCAGCCACTCTTCTTCGAGCCTGTAGTGTTACATGGGGTTTTTGTGACCCAAATGCAGGACCTGGCACTTGGCCTTGTTGAAGATCATACAGTTGGCCTCTATTGGCTATATTTCAGAACTAGTAAAGAAGAGTACACATATGGATATGCTAGAATGGACTTCACACTGATCTCAGTGCCACAATTCTTTCTTCTAGCACACACAGCTGCCATTGGCATAGTGGTACTTTTGGTGTCTTGTCTCTGAAGGACACATATAACCCTCCCCTAAAACACCTGCCAGGGCCATCCAGTAAATCAAACTGATCATATCAAGGGGTAAGTTTACTTGATGCTCTGAAGGACCTCAGTGAGAAGGAATTGCTAAAGAGAGCAAGACAGCCTGAGGCTCTTTCCCTTCTCTCCTTCTTTCTCTCCTGGTAAATGCAAGAACAGCAGCAGTTGCTGTCCCTGCACTCTCCATGGGACTCCGTCCCCACATAAATGTAATTCTTCCTATGTTCTCTGAATCACTGCTAATTAATCAGCACTTCACTTTCTGCTCTGGACTCAATGGATTAAATCTGAACAGCCAGAAAACTTTTGTCTTCATTATTTTAAAGTAATACCTGAAGGGGCCTACAAGAAAGATGGAGGGGGACTTTTTAAAAGGGCCTGTAGTGACAGGACAAGGGTTAACAGGTTTAAATGGAAAGCAGGGAGATTTAGATACCAGGAAAAAATTCTTTACAGAGAGGGTGCTGAAGCACTGGAGCAGGTTGTCCAGAGAAGCTGTGGATGTCCCATCCCTGGCTATCTTCAAGGCCAGGCTGGATGAGGCTTTGAGCCACCTGGTCTAGTGGAAGGTGTCCCTGCCCATGGCAGGAGGCTTGGAACTCTATGACCTTTAAGGTCCCTTCTAACCTAAACTGTTCTATGATTCTATGATTATGATATTAGGCCCCAGTTCATCTGGTGAACATTTCAACTTAGGGCTGACCACCCATGGACTGCTAAAGAGATACCTTCACCTCTTAACTCTGCATGATCTACATTATCTTAGAAATTCTCTCTAGATATCTTAAGAAATAATCAAATAATAGGAAAACATTACTGTATGAGAAGATTGCAGACTATTAAAAATTAAAATTGTTGAAGGCAATAAAAGAAAATTTGAAATATTATGATGAAAAGTGTGCATACATGGCTATCAAATATTACTGGAAATTAATACTTTCACAACCATAAGCAGATTGCCCTTAGTTAACATAAAATAATTCATTTTAAAAAACACACAGAAAAAAAAAACGGGAAAAAATAAGAATATTGAATATGCTTTTTTGTTCTGCTCCAACCGAAATAATTCAATAAACATGACAAAAATAAACTGAATCAGTAACATGAGATATGAACTATGAAGGTACAATATTGGTTTTCAGTCTGTATACCACTGTAAAATCACCCTCCAATTTTTTTCAAGATATATTTTGACTAAAGTTTCCCAGCTGCTTGACAGAATACTTTACCCTGAGAATTATTTACTCACCTAAAAACTCCCATAACTACAAGTTATTTTTAATTTTTTCTGGAGAAGCTCTGCAGCGAATTATTATAAAGGATAAAAAGAAAACCCAGAATAAATCTTTTTCTAATGTATCTAGAAGTTTCATCTGGAAAATAAATCATAGAGTGTATCTATACATATATATACACATAAGTATAGTTTGAGAAATGTATATGTATTTACAAAACTCAAACATGTACCTAGTTTTTCTTTTTTTAACACCAGAGGTCATTATTTATTTACATATGTAATAGCAGATTACTGTCCTAATGTAATTAGAGGTCAACTACAAACCAGGTTTATATTTCTGCAAAACAATTCACCGAGAGTATTCCGACTAATACCATAGAAGACAAGAACATTAATGTGAAGATGAGTAATTTGTAAAAGAAAAATTATAGACCACTTGCTACAGCTAAAATCCAATACCTTTAAGAAAGACTGACTACATAGATGTTAATATACATATTTATTCATTAAAAGTCAAAGGCAGTATCCTGATACAATCTCCTTAGAAAAATCTTGTGCCAGATCAGGTCTTTACTGCTTATAGTTACCATCATGAGTAGAGCCACTAAAAAATCGGTTACAGAGTCACAGCTCTGTAACAGTCACAGTTCACTTGGAGAACTGAAATTCAGATGTACAAAGGGAGAGAGAGGCAGGGCTCTCTGGGAGGTGTGTTGCTGGGAGAAGGCTACTCATACCCTCCTGAACCCTCTCGCCATGAGAAGGTCAGAGCAAGGCAGGGGTTGCCATGTCAGAGCTTGACATGGCATAAACCAATGGAGGAAGGAAAGAGGACTCTGATATAAAACGGTTTCTAATTCAGACCCTGCTCTGCCTGTTATCTTTAGGTTCCAGCACCTTCCATCTGTGACCATTATGACTACCTAGAACTTGTAGAGAATATTTTTCCCCTCTCACTGATGTCAAATAGAAGTCTGAGAAGTAAGCACAAGTTTGATCAGATACCTTTCTGAGTGTGTCCTCAAATGCTAACAATCCAATAACCTGATGGCTCATGCATAGTTTTTCTTGACTTAACATTATCTAGTGAAGTCTCTGGGCAAAGAAAAAGCTAGCTTTAGAGTGCTGGAATTCATTATAGCTTTTTTTTTTTTTTTTTTTTTTTTTCAGTTTTAGACCTTTTTTTTTATTATTTGGCAGTCTTAGGTTTACAGTTGGACTCGACGATCTTAAGAGTTTTCCAGCCTAAATCATTCTGTGATTTATTATATGATTCTATGAATTTACATTGCAATCAACATAGATTATAAATATACTAAGAACCAGCAAGCAATACAAGCCAGCTACCTTTCTAGGTCCATTTATTAATAACTAGGCTTTTTAAACAATGGCTGCATATTAAAGGATTATTTGAAAGCATGTCCATGACCTCAGTTATTGGAAATGAGGCAAGTGTAGTGCCTTGCTACATACATGCTTCATAATTTAGGCTACCCAGATGAGCAATTGCATTACTGCAATTAATGTATAACTGCTTTATGTACTTAATTTGATCTTTGGTACTGCTAAAGATAACACTGCAATGTCTGATTTTTCCAGTATGGAAAATGTTATCATTACAAATGCAGAAAAAAAATAAAGTCCATAAAACATGGAAATATGTGCTTCATTTATTTTTTGATGCTGAAAAAATAGCTAAGCAATACAGATCAGTGTATGATCTATTCTATTAAAATAGAAGGTAAAATAGTTATATTAGTATTAAAAATGTTTTCTTAGAGTTAAATAAATGATGACAATAAAAGCAGTGAGTGAAGTGAAAGGAAAGGAGAAATGACTGCATGGTTGTTTAAAACCCTTTCAACAAATGTTTTCCATAATTACCTCTTTTCCCACTTACAGCAAACAGTACAGCATAAAGCCAGATGAAATATACAGAATATCTAAGTAAGTTTCCAAATAAGCATAGGGGGATTTAGAAAAATAAATTAGTCTGAATATTATGAAACTAACAAGAAGGCAGAATTTTGTTACTCTTATTAGACATTAGAAATGCCAAACTGTTAATAAAATGTTATGAATTGATACTAAATTTAAGATTAAGGAGGGGAAAAAATCAAAACCAACCAATCCACCAAAAAGAAAAACAAAAACCAAACCCCAAGCAAAACCAACCCAACCGACTGAAAAAAAAAAAAAACCCCAAACCAAAACCAAAAACCCAGGAAAAGTCCTCTTTACATTTTTCATACATTTGAATAAGCCTTGGGTAGCACAAATACCCCTGTTTCAGGGGTGTTATACAGACTTGTATAGACAATTCTTCTGCCTAAACTTCTACAAGACAGATTACTAAGAAGAGAACACTCCTTTTGGGAAAAGTAAACATCACTTATTCAGAGGTTTTCTTGGGTGGCAACATGGTGAGGATTGGCTTACATTACACATTTCAGATATGCAATCTTTAGCTGCATCATTCTTTATTTGTATTTTATCTGTTTCTAGGAATTCTGCAGGATTCCTGTTCATGTTCTTGTTTATTATTTTGGTTTCAGTTGTATGGGATTAAAAGCTGTGTGGTCACAAACCTCCTGAAAACTCAACACAATTAAAGTGAACCAGCTAGCTCTGATTTTGAAATTGCTTAATACATTTGGGAAAGCATCTTCATAAATATTGTGTCAAAGCTGTTTGCCCAGTTTGAGATGTCGCCAGTTTCCACATGTCTATGCCACACCACCTGCAACCTGGAACATCCTCCTAAACCGAAATTCATGCATGTAAAGCTCAAGTTGTAGTCACGGAAATTATGGCTTGCCCTGATTTTCCAAACCTAATGTTGTTCAGTGAAAACTGGAAAACATTAATGAAAGCGGCACGGCTTGCTGTTACAACCGTCAGTAAAACAGGATATACTTCAAATTATTCATCTCCAATATACAGCTTTAAAAATATCTAGAAAGGATTAGCTCTGAGTTTGCTTCTGAACAAGCAGAGTTAAGTGATTGGTGAACAAGGCTTATTATTTTTTCATGGGAGGGCACTGTAATCCAGGGGAAAATAAAGAAGGATAAAAACATTATTTATGTCATGTTTTCTCTCATTTAAGTTTGATATCATTAATATTTTTCTTTTTTTTTTTAATTGATTTTGACAAAGTGTTTACTTTTTGCCAGGCAAATGTGTCTGTGATTAAAACCTTAAATAGTTAACAAATCCTAAGGATCCAGCTATGACACAAGAACTACAGTGCACACGCACACACATACACAAAAACAGGTGCTCACAAACACTGATCCTACAGAGCTCAGCATTCCTCACCACAGCTGTCCATTCATACCTTTAAAAACTGAAACATGAGTAAATAGGGACTGAATAACGCTCAGACTTAAAAAAAAAAAAAAAAAAAGATTGCTCTGAAGTAAAGCTTCTGATGTTACAGAAACAACTGGTTACATTGTTGCATGCAATCACACACTATTTTGGAAGGGCTCTACCAGCAGTATTAACTATTATATGGCATTTTTAGAGGCTACCAAAAATATTTTTGTTTTTTTTTTTTCAATTTTTGTTGTATTAAAAAAGGATTTCTTTAGCTATGAATAAATGAATATATAAAGATGCTTAAGAGAAAGACAAAGGGAGACTTTCTACCATGGCCCGTACTGACAGAACAAGGGGCATTGGTTTTGTACTGAATGAGGGTAGCTTTAGACTGGACATAAAGAAAAAATTCTTTATAATGAGGCTGGTGAGACACTGGAACAGATTGCCCAGAGAAGTGGTGGATGCCCCATCACTGGAAGTGTTCCTGGTCAAAGTTGGACTGGGCTTTGAGCAACGTGATCTGTTGAAAGATGTCTCTGCCCATGGCAGAGAGGATGGACTAGATGATCTTTAGAAGTCCCTTCCAAATCAAGCCACCATATGATAATAAATACATATGCATCTACAGGGTATTTAGAAACACACAAAACCATTTTGAAATTGTGTAAGTATTGTAATCAATTGTGACTGACTACTTAAGAACTCACGAATGTTCCATTCAATAAATGTACATAATTTGTTTTTCTCACATAATGGCCTAAGTACATGACATTCCAAATTGATTCCAAACAGAGCTACCTTATATATGGAGAAAAAGAAAATACGCATGAAATGTACCTTCTGAGAGCAGTACTTAATAGTGTTCATATAGAGTGGCTTGCAATTGTGTTTTCAACTACTGTAGACTTTACTACTTAGGCAATCACCAAAGATAAAGATATGTTACCCTGTAAAACTAAACGTCAACAGAGAACAAAAATTTCTTAGGGAACAATGTGGAAACCAGGAAGATGAAAATTAGCTCAGCCAGCACAGTGTTATTCAGACATTCTGTCAATTGACATACATCCTGTATCCGATCAGTTCCTACAGTGATGTAAATATTTCAACTGCTAAAACAGAGTAAGAGATAACTAAAAAGTGTATCTTACGAAGAGTTGTGATCACATCTGTGAGTGTTTGGCAGGGAATGAAACGAGTGAAATATAGAAGTGCTTATAGCTGAAACAACTATTTGCAAGAGGGAAGAAATGAATCACTTGTAAAAATCTATTTTTGCTTTCAAGTTCTCTGGAAAAGTAGGTCAATAGCCTAGTGACCATGTGTCACATGGTGAAATTGACTTAAATGACCACTTCCCTGCATGCTCCTCTGGTTTGTGGACTGACAACAAATCAAGGTATGATTATGAAACCAGGCCTGTCCCTCTGTTAATTGATTGTGAGTAGACACACATTTTATTAAACTACCACAGGAATAGCACAGATTTTTCTTAGTACTCTGGAGATAAAGCAGAACATTTATCCTGTAATTAAGTAAGTGATTTTCCTAGAAGTTTGTAGAACAACTGTAGTCAACTAATACATTCTTATACAAATGCCTGACAAGCATTGAGAAGTCACATTTTCCAGATGCAGGACCTATTCATTCTTAAAATTACCCTTTAACACTAGGACATACTTTTCTGGTGTATGCACAAATAGTTTATGCTAAAAATGCAGTATTTTAATTAAATAGTTAGATACAAAACTCACAAGGGAAAAAAAATCTGTATGAACCTGCTCAGAATTTTTGATCTTTATCAAATAAATTTGGAATTCTGTTGCTACTTAGATTCCAATACCCTGCCTGGCTCTTTATTCCTTGTTTTGTATTTCTGTACTAGGCCTCACACATCTTGTATAGAGAAAACAATACCTGCATTCATGTGATGCTTCTTGAACTAGTTCTGTTAAAACAAAAAATAAACCTATAGCAGATTATTCTAGACTACACACCAGTAGGAGTTTTGTTTGTTTCCTCTGAGGGAGAGAAGAAACAGTAACTGTGAAACACTGCCCCTTTGGACACCTCATACAAACATGTGAAACACTGTCCTTTTGGAGACCCGATACAATCATGATACTCCACATTGTGCTTTAAAGTGGAACATAGGTCCCGCCCTTCTGTTAGCAATGTGCAAGTAATTGATATGAAATTCCAAAGTGTATCTTAGTTGCTAAACCTTCTGAATGATCTGCACTGGTTTTGTTTCTTTTACCTCTGAAGCTGAAGTTGGTTGAATTTGAAGTCAGTGTTTCTTGTACATTTAAATATATTTTCCCTCTTTAGTAGCTCAAACATTCATTCATTGACAAATCTTATTGATAATAAGCACAAAACTGGATGGTGTTCTCTTCCACACAAGTGCAACATGTAAGTACCAAAATGAATTAAAAATTCTAACTTCCTTCCACTCCAACTGAAAGGTGAAGTTTTTGTTTGAGGGTCCAAAATGCAAAGGGGAGTCCCAAGCAACAATGCAGTCTGGAAACCAACTGGTTAGTACCAGCTTTGCAGACATTAGGGGACACCAGGTTGGCCATGAGGCAGCAGTGTCCTGTGGGCAGCACTAAAGCCTTCCACATCCAAGACTACATGAGCAGGGTGCATCCAGAAGATCCAGAGAGGGATCCTGCTCCAGTGTCTGGTACCCATGGGATACACTCGACTTCTGTGCCCAAACTAGGGCTCTCATGTGTGGGACAGACATGATGTACTGGTGTGAGTCTCATGGAGATCATCAAGGTAGGTGATTGGGAGCTACAGCATTGGTTGTCCAAGGGGAGGCTGTTGGAGCTGGCTCTGTCCAGCCTGGGAAGGGATGTCTTTGGGGGACCTTATTATTATCTACAGATGCCCAATAGAAAAGAAAATATGGAGGCAGACTCGTCTCAGAAGTCCACAGTTACAGGATGACAGGCAACAATTACAAGTTGAAATTAAACAATTCTGATTAAAGTTATATATTTTCTTCATTGTGAGGGTGGTGAAGCACTGGGACAGGTTCCCCAAAGGGCTTGTGAGAACTCCAGACTTTGAGATAATCAAAGCTTTATTGGACAAAGTCATGAGCCAGTATGACTTGCTTGCTGAGCTACTTCAGCCTAGATGACTTACAGAGGTTGCTGCCAAGCTGAACTGTTCTATGATTCCATTGTATGTATTTTCTACTTACATATTTTTCAGCGTTAAGTGCATAGTTCTTACACCCCTTATTGTACACAGTATTATAAGAAAATATGTTGACAACTGCCAAATGGAAAAAACAGGAGAAGTCTGGTCCCAGACAGGTCATCTTATGGACCTCAGTAAGCAGTGAAACATCCTGTGGATAACTTTCCACCTTACTAAAGAAAAAAGAGTTAGCTGTGGCATGTACATGAACAAACACATGATGGAAGAGTGTTTTTATGTTTCATATTGTGAAACGGTTAAGTTTTCAAAGAATGCACGTTATTATTATTGTTACAATATTCAGCAATATAACAGATCAACAGATCTTGACTCAAAAAGATCAGTGTAACTAGAAACACTGGTTTACTGTTCAAACAGTTTAAAAATAGGTGCTGTGATAGAGATGTTAACCATCTAAACCATGCTATGAAGAGTATAGTTACTTGAAAATTGCAGAATAAAATATTATATATTAAATTTCCAACCTTATACTGCAGGTCGCAATAAAGTACATCTGTTGATCCTCTGTATACATAATTCTATTTATTATTTGCACTGTATTTTAAAGAAACACAAATTTACCCATAAATAGAAAATGACTTATATACAGATATAATGCAGAGGTTTTGCTACACTGAAGAAAATTAAATATTTCAGTGACAATCCTGATTATGCATGAATGAATAAAGTAATCCAATTAAATTATTTGTTATCAAGTATTTGCAAAGTGGATGATTTGACTATGGAGCCTTCATTTTTCCATTTTTACCCAGAGTAATGAAAACATACAAAACTTTATTTAGTATTGATAAAGGAATAGTCTACATTTTATGTTAGTATTAATGAACTCCGTGGCTCTGACAGAGTTTGCTAGCTACAGAAAAGCAACTAGGAATTCTGTCAGTATTCAGAAAAAACATCCAGCAATGTCAATTGAGTTCAAGATAGAGGACCACAGGTGACATCATAATCTAATTTTCCATTGTACTGAGCACATTTACACCTGCTGAACAGACTAGGAATGATTCTCTGCCAAATCAAAATGGTAATGTTTTACATCTGCTTTGCATAAGGATGAAAAAAATGCACAGAACAGAAGAGGCTTTTGGGACAATTTAAGAGCTGTACCATGTAGGCCAAGATAGCCCAGTTACATAAAATGGAAGTTAATGGTTGTAAAGAAAAAACATAATAAAAAAGCAACTTACTGAAATGCCATACCTCCATAGCATAGTAGTTTATGCAGACTGAAATTGAATCTATACTTTGAAAATATTTGTGATGTTTTAAGTTGTGTCCATAAATTACATCACAGCATGAACAACAGGTCTAGGATCTTCTTTTAGTTTTAGTAAATATCCTTTCCTAATGAGAAACACATGCTCTGTGGATCATGAACAATTAATGTAGTTTATCAAAATCTCCCTGCAAGGTAAAGACAGGAAAGAAAAATTTTTTGCTACTTAATTTAACATAGATAGAATTAGTATTGTTATTGTTATATGCAATGTGGAAACTTGTATCCCTCACTGAATGAGGCATTACAACCAAACAACTGTATCACCTCTCATGGATCATGCTGTAATTGCTAGTTTACCACTGCACATTAACAACTAGGTTTACTTCATTAACACCTGCTTTTTCTGTCAGAGTTTTCCAGGAAACACGCATGTTCCCTGCAAGCTAAGATACATTAGGTATCAATGACAAATCAGCTGTCCCAAGCAGCATTTAGCCTCTTAGCTCAGCAACTCTGTGACTGCTCCTACTCCAACCCTTCTTTCTCACAGTCATGCACTGCAGTCATAATGAAGTCATCCATCCTCCTGACAACAAAGAAGACCTTAACTCTTTGATACAAGTGTCAACTAGATAATCTTTAAATGCAGGAAAGGTAGAATTACTAAGAAAAACATTTAATGCTACAAAACGCATATTTTTGTCAGACAGACAGATTTGCATGCATGCACAAGCAACCCCCATCTATATGAACACTTGTAAATATCTACTACAATTGGTTTGTAGATAGCATCTTATAACAAAACATAATAAAGTTTTTGTTGTTTTTTTGGGGGGGGGTGTGTTTATTTTAAAAGTATAAGTCAGGGACAGCTGCACTGTTGAAAACAGATAAAACTTTGACTTCAGAAGGTCATCACAGAAGTGTTTCAGAAAGACCTTTCAGTCATGCTTCTAAATACACACTATGTACTTCCAAAAGACAGGGATGGTAAGATGTTAGCTTTTAAGATGGAGAAAAACTCTCCATTTTTCCAACCAGGACAACAGGTGCTTTAGTTACTCCAAGTACAATAATTCAGGGCTCAGGTGATTTTTTTCTTTTTCCCCTCTTATTGCACCCATTCACTGGGAAGACAGCAAGATGACCAAACTCAAGATCTGTTTTCCCTCTCAGATATTATTATAACAATCTTTCTTTGGGGTAAGTATGTATACAAGACTATAGTGGAAATATCTTTCATAATTTTTATCATTAAACAGAACATAGATGAAAAAGCAGTTGTAAAATGCCAAGAGATAATAACTTAAGGAAGTTACTTATACAGCTGGGCAACAGAAACCAATCCTGTATTTTTTTTTTTTTTTTAATTTTTTTTGTCTGAAGCTCAAACAAGATTTTAATGTGTATGTGTATTACACAAGCAATAAGAATGAGATCTCATTTTACTGGATACTATACATGTATGTAGTGAGATTTAATCTTTCCCCACCATTGCCACAATGTGACAATGCAAACAGACATTCTAACACCACAGATTCAAGGAGTGTTTGATTTCAGTGCGAGACAGAGTGTTTGGATATCTGAGTTTAAGTACCTTACATCATATTACACAGAAATTTTTGTGAAATCTGCAGCTGAAGCAAGGTTTCGTGATTTCCCATTCAGTGTCTCAGCTACATGACCATCATTTTCCTTGTCTACCTAACTGTCATCTTCCTAATCATGCTGCAAAACAAACTGCTTATGCCATCTTAATCTAATCTAAATAATCAGCACACACTCAGAGTATCATGACCTCTCCTTTCTTTATGTACTAGTGTGCTCTGGGAGGATTATTTCATTCCATTGTATGCCAGTCTCCCTAGGGAGAAAGAAATAGTGCTATTCATGTCATTTCTTGAAACCAGCAATTCCCTCATTCCTGCATTCCTTATACCTGGGAAGAGACAAATCCTGTATTCACAATTTATATAACAGCGAAAATATTTAAGTATAATTTCTTTGTAGTAGATGATAGTAAATATTATTTATTTATAACAAACGTGCATTACCTTTCTAGGCATCTTTTCCAATTTAATTAAACCAAAAAAGATAGTCTGCTTTATAGTAACCAATGCAAAGTGTATTCATTACTTTTATCTACACTTAAAAAAAAAGCCAAAATTCTGTGCTCGGAAAAGAAGAACATGCGGAAGTCTATTATGTTTTCATGGCAGATTAAAATTTTGGGGTATGCTTCCTAAAGATTTTTATTAAGTAAGACCTTTAATGTGCTCAACAAAAGTTCAGGTTTTGCAACAGCTCTTCATTAAGGTTGAGTTCAAAGTAGCCAGTCTTTTGCCTTATTACCAGAAAATGTTGGTCAGGGAGCTTTGAGTTTAACACCATGTTATCAAAAACAGTCAGGATTAAGCCATGGGATATCCCCATAATGACTTTGCCTACAATAAACCTAGTCTTAACTGGGGACATAATCTCTCATGGTTTCAAATTTAAAATGTCCAAATAACAGGAAAAGATTATCCCATTCTGCATTTTCTCCCAATTTCCCTTTAACAGTGACACAAGTTTGTAGCTAAAGATTTCCTACTGAAGCTAGATTCTGAACTGATCAATTAAAAATGTGTATTTCCAGGTGTCCATTACATTCCTATATGATTTGCTGCCTCCTCGGTGGTGTGAGAACCTGCTATTATTTTAAACAAACTAAGCATACATTTTTTAATGTGAAAGTCCTGAATGACTTGAAACGAGATCAGCAAATTAAGGAATAATCATTTGGGAAAACTCCTTCAAGATTCTGATATAATACTGCAGGAATGTAAGGCATATTGAGCTGATTAAAAAAATAAGAGCTTATGCATAGAAATTGCAACAGATTGTTTCGATTTGGCATTCACCTATATCACTTTTGTTGGTTTTAAACCTCAGATGTCATGCCTCACTTAATGACTTTCCACTTATTAACATTATGATTTTTCAAAAGAAAGGTCAACTTCAAGAAAAAGAAAAAAAAGTGTGTATTTCCTTAATAATCAAAGGCATTTCTGAGACTTTTGAAAAGAGGAGAAAACACTGTGACTGCAACTGAATTTTGTGGGAATGAATGGTACACATTCTTCAAAATGTTATAATTCTGTCTTAAACTGTTCTTCTATCCCTCTTAAGCAGCAAACCTTTATTTTCTCCATGTAATAAAATAACATGAATTATAACAATTGTGCAGATTAAAGAAATGAAGAAGCGTTAATATAATCAAAACCTCTCTAGGGGCTACTGTCATTACCCATTAAAAGGTAACTGACAAGTTCTTCTTAATTTGCTATTAATCTTTCACATTTCCCTCACAATTTAATACGGCAACATTTTATTTAATTAGTATGCTCATTATAATTGTTTGTCACAGTGGTTTGTTTAGTTGACACAAGTTGTCTAACACCAACTGTACAGATGGCAGAGTACCAGTGTCTAGTCTCAGAGGAACTATTTGACCACTGCAGTAAAAGAGCAATAAACAAAATAACAACATTACAGCCCACTCCAGTTTATGTAGGCAGTCAGCCTTTTATCGCTGTAAAACCTTGAAATGGATGTATGAGCGCTACTGCTATAAACAAAGAGTTGTTTACAGCTTTGGGATGGCAGATACCGGTACTGGCCTAGAAGCTTCAGCAGCCTGAATGTCAGAAACTGACTAATGTGGAGAAACATACTGTGGCTGGTTTTATAGAGAATATGTTTTATAAACCTCAAGGGACAATTTATCACAAATTCATCCACTGCTGCAGATTGCTGCTTTAATGGTGAATACTGGATTTTTCAGTCCACACATCAGCACAAGCAAAGAAGGGAGGGGAATCAAAGGGTATACTAGTTTCTCTTCACTTCATCATGATAATTCTTGAATTTCTTCATGGAAAATCTATTTTAAATGCCTATTTTCCAATTTGTAAATGAAAATGTCCTGTGATTTATGGGTAGTTTATCAGAAAAAGTCAAACCTAGCTGCTGCTATATCCTATTTCAATCCTTCCTGTTTATTTGCATACTGTTGTTCAAACTGCATGTATGCCATTTAATAATAATAAAAAACATATTTTATGCTAGCAGGCAAAAATGCATCTGTGCTCCCATATTGAAAAAAAGTATTTCAAGAGCAGAGAAAGAAAAGGGATTCTGCACACACAGATTTTTTTAGACCTGTTAAATACCAATGTCAGTGGCCAGTAAGTAGCCACTATTTTCCTCCATCCCTTGATAATAATAAGATGGGTGGCAATTATTACATTTATCATTATATTTTCTTTACTTTTCTCTTTGCACACTATGTAACACATAATACAAATTGGCAATATGAAGTCAAATGCTAAGCATTGCATGGAAACTTTACCTTTACATTTGGGCATAAAACCTAGTTTCTTTCCACTATTACCAACTTCATACTAACGTAACCCTAAAGAATTACACAAAATTTGTACTGACAGAAAATGTGAGGTAAGCACAGAGATCTAACACTAATGTCACTTAAGTCTTCCTTCCAAAGTAAAATTTTCAAAAGCACTTGAGGCAAGATTCAAAATCTGCAAAACATTTCTTTCATGATTCTATTGACACTCTAAACGTTGACTCATAAGTGGAAAGTCAGTCCAGCTTTTTTTTTTTTTTCCCCTGAGAAGGCTTCTGTTAAAACATTACAAAAAATACCTCACAAGTTGCATAATACCATAGCTTCCTTCACATAACTCTGCTGGAAAAGTTACATAGCTGTTTGCACTCCTACAAATTTGTAGCTGAGGCATTATTTGAGCATTGCTTCCAAGGGAATTTGAATTTCTATTGAGTGTTTACGCTGACAAATCATGTGTAGGCTCACTGTATCCAGATGCTCACCCAGCACTTCTCAAGCCTTTGCCTATATCTGAATCTTTGCCTCTCTGAATCTGAAACTCTAGCTTTCCCAAATAGGGTAAAATTATGTTCTCACAATCAGTAAGATTTTTGAAAGAGTTCTAAACAAAATTGGATTGACCAAACTATACGTTTTTCACAACAGAATATAAGAATAACTTACAAAGTGACCACATGGTCTTTGTTGATCCTATTAGGCATAAAAAGACACCTGTGAAGGGATACGCTTGCAGGTAGCTTGTGTACCAGTTTGATATATCTCTATTGCAAAGAAAGTTAAAATCTCACTGAAGCTTAACAGGAGCTTTTGAGAATGAGTAATTCTGGAACAAAAACTTTAGTAAATTATTGAATTATTTTGCTCTGGATGACCAGGAAGAATAGAAAAAAGAGACCTAAATTTAATGTTAACAATATAGATTGAGATTAAATATAGTATAAAATGCATCACAGCACATGATCACTTAAAAGCTAGGCAGAAAAAACCCCACCACTTTCACGTGATTTTTGCCCACACCAAAATTATCAGGTGCATGAGCTAGTCATAAAAATATTTTGACACATGTTCTATTCTCTATTTAGTTTATTTCATGGTCAAAAAGAAAAGCTACAAAATGTGAAAAGTAAGAAACATAAAATGAGCTTCCAAATAAAGCAAATTTTCCTTCAAAAAACTGTCCATGGGTAAAGCTGAAATGCAATTTTTAATGAAAGAGATTTTGAGAAAAAATAGAGGTTTTGGAGACAGCGAAATCTACTCAAGGCCAATGTTAATTTGATACTTAAATTATGACTGAGCCTATATCCAACTTACTAGATATATACATACTTCCTAACAATAACCCTGAGAAATACACTGTGTGCCAAATTCCACTTTTCATTATCTCTAGAGAACCACACCATAAATCAATTTAGGGCTCTTCTGCATTTAAGAACAAGGAATACATTCCCTTGATCATATTATATTCCCTATACTATATTTTGAATTAACAATCACTTTATGAGTTAGCCACATTTTTGAGGTCTTTCATTTGTTCTGTCATTCTAAGTAAACCCAACACTAATGGGAAAATTTGAATGATAGCCTAGAAAAGGTAACAGGACATTCAACTACAATACAAGCTCTCTCATCTACTGCTTGGGCAGTGTTGCCCCCAACATCAGTACACACTCTTCAAAGTCAACACACCAGCAATGCTCAAGAGCTGGTTTGAACTTTTCAGCTGAAGGCCAAAATACAAGTAAGAATCAGGCTCACTGGAAAATGAATGCAGATGGACTGGTAAAAATTACTGCTAACAAGACTTTGATTTAATGACAACTAATGCATACATATGAGACAACACCTGCAGGAACACACACCCGACCTGAGGTACTGCATGGGAATAAGGGCATTTTTGCATTCCCTGAAGCCACCTTACCTTTTTTTTGGAAAGCTACTACTGTGCTCTGTGCCATCTCAAGAAGGAAGCCTAGAACTCATCTGCTCCTGCTTCCAATGGTCAACCACATAAAATATCTAGAATTGTTGGAAGCTGGTAATGATTGTCTGACTTCAAGGACAAAGGCACAGATACCACCTGGAAAGTGTTCTTCAGTTTGAGACATGCACAGAAGTGCTAGGATCTTTCAGTCACTTTCTTACAGTATTCAGCATCTTATTGTTAAAGAAAAAAATCTTCATAAAAATGAGAAATTATGACTAGTGAAGCATCCTGACCAGATGTACTTTTGCTGACCAGCCACCTCACAAAATGTGTAATGACTCACAAAGCAGATTTTTGCTCACTGTTTGTGGTTCAATGGAAGGAGAGGATGTCCTGTCTATGACTGAGGACAGGCTGGCCTAGCACCAGCTGCATATCTCTGCACATATGAGCGGTGGAAGGATAAAACAAAAGAACAAAAAAAAAAACAACCAACAACACACACCCACACCCCCCTCCAAAAAAAAAAAACAAACCAACAAAAAAAACCAAAACCCAACCGAAAAAAAAAAACCACCAAGGAATAATTTGCAAGAAGGCTTTCTTGGAAGCATGTGATTACTCAGCAGTAGCATAAGACTGCAGGGTAGGGAAACAACTTGCCTTGAAAACAGTAGGAGTCTAGTTCTGTGCTGCAGAAGTAATCATGCATCTCTGTGCCAAAAAAATGCAGCAAGAAAAAGAAACTGACAACCCTCTGCTATTCAAATACCCCAGAGCACTACCCTGACAGAGATACAAATATTGTCCTGACTTCCATAAGTGATGTGTATGTAAACATAAAGCACATATGGTGCACACATCTTCTGTCCCTCAAAATATGTTCATGAATCCAGGACGTCAACAGATAAATACTGCATATTTATCCCAATTACTTTCTCCTTCATTCCACCAAGTGTCATGTCAACTTAATACTGGAGTTCACTGAAAGATGGTCTGTGAAGCAGTACCACACAAGGATTGTATTCACGTCATGTTTTGTTTCCCAAAAAAGGAATACTGGGACCAATAACACCAGAGTCTTAACATCAATACTAAGGGCTTGTGAAGACTCACTATCCACTTTCCCACTCTCCGCTGCCATTACCTTGAACAGGAGAAGGAGGTAGTTTTTCCATCACCTTGAACAGGGGAAGGAGCTAGTTTTTATTAGCTGAGCAACTGAAGAGTCATGACCAAACACTCTGATGGAAAAATGAAAGCCAAGTGAAAAAAAAAAAAAAGTAGGTTTTGGAGAAATTACAGTTTGGATGTCCCCTGCAGCACATTACTCAATTTAAGAGGGAACAATAAAATCTCTTCCTAGCTAGATTTTGAAGATAGAGGTCAGAAAACTACCTCAGCATATTTAGCAAGTGGAGTTCTGATACCTTCACCTACTCTTTTCCCTGACCCCTGTGCTCATCACCAATACATCCATTACAGCTGGGAGAACAACATCTTTTATTTGGAGCTGAATACAAGCATGAAACACAAATTCCAGAATTTTCAAAGGGGACACAATTTTAAGCAAGTCTTTTCAAGACGATTCATAGACATTTTTCATAGGAAGAATTCATGCTCTTTAACACACTTTGAAGCATGCCTATATATTGTTGGCTATTATCCCTTTAGCCAGCCTCCACTGAAATAACAACATTAGAACATATTTTCCATGCCTCCTTTTTTCTGGACTTCTGTTCTAATGGCCATGACACACAGATTCAATCCTGATTTACTGGAAGTTTTCCATCTTTAATTTGCTATTTCTTCTCCTCTAAGGAAATCAGCTTGTATTCTTTTAACACAGCTCACCGTTTCCTTTTCATCCACAAACCAGACTAAGAAATTTGCCAATATCATGCTCCACCTCAAGTCTCTCATTTTATTTCCATTTCTTTCAATTTCCCAGGAAGACCCCATCACATTTTTTTCAGAGTCTACCTGTCAAGACTTGGCCATTCATTCTCTTTTGTCTTTCTTGGCAAACGCCAGGATCTCTCACTCTTTTCCTTGCTCCTTTAGTTTCTGTTAAGCATAATACAGGGAAAAAAAAACCTACATCCATTTATATTTGTATCAAACCCATTAAAAAGAACAGTTAATTCATGCTGCAAGCAAAATATGACTGGATTAGCTTTCTGTTGTTAAAAAAATCTAGATTTATGCCTAGTGATTTCATTTACTTTGCAACTGAAATGTAATAAATCAACCAAGTAGTCTCCCACCACCATTTAGTAGATCCTGTCTCACATCACAAAAGTACTACACAATTTGGCACTGTTCTGAATGACTGGCAGCTTCTGCTCAGGAGAGGCCAAAGAATGAAATCCCAAGTGAAGAAATGCCAAGGGTTTTGCAGGTCAGTGCTTTGTCAGAACTATATGGGAAAGCTTATTTCACTCTTTAAAATATTTATTATATTAATGAAAAAAAATATAATTTATTACTTATTAAATTAATGGAAAATCAAGTGCAACCAAATAAAAAAAAAAAAGCTAACAAAAAAAAGGTAACAAGATAATCATTGACTAAAGAAGATGATGGGAGGAGGAAAGACAAGTATTCTGACTCTTCTGACTCTATTCCCCCTACTTCTTCCAGAAATATAACCAAGTTTGAAAGCTTCGTAATGGGAAAACATTCCCATTGCTGAAATGCTAATGCATTGGCTGCATAATTTCCTAATCTGTTTATCATGAAATAATGTTACAGAGTAATGAATCAGCAGATGTGTAACTAGAGTCTCAGAAAATGGTAGTATTACATTGTTAACTTTAGCAGCGAGTGTGGAAATGCTCTAATCATAAAAAGTGAAATATTCCTAAATTCCACTTAGTGTTATTAGGTAGGAAAAAAGGACAGGGATAAGGGCAATTAATATTTTATATACTTGAAATGTATTTTGAAATTGGGAGATACCATGGCTATCTTGAGTTTCTGCTTCTGACACTGACCTGTTATTTGCATGACACGAAAGCAATTTATATCTGTTTTTACTATCTGTATAGCTAGCACAGTAATACTTCCCTCTCTGAAGCATGTCCATGGACAGAAAGCAAGACTAACTACATGAAAGATGGGTAAGTATAGCCAGCTGTTTTAAAGGGCTTATGCTCAGCTTGAGTACCCAGTATCATAGACCTGAGGATGTGTTCATTTTCGGTTCATGTGTTCATCAGATCTGTGTAGTCATACAGCCCAATAAACACGTTGTTGCCATTGTTGCTGTAAAAAGTCCACTTGCTTTCTGTTAAACAGAAAACACTAGCCTCAGGATTTGTAAGGTTTCATCTAAACTTGTTTTGGACTGCCTTGACCTCTGTTACAGCTTGTTTAGCAGTAACAGCAATAGTCTAACCACCACATGACTATTAAACACTTGTTCTGGATGTTGTTGAGCTTTGTACAGCTATATTACGCAACTCTAATTATTGTTTACATATTTTTAACAGCAGAATTCTGTGTTGGACAATCTATCTATCACCTTAAAATAAAAAATGCAGTGTAGAAGAGTACAATCACAGACAGACAGAACAGACTTTGAAAATACAGGTACATGGTCATACGGGAGGAGGCAAGCTATAAGCAAATGGTCAATTAGCAGGCAATAAACAAATGCAACCTTGGGAGTTGGATTAAAAAAAAAAAGAGAGAGAGAGAAAAAAAGGTGCATGAAAGCAAGTATCCATCTTAAGAAAAACATATCATATATAAATAGTCAATCATTTGCATATCACAAATGCAAGTTATAATAGAGAATTGCAAACCAATAAAGAAAGATCAAGTTAGTGGATTGTAAGATCAAACGTGTAAAAGTTACCCCAAGTGGATTCACGAGTAAGAAGAAGAAAAACTCAAGTAAGTATCACACTTCTTCCAGTCAAGAACCTATCATGTTGAAAGTTTACTGTACCCCGTGAACCGTACTACAAAGTTTATATTATTTGTGCTTGCACAATTAATGCAAATGAGTTATAATAATTAGATAATCTGAACAATATCTGTTACTATGACTAGAGTAACGACTGTTCTTTCAATAGACAGTTAAGACTAACTAGGTCAGTAATAAATTCATGGCTTTCCTTGGCCTACATATATTCCACAAATAGTAAACTACTAGTTGGTGAAGAATGCAGACAACCTACTAAATTATTTGGATAGAATAATTAGGTAACAATTGGTGTAGTTGTAGGTAATGGCCTGCACCACCACAATTTGCAGCACCATAGTGAAAACTGGGGTAAGAAAATTTTGAACACCTAGAATATTCTTTCTAATTAATTCAGCTAACATTATACTGAAAACTCTATTATTTTGAGTAGATGTATTTGATCTCTCTCACTAGATCTATTTGAAATATCAGCTAAAAAAATAGTATATATAGAAAGGCCATAGTGGAATATTTTAAGAGAATGATGATTTGATGTGTCACCATCTTGGAACATCATACAGATCATGCTACACATACTCTTTTTTTAGGCAAAATTAAGACCTCATAGGAATCCAAATAAAAATAATAAAGAAAATAAACCAAAACATCACCATCATCCAAAAATTTACTATCAGATTCATTCCACGAACAACAAATGGCAGCATTCATAGGGGGTTCAGGAGGTGGAAGAACGGGTGGCTAGTCCCAGGAAAAAAAAAAATAGTTTATAGGAACAGTATCTTGGTAATAGGAAATAGTAGAGGAACATATATCAAAGAAAAAAAAATTGCTACCATGATGAATTAATTAAGTTTTAAAAATATTTTAAAGGCATTTGCAGTTGCCTGGGCTAAAGAGATTTAAAATCCTATTAACTTTCATAAAGTGGAAATATCTTTCTTTCTTTCTTATCTATCATATATATACAAAAATATGTATCTTTCTAGAAGATTCTAGTTTTATTTCAAAAGCGGTTATTAATTTGTAAATTATCACATCCTAACATCACCTTAAAATTCAGCAGTCTGCTGTGATGCTTTTTTAATACTGAAAGACTAGCACATAATAATTCTGATCTGCATAAACCAGTGTAAACTATACTTGCTGATATAATGACAAAATTTGCTTTATAAACACAGATGCTTTGTACTAAGAATAACATCCTACTTCCAATCCCTTGTAACCCTGCATCAGCTTATACAGTATTATAAAATGGCATAAATTTTTTATTAGTTCACTGAAAGGATATGAAATACACTTTTCTACTTACTCCCCAGTCATTGCTTTGCTTTAATTGCTATGTAACGATTTAAAGAAAAGCGAACCATATAAATCTAGTGGTTTGGGGTTTTTTTAGTTGAAGGAAGTATAGGGTATATTAAAAGGCTGTTGCTAGACAGTGACCCTCAGTAGAATAGATAGGAGTACAATATAAAAGCATTGACTTTCTGAAGGGTAAAATCTCTGCTCATGAACTCACTGAAGCCAAAGCAAGCTGTCCCAGTAACTGCAGCCACAGCAGTTCTGCACCCTCTAACTCCCTGCAGTGGAACCAGATTAAATAATATATGGCGACATTTGGATGAGCATCCCTTTTGATTTTATGTAAGGCTATAATAAACAAAATCCAATCAATGACAGATACCTGTCTGCAGAAAGAATTTTAAAAAAATCGAACAGGGACATGAGCTTCTACAGATTTACAATAGTATAATTGGTGGAAGAAATTATTCCATATTGTCCATACTGTATATCTGCCTGCCATATGTTTTTTGTGCTATTTAGCAATCACAAACAGACTCTGTAAATGTCTCTCTCTAGGGTCTGGAAAAGAAAGTGTATTGTTTATTTTTACCATGCATTTCTAACAGTCTAAGAATAAAAACAAAGCAAAAAAATACCAGGCAAGTTGCTGTATTATTTCTGATACTGATATGGATGAAAAAAAAAAAAAAAAAGATAAATAAAAGTCCTTCCAAAACTAAAGTAGAAAAATGCACAGCTGCAGAAATGTACTGTTAACTAGTTTATAAATTTACTACTTGTAATGTAAAGTCCTTCAAGTTTTCCTGGAGTACCCTACTTAAAAAACCATTTTGGCTGATGATGACTTAAATCTCTTCCAATCAAAGGGTAGAGCATTCCACTTCTTTGAATTGTACTGCAACTGAAGGAAAAAAAAAATAAAAATCACTCATCATTCTGCCAGGAGAATCTGATGCTAAAAAGCAGAGTATGACCTCTTCCCACTCCCAGAAACTCATCATACAAGACCACGAGGCTAAATTTCCCCATTTGGGATAGATCTGATATTATACTGTTATGTAAGGCATTTTGTAATAATGTGATATTGAAAGACTAAAAAGCTCACTCACTGATGCCATATACAAAAAATAGAGCAGAATAACAACAACAAACATTCAGAAAATAATTACAATCACTCTCTACTCATGCATTTCAATGAGTGTTAATGATGGGTTAGGAGAATCCTATTAGATTCTACTAGATTAAAACAAACAAATAAAGAGATCATTATAGCCCACTATCCACTAAATTCACTACAGGTGTCAGAATTACTGAAAGGAGGTCTTCCAAAGGCTTGTAGAAGATTTTTTGACAAATTATAGAATTAAAAGAAAATAAATAAATCATTAGGTTAGGAAGTAAATAAACAGATAAGTACTCAATTATTGAGTGTGTTGTACATACTGGGTAAACAAATATTTTGGTTCTTCTTTCAAGCCAGTTCTGTCCCCACCTATATGTCTCAGTCACAAGTGGCCTCTACTGGTGTCCTGCCATTCCTTTATTTCTGAGAGTATAACTAAAAATGTCACCATTGTAATTGCCATATTTATTTTGGAGCATTTGCAGAAAAAAAAGGCTATGATTTTTATGCTCTGAAGGGCATCTGCCAATGTTTGAAACAACACATTTCAACATGATTACAGAATCTCTGCAGGGGGTAAGAAGGTATAACAGCACTCTAGAATAATTCAAATGATCTTTAGGACACTGCCAACGTACATCAAAATGTTAGATGGCCACCAACCGTGAATTCATAACTTTCACATCACTTTATATCACAGGAGAGAAACAAAAGTTGTGCCTTACTGGATATTTTAAGAAACTGGCTTTTAGCTACTGAGTATTATGAATTCACCACAAAAGAAGACAGAATGCAATAAATTCCCTCATTCCCTCCAGTCATCTGGACTGATTTTTATATAGTAAGGTCTCTCTTTTTCCTATAACCTGGACTGAGAGATTTTTGTTGTCTTGAACTAGTTAGCAGACACTTCAACATATAGGTGAAAACATATTTTCAAACTTACCATGAGCTTGTGATATTTTCCCTCGGTAACAGTCACAAAGATCACTCAGATTTTGAATCAAATCTTGTGCTGTAATGGAAGAAAAAATGTACAAAAGCTCTTTTGTTGGTTTTTCTTTTTTTTCCTGCCAGCTTTTGAGGAGACAGGAGCTGGCAGCCACAAGTCAGTTGCAGAAAAAAAACAGGAATTTGCAAAAATGGCATTGTTTTGGGCTAAGAAATTTAAAAACAAAAAGAAAAAAGAAAAAAGGAAGAAAAAAAAAAGGAAGAGGAAGAGGGAGAGGGAGAGGGAGAAAGGATTACTATCTAAACTTTGATTCAGTGATGCAACACGGCTTGATGAAAAAGGATAGGTATTATCATTTCTGTTTCACAGGCATTGAATTGTCCAGAAACAGTGAATGCAGATAATCTCAAAGGTACAGAGTTGGTACCCAGTGTTCACTGTTGAAGTCTCTGTAATGGGTTTTTATGGCAGTGTAAGTGATATAAATACACTTATGTGGATATTAACACCTTTCCTTGAACCCCTACACTACACCAGAATGAAAATTATTTCCTAAGGTGTTACAGGCACTGTACTTTGTGTAGCCTACTTATTTTGTCTTAGCCCGTTTGCAAAATGCTTGACTACATAGAGATGTAGTTATACTGTGAGAAGTCTGATCAGTCTATTAGTCTATCTGATTCTATTTCTAAACAAGTAGAGCCAAAAGATAGTGCTGGTATCCTTTACATTTTTTTAAAATCAACATTATCATCTATTTATCTATCATGTAACCATCTATTTTCATAGCAGTTTTCTCAGAGTATAATAAGCCTTTCTTTTTGGCCCAAAAGAATACAAGTCTTCCAGACTTTTAGACTGCAACAAAAATACATATTAATAGTTCTCTGCATACCTTTACTAAAAATTAAGATACAGTTTTAATTCTTTGGCAACAGGTGCAATGAAAATAAAGCAATATTTCTGTTGACAAGTAAGATCAAGAACAGCATTTTGTTTTGTTTAATTCTAAGCAAACTAAGACCAAGCAGAAGATTTCCACTTTGCCCTCACTGAGTATGAACACATCAAGAAAGAAAATTGTCCAGGTAAAATGCTGTTATCAAGGCCATATTTAAAGACAAGTTGTACACAGAAGGCAATTAAAGAAATTGATTAGAAATCTGTTAGATGTTTCAGCTGAAAATTCAAAAGTAAGATTTGCTCAAGAATAACTTAGTTTCCCACATGTTGGCAGGTTCATACTAATCTGCATCCAAATGAGACATATATTATAAACATACCCAAACTCCAACAGTAAAGTATGATGACTCAGACTTCCAAACTGAGTGGCCATCTTTTTCCAGTCTTTCTCTCTTACAAAACTGTAATAATACACCAAATCAGGCTATACAAAGGACAGCTCTTGTCCTGTACCTTAGCTGTAACCACACATTTTGCTGTAGGAGTTATGATAAACACAAACTAAATATCTTCCATTAGTTGTACCAACATCTCATTTTTATTTACTAGAGATTCACATCCTACCAAATGCATTTTTCTTTCTCCTTCAGGGGAAAAAAAAAAAAAACAAAAACAAAAAAAAAAAACCAACCCTGTCATGTTTTTCATTACTCGTAATGTCAAGTCTTCCTCATGGACACTTGTTCTTTCTTTACGTTTTTTGTCCTACTGAAACTTTTTGAGGTAGACAGTCTATCATCTGATCAGTATTCTACTCTTCACAGAATTATATAAACACTTCATAACAATATGACAGTACTGAACCACAAAATCTGCTCATTTTTTTAAACTAAAAAAAATCACCTAGAATTCAGGATTACAAATTCTCTAATGATGACAAAATGTCTCCTATGGACAATGATTCTGAAAAATCTCATGAACCCAAACAAACTTTTGTAATATAAATAAAGAATCTAGAATTGTGTTGCAATTGTGGTAAACATATTCTTAAAATCTGTATCTTGTCTTGAAATTTATGTTTTATATTCAGGCAGAAGGTTTTGCATTACCAAAAGCAGAGGCTGTTTGATTTTTCTAAGATTTTAGTCTTACTGTGCACTGCAATTCAAATGATGTAACCAAACAAGTAACTGGAAATGCTAGAAGTCTGCTTTACCGTTCATAGAAGAAATACTTTTCCTTCATCACCACGTGTCAAATTATCACAACCCTTCAGAATCTCTAACTAAAAATTAAGGAGCATATATAACATGGTCTGGGTGTGATCCCTATTACTTCATAAGAGATGTGTCCTTGTTTAACCCTGGCCAGCAACTAAACACCACACAGCTGCTTGCTCACTCTCCTGTTGTTGGAGATCAGAAGAGTAAAAGTAAGAAAACTTGTGAGTTGAGTCACAGACAGTTTAATGATTAAAAAAAACCCAACACACAACAAAAAGAGAAGAAAATAAAACCCAGGAAAAACAAGTGATGCAAAAGAAAACAATTGCTCATTACCACCATTCCAACGACCAGTCAGTCCCCAAGTATCGGCAACACCCACCAACCTCTACCCCACAGTTTTATTGCTGAGCACAATGTCATATGGTATGTGGTATACCTTTGGTCAGTAGGGGTCAGCTGTCCCCCTTGTGTCTCCGCCCAGCTTCTTCTGCACCTCCAATCTACTTGCTGGCAGGGCAGTCTGAGGAGCAGAAAGGGCCTTGACACTACATAAGCACTGCTCAGCAGTAACCAAAACATCTCCATGTTATTTATTAACAGTTTTCATCACAAATTCAAAACGTAGTCCCATATGAGCTACAATGAAGGAATTTAACTCTATCCCAGCGAAAACTAGTACAAGAATCCAGAAAACTACCGTCATCTGTACCTAACTGTTTTATTATAAGAACGTGGGATTTTTTTACAAATAGCACTGCTAGTTTGCAGTGTTGAAATGTGCCAGCATAAGACAATCCCTTTGGACTTGATTTTAATGGGACAATCATATTACTTTTGTCTACAGTACTAAGTGTCACAAATTAGTGTGCAAATTAACTGTAATTTGAAAGAAAAATACTGAGTCTAAATTCTTGGTGAAAACTGGCAGATAGTATAAAGGGAAATAGAGATTCAAGAAAACATTGCCCTCCAGCTTGAAATAGCAATACTGAATGAAGTTGAAACAACAACTGCAATTCAGACTCACAAGAACACTATTATAGAACAGTCACCCCTTATTTCCATGGGAGATAAATGCAATCAGCTGGGTGTTATAGATGGAGACATCCATCAGCCCAGCCTACACCTAGAATCAAAAATGTGTTTAATTTTTTCAGCACAGATACTTCTAGAATGTAGTATCATTGAAAGAAATTGTCAACATTTTTCAAGACTGACAAAAAAAGCAGAAATTTTTCATTAATTTCTGCATGCTTTGGAGAATTTTTCAATGGAGCACATACAGCATCTTAAAATATTACTCTAATGCCAAAACAGAAAAATTTTCATAATAGTTTTTTTCAGTCACAATGCCTGGAAATTTATTGAACAACTAGAGCACACTGAGGCACTCAAGAGTAAACGATAACTGAGTTTGGTGAAGTCGAATGTCCCTGTGAGGGATGAGTGTGCAGTTAGGAAGAGGACACATTTATAGGCATGTCCTATAAAATATATTTTTGGCAAAAGCAGGCTTCCATGATACATGTTCTTTCTCAAATTCCATAATTGCCTTTGGTTCTTGTTTACATTTAAACTTTTCTGTTTGTGTTGGGGTTTTTTTTGGTTTTTTTGTTTTTTTTTAATTTAGGCTGCACACAAAGTAAATAAAGATCAATATAAAAATACACAGTGAACTATATAGTGACAGTCAATACCATTTCAATCTTGACATTGAAACAATGATTATATCATTAAGCATATGAATTTTATTAAATCATTTGAAAGGGTTCAGTGGAACTTGGGGATACAGGAAACCACTTTCTCCCTTCAGAGTCATCCTGTTGCTCAGACCCCACAGCTGAAAGGTGTTGTATGGAGGTGCACTCCTATAAAGCTAGTACAGTGCCCTGCACAGCCAGTCCTGTCCCCGCAGACTCTCACTATCTCTAGCTGGGTGTCCATCCTGATCTATACCTACTCTTTCAAGGGAAACAAGAAGGGAAGGGCAAGAGAAGGAGAAGGAGAGCAGAGGAGAAGGGAAAGTGGGAGTAAAAGGGGAACAGAAGAGAAGTGGGAAGGAAGGGCAGGAGTGCCAGAGCCCAGCATGCATCCTAGTCCTTCTAGGACTTGGCTCCTGTGCTCAGGGCCAGCTGTAACACAGGTATCCAGCTCTGTGTCAGAAAGCCTCAGTGGGGGCAGCTCCCTCATTCCATTTTAGCCCCTTCCCAATGCAGGCATAACTGATCAGCTTAAAGAGCATGGAAAGGGATACAAGCCTGGTCAGCATACAGTATGATACAAGATTGTTATAGTAAATAGAGCAATAACATGGATACCACTTGCAACACTTGCTTTCAGAATTACAGTTTTATCATAGTATCCTAGTTATGCCTGTCACTGGGCTACAATTTAAAAAAAAAAAAAAAAAAAAAAAAAAAGAGAAATAATAACTGCATCATGTTTTATTTATCTTAATCTTTCCCCTTCTAGTTCAGAATAGTATACTGAGTAAGGAGAAAAGTGATTCAGAAATGAACATGCGGTTGATTTAAAATGCCAAGCACCATATGTATTAATAATATATATAGCTGTAGATAAGACAACCTGTTACAACATAATAAGCACATAAAAATGAATTGTTGAGCAGGTGCAGTGAAAGGAAACATCAATTAGAAAGTCAATTGGAAGGTCAAGATATCAATTAAATGGTTAATGAGGTATTTCTGGAAAAATCAGACAAGTGCATTACACAAAATCTCTTCAGAATATGAGCTAGAAAACAGTTCACATAGTTGAAGAAGAAAAAGCATGAACGTGATGTATGAATTCTAAAAATCACAGTCAATCATAGTATTATTTGTTTGCTTTTTATGTAAGCTTCAGCTTAACTGGTAACTATAACATATCATAAATGTCAGCAATTAAAGATAGCTAGCCATTTCTGGCATGTAACATCCTGAAAGTTGCAAAAGTAACCCCAAGTTAATTAGTACTAAAGTGGGGATAATCCTAATATGGCATTAATCCACATCACCTCCTATGCCTTATCTCTTAACAGTCTCCAGAATAGCAGATGTAACCATGCGGAAAAGTAAAGCCAAATTTTCTACTACAGTGCCAGGTAAAGATGGTACCTCAGAACAGTTTTTGCTTTTTTTCTGTAAAACATTCAGGTAATTGATCAGAATTTTTTGCATAAAAACTGGAAAGACTTTTCGTACCCATTCACTTTGATGG
The DNA here is from genome assembly GCA_027574665.1 of Rhynochetos jubatus. Classification (NCBI taxonomy): domain Eukaryota; kingdom Metazoa; phylum Chordata; class Aves; order Eurypygiformes; family Rhynochetidae; genus Rhynochetos; species Rhynochetos jubatus. The sequence continues at coordinate 42,976,992 of CM050690.1, read as the reverse complement.
GATCTTCAGGCTGCAGCCTACAATTTCCCAGCTGTGTTTAGTTAGCACTCCAAACACTTGTAACATGTACTTGTTGCTTCTTGAAAACTATGATGGGATGATTAGTGACTCAAGAGAAACTTCTTCAGAATACAGTATGATTTGTTCTATGAATTTTCAAGAACAAAAATGTTTCAATAGTAAGATTCAATCAGATCAAGGTGGATGAAGAGTGCAGCTACCACAGCATCCACACTCTTGAAAGAGCCATAAAAGTATGCCTATGAAAGTGTAAGATTAACACATTTCTCATGCTATCCTGTAATGTTTTTCAGTCCACAAATACTTTCCATTTGTGGGATTTCCTGAGTCTGATGTGAATTATGCACTAAATTCAAGCTAATTTCTCCTTCAGGTTCTTGTACCAGCTCTACTCAAATGTAAGTAAACATGTTGTATTCGCAGCTTCAGTGTGCACATCCGATTTGCACAATGTACACACAAAGACTTCCAGAAGACTATCACCTTTTGCATGAGGAACTACATCCTTTTGATTTATAGCAGTTTCCATACACTTTGCATTTAAAATACTCTGCTTGTTGCAATGGAAGAGGTAGTAAGCAGCCTACTCTCCTTTGTACATAATTCTGCACACTTTTTCTATCCTTTTTAGTTATCTGTCTTCTAAGCTTATGAGCTCTCGTAACTGTAGCTGTACCTAAAATATTAGGTACAGTCCATACTTTTGATTATACATGTTGCTTTTTCTCTGAATCTTTTTTCCCCCAATCTTTACACATTCTTTCTTGAAACAAGCAACCACAACTCCTCACATAGTCTTCAAGCTGTGGAAAACCCCGGATTTATGCAGTGGCATAAATATATTCACTGTTGTGTTCTTTGTTCCTTTTCTAATCCTTTCTAATATGTCACTTGTTTGTTTGGCCACTGTCAAGCACTGATCTGTTGTTTTCATGAAGCACCCGTCTCAACTTCAATGTCTTTTTCCTGAGTAGTAATGATACACTGAACTCATAATTTACTATGTGAAACTACTATCATTATGTCTCAGTTCATACTAATGACACTGAATTTCACCTGCTGTATTATTGCCTAGTCACTCAATTTTGTAACATTCTTCTGTTAATCTTTTCAGTGACCCCTCACCCTTATTACATTCAGTAGCTTTGTACTATCAGCAAACTTTCTCACCTTATTGGGTCAATCTTCTTTCCCAGCAGTTTTATGAATGAATATGTTAAAAGATAACAGAACCTACAGATAGCACCTGAAGAACTATGGTGGTAGCTTCTCACACCACAAGAACTTATCCTATGTGCCATGAATTATGTATCTATACCAGACCTTCGCTTTTACTTCATGAACATTTAAATTCTTTCGAAAGTCCCTTTGGGATTCCAAGTAGTCTACAGCCATTTATTTATGTATTCCCTGACTCCTTCAAAACACTCAAAAGGAATTTAGAGTGATAATTCTGTTAAAAGAAAACTTACTCCTTTTCAGGTAGATTATATTTGTCCCATATTCATTAACTGGATCCTTCACAATAATATTCAGTCCTTTGCCCAGTAGAGATGTCAGGCTTACAGATCCATAGGTCTTTCCCAGGAATACCTTTCTGAAGATTGGCAACACACTTCCTGTCTCACAAATCTCAAATACCAAAGAAGTTTTACCTGCCCTTGTTAGCAATTATATTGTTTCAACCCTGTGCTAGAATTCTTAGGCACTTATCCTCTTTTCCCAGTGATTTACTGGTGTTTAAACTACTTCTTCAATAGCATCAGCATTGTTATGACAACACAACATGTGTGTTATGTCTATTTGTACCATTACATGTTCATTGTTCCAGTGAAAATTGTATTGGTCTTCAGTTGGTCTTTAGAGGTGTTTATCCAAGTCCATATGTTCTTGTCTATGAGCCAACAGAACAGCCTCTCCTACTCTTCTGAATGACCTTTATAAATTTTACAACCTTTGATTGCAAGGCTCTGATTTTGGAAAGGGCAAGCCTGTAGATAGTTTCTTGCCATTACTATATTAAGTCTCTTGAAATTTATCATACCAGATGTCTTATCTTTCCACAGATTCACTTTTCTTTGATCTCTTATAGCATCTTCTTCAGTTAATCCCTTCATGTTAAAAATGGCACAATAATTACTTATTAGAGAAATTCAACTTGGCAAGAGTTTAAGATCAAAATGTACACTAAAGAATAGGATTCGTGTTGTCTAACTATAGATATCTATAGGATCCACATCGTTAGTCTCTGCAGGCTCCCATTTGTTGGAAACAAATACATACTTCAAAAGTGCAAATTATCTTACCAGTGTCAGCCATGTTCTCATATGAATCAAATACAAATCATGATATAGAAGACGATAGTATTTCTCTCCACTGTAAAGGAACTGCTATAGACTAAGGGTACCTGTGCAAAAACATGTCATCCAATGGAGGTTATTGCACTATTTGTTACTTCATTAGCTAGGTTATTCACTATATGTTACAGCACAAGCTACAGATTTGGTTCAAAAGGGAGTTGGCTCTTTAATTTTACTGAAGACCAAACTAATAAGAAATGTTGTATTTTAGTGTTGACATCAGAGTTTCATCAGATAACTTGTTCTATCAATTTTTTATGTTTATATTTTTAGGATATTGATTTATTTATTGAATCCTAATTCTGACTCCAATTTGATCTCTGTAAAGTTCTGACTAACCAGTTCAGTAAGTTTGTATAAACTAGGTCACACATACACTTGCTCCTTTTAAAAAAAATCCAAAGAAGATATACACAGCTAATTTTTATTGCATCTAATTGTACAGTGGTTCAGAAAATCAAGGCACAGAAATCTCCAGTAATAAACTTGCAAGCCTTTTGACTCTGCTTTCCAACTAATACTCAAATACAAGATCTTGGCAGACGTTCTAGCCCACTTGACAGTAGCAAATACAAAAGCCATCAAGAACCAACTTCATGCACCGATGTGCAAATAGTACAGTTGCTTTCTGTTGCTAGGCAAAAAAGATTAACTCTTAAAATAATTCATTTAAAAAAATAATCAAAGTTTGTGATTCAGCTATTGTATCATCCATGATCCAACTATGGATGATTATGCATTTTAATGCTCTTCACACCCATACTTTGGATTTGAGATCTTTGACTTTAACTCTCCTTATCAATGGCATTAATTAAAGCTTGTGCTGATACAGTCTCCTCAGAAACGAATGATCTTGAAGTTTTTTGTAGGAATACAAACATAGTCACTGATAAGTAGAGATGAGTAACATATTAAACACATCTGAAACATTGGCATACTCAAGGGACTTCATTTTACTGAGTCTCTCCATGATTTAAATCCACAAATAGAAGGTTTTCTTAAAATTATTCTTTTTACAATGTCTATGCAGTAGAAGGTTCCTTTATTTGTTGTACAAATAAGAAAAGACTTCAAATCAATTTTCTGTGCCTGAGGTTGCTTTTTGTTTTCTTTTTTGTTCGCACTGTTTATTTTACTTATTATCTTTGCATATGTGTTATTAGGCAGCTTTTTTGAAAAGCAGAGAACAGATGGAAAGATATCTTCAGAAAAGAAATATTTCAACCATATAAAATATTATAACTGTTATAAAAACTGCTTTAATCCCCACTCATTTTAAGGATTGTAATGGTACTGATCTCTTGGAGGCAGAATTTACATGGTGTCATCCTCCTTCAAAGCTAATTAGTTTCAAAAGTAAAAAAATAAATGCTAGTGTCTGCAGAGACCAATATTCTCTGATTGCTCAGCTTAATTTTGGAAATTTTCTGTGTTAATGCTCCTGTTTGCCATGTTCCTACATATTCAGCTCACTTCAGATCTATCTTTCACATGATTTGATATTACTTCACCATTCTAATAGCTATTATTCTCATTGGCAAAACACTTATTTTGTGGGCTGGAGGAAAGAAAAGGAGAAAAAAGCCCAGTTGCTCTATGTGGCTTTTTCACAGGATCACTGATATTCCACACAGATATTTTTAAGTCCTAGGTAAGAGGCGGTTGTATGAGACCGCTGTTGTTCCACATATGTGCCATCTTTCTCATCTGTTTGATGAGGAATCTTTTGTGTTCATCCTTGATAGCTGTTCAAAAAACCCAGAATTTTATGGACTTTGAGAGTTTCTAACAAAAGCCAGTAAACAATAGCAAAGTATAGAACAGCGAAGTACTACGCCTAGTACTAGGAAATGGCTGCTTTTCTGACAGGAGCTGTAGAGAAGATAAATATTCAACAACATCCAGTTTCTGGCTTACTCTGATCTTATTTTGTCCACACCGTTTCTCTGATAAGGGGAGGAAGGAAAAAAAGAAAAAAGAAAAAAAAAAAAGGAACACACACTCCCCCCCCCACACACACATAACCAATCACAAACCTAGAATGACAGGTTTTAGGGTTTTTTACATTAAGAAACAGAAAACCACATTACAAATTTCAAGAAATATTTGAAGCAATATCACTGCAATATCACAGTACTGTTATTTCTAATCCATAAGCTGCCATTTTACTGAAAACATTTGGACATTACCACCAACAGCGATAGTGAAATTGTCTGTTTTCATGACAAGTGAATGAATCTAAATTTTCTAAGCTGCCACTTTCCTCTCAAAATTTAAGCTTGCAGTCATTTGTGTTTCCTAAATCTGAAGACAAGCGGAAACCTCTGAACACGTGCAAATTAAAAAAAAAAAAAAAAAAAGCAGAAAGAGCTGAAAGTTATGTACTGCTACTGGTTAACACTATTTGTACCATTCAAATGTAAAGAACTGCTCAACTTCCTCCTGGTCATAACGTTTTGAGGCTATCATGAGGCACTGGTATATGAGACAGAACATCTGATTTTACCCAACCAGTCCTGTATCTCGGGAGGCATTTAAGCTTAATCTGGACAAGAAAATACTTCAGGACACCAAAAGGCATTCAAAGTCTACATCTCTGTCGTGGTTTAACTCCGGCTAGCCAAATACCACGAAGCCGCTCTCACAAATCCCCCTCCCCTCCTCCTGTGGAAGGGAAGAATAGGAGGAAAAAGAAATAAGGAAGCTTGTAAAATTGAGATAAGAACTATTTACTAATTAAATCTAAATTAATATATACAAATACTACTACTGATAAATAATTAAAATAATAGAAAATAAAACATATTATACACAATGATATAATTATGATAGAGTTGCTCTCCACCCATTGACCAGTGCACAGCCAGTTGCTGAGTAGTGAGCAACTGTAGCTGTAGTAATTATTACCGAGTAGTAATATTTCCTTACTGTAAATGTGGGATCCCCTTAGGACACATCAACCCTGGTGACAGATGGGATAGAAAAATATTACTAGTAATTACACCTAATGCATTGCATACACTGTGTCCTAGGCACTGACTGTACCTTGATCACACTTCTGATTATTTTTTATTTTCCTCTTAAGGTCTGATCACATAACTTTTCAAAAACTAGGTTTAAATTCTGACACCCATCCCTACGTATTTGACTACTGTACCTGGGAAGTGAACAGACCTAGGGAGAGTACTGCCCAAGAAGTCTATCAAAATCCATACAATCACAGTTTGTTTTTACAAAGTTTCTTCTACAGCTTTTCAATATGTAAAGCTTGGGATTCATGAATGCCACATACTTCTTTCTTAAACTCATATACTTTCAAGTACGTATATCAGGAAAAGAAGAAAGAGTACAGGTGACACCTGCTTTACATTTACAGAGCAGCAACATTTTTGTACATTGTTGAAGCACATAAATATATTTTCTTAAATTACTTTTTTAATAAAGTTCTTGTATCTAATAAACTAGTAAAGAATTGACAGAAAAGTGGTATGAATTGTAGTTTCAGGAACAAAGAAAATATCTTCATTGCTCATGTTTATTTTTTTAATTATGACTATGTGAGACAGTTTTTTAGGAGGCATTTTATTAGTAAAAATTACCTGAAATTTGAAAAATAAAAAAATACGCTCAACGTATGTACCCAAGAAAAGATGTTCAGTTAATATTTCATGGACATAAATACTTGCAGGTTTTAATAAATCTGTTGTAACTTCTGTTGTGCACAACCCAGTAAAAACAGTTAGAAATAAAAATTTAAAAAAAAACCAAACAAACCCAGATTGTAATATTACACACACAAAAAATTTGTAGTAGCACACTTTGATTTTTATTAATATTTTTTTCTTATACATAGCTGTTTTCAGTGACACTAGTACAACAAATTATTTAGAACCTAACAGTTTTGCCACTGGAAACAAAATTTATTGATCATTAAAAGTATTCAATCCATAGTGTTTGTTAGGTCAATTGTCATTATATGTCCAAGAGGTTGAAGTATGAGACAAATAAAGACTTGAATTTTGTTTCTTAGCAAGGTAAAAGCTTCAAGTGTGCAATTCTGCCACTATTTTCCAACAGTTTTGCCATGCTCATTGTCAAATACACACTGAAATGTGCCACAGAGGTTGAAAGACTCAATGCATATACCACAAACATGACTGAATTATGCTGAATACTGTCATTCTGAGACATAAAATGCAACTGCTAAAACACACCTTGCGGTGTTTTCCTGCAAATAAATGTAAGCCTCATAAGTACTGGTGATAAAAGTAAGTCCCTTGTACCTATGTACTTTTATAATACCACTGTACAGCATAATACAAATCAGAAGTCCTAGAACAATATATGCTATATATTAACTTGAGACCGTTTACTGGACTGTGCTGATGCTCATGCTCATTTTGGGCCTCTCACTAGGTATTTCAGCTAACATTACATATCAAAGAAACAGCATGAAATCGGTATAAATCTGCTCTTTGGATTCACCAGTGTGGAACCTTCTAAATGAAGTGCTAATCACCTGGGGTTTACTAATCTGTCCCAGCACAGTCGTTACTTCTAACAGTAATTGTCTATTTAGCAGTTATCGGTGACAACTCAACAGATACCTTCGAACACAATGTTCTGTATCAACTGAGTAGATATTGAGCTGCTCTTCTACTCAATCAAAAAGTCAGGCACTATACATGCAGTATCATATTAAACCTTTTCCTGTATTGAAATATTAATTTACATATAGAAAACAGTACGCAAAGCTAACTAGATTTAAAAAGGTCATTACCTAACCTCTGGCTAACCCTGTCGAATTCAGGTGTTGATCACCTCTCAAAATGTGGTCCACAACTGCTGTTTCTTTGACCACTATCTTGAAGGGGCACTTATAGGTCCCTAGTGAAATTAGTATATCCAAATGTTTAATATTGTATCAAAACCTGGGTGCTTGAATTAGTGTCTTTTTTCCATTTTAATTATTGTTTCAACTCCCAAGATTTTACCCTACCTCACCTTTTTTTCTTAAATACCTATGTAACACTACAGAGGAGCAAAACTTTTGTACATTGATATTACACATAATAATTCATAATACCAGGTGAGCAATGTACCAGACATGTTATAGATTAAATAAATTTAAACCACTTAAAAAACACCAAATAAAACTAGACTTATAAATCAATAGTAGAAATTAAGGCAACACAAAGTTTACTTGGAGGAATAATTTCCATATTCTCAGATATTATGAGCCTGGAGATGTGTGTAATTTGGCAGATGCAGAAAGATCAGCCATTTCATTATTGGGGCCTACAGGGAAGCTGGAAAGGTGGGGTTTTACAAGGGCCTGTAGTGACAGGACAATGGGTAATAGGTTTAAACTGAAGGCAGGGAGATTTAGAAAAGATATCAGGAAGAAATTCTTCACGGATATGGTGAAGCACTGGAACAGGTTGCCCCAAAGAAGTTGTGGGTGCCCCACCCCTGGCTGTCTTCAAGGCCAGGCTTGATGAGGCTTTGAGCAACCTGATCTAGTGTAGGTTCCATGGCAGGGGGGTTGGAACTAGATGTTCTTTAAGGTCCCTTCCAACCCTAACCATTCTATGACTCTATGATTATCAGAAATGTTAAAATACTTAAGGTGGGATGATCTTCCATAAGGTCTATATCTTCTGTGGTTCTGCAGAGATATTTATGAAGTCAAGAAACTTCATATTCTCAAGCCAAGAGCTCCGTATTTGTCTGAATAGTACTGTTGTGAAGAATTCAACACAGCAAATGTTATATCAAGCGTCTTAACATTTTAAACTAAGCATATTTCAACAGTAGCAATATGGTGCATATGACACGCCTGAGGAATGGGATGCCATTCAAGGATTACCTTGACAAGCCTGAGAAGTGGGCCCATGTGAACCTCATGAGTTTACACAAGGTCAAGTGCAAGCTCTTTCATCTGGGTTGGAGCAACTACTGGCATCAATACAGGCTAGGGGATGAAGGGATTCAGAGCAGCCTTGCCAAAAAGGACTTGGGGGTAATGGTGGGTGAAAAGCTGGACATTAGCCATGCCCTTGCAGCCCAGAAGGCCAACCATATCCTGGGATGCATCAAGAGAAGAGTGGCCAGCAGGCTGAGGGAGGTGATTCTCCCCCTCTATTCTGCTCTCGTGAGACCCCATCTGGAGTACCGCATCCAGCTGTGGAGCCCTTACCACGGGAAAGACGTGCATCTGTTGGAGTAAGTCCAGAGAAGGGCCACAGAAATGAGCAGAGGGATGGAGCACCTCACCTATGATGAAAGGCTGAAAGAGCTGGGTTGTCCAGCCTTGAGAAGAGAAGGATCCGGGAAGACCTTATTGTGGCCTTTTCATACCTACAGGGTACTTAGAAGAAAGACTTTATAGTAGGGCCTGTAGTGATAGGACAAGGGGTAATGGTTTTAAACTAAAAGAGAGCAGATTCAGTCTACATATAAGGAAGAAATTTTTTACGATGAGGGTTGTGAAACACTGGAACAGGTTTTCCCAGGGAAGTGGTAAATGTCCCACCCCTGGAAACATCCAAGGTCATTCTATGATGCTGTGATTCTATACCACAACAGTAGTAAATTGTGCAATATATGAATATTCTAACTAATGAATCTACTAACAGTGAAAGGGGACAGAAGAAAAAATAACAGGTGCTTATCATTACGTGATATTGAGCTTTGCCTAACAATACACCTATCATTGCTGTTATTATTATTAGTGATTTTTATTACAATAATGAGTTCGAAGTGGAAGTTATTGCCACATATCAAAAGACGATGCTATTAGCTTAAAGAGCTTTCCTGTTTAATGAATTTAGTCCTGGTTACAAATGCATCTTAACAGACCAGTTTGCCTCTCTCTTGACAAAATCTATTCCACAGAAGATTTTTTTCAGGGAAATTCTGCATGGCTTACTCAGAGAAGACATCAGCTCCTCTGGGAGTGCAGAACCAGCCACATGGAGAAGCTAGACCTTCAGTTGCATATCTTTTTTCACCTTCCCTTAGCAGAGAAACTACAGTAAATTGCAAACATGGAAATAGCCACTTCCACCAGACTGCTTCTGACATCAGACAAACAAGCACCAAGTTTGGTTTTGTTTGTGTTTTTAATAAAACACAGCCATACGTTACTCAGGTAAAAGTCTGTGAAGCAAAGGAAGCATGACATACATTTCTTCCATCTCCTACCTTAACCTATTTGCCTGCTGAAGAAACCAGTAAGTCAGACGATTCACTATGGCAAGATAATTGGGGTGGGACACATAATTAATACTTCAGGGAACCTGATCTACATGTTCAAGCAGAAATACTATAAAGAAAGTTTCTAAAATGTATGTTCCTCCCTCTGAAGGAAGTTGATCTATATGGATTACTTCTGCCCAATAATAAAGATACTGCCTTTGTCCATAAATATAAACAAGAAAAAAAAAAATCTATTCTGGGTGCATTGCTTACAGCACATGTGCATGGCATTCTTTTTTTGTCATAACAAAAGCAAAACTTTCATCACATCTGGCAAAAATCACCATTCAGTACATTTCTCTTATTTCCATTACCCATTTTCCGTTCTCTGGTGAGGTCAGCTGCTCAGTTAGCCTGTGACACCTGGGATTGCACAGAATCTAAACAGTGCCTGTAAAATATCCTGTGTAAATGAGACATTGTTTTCTAAATAGGCCTCTTTCCTAGCCTACTCTAAGTAGATTTGGACTTAAACATGCAGCATAAAAGAATCCTTAGTCTTTCGAAGTTGCTAACTAATGGTTTTCTTCTATTTACATCACAAAAGAGATTTGGGAGACTTCCTTTTGTTACATGTTGTTGGATGACAAAATGTCTGGAAGAAGTTAATTAACACACACACACAGAGAAACGTCACATTTGGGTCCCTACTTGCAGACTGAAATAAATCTGTTCAAAAAAAAATTTAAAAAAGGTCAAAAACTTATTCTGTAGAAGTTAAACATGAGATCCTATCAATTACCAGAATTATAAAGAATATTCATTCTTTTAAATCTTCACAAGCATAGTAATGAGCTCTCTATTATTGGTCCTTTCAAAAAATGCAAAGTTTTAAGCTACCAGTAATAACTTGCTTGGGTTTTTGTTGTTTGTCTTTTGTTGGCTTTTTTATTTGTCATATTTCTGTGAACGCATTTCAGTTTGACCATCATAAATCCAAGTTCCACAAAGAAAAGTGTTTTATTCACAGCTTTTAGAGTCTATGTGTATACGTAAGATATAAATATATATTTTCTAATCATATTATGCACACACACATTATATAAACATATGCACACATTTCTTTCATGTAAACATAATCAGTTTGTAGAGGCATGTGTAAATCTTCTCCTAGACAACATATCTACTACCTATAGTAGGGGAGAGAAGTTGTAAAAATATGAAGAAACTAACTGCTGAATGATGCTTACTCTCAGCTTTCAAGGATCTTCCTAAATCAGATTAATCTTATCCATGTATACAATATAAGAAGGACTCATTCATTTTAGATGTTAAAAACATAATTATGTCTTACTTAGCATTTGAATGGTTTTGTTCTAATTATAAAGACCACCACTGTATTCTAAGCTTGATTCTGATTGCTATAGATTCTTGTACCTAGAAAGTCCGTATAAACAAACTATTACATGAAACAGAAAACAGGTGAGAATATTTCTCCTACATTAAAACTAAGCCAAAAGTGCAGACTTCTGAGATTTTTTTTAAAGAAGCCTTAAATCTGTAATTGCCATGTGTGTCAGTCTGTGTTTGCCATATCTGTCTGCCAGCAAGAGACAGTGACCACTTACAGTGATTACAAAGTACACCAAATGCAGTATATATGTCACTTCTCCACAAGAGCTTGTTGGCAGCTTTGATCGACTTCTTTTTGATTACACCACAATCACCTCATTCCACTTTAGCTACTCTCACTCTCACTCTCTCTCCAGGGGTTCAGATGTCATTGCTGTATACCTTAGCAGATGAATCAGTTTTCCTTCTGTTAAATCCTCTTCCTGGGAAGATGAATCTACTCATTGATTTTGACCAAAGACTGGTTTTTAAAAAGGGTAGAAGAGACTTCTGACCTTTCAAATGATCAGATTAAGGTGGTTATTTTCACATTATTAAGTAATCAGGGAAGAAATACATTAAGCAAAGTTTAGTTCACAGGCTGCTTTGCTGGATTCTAAAAACTGTTGTGCACTGACAGCTAACCTAGATTCCATTTTCCTTTTCCTCTGAACCACAAGGGAAGCTAAAATGCATTTTCACATTGCATTTTGCCTAAAGGCTCTCAGTAAAATTTAATTTTCTTACTGCATTGATTTTTCCATTATAAGTTGTAACAGTCTAATGATATCTCATAAGAATTTTTACTGTCGAGAAAAAGGGATGTGAATGATTTAGCAATAGTAACTGCAAGTACTAGAGGATTTATTCTTATTTTCTTAATAACCTTCCATCTCACTTTTTGATGGGCAGTTGTTGAAAAATTTTATGACATATCACCACCCATTGGATGGCCTGCAGATAGTTCTTTAGCCTGTTTCTTAAGGGCAATATGTGATCCAGTTTCCTCAAAACTGCTTCCTCCACAGCTAAATTCTAAAAAAATCAAAATAAAGCTTTCCAATTTTGGAGCTGAAAATGATGATTAAAAATTAATGGGCCACATGGAAACAATGCAATTGGGAGACTCAAAAAGCACAACCATTTCTGTCTTGCAGGCTATATTACACTCACTGAAGACTGACATCTTAGCCTCATTACCCCAAATACTTCAAGTTTGTCATGTTGTTTCCTTACTCTGGACAAAAAAAAAAAAAAAAAAGCATCAAAGAAATATGACATGTTCCCTGGTAAAAGAAAACTTGCACGCTGACTCCTTCCTTCAAAACAATTGTATCATCACCAAAGCTGTAGAAATCCTGTCTGAAAACAATTGGTGTGATAGACTACGAAAACATAAAGGTAGAACCAGAGCAAGTACAGAAGTTTGTGAGTCCTTGTGTTCCAGCTACATGAGATTTTCTTAGAAGGATTTGATAGACAGAGATGGAAGAAATGTACAAATGTACAACATAGTACTAAGTTAAACAGAGTAAAACCTGGTGTCTGTTTTTCTTGACAAACAGTAGCTTGATTGGTATCTTTCTCTAGCTTTTCTACAGATTTGCATCAAGCTGGAAGAGTGGCCAGTTTCCTGTTTTCTGTATTTTTCTATCACAGTTAGCTTTCATAACAGTAACAATATGGGCCTTATTACACATGCTGGAAGCAAATTAAGGTACATATCAAATTCAGTCAAGTCATCTGGGTTCTTCATTGACACTTTCTCCCTTTCTGAATCTGGAAAATAACATGAGCTGAAGAACACACCATACAGAAAAATAGGTGTGAACTGTCCCTGCTACAACTCCCATGAATCAACTAAGCAGCTTGACAAACTCAGCCAGATGCAGGATTTGTGGGAGGCTTTGTCATCATCATTATTTGCTTAGTTTTTCTGGGGAAAAGTTTTAGGTGCCTTTTTTTTTTTTTTTTCTAATATTTTCATACAGAAAACAGGTTTTTTTCATAACACAATCACAACTTTCTGAGAAACTGCAATTTTCATGGTAAATGTTTGACCATCACTGATTATAATTACATCTGGAATGAAATTTCTGTCAGGTGTACTAAACCACTTATTTAACTGAAGCTTAAATAAACTCCTGTAGTGTTTGGGACTACCCACTCTTACCTGTCATAAGAATAAATGAAAGTAAATACCAAAAAAGGAGTTTCACATAGCATTTTAAAGTTTGTTCCTTGCAACTTTAGAATTTTAAAAAACATTAAGTCATACAGTTAATGTAATATCATAATTAGACGGAATCTGCTCACTGCCCTATGTTAAGAATGGGCCTAATACTTTTTTTTTTTGTACTTCATTGGACTGACAAGTCTTGTTTGGAAAAGAGAGCTAGATATGACCATGACTTTATGATGGAAAAGATGCATCAAGGTTAGGTTTTTTATGGCTCAAATACTATGGAAATATGTCTGATACAATAATTTAGATGATAGATTTTGCATGCTTCTATGATCTGTGGATTTTTTTCTAGTCAGCGCTATCTCTGCTGTGCAGTAAAACCGTACATCAATATACCTACTTCACTGCAGAAGCTGATGCTGACATTCCAGACTCTCTTATTTTTAAAAATGCCAGAGCTTTAGTCTCTCTCTCTAAATAATGGGCATGCCAATATTAAAGGAGGAAAACACTCACCCCTTCTTGGCTGCTACCACTTCAAGTGTACAAATCAACCCTGTATTTTTTAAAATTAAACACAACACTTTAAATTTAGCTCAGATTTAGTAATTTTCTACTTCTGCCTCTGCTGGGGCTTAGAGTCATTCTGTTGTTGATGCAGAACAGACTTTGTGCTAACAATATACATCTTGAGAGAGCGAGGAGAATCTCACTTCTCCCTTCCACTTGAATCTAGCTTCTAGGACAAAACAAATCAGTATGTTAGCTCCTAACACAGGGGAAGAATCCCTGTCAACAGTCTCAGCACAAGCAACAACACTAAAACCCAACAGCTGAGATGCAACACTCCTACCTCCTCAATTCTCTCATCAGTACCCAGAAAATCAGTTCTTCTCAAACGAGAGCTTATCTCCCACAGGTCAGGACATCCATACTGCCTGTAACCAAAGGCCAGACTGGTACAGTCAGAGTCAGACCCTTCAATATGCAATATTTTCCATTCTCTCAAAAACTGTTGATAAAAGTTTAAAAAGTTAGTCTGAGTGTCTCACAGTTTTGCCATAATGCAGGCAATGAGAAACAATTCTGAGATCTGAAGTTGTTCAACCGCAGGCATCTCAGTGGAGTTTATGTGGCAGATTACGATCCTTAAATTTGGGAAGAGATTATCACCTCTTCTTGTCCACACAGCACAGTTAAGGACGAGCACAACATATCTGATGAAGGAAGAAAATTTTGTTAGCAAGTATGTAATGCTTCTAGGGCACACAAGGTGATGACATACTACTCTTCTTTCCAAAACTAGAAGGAGGGGAAAGCAATAAATATTAGCAACTACAGAACTGGATTAAAAGAAAAAAAATTAAAAATTAATTTCCTGAGAGATAATTTTTAAGTAGTCATAAAAACGGACGAACTCTAGGGAGCCGAACACCCAACACAAATCTGCCTTATACAGCAAAACTTTCCAGTAACTACAAACAGAGTTTGGGTTAAGATTATACCATGTATTTGGGTTTTATATAATGATCTGTTGTAGCTGAGGAATCAACAGCTTGAAGAACACCACAGAATTTTTTTCTTAAGACTACCTAATATTATGTTAGAGAATTTCAAACATTATGGCAAGCCCACCTTTAATTTATAGGTCAACACATGGTGGGATATATAACACTTTTACATCATATTAATAGTATACTATTATGTATGCATTTTAAGTAATAATAACATACTAATACTTTATATATTACAGTTTTAGAAGAATTATTTTAAGTATAAAAGTAAAGGTAAAAAATTAAAACTATGTACACTTAAAAGGAAGCCAATCTATCAGATAAAACAACCATCTGAAAGCTACAAATATGAACAGGATTATTCATTTAAAAAGGAAAAAAAAATAGGACTTCAAATTAAAGTCACCAAGCTTTCCTGCATACCATCCCACTCTTGTGGCTTGCTCAAATATCCAGATCTAGTAACTCAGGCTCATAAAGTTTATGAAGGACAGTGATGAACAAACTATGAGCTACAGTGTCGGGAAAAAATACACTGGAAAACTAAAATGTGGTTCTGTGCAAACTGATTGCTTTTCAATGGCAATTAAAAAGAAATTAAATTTCATCTTTGTTACCTCATTTCAGATCTGTCTTAAAAGGAAGAAACTCAAGATTGCTTTTGGTAGGTCATTAAAAAATAAGAATCCTATATTTCTACACAGAAGACGAGTCCAGTTTCTTAAGGTGTTTTGAAATGTGTTTAAGACTTAAAAAAAAAATTGCTGTATTCACACATGGTAGTGCTGAACACAGAAATATCTAGTGGGATTTTACTAGGGTCATCTCTGGTAAGACTTCTTCTGGTTTTTAATATTTACAAATGACCTAAATTGTTAAATTTGCTGATAATATAAAATTCAGAGGAAAACTGCATACTTAGCAAGTAGTAAGTCAAGTTTAAATTAATTCTGATTTTCCCTGTAACTAGGCTGACAAGCAGAAACTGAAATTTAATGTTGACAAATGGAAAGCAATAAAAGCTGAATATAAAAAAAAATAAACATCAACATTTTATGAATAGATTTGCACCAAAACAAGAAAGCATCTCCCCTCAAAAAAAGATACAAAGATGGTGAATATTCCTTTAAACATGTCAAAGCGAGACATAATCTAAAAACCTTTAGAATTGCAGGCTGCAAAGGTGTCATGTTGCAAATTCATCTGGCAAGGACTTATTTGAATGTTTTGTGCACATTTCATCATCGTATTAAAACCAATATATTTTTCACAATGAACCACCATTACGGGAAAAGTAAACCAGTCTAATTTTATAGGTAAGACTGAAATAAATCTGAAAAAAATAAGCAAATGAAAACACCTAAAGTTTTGAGTAAGGATAAGGAAGTCATTTAGCACACATTACTGATTAATCAAACAGCCTAATTTCAGAAAGGTTGTTTGGAGGGAGGGAAAGTACTTTGAATATGATGTCCAATGATGAGCATAGCCTATAAAGGACTGGAAAACAAAAATCACCCTCCTGCATTCTTTCTTCTCATCCTTTTGCCAAGAGAAGAGTAGGGGAAATCTCAAATATAAACTGGCCTCTTGCTTATTACATTTCTTATCAAAGAATATACTTTATATGGTGTTTACAGTATCTCTAGATTCATTTTCAGGATGTTCTTTCTCATTCATGATAGGCAAGAATAGATAAAAACTGGAACAAAAGGTGGTATTAAAAAAAAATAAAATAAAGAAAGATCTTTCTGATGCCTATTAGAAACTTCCAGAATTTCAGGAACTGGGCTGCACCCTCAAGATATAGATCCGTGTTTGCTTATCAAACCACACATACATGGTTTGAACAGTGTGCTTAACCTGTTTACCATTTTGGAAACATCTATTTTGGGATTTAAAGTACTACAATTCCACAAATAGAAGTCACACACAACAAGAGATTTCATATGTACTGGACATAAATGGTCTTAAGTCTTTAATCTTTTGCTCCAGTACTCATAAAGACTTGTAGCAAGCCTGCTGTTATACAGATTGTTGAATTCGCTGACTGTGGCAGGACCCCAGTTCTTCTATATCACGGGAAAAACATGTAACTAACAATACAGCTGCGAAAAACATTTACATAATAACATATCACTCTTTTTCTTCACAGGACAGCAGCAACAAACTGAAATGATTACATACCTGAAAGGATTTGTCAATACATGCAGATGAAGGCAGTGGGAACCCACTTACATGCATGTGCACAACTGTTCTTCCAAGCACATGCACAGACACACACACAATTTCAGGAATGTTCCTGCATTAAATTAACCTATCTTCTTCACATATCTCATTCTTCTGAACCACTCTTCTTCAGAAAAAACTGTCAACAGGGACTTCATTTCAACTTCCTTTTTCCCATTTAATTTGTGGCATTTTAGAATGAAGATAAATGTAAATAATTAATTATTGTGAAGTATGTCTTGTTAATAGAAAGCCACTGTACACTTAAGACCACTGGCTCCACTCCTCATCAGTCTTCCATTCTATTCTGGTTCCACTCACATTTGCATGGTAATAGCTTCATAAGAAATGTTTACCTCCAAAACAAGAAGTTGCTGAAATTCTACAGAGAACATCATTTTGTATTCTACACTACCAAGACAGAAAGAAAGCTGGTCCTTGACAGTGTAAATATGTTTGCTTCCTTTTTTTCTTTTTTAACTTATTTTACCCATTTCCATTCTGCTAGCAAACATATTCCCGATATTTTTCTAAATGCGTACATGAAAACAGGGAAAATCAATTCAGTCACACTCCGAAAAAAAACCATGTCCACCATATGTAACAAGGTTACATTTATTTCTTCATTTCAGAAAAACAACACATTCTAACTGAAGTTAACAAAGCATATAGGTTTTTTTTACATATGACAGAATTCTCTTGGATGAAAGGACTAACATGAATGTATCATCAGGAACTCTGAAATTGCAACCCTTCCATTCTCAGCACTTTGACAAAGAATCAATACTGCAGTTGAGGGTCATTAAGTCAAAAGTGATCTCAGATGTCATTTTCAGCGGAAGATAAGTGCATTAAGATCATTATCTTTTGGCTCCTATTTTAGCAGTTAAACCCCACTCCTCAGTACCAAGCACTCTTAAAAAACCAAAATAAAACAGAAAACAAACACACAGAACCTTTTTCCAGTTGAATTTGTGTTACTTCCTTTCCCCCCAACCCTCAAAAAACCCAAATCCTATCACTTTCTTCTTTTACAAACAGGTGATTTCTATCAGTAATACTGTGCATTGTATTACTTCATCTTTACATTTTCTTTTTGGCTACATAAGCATCTTAAATACAAGCGAGCCATAAAGGAAATTTCCATACAGATATCTGTCACTGTCCCCATTATTTAAGAGATGCTTGCCATTTAAAATTGTTTCTTTTGAGGATGACATAACACACAACTACTTAGCTGAGACTGGAGGATTCTTTCCAATCAGAGTATATTTTTCACTTGACATACATTTATTATAAACTGCTGCTTTTCTCAAGCCATTTGATATCCATTTGAAGTTCACTGACTAAGAGTGTAAGTTGAATAAATGGCTTACAATTTTCTGAGCTTGACCCATTTAACTGATCAAATCACCAAATGGAAAACATCATAGTACTACAAGGTCAAGCCACTGCTACACTTCTTCATCTAATGAGGCATCAGAAACGCTCCACCAACTCAAAAGTCTTGGAAGGTAACAACATGCCTGGGATATGATAGTTTGGTGTTCCCATACTGAAAGTCAAACTTTATTTTGAAGAAATGTTTCAATGTCACCAAATTAAAAGAAATAAGATCCAAATTAAAAGAAATAACATATTCCCTTACTTTACCATTTGCACTTCAAAGAGGTAAATATATAAAGATTTTACTTATGCGTTGTCAGGGAAAAGAAAAAACATTGTGTAGATTTCTCTTTCAATATCTCAGAACAGCTTGGCTAAATTACTTAAATAATACTGGGTTTCATCATTTATAATTCAAACCATATGTCAACCTCAACAGGAAAAATATTACCAATTTAATCACATTTTCAAGTCTTCATCATATAGTTTTCAAAAGTTATATATGAAAACCAGCATAGGAACTTCAACATAAACTAAAATCTTAATTAACACCTTAACTTCTATACAGAAGTCAACTGAATCCATTTTCCTAAACAAAGAACCGATACAACTGCTAGTTATAAATTAATGGGTAAGACTTTAATACTTCTAATAGATGGGTGATCTTTCAAAATTCAGTAACTCTTTTCTATAAACAAGGCATTTTGATCGTAGAAGTTAAAAATAGGTAATACCCATGCAAATAAATACCCTACAAATAAAATAAGATAATGGAGAAAAATAACAACAAATAAAGGTTAACATAACCATATTCGGAACATGTGTGAGTACAGTCTTTGTCTTTTAAGGTGTTGTTCTTAGTTCTGTGCAACTTTCATTGAAGTTAGCAGGAGTTTTTGCTCTAGAATTAAATGTGCTTGGAGCTAGAGCCTCGGTGCTTCATTACAAAGGTGTGTAAAGTAATTTGAACGTTTCATAATTATAACAATCTGAGGCACCGAAGAGCAAAAAGTTATTTTTAGAATATTACTATAAAAGTGACAAGCTTCTTGAAGTCAGCCTCACATCTACATGTCTACAACATACTTTGGTGTCCTACAGGAATGACTAGAAGCCTAAAAATAGAAGCTCTGTCTTAACTGCAAACCAACTGAATCGCTGTTGGTTTGCATGACACTGGCTTATTACCATGTAACAAGAATTCATTCATAAACAAAGAATAGGCATTTCAGCCAAAATAAATGGCATTTAACAACATTTGATCTATTTAAAAAAAAAAAAAAGCAAAAAAAACCCCACAATGTCATTTCTCCATCTCCCTAAATCACCATGCCAGCACATTTCCAAGAATCTAATTATAATGCAGAATCATTGAAGGATTTTTATCAGCAGGACCTGGGACTTGGTTCTCATTTCTGATGAGTACAAACCACAGAAGCTCCTTAGATCATGTTGATTTCACAGTTTCTATATGTGAAGAGCAGATGGAGTGCTTTATGTTGTAGATCCAGGAACTGAAAAAAACCTAACCTATCCCCACCTAGGAGGTTACCTGAAACATCTTTCACTTTTCTTAAGTTGGATTTCTAGGCAAGAAATTGAGACTAGAAGGCCCAGCTAGTTATGACCAAATTTGTTTGTAAGAGGAACTGTTATGCTATTCAAATATTTTAAGAGGTTTCTAGTAGCAATTTCCATAATTAAGGCTATCTTTTTTTTATGGCCACCCTAAAATTGAGCTGATGACACAGTACATACAAGGAAGCTTTATTATCCTTCAGATGTACCCTCCATCATTTTCTGTTAATCCCTGTTGGTGGTTTTGCAAGTTGAAGGGAATGATTTAATATATCGAATAGTATATCTGAAATCTAGCTCCCTTCCCAATAAGCATTTTCTGATGCATATTTCTATTATACATAGTCTGTATGGCTTTACAATGACATTTCTTATTTAAATGGAATAAATTTTCCCTTTTCTCTATTCTCTCCTGCTCCTACATACAAGCAATAAATGGATTGAATAAAGATCCAAACCTAAAAGTATATGTAGGTATTTGTTATTATTCCCTATTATTAATGTTTTAATATTTTGTGGCTTGAAGTACTAGAGAATAGTACTTCGAATACAGATATTCTCATGCAGCAATAAGTACCAAAACAATAATACACTAATGCAGTGAGAACAGAATATGAGGAAGTTTCTTTATTCAGCCTCTTCCTATTCTGATCCAGTTCACAATAACCTTGCTCTGACACTTCTGAGATTTTTTCAAAAAACATGTGTAACTTTAAAAAAACACACATAAATTATATTTCATGGCAGTTTCATAATAATCACAGATTTTCAATTGCATAGATTACATAGTTCCCACAGACAAAATTGAGGTCTCTGATTCACCACCTGTATAATGGTGTATATTGTACTAATTCCTCTGTTGAAAGAAAAAATAAATTCTAAATAAATCTTAGGCTAGTTAAACTTTGTTGCTGAATGTGACATTAGCTTCAGTACACATGCAAACCTCTCAGAACATGTATACATATCTATATTGAATTCCATGGTAGATGAAACATGTATTTGCAGATTAAAATATTTTATATTAAAAGACTACTCCTATTGTTCAAATCACTTTAACTGGATTCATAAGCAATGGCATCTTAATTTTCCACCACAATCCAAAACTATAATAGACCAAAAATAGTGAGGTTACCTTCAAAACATCAAATGAAGATACCACATTATTTTACCCTACTGCACATCTAAGATACTCTCTGTCCAACAGCACTTCAGACCAAACTTCACATCATTTTCTAAGTTTCTGTAAGAGTAGCTATAGTAAACTTTTGCATACTTTTGCTTAAATGACTACGTAACAAGAAAAGTCTTCCTTCTTGAGAAATGTAGTCAAATAACTAAGTCTACAAGGGTTTGGTGTAATCTGAGACCCTGTGAGAAAACAAAACAGTCTGCAATTTACAACATACCTACAACCATACTGTCATCTTCAAGGAGGAAAACGAATGACTGCTTTTATTTTTAAAACATTTTGAATGGCTGTTTCTACACTAGGTAGTAGATTTTTGCTGTTTCTGTTTACAGACTTGACAATACATGCACTATATACTTTTGTGAAGAAGAGGACATCACTTTCTCAAACTGTGTAAACTTTGACTGACTACTTAAGTTTTGTAGCTGGTGACGAGCTTGTACAAAAGAAGCACATGAAAAAGTATTCTTTCTAGTAATGCATTAACAATTCCAGATGGCTCCAAGTGTCCTATGATTAACATGGAGGGTATTATCCTGTAAGAATCTTATTTGCATGTACAATAGTAGCTTGTGACCTGAGTATTGCTGGCTCTTCTTTTATATATTATCTGTGCTTGCCACTGCAACAATTTGATGAATATAACACAATGGAATTAATTAGTTCACAGTGCTATATTTAATAATGATGTGTGTGTTTCTAGTGCACACGTTTTAATTACCACTTTTTGAAATCTTTCCAATGACTACATAGCAGCGGGGGGGAAGTAGAATGTGCTATGCGTCAGTCTTTCCTGGGAATCATATATAAAAATCGTGTTATAGCTTTCTCTGAACAAAAAATAACTACTTATCACCATGAGAATATAAAAATTAAATGAGCAATTAGTACTTCAAATAATAAAAACTTACTGGAAAGAATTTAATAGTTTCAGTTTGGAATATGCATCACTGGAATTATGGCAATTTCTTCTGTATTTTCACTAATTCTAACTAATTATGAGAATGTTGTTTTCAAACACCATCATGGAAGTGTGTAGCAAGGACAATTATATCTCACTTTACAAGAGTTGCTCTGATACATAGTTGAATTAACTCTCCAAATTAATATTTTGGGAGAAAATCTTCTGGTTTTCCATGAATATACTCACGGTGTGTATTACAATAGCTTCATTTTTCAATACAGTTTGGGAGTAAGATTTGCCTGTAGCTACTGGGATCTGCCACTCACATTATATAATATTAGTATCATGTCATGCTATATCATATATTATGTTATGCTGTGTTATATTTATAACCAATCTATAGTTTACAATGTATTGCAAAATTCCTAAGAGTGAAAAAAAGAAAAAAGTCCTGCTGGAACTACCTTGTAAAAAAGATAAGACAAAGACTTGATAACCCCAGCAGGGAGGGAAAAACTTGTACCCTTTCCTTCAGGTTCCTGTCCTCTGCCTTCCTTGTGAAATCTATACTGATGGAAGGCACAAACTGATACTTGTTAGAGGCAGTTTAACAGCCTAGTTGTGCCACTCTCTTCTTGAGTGGGTATCTTTGCTTCATGAAATTGCCCAATCTGATACTCCCTACTGCTTCTTTTTGCTTATTTTCAAGTTAAAATAGACAATAGTTTGTCTGTGGGCAAGTAAAGGCCTATAGGGATTAAAAGAGATGTTCAGGAAACTATAATATAATTAACACTTTGGCTACTAATGTCTCCACTACATTTGTTCCACCAGTGTCTGAACACATCTGTCACACTAGTTTGGGTTTTTTTTCCAAAACAAGGGATAGACATCTGTAACACTCTTAAACACCTTGTTTTCAGGTTTTACCGGTTCTCATTCCTAGAGGGCTTCACTGGACAAAAATCAAATTACACTTATATGTCATCTTTTTCTACTCAGTTATTACAACAGGAACATGTTTTACAAACAGAGAAAAAAAAAAAGTTTCTGCATAAGGATTTTGAGAGAGTTGCACTTATTTTAAATATGGACTATGGAAATTATGATGGGGACACACACTCTTCATTTTTTAACTGGCTTGCTTTACACGAAGTTCAAGAGAAGAAAACTCTGAACTACTTATCACCTCATTACCAACTCTGACTGAAGGCAAGATAAACAAACTAAACAAACCAGCCTTCACAAATTCTCATGAAGGTGTGCTTCCTTTTACACGACTGGTTAAATCCAGCTCTAGTCAAATTACCATATTTTAAAATTTTCACATGGAAGAGGCATTTTTCAACTACATTCTTAGAACAGACTTTTGGGACATTTTAACCCATTGGAGCCATCACCTTGGAACAGGGTCCAGGCTTGCCCCCAACATACAAGCAGCTGCTGAAACCTTTCTGGGAAACCAATGCAGGTTTTTAAATCAGCTCTAGTTGCTCTGACTACTTGTGTCTGACCACTAAAGAAGCTTCTGCAGCTTTCATCTTGTAAAGACAGGCAGCAGAATGGGATGGACCTACAACATCAAACTAAATTTTTCCATAGAAAATTCTTCCTGGGTGCAGAGGGAATGTATGCCTCTGGCCTCATCATAAGCCAAGCACAGGCAATATAATGGTACTTATTTCTCTCCTCAATTCATCCTCTGTTGCCATAAACAAAGGTTAAGAAACTTTCTCTCCAACTGCATGCAGTCTTAACTAACCTGGACATTCAGAGTTTTTTTAATCAGCAGCATAACACCATACTATTAGCATTATTAAGAACCATCTTCCCCTACAACACAACAGGTTTCACAACTATACCACCTTCTGCATTAAGAAAGTGTAAAGATGGTGTTCAAGCCATGTACTACCAAGAATTTTTGCCCGGTATTTCCCTGACAAAAACATTCAAAAGTAGTAACAGAAAGCGTTGGATAAGAGGATAAAGGCGATACTGTACTTCAGCAATTTAAAACTAATACAACAGCCATGATGAGACAGTACAATAACTAGATGTTCCTACATGTGTACCAACACACCCTCTCTCCCTATCCTCCAAAATAAAAATAAAGCAAAAAGATCACATTGCACCAGAAAATAAGAAACAGAACTTGAGCTGCAACTAGTAACACAATACTTGCTCAAAGAAACTTCCGTAAAATAACCTCAAATAATTGTTAACATTATTTCAGCCGTTATCACATAACAAACCTTTCAACATTACATTATCTACTTATCTGAGAACTGATTTTAAAAAATTTATTTTTAGTTAACAATTGTTTAGTTAACAATTTTAGCTGCTACAAATAAGGATGAAAGTTACCATCACAGAAAAGTCACTGTAAATGTTCTCCTGCAAGGTAGCCTTCCCACCTCAGTTCCGTAACTGCTAAAAACACAACTTAATAGCAAAGCAGGCAACAAAGAAGCATTACATTATTCCCTCTGTTCCTATATTTTCTCCTGGAGTATTGAGCAAGAAAAAAAAAAAAAAATCGACATCCTCTGAACTTTACAATATGGTCTTGCTCTCACTCAATCATAAGGCATTACCATAATTATTATTATCACAATCATTACTCATCCTCTTTTTTATCCTCCAAGTCCCATCTGTATCACAACTTTTCTATGATTCAGACATAAATGACAATAAATGATACTCTACTATTTTTAGAGAAATATCGTGAGGTTAAGATGTTAAAATCTCAACATGGCATAATGTATTTTGTTTTTATTTTGTTTCACCAAGTTAGTAAAATGTAAACAGCTAGTGAAACATCATAAACAGATGCTAGACTTTGCATGAGCTAGGATACCATCCTCCTGGGATAGAATATTGCTTTGGGTCATACATATTAATAAAATTAGCTTAAATTACACAGAACAAGGTTTTCTTGGATTCTTTTTTCACCTCATGAAACTGTTCAATTCTTCGTGGTTATTGGGATAACTTTTGATGACCACTTCATTTTCTGTTTATGGAAGATGTTGCTGGCTCTCAAAAAAAGATTTACTCTCTTGCCTTTCTAAAATCTTGATAGACAGGTTACAGAGAGGCCTCCACCTCTAAGAACAGTCTCTCATGCATGCTATTCGCAATACTCCTTATCATGCAGATCATTTAGAATGTCTTTTACAACAATCATGAATATAATACCCAAAACTTTAGTAAAGCATATTCACGTATCCCAAACATTTTATCCAAAACAAACTATGTTACAAGTTAAATGCAAATAGAATTATTACCATAAAATTTATCAGCTCTGCTTATACTGCAAAATCAATAGCCCTGATCTCCGAAGAAAATATTACTGCCAGTAATCTTTACTGGTTGCATAATGGTCAAGATGTCAATAATACAGAAACAGGAAAAACACCTCACCGCAGTATAATTACATTACGAAGAACCCTAGGTCCATCTTTCCTTTCCAAGAAACAGAAAAAGGTGACCTACCAAAGCAGCAAATAAGAAAAAGGCAGCGTGACATTACACAGTCACTTTCGCAGTGCGTCTGTGCCTTGTCTCAAGGCACCAGCATGGTATCAGAGCAGGAAAGCATGTAAGCTGATGTTTGGATGGATTATAACTACTAGCATAAGCACCTGGTAGTTCTGAAAAGTAGCTGGGTCTATGTACTGACCCACGGACTAGAATATCGAAGCCAGAATTACTGGAGAAAATGAAGGGATAGTTACAATAGCCTGGGAAGCAGAAAGCTGACATCTCAAAAAGATATACTATTCCACAACTGACCTACCTAGCAGACCAAGCCAACCTAAAAGCTACGTACCTGGAACCCTTGATTTGGTGACTCAAGCAGTCGCCAAGGAATGGTTACATCTATCTGCATGTACCTGTGATGCCATCCTGTATTCCAGCATTCAGGATGGAGGTCTGGGTACTACCAGACTCAGGATCCCTCAAAAATTACACAGAACCGCACCATGTTCAGATGAGACAATAAGAGCAGTTGCTTAGCAGGAGAGTATTGAGTAAAAATTTGAAAAATTATGGATTACAGCAGGAGGAGACAAAGATAAAATGCCATCTATCTGAGACCTGAAAGCAGGTTTGGTGGTATCAGAGGAATTCGGTGGTAAGGAACAAGCCTTGGAATCAGAGATGCCTGCTCCAAAAGTCATCTTTCCGAGCTCCTGGAACTGCTAAAAGGAGGAATTTGTGAATTGGACCAAGTTGTTACGCCAAGGCTGTGAATTTCTAACTTTGAGAAGGGTAAAATCAGTAACAACTGGATTAAATACTACAGAGGCATTTCCCACAGAAAGCTCATCATGGTTTTACAGCTCATAGCTAATGTCTACCCCACATGAGAATTTGTAGCAAGGGGAAGACAAGAGATTCAAATTAAAACTTGGTGGCATTGTCAGGCACAGAATGAGACCTGCTTGCACATTACTGCACACTGTCCTGTGGTGTAAGATGCTAGGATTAAGAGAAACAACCCATGGTATGAACTGTTGTCAAAAGAGCCAGGAAAGGAAAGAATGAGTAGTATTCCAGGAGCTGCTGTTGAAAGATGAACAAAACAAAATGTGGAAATCATTAAAGGAGAATGGGCCCCCGTAGCTGACATCACAATTAGCTATGAGGGTAAACCAACTTCTTTGGTGGACACAGTGGCAGAGAAAGTAAAGAAGTATCAACATCTTACAGACCAATTTCAAGAACTGATGAATGCAACTATCATTAAACTCACACGTCTTCCTTTAGTATCACATGGAAAGTGGTACTAAGGCAATTACTAATTGTTAGCATAACTTAGACTCTCCAGTTCCTGAGAGGAAAAGATTGGTTATCATTTATCTAATCAGGTGCTATTTACTTCAGTAGACATTGTCTATATGCTTGTTAGTCAAGCATGGACTATTTTAAGATCTTAATGAATTAATGATTTGTAATTCTATGAAATAATGAATTGTAAATAAACTGAAACTTTCTGTTTATCTATCTAAGGTGGGATCCAGACCCCAGGAATGCCGAGCACAAAAGACCGATGTGTTGAGGGTGAAAGGTGACAGGAAGAGTGCAACACAATAGAGGATTGATAGTATGCAGGGACAAAGGGCTCAGATACATCATCCATCCTGCCAAAAGACAGTTATTATCAAACTTTACATAGGTGGATGGGCCACCTTTACTTAACCCAGAAGAACATGCATAGTTTTATAGAAGGACTCCATATATAGTTTTATATGATTGACTCCATCAATTGGTGTATCATCTATGAAAAAGGGGAAAAAAATAAAAATAAACGACAAAAAAACCCACAGATGAGCTTGTTTCAGAATATGAAGACAAGGATGATGTCACTTCCAACACACACAGATGCATACATGCATGATAGAGTTTCTAGGATCTCTCCAAAATATAATTAATCTAATTATGCTGATAGTTAAGCACAAGTGTTGATTAAGGGAGCGCTCTCTGCTAGCTTCAGATATAATTAGCATAACATGAAAAAATCCTTGCCTTTGGGAAGCAAAGTTCTAGATGCAACATCAAAATACAGACATACACAATTCTCAATGTTAAACACAGACAAATGTGCAATTGTATATTTTTTTGGTTTTCTGAAATACCTGTATGAGACTGGCAGATATGGTACAAGAGAACAATAGTCTGGAGCTGCACAGATACCTTAGAGCATCTAAAAAGGCATGGGCCACCATTTAGTTAGGCAACTGAATCTCATCCCCAGTGATCAAAGAGTCATCTGACGACACTGCACCAGACACCTGAATAACAGGATTCCTTTAATTGCTGAGCATTTCTTCAATTCCCATTACTTACCCAATTTCTACCTTCATTTTCCTTTCCCTTCCTTCCTCATCAATGATCCTTTTTTTTTTTAATATACAGTGGAATATACATTGTTTTTTTTTTTTTAATTGGTTCAGCACTGATAATTAATAAAATCAACAGAACACTGAGCAAATAGGAACATTCATGGGCTTCCTCCCACCTCACCATTAAGTTCTCAAGCCAACCAACACTTGTCAGAGTAGGGGTTGGGGAAAAATGATGTAATCTGTATAATTGCATTTGAACATTGCCCAAAGATCTCAACACTAACTCACCGCAACATTCATAAATGTCTACTTTATTAATTCCGTACCTCCAGCAGAACACTGTCAGTTACTTCTTCATCTCTCACCCTACATTAGGAAACATCTGATATTTATGTAAGCTGGGGTGCTTTCTTACTCATTTTTATCAGTTCTAGGGGGAAAAAAAAAACAAAACAAAACAAAAAAATGAAGTAAGGAAGTTATGGATATCATCCTACTTAACAGTGAACTTTTACCCAAGGAGGGCCACCATCTTCAGAGTGGGTGAGAAAGAACAGAAATCTGAGTTATGAGATGAGCTAATTTCAAAATAAACAGACATCTTAACCATATTCCAGCCTTCTGCAGAGGAAGGGTATGAAAAAGGGGAAGACAGGGAATGCTGGGAAAGGCTGACTTCCATGCTGAGGGAAAAAAGATAATTCTAAGCACAGATATATTTGGCTACTTTATAATTTATGATCCTATATAGAATATGATAATGGGAGCATCCAAGGACTTCATTTCCAAACCCATAAAAACCACTGAAAACCTACAGTTGATGACAAAAAAATGGGTGCTGCAACACAGCTTAACACTGTTCTGCCAAATACAAAAATCACTTTTGCCTATCAATCCTAGAATGGAACACAAATAACCTATCCTACAGAGGGGTTTCAAAGAAAAAAGATTTTAAAATAGGATAAATCATGCATTCTGATGAGGTTGGCAGAGTACCACAAACTGTATGGAAGCTGCTCACGAAATTATTCAATTCTATAGTATTTTTTAATTACAGACTGCACAGAAAAAACACATCTCCTGACCACTTTATTCCACCTAATACCCTCTGGTAGCTAATATGACTTTTGCACTACTTTGCATTCTTTCTCATACTTCCATTAGAATGGAAAAAATCAAACACAAACTGCACAGGAAGCCTACTGCACTTTTTTCTAAAAATGCAGAAGAAAATAATTTAACTCTGCTTTTAAATTATTGCTTGGTTCTTCCAAGTAACACATTGTATACTGTCGACACAATTCTCACTGAAGACATTAATTTTGCTGAAGACTGTATGATGGATATAGGGAGCATGGTTAACAGTATTTGGTAATCCAGGTTTGGTGACCTACATTCCTTTTGGCTGCTCTGGAAGCTTTGCAGTCCATTGTACACTTCCTAGCCGAGACATCTGACAGAAGATCTCCAGTCTCACTAACTGAACTTGTCATCACTCAGTTGTTACACGACACTGGGTTCACAGGGAAAAGAGGAGTCAAATCAACCACACGGCCATTTCAAAACCTATGCTCTGCAAAACCAGACAAATGCATTTGTGGAGATTTTCCAATCTAGCTGCCCAACATTCTTAATCAAAAAAAAAAAAAAAAAGGAATATTAGGGCTTAAGTTGTGTGAAAAAGCCACTGGTGCATCTTTTATTGATATGGGGAAAGGACAATTTCACAGAATAATTGTGCTTAAACCTGAAGAAGTGGCTAAATTATCCAACGGAGTACACAGGTTACCACTATATTAATGCACCAGTTCTTTTCTTGGTTTTGGTTTGGTATTTTTCTTCCAAAATACATCAGTATGTTAATGGTGCCTGCCCAAATCTACTACTATCAAATTTGAAATTAACATCATGCTTTGCTGCACAGATTTGTTTGTGAAGGGATACTAGTGATAAAACTTTTCATTACGAATGTTTTTATGAATAGTAGGTACATAAATCATATTACAGGTTGTATGAAATATATTTTTTGAAATTCACTTTTATTATTTATCCAAACCTAACAATTTGCAGAGGATTATGTAAGTATAAAAGAGTTAACTACATTTCCTCTTAAAGAGAAATTTTTGTATATTCCTCAAATACTTCCACTACCATATGTAGGATATTTCAGTAATAATGATTTAATGTTGATCAAGCCTCTCCCATCACATTCTTCCCACTACAGGAATTTTACAGGTCTCAAAACAGATTTCAGGTCTGACTTCTTATGGCATGAACTCTAATATCCTAGCTATACTGACAGTTAAGATTCGTACAACTAATACATGAGCCTGATAACATTTTTCTGTTATGGTCAAAACCCACAATAATTAATAGCCAAAAAACCACACACTTCCTTAAGGAAAACCTAGATGAAGAAAAGGATCAACGGTAATTTCATGATACTATTATGATTTCTGATTAAGACAGCACTCCTTATGGTTTTCTGAATCTCTGAAGAAGTCTGAGGATGCCATCTGGCAATCTCATGGCTGCAATAAGAAAAGGAAAGCAACTCATGCAGACATGGACGGCTCATATGGATTATCCTCTTTGAACCCCTTCCATTGAGAACTGATGTTGCTATTGAGCTTTGCCTAACACTACATCACAGCTCATTCCTTTCAATGTAGAAGAAAAGCTTCCACAAACGAGTCAATGCACTATCCTGTAGGATTTTTTCTGTCATTTTTAAAGTGATGGGATACCCTTATGTCCTTCTGCACAAATGGACAGCAAATCAGACATCATTTTGATTTCTCTTTCATTGTTGCCAGCAATTCTTGTAGCCACCCAAATAAGAGTTACAGCACTGTTTTCCCTTACATGCAGCTATTGAAAGTATGTTGCACTTTCTCAGAAGTTGAAATAAAAAAAAAAACCAGACTTTAAGGTTAAATGAAGTCTTCCAGTGGAAATTAAACACGGCTACTGTCAGCATTCTTATTTAGCTTGTTGGGGGAAAAAAAAAAGTTAAAATTCTTTACACTTTCTATTACAGTATGTTAGCTCTAGTTACAACGTGGAGAACTACTTCTTTGCTAATGACGGAAGAAAAACACTTTTGGCTAGAGTAACGATGACAGTGAGGAGTACACAGAGATGAACATGAACTACTTTAGACGTTGTCCCATGTAGTACAGCGCCTGCTGAGATGGCATGTCTTTTGTAGGGGGGGGAGGGAGAGGGGGAGAGGTGGGCAGCGGGGAAAAGAGAGAATATGTCAAAGCTAAAGCAGTTACTTTGCCTGACATACTCCCACATTGACTGTTAAACTGCTGCATGGGAGTCTAAAAATCACTTTACTTCCAGGCTAGAGCAGATGCAATTGTTCTTATGCAGTTACCTCTGCTGCAGTAACCTTAGGAATTACAGCTCCCGAAAGACTGGCTGGTGTACACTTCCAACCTGCTGCCACCAGAGGACCTTTATTCAGGTTGCTCACCTTAAATCAATCATCATAAAGCAATTGTTCTGTCACCTATAAGAAGCTCACCAGCCAGGAGGTTTCCTGAGCACTCGAGAAATAGGAGTTTACCTTACTCATACAATTTCAGTAATAACTAGAACAGCTAAATAGTCCCACATCCCGTTAAACCATGAGTCCTCATGTTTACAGACTAGGCAATCACCCTTATTGAAACAAGTTTTCTGTCCAACCCATGTTTCCACTGTAAACAGAAAGAATAAGCATTTAAGATTTCACTGCTGGGAAGTGTTACACACATTTTGCGAATGAGCCAGGTAATGTAAAACCAAATAAAGAGGAGCAGCTTGGAGAAAGAGTAATTTTTTGATGGATATTGTTTACAGCTGTTATTTTTTAAATTCAAAAGAGCAAAACGCACCCTATGCACCAAAATGTCCACCTTACCTTTTGAAAAGCCTTCTTAAAACATATTGAAGAATTCAGCTTAAACACCCTCCCAGCTTTTCACAACAAGATGAGACTTAAGGATAGGACTGACAGCAGTAGAGAACATTTTTCTAGATTCTGTGTTTTAAAGAAAGCAGAACACTGGGCCTGTAACACGTACCTCTCCTTTAACTAACTGGTAAGTACATGATCTCATACTGCTTACAGCTGGAATAAATTCCACACAGCATTCTTCAGAAAAACCATTGGGTTATTTGGAGCCTTCATCATACTGCAAACATACACACCAAGAAATCTCTGTCTGCAAATGTATCTCTAAAACCTTATTTTTACATGACAGCACAATTAAAGTGCATAATCTGTAAAGTGTAATAGTATTTCAAACAACTTTAAAGGCACATAAAAGCATGCCTGTACTCAGCATAAATTTAAAACATATTAGTATTTTGATAAATTTTACAGTACTGCTGACAGAAATTTTACAAAATTGATTTTATGAAACAAATTCTGCAGTCATCCCTCAGTTAAAATCTTATCCAATTAGTTCTTAAGCTTATGCCTTGACAAAAAAATCCACTTTTTAGAAGTAGTTACAAGGTTGACAGTAGAGAAACAGACTGTAAAAAATGAGATTTCTTGCACAATACTTTTCACTTAAAAAGCATATTTAATAGAATAGAAATATAAAGGAGAAATAGGACTGTTTCTGCAACTATTGACAACAAATGAAAATAGATGCGTAATTCTATCCTCCTATTGACCATAAAAGTGGTAATTTCTCTGCAATTTTCTGTTTATTGCTAGCTTTTCTGTGATTGTTTTATACCGAACCTTATTAAAGAAGCTACTAGAACAGATACAGTGAAAATCAGACAGCATCTAATAGCATTACGAATGCTAAAAATCCCTTCCATTATGCATTCCTTTTGACTAATCCTGTGAGCACATTTCCTTCTCTCAGGCATTATTATCAAGTGCATTTAATCCTTGTTTGACAATTAATTCATTCATGTTTACTGCTTATTTCCTATTGGAATTTTAAATCTGTCAGATACTGAACATTTTTCATCACAATCAAACATGTCCAAAACATTACAGACCAAATGCATTCTTGATCACACTTTGTGACCCTGTTGTCATCATTCTGTTAGCACTGTGACGTAAAACCCCTTGTTAACTTTACCAGAGTTTCTGTTAGGATTATAGATGCAAAACTAGAAGGAGGGATAACATCAAAGCTCTTTAAGAAACTTCTAGTACTAATGACCTCTGACAATATGTGTGGCAAAAAAATCCAAATCCACATAAACAGGCATTCTGCAGCCCAAATACTTTTGAATCTGAGTAATAATAAAAAGGCTACAGAAATATCTATTTTTTAAAGAATGCCCTGAATATTTCCTTCTCTCCAGCTGGTTTTCCTAGAATCCCTGTGGCTACTAATGAAGGAAAAAACCTACTTTCCTTGACTACAGATATCAAAATCCAACCCTAAATTACAGATTATCCACATAAATGCCACTACTAAATTTATATTTGCTGCTAAGAACATTTGCTGCTTACAAGGTCTTAAAAGTGATACTAATTCAATTAAGCTTACTCTAACTATGTGGGCTGCAGGTACCAATCTGTTTTCACACTAAACAAGCTTTGGACTGATGAAAAGTATCAGTAACCTTTCCCAGAATGCTGACCTAGATTGTTTTCCAATTTAGCCAATGATGTCTTAGTTTATCCAACTTGTGATGGTACTTGGAGCCTGCATATTTAGCATCCATACAAATTAAAGTTATTAATGCTGTATAAATTGATAAAATAAGACACACAAACCAAGCTGATTAAAATATCTGCGTATTATTTGACATATAACATATCCACCATTTCAAATAAGTTTGAAATATCAAGCATCATGTCTACTTGTGTACTGTCGGTTTCTTTAGTAAAGCCAAATGTAACAAAGAATGGTCTGGCATGATTTTTCTGTAACAGTTTAACACAACTAAGTTTCGTAGTATATTGGTATACTAAGTGATACATATTAATACAGATGATGCCATTTGACTTTATCCACTGCAAACTAATACAAGTATGTATGATTCTATTAATAAGAATTCCTACAATATGAACATGTTAGAGGAATTCATCATTCATTCCCTGCAGACTGCTTATATATTTCATTAGGCCATTATCTGATCTGAATAACAAGAACAATTGCATAATAAAACATATTATTGTTGACATATGTAACTTTTTTCTATCAACTTTATATCTTCACAGCAAGAGGTCTTTTTTAAGTCCTCCGCTGTTTCTTCTGAATTAGACTGACCTGATTTGACATATTCCTATATCAACAATTATGATCAAGATTGCACATACATCTATGATCAAATATAGTATGTATCAAAATTAATTGCCAGGATTTGACTCGGGTCATTTCCCACAGTAGCAAGTAGTAATTACAGCAAAAGTGAAGTATGTGTCAAGTCATTTTTCATACAGATACTGAAGTATTGCCTGGAGATATACTAGATTTAAAGAAAATCCAAAAGACAAATAATGAAGAAAATGTTCCAAACTAATAAAGCTGTTAAGTATGCTGTGAATCAGCCTACACTAAACAATGTAGTTCTTACCTGACTAGACAAATATATTTTAATTTTTTTTTCTTTTATTGTAAAATCAGACACTTTGTTAGACAACATTGCATGCTGCATGCTTGGGACTATCTAGCAGAAAAGAGAGCTTAACATAATAAACTTCTCTGTATGCAGTCTCAAAACAGTTCATGCAAATTATCTGGATACATTATTTTAATGCTCTGCCCGCAGGGAGTACAACACAGCAATGAGCCATGTCAAGTGTTACCTATTAAAAAAAAAAAAAAAAGGCTTGTTTTTAACTGAAAGATTAATTCATAGTACTAAAACAATAACAGTAGGAATCCCTACTAAGCCAGCGGATGTGTTATCCTTTTATTCCAAGTTCACAAGTTCATCGGGTATTTTTTCTGTCATGAATGTTACTGTCAATTACCCAGAGTACTGTGATGCAGTATGAAAGTCACCCTGATTCACTACCTCAGAACTTGTACCCTTTGCTTTGTAATTATGCCTAGCTTTAAGATTATGAATACCTGAAAGCAACCCTGAATGTCATCCTTCTGCTAATGCAGATTGCACCTTTTCTGCTTGTATCACATTTATTTCCTAAATAAATTTTGTCTAATTACCTTTACTGTTGTGACATAAATTAATTTCTTTACTTCACAAAGAAAAGCATTTAATTTGACCCTAATAAACTTTAACTCCTGGTGACATTTATTAGTTGTTATCTATTTTGAATTACAGCTGAAAATGCAACATTAATTTCACATTGAGATGCTTAATAAAACACACTTGCAAATGCATGTTTAACAGCTTCTAATGACACAAGTTAATTCTGATTACGTAAACAGTAAAAAGATAATACACAACAGAACTGAATTTTATGGTTTATTTACGGTACCCATTTATTATTCTCAATTTGTACTGTAAAATAACCCAAATTTGTCAGAAATTTCTAGAGAAATAAGTTTATTTTATTCAAATTCAAATCCATATTGCCCTTACAACAGATATGGTAACACATGATGAATTTAAATCCATGTCCCTTTGGCAAGAATAAAGAAAAAATGCTGAAATGTTATTGATTCCTTCCAGTACATTCAAAACACCTGACTCAACTATATTTCTACTGACATAACACAAAGGTTTTATTTAGATACTAGCAAACATGAGCAAATATTTTCATTGACATACTTTTCACCCTTATTTCTTCCCCCTACCTAGGAAACAGTTAACCCTCAAGTCCTAGTACTAGCTGTTTCCGCTACCAGAGATGCCGCAAATGTGGATAATGGGTCCACTGTCCCAAGAGAAATAATGCCTGCAAAAGTTCTCCTCCCCAGATGCAGATATATTTAGTGCTAAACAGCACCCTAGCAGCAGACTCTTCATGGCATGCCTTTATTTGATCTTTGTACATCCTGTCAACTCTACAGCTCAACCAGCAAACCTCAGTCCTACTGTTCATGAAGCCCTCCTACACGAGTTTATCTTTTTGTTTCCCCTAGATCTTTCACACCTATTTTTAAAAGTGTCATCAGTACTTTTGAATATGTCCTGTAAAAGAACTTAGAAAGCAAAGCCCTTCTCTGGACCTATAGTGCTCATTAAAAGAAAAAAAAATATGCATACATTATATACGTATAAAACTTCATGAAAAATCCAACAACTCCAGAGATGTCCACTAAAAATGCTTACAGCTGAATGCAGACAAACCCACCCTTAGTATCCATAATCCATGCAGATTTTACACTAAACCGAATGCCCCATCGCCTGTCATTACTTAGCAGGTCACACCGTGCTGAAAACCCCTCCTGAGGGAGCATCTCTTTGTTTAGGTTTTGTCAGTAACCTACCACATACCTATACTCGGACTACAGTACACATTACACAATACCTGATGCGCTCAGTTTCTTTACACAAGTATTCACCTACAATTTTCTTTTCTCCTAAAAGATGAGCAAACCACTTCATGCACTTCTCTCACTGAAAACAGTTCAAGTTACCATAGCCAAGTTCCCCTCTGACCCGAACGCTGACTTAAAAGCAGAAATACACACACATGCACACACATATGCATAAAGGTGTGCGTGTGCGCATACGCGTGTGTGTATGCTCAGGAAAGGTTTGGACGAGACAGAGAGCAGAGGGACACAAACCAAGCATAGAGTATGTACTTACTAATGCAGTCCGCTCGGACCTCTTTGGAAACCTGAAGGAGTCTCTGCTTTCCCCTCCTGCCAGTCAGGCGCCGCGCTGTGCCCCTAGTCCAGAGAGGCCCCGAAGGAGCTGCAAAGAGAGAGAAGCACATGCCACATCAGGCAGGTCTGTTTTGGTGGGATCCAGCGCCGCTGTCGCTAGCTGCTTGGGGGTGTCCCTGCTGTCAGAGCAGACTCCCGCAAAAGACTCATCCTTCTAAGCATTTCTTTTTTTTCTTTTTACCAGTGATTTAAAAAAAAAAAAAACCACACACACAGAAAAAAAAAAACAAACAAAACAAAACAACCAGCCTCCCGAGGCTCCTGCACCCTAAAATTTGCGGGGGGGGGGGGTTAGGGGGGGTGGCAGGGAGGCGAGAGGAAAGGTACCTGCAACTCTCCCCGATGAGGCCGGCAGAGAGACAGGGAGGGAGGGAAAGGGCGAGGAGAGGGAGGAGAGAGGGAGCGAGCGAGGGGTGGGGAGGAGGGGTGGGGGGTGGGGGGTGTGCGTGTATGTGTGTGTGTGTGTGCGCGCGTGCGGGGCGGGGGGGCGGTGGAGCGGCTCTCGCCAGGGGCGCGGCGGCGGCCCGCTCCCCGCTTCAGGCACCGCCGGCTGCGGGCGGGCAGCCCGGGCCGGAGGGGGGGAGCGAGCACCCCGCCGTGCCCCGCGCAGCCCCCCGCCGCCGCTCAGCCCGCTCACCTGCATTTCCTTAATGAGCCACTTGATGGCTGGCAGCGGCGGCCCCCCGGCCCCGCTGCAACTTTGGCGGCCGCGCAGCCACGCCGCCTCCGCGAAGCTGGGGACTGGGAGGTGTCGGCCACAGAGTGCCGCTCGGGCGGGGACCGCGCCGGCAGCTGCCCGCGGAACTTTCGGGGGGGGGGGGGGGGGGGGACTGGGATGGGGGAGCGGCGGGGGGCTGCGTCGAACCACCCGTGTGCGCGCAGCAGCCGCGCAAGAGCCCTGTAGCGGGAAGCGCTCCGCCGCCCGCCTCCCCCCGACGCTGCCTCCTCCCACCGCGCTCCTCGGCGTGTGCGAAAGGAGCGAGCGAGCTCCTCGCTATTAATAATAATAAGCCCTATCCCCACCTTCCTCCTCTCCCTGGGAAAACAATTAATAATGCATTAAAATAATGCACCTTTAAAGCCACTGGCTGGGAATAATATAATAATATTGCCACCACTGAGGAGAGCGCTGCTGTGGATGTGGTGGCGAGGCACGTTTTCCTATCACTCACGCCCAAGTGTGAGCACAAATTATGCTTCTGGTATTCAGAAGTCCCTTTCCCCTACCAGAGCAACTATCATTACCACCATCAAAGAGAAAGTCTCTCTCCAAAGCTGAGTGGAGACACAAAGTGCCCGGGTGGCTGCTGTGGCTGGGCTGCAAGGAGGGCACGCACCCCACCCCCACCCCCTTCCGTTCGCCCCAAACCAATCTCATCGCTTCTCCTCCTCTTTCGCTTATACCGGTGGGTTAAGCATTGCGTTTGGCCCTTTTAGTGTTTTCCCTTCCGTTCCTCCCCTGACGATAGTTTGTGTATTTTAAATAAAGATTTCATTCTGCCAACCCGCAGGAAGCTTTTAACAAGATGCAGCTGAGCGTGTCGATATCTTATATCTTTTTACTGCTGCTCCGGCGTGTACATCAACTCCGAACTCATTTCTTTTCTTCTCCGCCTGATACTGTAGCATCTCAGAGGCGGCGGCGGCGGCAGCAGAGCGCTGCTCCCGGGGGGCACTTTTACTTTGCTCTCAAAGTACCTCCTAGCAGAGAGGGACCTCTGAGCCCCTCACCCCCTCCCCTACAGCAAAATGCTGGGGTGATCACTGTAAGACTTCCAGTTCCACTGATAACGCTGCACAGCCTGAGAGCAGATGGGGTTGGGAGGGGTGTGGGGGGGTGTCTTTTTGTTTAGAATACAGTTTTGTGCGTGCGCTATTTTTAATTGAGATTTTTCCAGAAATAGATCCCATCGAGATTTAATTTACGAAGGTATTTCTAACGCTGGTCAATACCGTCTTCCAAGAGGAACATTTGCAATTATTTGCTTCCCCACAATGATGAGCAAATGCTCTTCACAGACCCTAAACGGTTTATGAAAGACTAAAAAAAAGGATTTTGTTGTTGTTCTTTTTCTGTGTTGTAGGGTGTTTTTGTTGTTGGTGGTTGTGGTTTGCTTTTTTTTTTTTTTAATTTTCACTTCATCTGCATTAAAATAAAACTTTGTTCAGCATGCCGGCTACCTCCTATTGATTTCTAGGTTTTAAGAGGTGCTTGGGTTTTTTTCTTTTTTTTTTTTTCTTTTTTTTTCCCATCGGGATGCTTTGAATCAAGGCGATTTCTTTCCATGATACGCGTTTCCTAACCCCTAGCTGTGCAGTTCCAGCTTGCTGGTCCCCTGCCACCCCGCGACTGCTGAGCCGTAGCCACCCCCCCATGCTACGGCTGAGGTTAAACCCAAGGAGAGGCATTGCGCGGGCCTAAGGCTCCCCAAAAGCCCAACGCGGGCACAGGGGCCTCTGACGAAGGCTGAGGGACGAAACGTTCCTCCGGGCTGCGGAGGGAGCGTGAGCGGGGACGCCCAGACGGGGCGCTCCGCCCGCCCTAGGGCCGCCCTAGCCCCGCCGCCGGGCGCGGCGGGAGGCGGCAACGCGCGGAGCGCCGCGGTAGAGCCGGGGCGGGCGCGGAGCGGGCACAGGACTGCGCGGCTTCGGCGGGCCGGCCTCGCCCCGCGGTCACCGCACGGCAGCAGGTCAGGGCAAGCACTCGGTCTCCACCCTGAAAGAGGGCTAGGCGGGGCAGAGGGCGCATCGGCCCCGCATGCAGGTGTTCCTTCAGATCAGAGGTTCACCCTACGCAAACCTCAGCACTGCCCTTAACAGCACAGGCGGCAGAGAGCTCCTGATGCACCTAGTACTGCCCATCGCCAGTTTTTCTTCAGGGTCCACTACAACTCAATTTGTCGCAGTTTGAAGCATGAAAATTCAGTATTAAAGAGGAAGAAAAAAAAGGGGGTGGGTGGGTGGGTGGAAGGAAGAACAATGCAAAAACACAACCTCCCTTTTTTTTTTTTTTTTTTTTTAAGAAAAGGAAGCTGAAAATTGTGCTATTGTAGTGCACCTTCATTGAGACAGGGTAATAGAGCAAGTTAGGTGTTTCCTCCCCCTGGTGTTTTCCCCTTTGGTACATCATCTGTGAGTGTTACTTTAATTCGGCATCACTAATGTTTGTAAGTCTGATTTTATGTATACAGTAAAACACTGCTAAATGAAGTAGAAAAATAAGTATTCTGACATCTCGCCATTCCTTATCAAATTGGAAATATGTATCTTTCATTCTTATGTTCCTTTTGATCGTCAGTCTTTCCTTTTTTTTTTTTTTCTTTGGTTCAGGTTTTTCCAGCTTACTATGTATTATTCCCATATTTTGCTGCAAATTTCTTCACATGAATAAATTCCTCAAATTGTGATACACTGATATATATTACCTTCCATGACTGCCAAAGTTTTGTGCAGTGTAGTATGCTAAGAAATCACTTTCCTATAATTCACATGAAGCCTGAATGAAGTTCCCATTCTGCATCCTGAGCATTAATCTATGCTTCTTAGTTTGTGACATTAGGGAGTTTTGCAAAGCTGGTCATATGAGAGCAACTGGGTGAAAAAACCCATTAATTTAGAAATAAAAATATATCATAATTTAAAAAAATCTCCAAGCTGCAGCATCTCCCAGATGATATTTATAATCTGAAATAACTAAGCTTAACACAGAGCCAGTACTGCACCTATACCCAACTAACATAACAGCAGGAAAGGTGATTTGCATACCTGCTTTTTCAGAAAATATTTGTAGTAGTAAATACGTTGTTTTATACATCACCGGGACTTCTTCCTGGGCATACCCTATTTCTTTTTAGCAAGCCACCCCTCAAAAGTATGGCTGAGGTTGGGCATTTTAAAAATAATGATGAAGCTTGTGCAAAAGAAAAGGCAAGCCTAAAAAAAAGGGCAAGCCTGACAGTGTTAAGATGCAAAATGCCATCTTACTTTACTTCCACCTTTAGGTCTCTGTGGGCACACATGCTTCTTTTTTTTTCAACTAACTTCAATCCTCAGACTTCTGCTTTTCGTGGAAAAACAGTAGATATTTTGGTAGGTAGCATATATATAATCACAATGAACAAAAAAAGGTTGAATCATCCCATCCCAAAATAAAAGTTAGGAGAGAAGAAGAATAGAAAATATGAAGGAAAGAACACAGCAAGAAATGCTTTGTGAAACTCCTCTGAGTATTTTTTCCTAGGACAAAGTCTAACATCTCTTGCAAGAAACTGAGAATATGACTCAGCAATTTGTAACCACCTGGAAGGCAAAAAGGACCATTCCTGCAAAGACCAGGTGCCTGCAAGCAGCTCGAAAGCCCTTCATACCATTAATTTGTGTGACACAGTTTCATCAGCACAAGCTCCCTATAGCTGTACCTGCCTTATTCACACTGGCCAGAGCTAAACGCTTTGGTCTAAGGAAGAAGGAAAACATTCAAATGAAAAATTACACAGTACCAGTATTAATATACTTTCCCAGTAATCACATCTTAAAACAGACATGTAGAAAGGTAACCGGGAAAAGGTGATGTGCACTCTTCTTCTCACTGTGTGTAAAACAGAATTGCCCATTGTTCAAAGTCTGTGTCTGTACCCTACACTTACTCCAAACATGTATATGATGAGAGAAATTAAGAAAGGATTACATGCATATACGCGAATTACCTTATTTACAAAATGAGAGTAATTTATCTTTGAGAAGGTCTTTCCTACCTTTGGATCACAAGGTGACTAAAAATGTACTTGCTGAAATAATCTTTTATTTTCAGGTTTCCAAAATGGAGTTCCTTTGCCTAGAAAGGACTAGGCATGCACCCAAGAGCCAAATGTCTCATGGGCCACAATGTGAATTTTTCCTGGGGAAGGACTGTAGCTCAGGGAACCTGGCAGAATGTATTAATGAAAAAAAATACATTATAAGACAATCATATTTATATATTAACTATGTTCATTATAGAAAACAATGATAATCATATGTCCAAGTATATGTGCTTTAAAATAATTTGGTAATACTACTTGTGTCTGGTAGTATTTTGGTTTAATAAGAAAAAAAGGTTTAATAAGAAAAAAAGGTTTAATAAGGAAAATAAGTAGTTCAAACTAAGATGTTAAACAGAATGTTCTTGACTGTCTTTTTTCTTTGATCAGGGGACTAAATGGGTCTTAAGATCCCCATTATTGAGAAAATATTTTTTCCTGTATGACTGAATGCCATAATTTTTCTTCATTATTCCTGACCTTTTATGTGTTAACTGTCACACACTGCAAAAAAGAATTGCATCTATTTTTAATAATATCAGGTGGAAATCTTGAACATTTAAACTGTAGGGCCTGGGTCAGAATATTCAGATCTGACAGTCTAAAGCTATTTCTCCTTCTGGCCCTTTCCTAAACCTCTACTTAGGCACCTATGTTTCAACTCCTAGAACTGCTGTCTCTTGTTATTTCACTGGAGCAGCAAGCATTAGCTAAGGAGCGAAGCTCTTCAGTGTGATGCTACTGAACATGCGTAGCTCTGGCTAGACACTTGCTTAGGTTTTTCCAAGGAGATAGAAAAAGGGAAAACCAGATTCATGTCTTCGGGTCAAAGTAGTTTTCTAACTGTTAGAGATCAACCTGAGGACTGACTATCCAACATCAACATATGTTTGCATTATTATTCTTCCTTTCACTGTAACAGCTGGTGTTAGATTTGAAAACCTGTCTGACCGGACCACATGTCTGACCAGTATACCAATACTGGTGTTCATGTAGGCCTTGAAAAATTCCAGGGATTTCAGTGTGCATTAAAACATACACTGAAGTTTTGGCAAATGGTAGTCCATTATGGGCTTGGTTTCTGGTGTGCAGTACTGAAGATAAAGTAAGATCTTGTCACTTCATTTAGTGAGAACAGGATTGGTCTTCAAACGAGTAACCTCATCTCTGTTCTTAAGCAGAGGAACTGGTAAGAGCTTGACAAGTGTTTCATTAATCCACCCACTGATGTTTTGGTTGAGTTTTTTACACACTTGGAATACAGATTGAAGATAACATAAGATTTCTGAAATGAAAGGGAAAAACAATCTTGTTCTCACCTTAAAGACTCTTTTTCACTAATTCCTACAAGATGTGTCTTGAGCATATGTTTTATATCCTTGACTAAAAAGAAGTGAACTATTAAAAATAAAGTAAAACTATGAAGATGAGAGAATAAGGTGATACTTTTGGGAAAAAACATGACTGATGGCAGAACTCCTTAAGGCAGATGACGATGTACCTTGTGATAAAAAACACTGTAGTTCTCTTTGTGGTCTTTTAATACTGACCTTCATCTCTATTATACTTATGGTTTTAAGGCAGAAAAATCTTCGGTTATATCCCTGGTGGAATATGTGTCAGATAAGAATGTTATTTTTAATTTGTGGATTAATGTAATACATGTTGAATTTTTTATACATCAAATCATACCTTCATGAACCATAACATTTCTTCCTCTTTCTTGTCTTACCCATCTGTTTACTTTTACCTTTTCATTTTAGGACTTAATGGGTACCTCTTTAATTCCTTCATGAATAAAAAACAAAAGCTTTATGTCATTGAAATAAATAGACCAAGTCTATGCAACTTAGAATATCCTGTATATGGGTTTTTAAAAATCTTAAAATTAAGTGAAGAATAAAATCTTCAGAAAAAATACATAGGATATTTGTATGAAGCATTTCATAGTGGCTGGTAAATAGGA
Organism: Rhynochetos jubatus; assembly: GCA_027574665.1. Taxonomy (NCBI): domain Eukaryota; kingdom Metazoa; phylum Chordata; class Aves; order Eurypygiformes; family Rhynochetidae; genus Rhynochetos; species Rhynochetos jubatus. The sequence goes on along the minus strand of CM050690.1, from coordinate 42,933,634 downwards.
ATGCTTATTCTATATAATTCAATTTTTGGTGAAAAACCAACTTATTCTCTTTCCTGGTTTGTGGGATTTTTTGGTTTTTTTTGTTTCGTTTTGTTTTGTTTCATTTTCCTAAGGTCCAATTAGGTTTCAATAACCTATTTAAATTAAGATTTATCCTCACTTTTGTGTTTGCTATTACCTCTTGCAACTATAATTGGAGGCAAGACTGTTAATTATGCTCTAGCCCTTATCCTTTTCGTTGCAGAAATATGTGGATATCTGCAGATAGGATGCTATTATTAAATTGTAACAGAATCATAGAATGGTTAGGGTTGGAAGGGACCCTAAAGACCATCTAGTTCCAGCCCCCCTGCCATGGGCAGGGACACCCTCCACTAGACCAGGTTGCTCAAAGCCTCATCCAGCCTGGCCTTGAAGACAGCCAGGGATGGGGCATCTACAACTTCTCTGAGCAACCTGTTCCAGTGCCTCACCACCCTCTCCATGAAGAACTTCTTCCTGATATCTAAACTAAATCTCCCTGCTTTCAATCTAAACTCATTACTCCATGTCCTGTTACTACAGGTACAAGATGTACATGGTACTTAAACTGAGTTCTCATTTTTCACTGAAGCTCCAGACTCATACCATAACTCATAATACTCTTACCAACTTTTCCATTTAATTCTCTAGCATATCAGCTAAACTATTCACAGAAAATAGTAAGCAATATGAAAAGGAATGCAAAAGTTATGATGCTCTGGGAGTCATCCCTTCAGATGTGCAAAAGTAAATGTGCTGAGTTGCTGAGCAAGGGTTGGTTGGCTACAACACCTATATTTCCTTAACATAAAGACCAAAAGAAACTTATGACATTTCCATAAGCATACACATACAAATTATACAATCTCCTCTATGAATTATTATGTGGATCTGTAGAAAACTATGCGAAAGAATTTTCTCACATTTCTTCTAAATATAGATCATCAATAAAGTTATTAGCAGAAATTTGATACATATAATGTATATTTTTGAACATCAACAAGAACAGGGAGATGCAAAAGATATGGGAAGGAAGAAAGCAAAAGAAAGATGAAGAAAGAAAACCAGGGAAAATAGTAGATGTACCCACAGATTAATATAACAGCCATTTCTTGTTTATGGAAATCGCCTTCCTACAAAACTGTTTCCATGATTCAGCAGTCTAGAAGTCTATGATTTGCAATACTAGATCTATCAGCAGTGAAGGGAAATTTGGGTCAAAGTGAAACTTTATTGTAGAGACGATAGATGAGATGAATTGCACAGCCTGGGTCTGAATGATCAGTATTTTCAGCAATTTGCTATGACATTAGGTAAGTGATACAGTTTCGCACAGCTATATAGTGCCAGTACTGGTGTTGGCAAGCGAAATGATGGTGAAGTAACATTAAAGCCTATGGATGAACAAAATTAAATCTAAAGTGACACTGCTGTTGGGAAAATATTGCCTAAGAAAGCAATATTTTAAGATGTGATGCAGGCTTTGCATACTCAATAGAGTGGCTTCAAAGTTTTATAGGAAAAATACTATAATGATGTGCCAAAGATAAAATATTTTAAAAATATTTTAAAGTTAAAATTCATTAAGCATTTCAGAAGATGAAAATGCCTACTTTCCTGAATAAAGTTCCACACTAAAAATTCCCATCAATAGTTCTGTTTCTATGTTTGTCCTTGTTCAGGCCCATCTGGCAAAAGTACCACATGGCCACTCACTCCCCCCTGTGGTGGGATGAGGAGGAGAAAATAGACTGCTGAGTAGAGACAACGGGGGGGGGGGGATTGCTCATCAGTTATGACAAAACAGGCTCAACCTGGAGAAAAATCAATTTAATTTTTTACCAATCAAATCAGAGTAGGATAAGCAGAGAAAGAACCAGATCTAAAAATCCCACTGTCCCCTCACTCCTTCCTTATTCCAAGGCTCATCTTTCCTCCCTACTTCTCTAACTCCTCTTCCACAGCAGTGCAGAAGAACAGTGAACAGGGCTTGTGGTCAGTTAATCGCACATTGTCTCTGCCACTCCTTCCTCCTTATGGGGGGACCCCTCCCACTCTTCCCCTGCTTCAGCATGGTGGGGTCCCTCTTGCAGGAAACAGTCCTCCACGAACTTCTCCAGCGTGAGTCCTTTCCACAGGGTGCAGTCCTTCAGGAGCAGCCTGCTCCAGCATAGGCTTCCCATGGACTCATAGCCTCCTTTGGGCACAGCTTCCTGCTTCTCCCCAGGCTGCAGGTGGGTCTCTGCTCCCCCGTGACCCTCCATGGCTGTAGGGACACAGCTGGCCTCACCACGGGCTGAGGAGAACCTCTGCTCTGGCCACTTCCTCCTGCCTTTCCTCAATGACCTGGGTGTCTGCCTGGCTGTCTGTCTGTCTCACATCTCACTCCCCTTTCCATTGCAGGTTCTCCCTGTTTTTCCCTCCTATATATGCTAATCTCAGAGGCACTAATTGGATTGCCTTGGCTAGAGGCAGGTCAAACTTGCAAGAGCCAGGGAAGTTTCTAGCAGCTTCTCATAGGAGCCATTCCTATAGCCCCTCTCCTGCTACCAAAATCCCACCACATAATACAAAGCATAATCTCAAACACTGATACTCTTCCAAAAAGGTAGAACTCTCAATCAGGATATAACTCACCCATTCATTGCAATATTTTTCTTGATTACATAGCGTGAAATATTCATAAAAGCTAATAGTGAAAATAGAAAAAGTTGGAATTTAACTACTGTGAACAGGGAACTCTTCCTGCTTTCAACCTACAGCATTGGATACCCCGTAAGGAAACTAGTGCATAGGCCATGTCAGTGTCCCACAGATTTTGTTGCTCTTATGTATTATTGACAGGATACATTTGTTATTGCCTATATCACCTAAAACCACCCAAAGAAGATTAGATAGAGACTATTTGCTGTCTAATATATCATAACATAATAAATAAATCTCTTGTTATTTTTATAAGATTGCTTACATATTTCAAATAACTTTGATAAATGAATTTGTAGTTTTGTCTTTCTACTGTTGGATTGAGAATAGTGTACTATCCAGAAATTCCAAAATACTTTGTCAGATTCCAAATCAGTCACATATGAATTTGGTTTGTCTATGACAAAAATTCTGAATATAAAAAGCAAACAAGTTAAAAAGATTTGGAGGGGCTTAATGGGAAAACTAAGCATTTCTCTCTCATTTTCACTGGAGTTCTACTTGCATTTGACACTAGAAAAATCTTCCCTGTACACATGCTTGTGGACTATGTTACCTATTTAGAATGCCTCCTACATGTGTTTGTACAATGCACAACACAATAGTTGTAAGTAAACAGTGCAAGGGTACAAACAACCCTTAACCTGGGAAATATTATTAGAACCATAAATTGCAGAGATGTAACATGCTTTCCATGTTCTGCCAGATTACAATGCTTAAACGTATCTCAATAAATTACCTAGGAAGGAACCTGCTAAGTGTATGTTCCAGTACTGCTCTACATATGGTAGAGGATAATAGGTTCCACAGTGTTATGCAGCAAAATTCACACACTTGGTGAGACCACTAGATTGCAACTAAACCACCAGACTCTAAGCCATTCATTTTAAGTTTTAAACTTTAAGGTACAATAAAGAAAAATGTTGGTTTTGTCTTTTAAGTCCCTAATTATGGTCTCTTCTACACTAGCTTCATTAATACTAGACCTGATGTATAACAGTTTTATGAATTCAGAATCAGGCCCACGAGTATTTCCAGATGAGCTTCCCCAATATCATAGTCTGACCTTCAGTTGTTCAAGTACTAAGAGAAGAAACTTAAACAGTATAATGAGAGTGAAGTACAATGAAATGCCTCCTCAGAAGAAACCATAATCTCTAGAAGTTTTAATGACTAGCTTGTTCAGTTACAAAGAATCAATAACAGACAACGCCCTTCTGATTCCAGCTAACTAACATTATTAAAATATATTGAGTTTTGAAAAGTTTACAGTGTGAAAGATGTTTAATCTTGTATTGTAGATTCTTGGGATCTGAGCCTTAAATACTAATACAGTGTTAAAGATGTGGTGACCAACAAGATGTTTCTTTCAGTAGCTTATGTAATAATGATACCTTCTTCCATTACGATCCATTATTTACATTGCCATTAAAAACTTCAGCTCAGGCACTTCTTATTGCCTCAGGTAAGTAACAGAACACTTGGCATAGCCCCAGAGAAGTTATCCCCATCCGATTTGGCCAGGACAAGACTCTTTGCCCTTCTCAGGCTGGCACAGGGACTATTAGGCCCATGGCATCTGTGCATTCCAGCTCAGCTAAAGTGGAAAGAAAAATAGAACCTCTGATATTGCTCACCTGTAGTTGCAGAGTATGTAAACACAGTAATTTATTACAGCAACTCAAAGTAAAGAAATGATGATCATTACAAAATAGAAGTGCTTTGCACTTTGCAACAGTATATAGAAAATCAGTAGATTTATCTTTCAGAGAAGGTGAATCTTCAACTTCAGCTCACAGAGAAGGTGTTCGTCCCCCAGAAAAATGGTGAAAGGAAGCAAAATAATTAACATGTCTGTAACTATCAGGTTGTTGTTTTGTAGATAATACAAACCTTATAAATCTGGGCACTTCCTGCATTTTTACAGAAATATGCCAGCCTAATTCAGGACTCAAGTCCATATGTTTGGGATTCATGTGTTCTGTTCTTTCAGGATGCCCCATGTTTTACCTTCTGATATCTCTCAGTTGTCAATTAAGAGTTAAGTTATCCTTGAATTCTTGTAGAGGAAAGCAATGAGAGTAAGTGTAATTTCCTACAATTGCTTATCACTGGGGCTGTGTCGTGATTTAAACCCATTCAGCAAGCAAGCATCACACAACCACCACATGGGAGAGAATCAGAGGAGACAGGTAAGAAAACTCATGGGCTGGGATAAGAACAGTTTAATAATTGAATATAAATAAAATAAAATAAGGATACTACTACTGCTACTGAAAATATGTAATGAAAATAATACTAATACAATTACATAATGAAAAGGAAAACAACAACAACAACAAATGATACAACTGCTCACCACTTGCTGACTGAAACCCTGCCAGTCCCTGAGTACAAAACCCCCCAGGTCAAGTCCCTCCAACTTAAACACTGAGCATGACATTTCATGGCATGAAATATCCCTTTGGTCAGTTTGGGTCAGCTGTCTTGGCTCTGTCTCCTCTCAGCCTCTTGTAGAGAAGAAGCTGGGAATGCAGGGATAGAAACTGAAAAAGTCCTTGGCTTAACATAAACATTGCTTGGCAGCAACTAAAATATCAGTGTTATCAACATTCTTTTCAGCACAAATTCAAAACATAGTTTTATCCTAGCTACTAAGAGGTAAATTAACTCTATCCCAGCTAAAACCAGCACAGGCTGTTAGGAGAGTCAGCCAATGACAAAATAATATGCAACATACAATGAAAATATTTTCCAGGAGCTGTTTTTGTAATCATTTCAAGAAGTTCAATAGCATTGGATTCCAGGCCTTCTGGAATGCCAATAACTTCATCCACGTTCATGATATTCACCTTTCTGCTCATTTGGCATTGAAAGTATTTAGCTGTATATATCAATATAGTGCCCATGGCATCTTGGGACGACAACATATTTTTCAATTTCTTGGCTCTCAAATATTTTTGGAAAATCGCCTTACATATAACTTCAATTCTCTTATCTATGCTTGAAACTGCTTCTTGAAAACCTTTATTAAGAACATCTGTCTTTGCTGCCAGCTTTTGTTTCAGTCCCCTGGTCTCTGTTCTCACAGTGGAGAGTGTACGGGTGGACACAAGGATGACAACATGGGAGCACTGACTAGTATTCAGTGACCTTAATTTCAAAATTGAGACTTGATTTTGTGAAGCATTTAAACCCCAGAAACATTAGTATGAGATTTAAAAGTAGTCCAGCTGGTCCTTTAAAGACATCATAATTAGCTGCTTGAAGCTTTGTGTATCAAATTAATTATATTACATTTACAAGGTAGATCAAACCACTAGTCTTTTGTATAGTAAACATTCTTTGTTACCTTTTGTTTCAGGTTTTTTTGTGTTTCTTTTTTTTTGGTTTTGTGGGGTTTTTTTTTGTTTTGTTTTGTTTTGTTTTGTTTTGGTTTTGGTTTTGCTTTTGTTTTTTGGTTTTGGTTTTTTAATATGTACACAAATCACACACACAAAAAATTCCAATGAGTTCTTAACTGTCTGCTCTTTTGGATACCCTTACCTGATGGTAAGTTTCCTTGTTAAGAGAGTACAAGTCTGACCATCTACTAGAAACACCAGAAATCAAGAAGATTTCTGAAGGGTGATAACAGGTACTGAATGGTCCAACCAAGAGCGGCACATAGCTGGAAATGCTCATAGTTGTCTTCACTAAAACAGAAGAACCTGCTGGATATGTGACATGGGTGTAGTAGTGGCATTCAGGATCCAGTTTAGAAGGGGAGGGCTTAAGGTCAAATCTACTGTTAGAGCAAATTTAAACTTTTTCAGGGAATTGGCATAAGGAGGTACCACGGAAGGCAGACCTGAAGTGCAAAGTAGGTCAGGAAAGCTGACTATGATGCAGGAATGGTCCAGCTCAGGAAACAGGTAGATGTATCAACAGATAAAATAGGCTAAACAAGAAACTCATGCCAGAGCTCCAATGCAGAAAAGGATACAGGAAGTGTCTCACTTTGGACACAGGGAAAATGATGGAGTGGGTTCGCTTGGCTCAGAGGATAGTGGATAATGGGTATAGTCTGGAGGCTGGTAACAAGATGGGTACTTCAGGGATATGTCATTGGACGTGGAGTGTACAAAATCTCTATCAGGGTCCTGGAAGAACTGACAGAAGGAACCTGTCTGGGAGAAGCCTGGAGCAGCCTGCTTTTACCCCGTGACTGAGCCTGCTCTGGGTAGGTGACTTCCCAGGTCCTTGACAGTCTGCATTGCCCTGTGATCTCTATGAACTTCATTTTAGCCAAAAATTTTATGTCAAAAAGAAGAAAAGAAGAAAAACAAGAACTTGAAAATGTGGAAATATATTTACTTTTTGACTTAAACCTGATAATAACATACACTACAGGCCAGAGGAATTACAAATTCCATCAGGCCTATAGAATTAACTATTTACTATAAGGAAAAAGAAAATTTCTCCTCTCTACTAGATGATTTTTTAATACACATAAAAAGAGCAATAGTATTTTTTCAAATTTTAACTTAATTAAATTTAATATTAGAGTTAATGCTGTTATTGAAATATATAAACCTCTAAAAAAAGATTTTAAACTACTGGAGGACCAGTTGTTTTCATAGAAAAGCATTATTGCTCAAAACACACATGCATGAAAATGCATATGCTGCAGAAATATTTCATTCTGGAGTAACTAAAAAATTGATCACTAGGAATTCTATAATTTAATAAGTGTAAAGACACCTTTGCAATGCAGAACTACAAAACACATTATGTTTTTATTTGGATAAAATGCGCTAAGGTTAGCATGAATTATCTATAAATGTAAAAAAAAAAAGTGTACATTTTGTTAAATTTTACTTTATAGACTTCTGCATATTTGACAGAGAATGCATCTAAAACAAACAAAAAGTTAAAAAAACAACCCTATACTGTTAGTCTAAAATAAGAATTTTTAAAATTTTCAGCTTAAAAGGAATATATACAAATATTTCATAGTATGAAAACTTTTTGTTACACAAAAAATAGCTCACAATTTTTTTTTAGTGTTTCTTCTTAGAAATTCTAAGGTTTCACTTACAGTGTATTAGAGTACAGTGGTATTTGCAGCTGCTGGTAGGAAATCACCAACAGATGTGAATGGTACTTCTGCAAAATATTTGTCATACAGTCATATTTTCATCACAATTTGGATGTTTTCTTATATAGTTCTTACTGTTAACAGAATTCTTATCTCATACACTGCCCCTTTACTCAGAAATAGCCCGTCTGTAAGACCATACTGTGCATCTTTGTCAGTTTTAAACTTCCCAGGGTGTTCTAATCTTAGTAAAATCTGAGAAGTTTTAAGAATCTGTAGTTTATTTAGTGAGTTGGAAACTCAAAGCCTCTACCATCTAAAAAACTTTCTTGGGGTCTTTCAAAAAAGGAATACCTGATTGCTTTGGAAAGTCCATTCAGGCAGGAATCTTCACTCAGATTACCCACCAGTAAAGAATTCTTGTTTGTCAGCACTCAGTTCTTCTGTATAGAATGACTTTAAAATCTTGATCTCAGATAGGTTTGGAAGAGGAGAGAACTCTCTATTCCTATCTGTCAATTTACACTTAGAAGTAAAGATAAGCTCATTGCTTCCCAAACATCCCCTCTGGCAATGAAAGCTCAGCAGTCCAAATTTCAATCTCACTAGAATGTGGCAATCTCCTTCAGTTTATGCTATCACGGCTGCATTGAAACAGATGACTAGGGTGCTTTCTCAGTGTTGCTGAACATTTATTCCTAGAGATTTATCCTACTGAAACTCAGCAGGACTGTGCATGTATACATCATACCTAACCTCTGACAACATACTCTACTGATGGTGCACAAACCCAGTGCTATTCCTATCATTTTATCTCAGGTATTCTTACTCTGTAATATTGCTAGAAGTGAAAGGGGACTTTTTTTTTTTTTTTTTTTTTTTAATTACAAAACCATATACGTATAAGGCAATGACTTTCTGTTTATACTTAACTTACCAAAGCCCAGAGTAGCTGGAATGTTTCTGTGTTGCCTAAAAGCTATCAGTACATGAATAGATTGTCTCACCAATATGAACAGAAAAGTGTCAACAATAGTAAAGCAGTTAATCTGAATATACACTTAGAAACTATATAATGAGCAAGAGATTGTCATATGCATAGTTTTCCTCAAAAGCATGAGCACACTTCAGGGTCTGTGGACCTGTTGATGCCCATGAAATTTTCCCCTTGCTTCAGAACTGGCAGATCATTTTCATTGTGCTTATGATTTTGTCTGAAATTCTGGAGTATATATAACTCAGTCCTTATGAAATACTTATATTCAGCTGCTCCATATTTTTCGAACACAGCATAATTCCCTGCAGGCTTGTAGTGTTCCTGCCAGCCAAAATGAGTGCCACAGACATTCTACCCCCAAACTTCCTACAAACTCTTTTATTTTTAGTCCCCCACAACAACAACAACAAAAAAAAAAAAAAAAAAAAAAGAACAGTTCTACACCATTAATGGCAAAAATGAAAACTCCTCTTTACAGCAGGAACCACAATGTTCTGTCCTGTATGATGAATGTATCTTCTTTTTTTTCTTGGGGCCTACCTACCTCTCTGCCTCTGCTCTCTTTACTCCAGAACCATTCACCACTCATAACACTCCCTTCCTTTCAAGCAGCAAGAGTTTGTAATTCTGTCCTCAGGGTATTAGGACTCTGAGCTGATTCCTAACATTGTGCCTGGGTTGTTTATTTGTTTGTTTCCTTATGGACTGTAGGTTAGCCACCCTCTTGGGCCTTTAGAGGGCCTACAAACTCAAAGGAGCAAGTTTGGTTTTGTTGGATGTGAGCAATGCAGACCTGATATTTCACTACCACTGCTGCTTCTCTCTATATCCCAGGAATGCCGTTGTTCCTAAAATGACCATACTCTTTATTTTCATTTGTGTCTTCAGTTGTCTAATTATGATGTAAAAATCCATGGATCCTCCAACAGGGCCTTGGGTAGACAGAGCAATGGAATCTAATAAATAAAATTATTATTAATTACTATGCTGATCATCTTTTGTCTTTCGTCTGTCCCACCCCAGTCCCTTTGGCTGTATGCCTGATTGTTCTTTTGAGTGTCTGAACAGGTGTTTCAATACCTTTATCTTCTAAAAGTAGCTAAATAAATCTTGTCCATTTTTTTAATCATGAAAAAACAAGGTAAAAGCAAAGAAAAATGCACAAACAAAAACTCAAAGAGAAATTGAAATCTCATCTATTAATTTTCTTTATTACTTATATTGTAGTAAGAAAATTTCAGTATTGATATAAAAAGCTTTATATACTATTAATCCATTTTAATTGCTCTTAAAACTATTAGTTTATAGCGAACGTGCTTTGATTTATTCCTGCATTTAGGATGGACTTAGAGTTTACTGTGTTATTTATGTTATCGATAGTTACTACATTATTTCTATGAAATGTATTGAATATAGTAATTTATAGGCCAGTTTTAATTTCTTATTTAATTTAACTAAATAGTCTAAGTCATCAAAGACAATCTGAGATTTTTTTGCATTTTGTCAGTATACAAGGACTCCAAATGTCAACAGAGATAATACAACTTTCTCAGGGAAGTTCTTATACTTGTGATTTTGTATTACTTGTATGTGATGCTATTTGATACTTACAGAGCTTATTTGTATCCATGAAATTCGGGCACTTCTCCATGATCTTGCTGTACACCAGAGGACCAAAGATCATTTATGTCTTCATACAGATTGTGACATTGTCTGTTGCTAAACTGACTAATTCTAAAAATGAAGGTCCATTTTGGGTGCAAGACTCATGTTTTCTGGTTTAGGGATTCTATCTGAGTGTCCTGTAGCCATACCTTGGGATGATGACCACTGCAAAACAATTCACTACTCTTAACATTGCAATGCCAAATAATTGAAATGTCTCAGATTTGTCAGTTTGATTCAAACTAGATTCAGGTAAAACCAAATAAAAGTTTTAACAGAATTTAAGCTCCTCTGTACAATTGCTGAGACTTTTAAGAAACTTGTAATTATACCAGTGGATAAATAAACATTGTGAGTAAAAAGTGACTAAATATTTGACACTGCTTAGGAGTGTTACATGCACCAAGGTTTTCATAAATATTAGTGCCTAGTTTTGGGCATCAGAAGACCTTCTTAACTAAAGAGAGAACACTATCATAGATAACAGTTTGGTTTGGACTTTGTTTGTTTTTAATTGAGTGCTTAAATCCAAATTAGATTAGAGCCATACATATATCTGTACACATCAGGCAATTTGGAAATCTGATAACATCTATTTCCTTCTGTTGACATGAAAGTCATGTAAGGGAGATCATTCTGTGTCACACATCTTGGGCTTCTGGTTTTCCCCTTCTAGGTGTTTCTCTAGACATATCTCCTTTGACTCTTCCATTGAACACTGCCCACTGTATATCACAATTGAGCTAAAGCCTGGGAAACAGTACAGATCAAGTCTTCCCACCAATCTGGTTACAAAATTCTTGGGTACAAACTTGATAGAGGAAAAATGGTTCTGTGATCTTAAAAACAGTGATATCAACCAAATATAGTCAATTTCAATGAGACATCCAAGGTCAAAACTGTATGCATAACAGAGACAGCCCTGATTTCCCTATTTTTGGTTTTGTGACTCTATTACAAAACCTTCCTTCTCCTTTTTTCAATGCTCTTGCTCATTCTTGAAATTTAAAAATTATTAGGTAGTTTAGAAAAACACATTGTCACTGACTTTCCACAAACTCCATGAACTAAAACAAAACCACATTTTAATTAGAACACTTGATTTAATTGGTGCTGTGAATCTCTAGTTACATTTGGCAATGAATCACAAATTAACATAATCTTTTTTTAGAACTTTGCCACAGGTTTTCTGTTGTTATTTTTTAAACCCACAAATTTTGCATTCCTCCTACTGCCTGCCCCCACATATGGTCTCTTAAGATTCTAAAATTGTATGAATCTCCCTGACATGCATTACAACCCAGCTGTATTTAAACAGTTATGCCTTCTACTGACTGTTAGTTTAGATTATTCTGTGATTCTTCTCCACCCTCCCCTTTTTTTTTTTTTTAAATCTCTTACAATACACTGTCTATTCATATCTGAGGAGAATGCTGTCTTGTCAGAAAGACGGCTTGATAGTTACCATACCCTTCACAGAGTAAAACTTAAAAATGTTAAGCATATAGATACTATCACCAAATCAGTCCTTTGAATATATCCCAAATCTGTGCTTTCAAATTACAGTATGTGCCATTTTATTTTCTGTGATATACATGCAACAATAAGCATAATAACCAATTTCTTTCCCCTTAATTTTAGAATACCTCTTGTTATTGGTTGGACCAATAAAACACCCTCAGAAATGTAATATTAACAAAAGAGATGGAAAACATACCCTACAGTTAGACAGAAAACCCTGACAGGAGGTAGCAATTTTTTTCTAATTATATATGCAGCGTCAAAAAAGCACTGCTAACACTTTACCACCACAGCGTTCATGCAGTCACATGTCAGAGCAAGTGTCGGTTTTAATGAATTTACAATTAACATGCAATTTTACTATTCCAACTCATGCTGATATTAGTCATTTTAATTGTGTAATTTTAAAATATAATGCTAGGTTACTGTCAAGGAGATGAAGCCCAACCTCACCCCAATGTAGAAAGATTTATAATCCCAATTAACATTTGAAATATATAGGGATAAATTTACAAAATGTGAAGTGTCAGTTACTAAAATCTGTGATCTGTTTCCCTAGATCTCATGATGCCATTTCTATAGCATATTGCCAGAGGCAATATGTCTATGAGTCAATTATATATCAACATTTATTTTTCAGTGACTCCCTTAGAGGACTAAAGAATTAACTATCTAGATACATATATAGCCTCATCACCATAGAATCAAAGTGCCTCTGGTGTATCTAAAAATAGAAGAAACAGCAGACATCCTTGTTGTTCTTCCTCTTCTTTCCCATTCTTACCCTGTAACAGATATAGCTTAATTAATTGGGGAGGAGGAAGGGATGTTGTAGGGTTTTTTTGGTTTTTTTGAGGGCGGAGGAGGAAGGGAATGCTGGTGTGCATATATCTATGATAGAGAGAAAAACTCTGTGCCTGTCTTCTAGTGAAAGTACCTTATGAGGGGAAATCTAAATAAAACCATGTTTTATATTTACTTCTGAAAAATGCCAAGCCTGTGGGAATTCTCAGTATCTGTGGGAGTGAGTGCTACAGGATAGGTCTTGATCCTGTGAAATTTCTGTCTTCTTCACTCACGAGCCTCCCTAAATTGATCAACGGTGGCATGATTCTGTTGGAAGACACCTGTATAAAAGGCCAAAGTGGGAGTGAAGAACATGATTAGTTTGGGACTCAATGACGAAAGTCTGAATTTCAGGGTAGAAAGTTTGATCATTCAGTGTGGAAAAAATAGTGAAAACCAAGAAGACTATGTAGTCATAATGGTACTTGCTGCTAGAAGGTGTCTGGCTTTCTCTTTGTGAATAAGCTGGAAATTTTAAAAGATATGTGGGTTTTTTTTTGTTTTAGTTTGGGTTTTTTTTGTTTGGTTTTTGGGTGGGTTTTTGTTTGTTTTTCTTTTCTTTTTGTTGTTTTTAATCTCAGGATTTTGAAGTAATGGAAAATGAACATGAAAACATAGAACTTATCTTAGTGAAGACTATGAGAAATGTATTAATACACAGATTGTTGGCTGGCCATGGATAAAGGAGTGATTTTTCTCTAAAACTATTCCAATTTACAATACCATTGAGAGGTCTCCAACAAGCTATCTGAGATACACATTATTATCAGAGAAAGATGCTAAAAAGAAGCAAATTCTTCCAAGGAGGTCATTCTCTCTGGAATATCATTCTCTTTTTTTATATCCTGTCAGTTTTGTTTAACAGTTTTTCTTTGATGCAGCAGTGCTAAATACACTTTAGGAGAGCAGGAGGTGGATACAAAGGAGATCCAAATGCAGGTGCTCAGTTGCTTGCTGCTGCTCCCATTTAGCTTCTAGGCAATAAACATCTTACCATCCCTTCCAAACTAATTGCTGTACAACAAATATTAATTCCATTAATATTAGGAATTACGCTGTGCCAAAATTACAGAAAATTTTTAAACATATATTAATAATCATAATATACTAGAATCATGAGATATCATAGTATTCTAAATCAGACATTGTCTGGTACTGTACTACTAAAAAGCCACTAATGCTTATATAACATGTATTAAATTACAGGTCAAAATCTAAGTGCAATACATCAGATATTTGAGCTGTTATATTCGGCAATTTATTGATACAATTGCAACTTTATTTCTTAGAGTAAAACAAAATTCATATATGATGTGCACTTCTTTGGAAATGCAACTTTTTATTATCATATTTTGAGGGACATATTTGTCACCTTAATGGCAATTATCATCCTCCAAACCCCATATAGCATAGAGCCTCTGCCTTCAGAACATGGTATGATAATAGTAAACAGTGAACATGGCTAGGAAAAAACCCAGCACCTTGGTAAACTTGCATATAATGCACTAGGGAATAAAATAAAGTCTGTTTATCATAGTCACCCTCCATATTCAAGTTCTCTTCCCTGTTCTGCTGATAAACCAGCTTAAATCCTGAAAACTGTCCCACAATTTATTACTAAATATCTGCAAGCTTCCTAAGAAGCCTGTTTGTCCTAGAGATAAGCGCAAAGACAGGGTCAAAACCAAAGCATTATACATCAGCATTGTGTTTCCACATGTTAGAAGTCTCCAGCAGTTGTTGCTGAAAACTACTGTATGTTTTGATACGAAATCCAGTCTGATACCATAAATACTTTGTGGATGTTGCATGGTCCATTCATGATTGGTGCAGTTAGGATATTGCAAAAACTATGTGATAGCTAAAGGGTTAAAATCAATAGTGATCTTTCTTCCCGCATCTCTCAAGACCCTGAACCTCAAGGCAGGGACTGGGGGAATGAAGTCCCTCTTTGTAGGAGAAAATCATGTTCCAGACCATCTGAGGAACCTGGACATACACAAGTCGATTGGACACAATAAGATGCATCCCAGGGTTCTGATGGAACTGGCTGATGCAGTTACCAAGCCACCTTCCACAATATTTGAAAAGTCCTGGCAGAGCTTACTAATTGGAATGAGGAAAACATCACCCTCATTTTTAAAAGGAAAAAAATGGAAGACACTGGAAACTACCAACTGGTCAGCCTCTCCTCTGTGCCTAGTAAGATCATGGAAAAGATCTTTCTGGAAGACATATGGACAACAGGGCGGTGATTAGAGAGTCAAAATGGCTTCACAAAGGGCAAATTGTGCCCCTCTAATCTTATGGCCTTCTGTGGTAGAGTGACTGCTTTGGTGGATAAGGAAAAAGCAACTGATGTCGTTTATCCTGAATACTGCAAAGCCTTTGCCATGGTCCCACCCATCTTCTGCTTTTCTGAATTTATTAGTTTAGATATTAATTCAGTGGGAAGACCATTTGATGAATAAAGAATTGTTTGGATGGCTGTTGCAGTCAATGGCTTAATATCCAAGTAGAGATCAGTAACAAGTTGTGTCCCTCAGGGTTCTATACAGGGACAAATACTATTCAGTATTCAATTCTCTGTTAATGACATAGATGGTGGGATTTAGTTCATCCTCAGCAGCTTTGCAGGTGATACTAAGCTAATTGATGCAGTTGATATGCAGGAATGAAGGGATACCATGCAGAAGGACATTGACAGGCTTGGGGTGTGGGCTCATGAAAACCTCATGAAATTCAACAAGGCCAAGGGCTGGAAGACCTCTCCAATGAAGAAAGTTGGAGAGATTTGGGGTTGTTCAACCTGAAGAATTAAAGGTTCTGGGGAGACCTTATTGTTACCTTTCCATATAATAAAGGGAATTTATAAGAAAGCCAGAGAAAGACTTTTAATCAGGACCTGTAATGACACAATAAGGGACAATAGTTTTAAGTTGGAAAACAGTACATTCAGATTGGATATAAGGACGAATTTTTTTAGGATATGGGTGATTGAACACTGGTACAGGTTGCCCAGAGAAACTCTGGATGTCGCATCCCTGGAAGTGTTCAAGGCCAGGTTGGATGAGATTTTGGGCAACTTGATCTGATGAAAGATGTCCCTGCTAATGGCAGGGGGTGTGTGGACTGTATGATGTTTAAGGGCCCTTCCAGCTCAAACCCTTCTATGATTCCATGAATAACAACCAGGTGCTTAGTAGCTTAGTAATTTTGACTCATCTTATTTTTCACTGTGCATAATGGGGTATGTAAGCGACTGTGAAATGTGAGTAGAAACAGGTTATGGAGGATAGGATCTGGTAGGATCTGATATACTCATGGTGATAGTAACTGATTCACAGGAGCTAAAGGTTAATTTGTGATAATAGCAACAATTCCTGTTGATTGTAGTAACATCCCTGCATGTGCATGCAGTCTTATTCTGACTGGAGCTGTGAAGACCAAGGGGAAATGTTATAATATTACATTATTTGAGAGACTGCTCTAAATGCATACATTGGGCAGGGTTGTCCTAGAATGTTGAATAGTGCTTAAAAACTTCAAACTTTTCCACAAGTCCAAATCATATCTAGCAGCACACCTTGTAATACTGCAGCAAAATATATCTTCTTTCAATAACTCGTTATATCTATATATGGCTTTAATGCACAAAGAAAAGCATGATTCATTTATAAAATGAATCCCTGTTTTCCACTTTGGGCAGTTTTGTTCCCCTCAGTTTTGTTTTTCTATACTATTTAATAGCAACCAATATTCTTCACATAAAAATGTATAAAATCCACTTTTGATTGTATTATGTTTGATAAAATGACATTTTCACTTTAGAAAAATTTCAAAGACATATAGGTATATAATAAAGGCAATTTTAGAAGTTATTTATTTACTTCTCTTGGCCAAGTGTGCTGGTTTCAGGCAGGAAAGAGTTAAATTCCTTCACAGTGTGGATGGCTGGTCCATGCTGGCTGAAGGATTATTTCATTCCATGGTACTTCATGCTCAGTACACGTGGAATTCTGAGGCAGGGAGGTGACCTGGGGGGTGGGGTATCATTAAGACTTGGGCTACCTTGATAGCTGGATTCTTTGCTCTTTTGTTAGCTCTTGGCACTGTTGTTAGCAGTGGGGCAGGTTCCTTTGTTAGTGGGTTGGGGGATCAGCTGCCTTTTGTCTGGTTGGTCAGGTTCATACTCTGGGGCTCTGGCTCTGCAGGCTCTTGGTTGAGACCTGGCTGTATGCCCATCAGCAGGTGGTAAGCAATTGTGTCAATGTACTATTTTCTAGTATTTTCTTTACTGATTAGTAGTACTGTTACTATTAGTAGTATCACTATAATTTTAATTTATAACATTAAACAGTTCTTATCTCAACTTTACGAGCTTCCTTATCTTTTCTGCCAACTCTCCTCCTCACCGGGGTAGGGGTGGGAGGTGGGGGCGTGGTTGAGTGGTACTTAATTTCTAGATAAGGTTAAACTATGACATCAACATATTCTGTGCTGACCCTCTTCAGCACATGGCATGAGCACAGACAATGAAGCATTCTTCAGGAAAACTGTAGAACTTCTATCTTAGAATAAAAGCCAACACAGTAAGCTAAAATTCAAACATTGGAATTTTGGCTGAAATCCAGGAAGGTTAGTCTTCACCACTAGTGCATAGTTTTATACGGTACATTACTATTTCTGAGGAAGCAGAAAAAAATTGAGAACTGAATCTCAGTGTTTTAAATTTTATAACTAATACTTCATATATCTCTAATGTAAGTCTGGGCCATTCCATTATAGCTACAGGCATTCATGCATAGCTGCAGACCACTTGTCTCACACGGTTTATAAAATAATCAGCATTCATCTTCTTTTCTTTACTCTCATTTCCACAGGACATGTTGCTAACACAAACCATGTTTTACTGAGGAAGATCTTGATAAATCTTATTAAATATGAGATAAAATGTGTCCATGCTTTCGTGGTCCCACAGCATCCTTTGCCTCGCATATATATTGTTGGTACAGAGTATGGTCATTTATTAAGGAGCATTAGTGTTGGCTGATCTCATTCTCTGTGTCTATTACCTACCCAGCACAATACAGCATTCACACAAGTACCTAACTGCCAAATATTGTTCATAGAGAACATCTGTTTTGGGCATACTAAAGATAAATTGCCTAATCAAAGGACAGACTGCCAAAGAGACACCCTCAACAGTAGGGTAATTTAGAGGGAATATAACAAACAAGAGAGACACAATATCAGGAAAATTTTGCATTCAGAATGAGCATCCCTACTTCTGTCCCTAGCGAGTTTCAGCATGACTGGGCTATAACACAGAATAGAGTAGACTCATGGCTTTTGCATATATATCTACCACATTTGTGTTTTGTTAATGTAAGAATACAGATGTTCTTGATGACATCACAGTTTTACATGTAATAAAGGTGACTCCATGGACCTATAGTAAGGGATGTCCTCATTCATCAGGGCATTTTTGAATGCCCTTTTCATGTTTACAAAGCAGATGATAGGTGTATTTTGTTTTGTGCTTTGTACTTATGTAGTAAATCACTCATGATTGATTGGACAAAGCAGCCATAGAAAACTCGAGCCAATAAAACTACTGACTGACAAAGAACAGATCCTCCTTGACCACTGTTTTTACATGTCACCACCCTGCATTTTCATTATCTGTAAACTCGAATATTAACTTCATCAATCAAATGCCATCTTACTTGAAAAACAATACCTTGTTACTTTTGGTAATTGTAGTTTTGGAAGTCCTTAAAAAATGCTGTAGTAACCGATGACATTACATTTTCTGATAATATTTTGTACTAATACAAGTCCAGAAATCCTCTTCACATAGTGTTGAAAACCAATAAAAAATAATAGCCTTAGTACACAGATTTCGAAGAGATACCTTTTACAGGTATAGGTACTGTTTTTCATTAATTTTGATCAAATGTATGCTATATTAAAAGATATAAATGTCTCACTGTTACCTTAAAATAAACACCATAAAACATTCATATGAACCTGGGCCTATTACAATCAATATGAAATTACGATATATATGCATTGTTTTTGCTGGAACTGATCCAAGTTCCATTGAGTTAGTATCTTATTTCCAAGAATAGTGTCATCTGCCACAAAAGATGTAAGACACTTAACCACAGGACAGCTTGGTCACATAGTTTTTTCCCCAAAAGAAGTCACTTGATGACCAGCCGTGTTAAGAACTAAATCTGTATATATCACTATGCTCTATTTTTAGTGTCTCAAATCCTAAAGAAAATGAACTAATGTGATGAGATCTTAATATATAGCACATAACCTACTTGGTTGATTGTTTCCTCTTTCTAAAGATAAAAAGCAAATTACTGTTTCAGAGTTAAAAGATATGTCACATGTGATGTGGATGACCTATCAGAATTTAGTGAACTGTGTGCAGTTTTCCACTCAGAACCCTTTCCTTAGTACTTTTCCAAAGTCTCTTTCAGCTGCTACATCAATCTTCTGTTCTCATTAAATAAAAGAAAAAAGACTCTTCCAAGGAAGAAACTGTAGAAAAACAACTGCAAAGCTTTCTGAATATGTATATGATATAAAGAACAGTAGTTGTTTTGCGAACCATACCTTAGTCAAAGCATTATTGCTCCTGAAGGATTAAAGTTGTGAAGGACATTAAAGAAGAATTCTAGCAATGCACAGAAATCTGTCAGGGTACTGCACAACTAAGCTTCTAGAGAGTTTGCAGAGCTTTACTAAATTACAAAGTATGTCTCAGACTATGTAACAAATATTTGAAATATCATACAGTATGACATTATAACCTTCCCAGTCCAGATGCTTTCTTCTATCATTTGCTCCCAGGTACTGTCATTTTGCTTGTTCACTTTGTTATGTTAAAACTGAAAGTTTCATGTTTCATCTCTTTCCCTGGTAAAATTAAGAAGTGCATTTTGTGCATAGCAGTGATGTTGATCTTGGAGACACCACAGTCCCAACCAAATAAGAAACAAATATAATGCCACTGTGAACCAAATAGGAAACACTTCTGCCTACCTCACCTATCATATGAGAAAATCAGTCTTGAGACCATCTGAAGAAACAGAACGTACACAAGGCCATGGCAATAGATGAGGTGCCTTCCAGGGTGTTGTGGGAACTGGCTAATGTAGTGGCCTAGCCACTCTCCATAATATTGGAAAATTCAAGGCAGTCCAGCAAAGTCCTCAGTGATTGGAAAAAGGGAAACATAACCTGCATTTTTAAAAAGGGAAAAATGGAAGATGCTGGGAACAACCAACTAGTCAGCCTTGGCTCTGTGCCTGATAGAATCATGGAAAAGATCTTCCTGGAAGAAATGTCAAGTCATATGGATAACAGGGAGATGATTAGAGACAGCCAACATGGCTTCACAATGGGTAAATTGTGCTTACTAATCGGTTGATCTCCTATAATGGAGTCACTGCTTTGGTGGATAAACGTAGAGAAACTGGTGTCATCCGTCTTGCCTTCTGCAAGACCTTTGACTTAGCTTCCCACAACATCCTTGTCTCTAGATTGGAGAGATATAGAATTGATGGATGTACCGCTTGGATAAGGAATTGGCTGGATGGTTGCACTCAGAGGGTTGTGGTCAGTGGCTTAATGTCTGGGTGGAGACCAGTGACGAGCGGTGTTCCTCTGGGGTTGGTATTGGGAACAGCGCTGTTCAACATCTATGACAGCATTATGGATGGTGATATTGAGTGCACCCTCAGCAAGTTTGCTGATGACGACAAGCTGTGAGGTACAGCCAGCACGCTGGAGGGAAGGGATGCCATCCAGAGGGACCTTGGCAGGCTGTAGTGGTGGGCCTTTTCCAGCCTCATGAAGTTCAACAAGGTCAAGTGCAAGGTCCTGAACATGGGTCAGGGCAGTATCCAATACGAATACAGACTGAGTGATGAATGGATGCAGAACACCTTTTCAGAGAAAAATTGGACATGAGCCATCAGTGTGTTCTCAAGTCAATCATACCCTGGGCTACATCAAAAGAAGCATGTTTAGCAGGTCAAGGGAGGTGATTCTCCCCCACTACTTCACTCTTGTGAGACAAACTCAAAGAACTGCCTCTAGGTCTGGGGCATTCAGATCAGGAAGCCTGGATCTGTCAGAGTAGGACTAGGGAAGGGTCATGAAAGTCATCAGAGGGCTGGAGAACCTCTCCTGTGAAGAAAGGCCAAGATGGTTGGGAATGTTCGACCTTGAGAAGAGAAGGTGCCAGGAGACCTTACTGCAGCCTTTCAGTTCTTAATGGGAGCTTCTAAGTTAGACAGAGACAGACTTTTTACAAAGGCCTGTAGTGACAGAACAAGGAGCAACATATAAGGAAGAATTCTTTTTTACGATGAAAGTGATGAGAGGAAGAGGTTACTCAGAGAAGTTCTGGTTGCCCCACTATTTAGAGTGTTCAGACTGGACGGGGCTTTCAGCAAGCTGATCTAGTGAAAGACATCACTGTCTATGGCAGGAGGGAGATGAACAAATGATCTTCAAACATCCCTTCCAACCCAAACCATTCTATGATTCTACTATTCCATGATCCTATGATTCTACCTACAACTACACACCAAGGTGTGTATAGCTGTTCATTGTCTTTCACATAACCAAAAGTTATTAAGAGAATAAAATTATTTTTATCCTTGTTAAAATACCACAGATTAAGTGCCAACATATCATTTAACAAGAAGTAGGGAAACAAATTAATATAATGTCGTGGTTTAACTCCGGCTAGCAAAATACCATGAAGCTGCTCTCACAAATCCCCCTCCCCTCCTCCAGTGGAGGGGAAGAATCGGAGGAAAAAGAAATAAGGAAGCTCGTAAAATTGAGATAAGAACTATTTACTAATTAAATCTAAATCAATACATACAGGTACTACTACTAATAACTAATTAAGATAGTAGCAAATGAAACATATAGTACAATATATACAATATGATACAATATGATACAATTTCCCACCATCCACTGACCAATGCACACCCAGATGTTGAGAGCCCGAGACCCACAGCCCGAGAGCGATCGCAGCCCGAGAGCCGCGGCCTGAAGGCCGGAGCCCGGGAGCCTACGCAGCGCATTCCAAGCAAACCTTATCACCAATAACACAGCCAGAAAACTCAAAACAATCCACCAGCTCCCCCACGAATGAGCCAGCACAGGGGTTAGCAAAGCAGCTAACGCAGGAGGGTGAGCAAGTTGCCCGGAGAGACGAGCAAGGGAGTAAGGGTGAGAGAGAAGGGAAGAGTAATGGCTACCGGACCCTCTTCCCCACCCCAAGAGACTGGAACATGACATACTATGGAATGAAATACTTCCTTGGTCAGTCTGGGTCAGCTACAGTATCTCTTTTTCAGTTGGAGTGTAGCGGGCCTCGAATCCTCTATATCCCCGGCTACAAAATCCAAGGGGTCGACCTCGGGTCTCCCCTGGTTCTTTCTGCCAGAGACTCCAGGTAGGGCCATTCTCCCCAGCTGCAGTGTAGAGCACATTCTTTACCTCTGGCCCTGTCCGGACTGGTCCAAGGGCTACTGCATGCACGATCTCCTGCTTGACCTGTTCAAAGGCTTGTCGCTGCTCAGCGCCCCATTTGAAATAGCTTTTCTTCCGTGTCACTGTATACAGAGGGCTTAAAATTTGGCTGTAATTTGGAATATGCATTCGCCAGAAACCCACAACACCTAGGAAAGTTTGAGTTTCCTTTTTGCTTGTTGGTGGGGACATAGCTGTGATTTTATTGATCACATCCATCAGGATCTGGCAACGGCCATCTTGCCACTTTATTCCTAAGAACTGGATCTCTCGTGCAGGTCCCTTGACCTTACTTTGCTTTATGGCAAAAACAGCTTTCAGGAGGATTTGGATGATCTTCTTCCCTTTCTCAAAAACTTCGTCTGCTGTGTCGCCCCATACAATGATGTCATCAATGTACTGCAGATGCTCTGGTGCTGCACCCTGTTCCAGTGCGGTCTGGATCAGTCCATGGCAGATGGTAGGGCTGT
The DNA here is from genome assembly GCA_027574665.1 of Rhynochetos jubatus. Classification (NCBI taxonomy): domain Eukaryota; kingdom Metazoa; phylum Chordata; class Aves; order Eurypygiformes; family Rhynochetidae; genus Rhynochetos; species Rhynochetos jubatus. The sequence goes on along the minus strand of CM050690.1, from coordinate 42,910,755 downwards.
GCTTCCACCCCTGGGGCAGCCGATTCCAGGTGTATTGGATGCCCCTCCAGGTGAAAGCAAAGTGTGGCCTGCACTCTGCTGCCAAAGGAATGGAGAAAAAGGCATTAGCAATGTCAATCGTAGCATACCACTTGGCTGCCTTTGACTCCAGCTCGTATTGGAGTTCCAGCATGTCCGGCACAGCAGCACTCAGTGGTGGTGTCACTTCCTTCAGGCCACGACAGTCCACTGTCAGTCTCCATTCCCCATCAGACTTACACACTGGCCAGATGGGGCTGTTAAAGGGTGAGCAGGTTTTGCTGGTCACGCCTTGGCTCTCCAGCTGACGAATCAGCTTCTGGATGGGAAGCAAAGAGTCTCTGTTAGTACGGTACTGCCGCCGATGCACTGTTGTAGTGGCAATTGGCACCTGTTCATCTGCAACCTTTAGAAGTCCCACAGCAGAAGGGTCCTGTGAGAGACCAGGCAAGATGGACAGCTTCTCAGTTTCATCAGTCTCTAAGGCAGCTATCCCAAAAGCCCACCGGTACCCTTTTGGGTCCTTAAAGTACCCTCTCTTAAGATAGTCAATGCCAAGGATGCACGGAGCATCTGAACCAGTCACAATAGGGTGCTTTTGCCACTCCTTCCCAGTCAGGCTTATTTCAGCCTCCAACACAGTCAGTTGTTGGGAACCCCCAGTCACGCTGGAAATGTTGATGGGTTGTACCCCCTTATAGCTTGATGGCATGAGGGTACACTGTGCACCCGTGTCCACTAGAGCCTTATACTGCTGTGGCTCTGATGTGCCAGGCCATCGAATCCACACAGTCCAATAAATACGGTTATCCCTTTCCTCCACCTGGCTGGAGGCAGGGCCCCTCTAAAAGTGATCTGATTCACAGTCACTCATGTCTTGGAGGAATGGATTATTGCTCTGCTTCTGTTTGGCTACGGGAGCAACAGTTTTCTTGGAAGAGTCCTTACTGGTGTGCTTTTTCCCTTTCAGTTCGCATACTCGTTCCTCTAAGTGCGAGGTAGGTTTTCCATCCCACTTCCTCATGTCCTCTCTGTGGTCATGTAGGTAAAACCACAGGGTACAGCATGATGGATACCTTTTATATTCCTGTCTTTGAGGAAAGGAACGCTTCCTCCTAATGACTGAGACACTGGCTTGTGCAGATGGGGATTGGAACATCTCCTTTCTGAATTGTTTAAACTCTTTGGACAGCTCCTCTATAGCTGAGACACAGGCCCGCATGGGGGAAGAAACAGTGTCCTCATATCCCCGGAACTTTTGAACTACCTCCTCCACTATTGGGTCTTCATCCCTTTCCCAAGTGAATACTGCAAATATGGCGGCTATCGAGGGCGGTCCATTCTGCATTAACTTCCGCCACATGGGTCGTGTGCACCTGATTCTGTCTGGATCTATCCTCCCATCATCACGATAAATTAACTCTAGCACAGCTAGTTCCCTCACGTACTGGATAGCTTTCTCCATGGTGGTCCATTTGTGTACTCGATATGGCATGTCTTCCTTAAGCGATACCTTTCCCTCACACCATCCAGAAGCCTCCTCCAGAGGCTTACATTCTGTGTCTCCCTCCCAATTCCTCTGTCAATGCCACTCTCTTTAGCAAGTGACCCCAGCTGCTTGGCTTCTCTGCCCTCTAAGTCAATGCTACTGGCCCCGTTATCCCAGCAGCGGAGCAGCCAGGTTCACCTTGATGGCGGCCAAAGTCTCTCCAGATATCCTGGAGCTCCTTCAAGGCTAAAGATCGCATGGTTATATCTGCATCACTCTCATCCTCTGTCACTGTCACTGCCGCTTGGGATGGCCCTGCTGTCTCCCCATCAACCTGTACCAGACGCCCTGATTTACGCTTCCATTTCTTTTTCTGTACTGGGTCAACTAACACTGGTGCTGGTTGATGCTGGCAGTACCACACAGGGGTCTGCACGGCTGCATTGCACCCTGCAGTGTGTAGGGCTGTTGTGGGAGGCGGAGCTACAGCAGAAGGCAGAGCTGTTGTGGGAGGTAGAGCCACAGTGGGAGGCAGAACCGCACTGGGAGGCAGAGCTGTTGCGGGAGGTGGAACCATTGTGGAAGGTGGAGCCACACTGGGAGCTGGAGCTGCAGCAGAAAGTGGAGCTGTTGTGGTAGGTGGAACCACAGTGGGAGGTGGAGCTGGCGCAGAGGGTCCAGTGGCTGCCGTGTCTGTCGAGGAGAGTTGCCATCGCCACGGGGGTATAGGTGGTGCAGGCAGTGCAGTGGCTGCAGTGCCCATCGAGAAGAGTTGACGTTGCTGCAGGGGTGGAGGTGGCGCAGGCGGTGCAGTGGCTGTAGTGTCCATCAAGGGGCATTTACGTCGCCGGGGGGGTGGAGTTGGTGCAGAGGATGGGTTACTTGTGAGCGGTGATGTAGCCATGGGGGATGAAGCTAACACACAGGGCCTGCTTCTTCCCCAAACACCAGTAGCAGATGGGACAGTATTCCAAAACATTCCTTTAAGTTTACACAGGAGCACAAGAACATTCAGAAAAGTGCTGATCACTAACCACAGGTCACCCCGAGACCATGAAAAATTTCCCCAATGCTCATACACTTGCGCCATTGACCATAGAGAAGAGAGAGAAAATTAGAATAATTTCCACACATCCACCCAACTGAATAATTCCTTCACATCCAACCCACTAAATGATTTCTCCTCTACAGGCTGAGTCCCAGAAGTGAAAAGGGAAAAGGTATAATTAGTGAAAGTCCCTATGACATTACATGAGAAACATGCAAACGCTGCCAGTACTGCATACAGATACATGATTATTCCCCAAACCAGCAGTATACAGACCAGCCAAATCAGACTCTTCAATCTGGTCAGAGCATACATCATCAGTATCATAAGGAGCACCCAAGGCAGTAAATCCCACCTTTCTATCATCCACTTAAAGATCCAAGAACTTAACGTGCTGACCAACCACCACAACATCTCTATAACCAATACTTATCACACAATCTGCTTTAACACACAGTAATCAGATCTGTTCTTATCTCAACCCTTCGAGCCCCACGTTGGGCACCAAAAAGGACTGTTGTGGTTTAACTCCAGCTAGCAAAATACCACGAAGCCGCTCTCACTAATCCCCCTCCGCTCCTCCAGTGGAGGAGAAGAATCAGAGGAAAAAGAAAATAAGGAAGCTCGTAAAATTGAGATAAGAACTATTTATTAATTAAATCTAAATCAATATATACAGGTACTACTACTAATCACTAATTAAGATAGTAGCAAATGAAACATATAGTACAATATATACAATATGATACAATATGATACAATTTCCCACCATCCACTGACCAATGCACACCCAGATATTGAGGTATGAAAATAAGCATGACGTAAATGGTATGACATAAGGGGTGGAGGATGTGCTGGGTTCAGTCAGGAAAGGGTTAACTCCCTTTACTCTGGTTGCCAGGGAACTGTGTTGCTGGACACTAAGTGAAAACATTGATAAGACCTCAGCTGGTGCTGGGGATGGCTTGTACTGAACTCAAGGTCTTTTGTCCGCTTCGGATACTGTAGCTGACCCAGACTGACCAAGGAAGTATTTCATCCCATAGTACATCATGTTCCGGTCTCTTTTGGGTGGGGAAGAGGGTCTGGTAGCCATTACTCTTCCCTTCTCTCTCTCCCTTACTCCCTTGCTCGTCTCTCCGGGCAACTTGCTCACCCTCCTGCGTTAGCTGCTTTGCTAACTCCTGTGCTGGCTCATTCGTGTGGGAGCTGGTGGATTGTTTTGACTTTTCTGGCCGTGTTATTAGTGATAAGGTTTGCTCAGAATCTGTTGCGTAGGCTCCCGGGCTCCGGCCTTCAGGCTGCGGCTCTTGGGCTGCGATCGCTCTCGAGCTGTGGGTCTCGGGCTCTCTGGGTCTGATTTTCATCCCTCAACATCTGGGTGTGCATTGGTCCGCGGATGGTGGGAAATTGTATCATATTGTATCATATTGTATATATTGTACTATATGTTTCATTTGCTACTATCTTAATTAGTTATTATTAGTAGTACCTGTATATATTGATTTAGATTTAATTAGTAAATAGTTCTTATCTCAATTTTACGAGCTTCCTTATTTCTTTTTCCTCCGATTCTTCCCCTCCACTGGAGGAGGGGAGGGGGATTAGTGAGAGCGGCTTCGTGGTATTTTACTAGCCGGAGTTAAACCACGACATTCTGAAACATCAAAAGAGTTTTAGTCTTCCTTAACAGTATAAGAGGTAGATAAAGCTTAGTAAATGCAGCAGCCACATTAGATTTCCAAGTTCCTTCTTTCCTCTGATCCACATACTTCAACCTGATGAGACAGAAGATACCAAAAAAAGTACCAAACATCACACCTCTCTTTTCACAAAAAAAATCATCTGATTTTAAGCAAAATAACCATACAGTTACTATCACGGAAGTTATGATCGCAAAAGAAGATGGATGCAAACTTAAAAAAAAATATTACTGACCTATAAAAATTATGTTCTTCTAAAATTACAAAAATATTTAATACAGTAGAGGTTATTCAATGGAATCTCTCCCAGACAAACAAAACAACCAAAACCTACAAACAATCAAAAATAATCCCCACCAAAAAAGCCCTCATAATGTTGTATATCATGGTTTAGTACACACTGTCTGCTCCTATGTACATGGGCAACACTGTTTTGTCAGTATGAGAGAAATCTGGTAAAACAAACTCTTACTATGGTAATTTTGGCAGTATACACAGGTGCTTTTGTTTAGCAGGCTTTATGAAGAACTGTCAAAAATTACACAGTAGAAGGAAAAGGTGAAGACACTTATTATGGTATCCTTTATTCAGAGGTAATAGCTAATAAAGCATTTTTTTCAATAGTAACTGCGGACTTCAAAGGTAGGGAAATATTCATTCAAGAAAGGCCTAAGTGTCACCATTTGCAAAAGGGGAGCAAAAGTGAAGTAATATGTTCATTGAGAGTTTTTGACACAGAAACACCTTTAGTAAACCAAACACTTCATGTTCTTTCTTTGAAAAATAGAGATACTCAACAGTATACTATAATGCAGCACATTTAAGCATATTTTTTGGTCATTCAAATGTAAGATTATCTTTTATCGATACATTCGCATTAGAGGTTCCATAAACTGGAGAATGCAATTACTGAATTTACTACACATGGCAGATTTACAGGACATTTGTGCAAAGATCTGTTAGAGATTACTAGACACCATCGAGAAACTGCACACAGTTTATAAACTGAAGCAAACATGAAATGAAAAATAAACAAACAAACCCTAAATCCTCAAACTAGATACAATATCATGTATATTGTATATACATGATATATATGTATATACACTAGATACTATACCATGTATAACAAAGATCTATGTATATACACTAGATACTGTACCATGTACAATGATCTACTGTAATAAACAATTTCATTTAGTAAAGAAACAGTAAAAAAATAAAACAGAGTAAATATGTTTGAAATAACTCCTTATCTAGCTAAAAAACACCCATGGCTTCATTTCTGAAAGGGCAACTTAGTGAAATGGAGGTTTTTTGACTTTTTTTTAAAAAATCAGGTCATTGGCTTTCATCTTTTTACTTCTGCACTTGGAAACTGTTAACAAGATGGGGGACATTAACTCAGCAGAACATATTTAAACTTCAGTAGCCTGATAAGCATTAAAAGCTGATTGTTAACAGCTGTCTCATGTTACCGTTTTTGTTACTTATTCTCTTGAAACCGGCTTCTGTGGCATTATCTCTCTTATTATACTAGATTACTTTGTGAGCATTCATTTTATCTTCTCTAATAATCATTCTATGATATACATACATAAAAGAATAAAACATAAATAAATTTAAATAAATGCATTGTGTTATTATTTTAGTCTGGCTCATATTGACACATTTCTTTGTAGATCCTTGTTTTCTTCTAGTCCAGGTTAATTTAATTTTCTGAAAGTGTTTTCCAGTTTTAATTTAGGAAATATCCTGAAGTTCTCAGGTACAATTTGTCCTGATCAACATTTCCCAGAAACTAGGGAAATAAGTGTTTCCAGAAAGTCTTGATCAGCATTTTGCAGCAATTCATGTATACCTTCACTGCACACAAAATTACCTTATCCGGACCATAGCTGTTTCTACTCCTTTACCCTCTGTGTCTATTTTATGTCTTCATACATGAAGATAAATGGATGCAGAAACACCAAGCTAACTCTTTATTTTTTTTCTTTCCCATAGAATGGATTAATTAAATGCAGCAGTAACAGATAAAATGTTGTATTATAATATATCTTGATAGAGGGTGAAGGAAACTACTTATGTGTGCTTTGATCATCTTGCTGTCCCATTCCATCACAACTGAAGACTACTTAAAATATCTTTTTAGCTATGCTTCTGTGTGCAGGCCAAGCATCATATAGCACTCCTGCCAAGATAAAAAAAAAAAAAAAACAAAACAAAACCAAAACACAACCAGAGAGATAATTCAGTTTCCAATTAAAGGGGAGTAAGACACTAGTAGATTTTATCATCAGAATTATAAAAATTAAAAAAGGAGAAAAGAATATACCAAAGATAAAATACATGACTTTGTGTTCTTCTCCTTTGGGAGTATTCAGTAATGTCAGAACTCCTATTTATTTTTAGGAGAGAAGAATAAGAAGGTTTACATTACATTATTGAAAACACCTCAGAATTAAACTGGAAGTATAACAATGCCAATTAAACAAAAATTTAAAGATAGTTTCAACTAATTTTTTAAAAAAGAATTTACAGTTTTCTTTGAAAATATTCAAGCCTTTTAAGTTTTCTATTTTTTAGCAAAAATATAAATGCCTAAAAATCAATTTTCATTTAAAAACTCTCACCTTTTCCACCTGTAAATGAAATACATCTGCAGATTCAAAATTTTTCTTCCTTTTTCAACCACCATTTTCAACTTTTCAAGGTTCATGTCTATCGGAAATGTAGAAAGTAACAAAAAGAAAAATAGTAACTTTAAACACAAACTACTATACCCTTTCCTTTATTTGAAATAAAAAAAATATATAGCATAACAGATAAATATGAAGCATAAAATAATTTTTATTAAAAGCAACTCTCCCAGTATTTTATAATAATAAAAAAATTTATTAATATCTTTTGAGAAAAAAGTCCAGCAACTGACAAGTCACACATGTCTCCAAGGCAGATAAGGAACTTTGCACGGGAGTTAGCAGGACTCACTGAAAGAACTTTAAATGAAATTTGAATGTGGAAAGGGCTAAAACCAGGCTTGCTGAAGATAAACCTTGGGATGGCACACCAATGTTTGAGGGATGGTGTGCTAGCGATGTCCTTTGGTCTGATGTCTCAGTGGTGGCTAGGGATAGAGATCCATGCGGTAGCACAGATGCAAGGTCTATTTATGTGTTATACATCAAGAAAGTGCATGAGAATGGTCACGTAGGAATTGGGGATTCTCCCCTAAAAATGGAGCGGGTGTTAGTAGCCCAAGTGAAGTACATCTACACCAATGCACACAGAATGGGCAACAAACAGGAGGAGCTGGAAGCTGTTGTGCAGCAGGAAATCTATTATATAGTTGCCATCACAGAAATATGGCGGGACAACTCACACAACTGGAGTGCTGCAATGGATGGCTATGAACCCTTCAGAAGGGACAGGCAAGGGAGTAGAGTTGGGGGGGGGGGCATATATTAGGGAGTGTTTTGGTTTTCTAGAGCTTGATGGTGGTGATGATAGGATTGAGTGTTTATGGGGAAGAATCAGAGGAAATGCCAATAAGGTAGAAATCATGGTGGTAGTCTGTTATAGACCACCAGATCAGGATGAAGAGGCCAACAAAATATTCTATAAGCAGCTGGGAGAAGTCTCATAATGGGTAGCCCTTGTTCTCCTGGGCATCTTCAATTTACCAGATATCTGCTGTGAATACAACACAGCAGGGACAAAACAGTCTAAGAGGTTCCTGGGGTGTGTGGAAGACAACTTGCAGATACAGCTGGTGAGTGAGTCAACTAGGGAAGGAGCCCTGATGGACCTGTTGTTTGTGGAGGACTGTTAGGTGAAAAGATCATTGGGCATAGAGATCACAAGGAGATAAGAGTTTTCGATTCCTGGAGAAATAAGGAGAGGGGTCAGCAGAACTGCTACCCTGAGAGACTGGTTGCCAGACTCCCTTGGCAGGCAGTTCTGAGGGACAAAGGAGTCTAGGAAGGCTGGACTTAAGATTTCTTCATATATTCCAAGAAGGAAATCTTAAAGACACCAGAGCAAGCTGTCCCCATGTGACAGAAAATGGGAGGGTGGGGAAGAACAGCCTAGCTGAACAAGAAGCTTTGGCTGAAACTCTGGAAAAAAAGGAGAGTTTATGACCTTTGGAAGGAGGGGCAGGAAATTCAGGAGGACTACAAAGATGTCAGGGGTTTATACAAGGACAAAATTAGAAGGGCCTAAGTCCAGTTAAAATTTAACCTGGCTACTGCCATAAAAGACAATAAAAAATGTTTCTATAAATATACTGGCAACAAAAGGAGGGCTAGGAAGTGACAAATGATAAGGAAAATTATGAGGTATTAAATGCCTTCTTTGTCTGAATCTTTAATAGTAAGACCTTTTGTCTCCCTGTATCCAGCCATCTGACTGGAAGCCAGGGATGAGGAGCAGAATGAAACACCCATAATCCAAGGGGGAATGTTTAGCAACCTGCTACACCACTTGGACACACACAAGCCTATGGGGCTGTATGGGATCCATCCAAGGGTACTGAGGAAGCTGCTGTAAGTGCTCATCAACCTACTTTCAGTCATTGATCAGCAGTCCTAGAAAACCAGGGAGATCCCAATTGACTGGAAGCTAGAAAATACAATTCCCATCTAGAAGAAGGGCCAGGAGGAGGACCCAGAGACTACAGGCCTGTCAGACTGAGCTTGGTGGCAGGGAAGGTTATGAAGCAGATCATCTTGAGTGTTGTCACACGACACATACACAACAACCAGGTGATTAGGCCCAGTCAGACAGTCGACATTGGTTTATGAAAGGCAGGTCCTGGCTGACTAACCTGATCTCCTTCTATGATAAAGTGACCCACTTAGTGTATGAGGGAAAGGCTGTAGATGTTGTTTACCTGGACTTTAGTAAAGCCTTTGTCACTGTTTCCCACAGCGTTCTCCTGGACAAACTGGCTGCTCATGTCTTGGGTGGCTGTACCCTTCACTGGGTAATGAACTGGATGGATGGCCAGACCCAAAGTGTTGTGGTGGAGTTAAATCCAGCTGGCAGCCAGTCACAGGTGGTGTTCCCCAGGGCTCAGTACTGGGGTCAGTTGTGGTTAATATCTGTGCTGGGTTCAGTCAGGAAAGGGCTAACTCCCTTTACTCTGGTTGCCAAGAAACTATGTTGCTGGACAGTAAGTGAAAACATTGATAAGGCCTCAGCTGGTGCTGGGGATGGCTTGTACTGAACTCAAGGTCTTTTGTCCGCTTCGGATACTGTAGCTGACTCAGACTAACCAAGGAAGTATTTCATCCCATAGTACGTCATGTTCTGGTCTCTTTTGGGTGGGGAAGAGGGTCCGGTAGCCATTACTCTGCCCTTCTCTCTCTCTCCCTTACTCCCTTGCTCGTCTCTCCGGGCACTTGCTCACCCTCCTGCGTTAGCTGCTTTGCTAACTCCTGTGCTGGCTCATTCGTGTGGGAGCTGGTGGATTGTTTTGGGTTTTCTGGCTGTGTTATCAGTGATAACGTTTGCTCGGAATGTGCTGCGTAGGCTCCCGGGCTCTGGCCTTCAGGCCGCGGCTCTCGGGCTGCGATCGTTCTCGGGCTGTGGGTCTCGGGCTCTCGGGGTCTGATTTTCATCCCTCAACATCTGGGTGTGCATTGATCAGTGGATGGTGGGAAATTGTATCATATTGTATCATATTGTATATATTGTACTGTATGTTTCATTTTCTACTATTTTAAGTATTTATTATTAGTAGTACCTGTATGTATTGATTTAGATTTAATTAGTAAATAGTTCTTATCTCAATTTTGCGAGCTTCCTTATTTCTTTTTCCTCCGATTCTTCCCCTCCACTGGAGGAGGGGAGGGGGATTAGTGAGAGCGGCTTCGTGGTATTTTGCTAGCTGGAGTTAAACCACGACAGTCCTCTTTGGTGCCCAACGTGGGGCTCGAAGGGTTGAGATAAGAACAGACCTGACTACTGTGTGTTAAAGCAGATTGTGTGATAAGTATTAGTTATAGAGATGTTGTGGTGGTTGGTCAGCACGTTAAGTTCTTGGATCTTTAAGTGGATGATAGAAAGGTGGGATTTACTGCCTTGGGTGCTCCTTATGATACTGATGGTGTATGCTCTGACCAGATTGAAGAGTCTGATTTGGCTGGTCTGTATACTGCTGGTTTGGGGAATAATCATGTATCTGTATGCAGTACTGGCAGCGTTTGCATGTTTCTCATGTAATGTCATAGGGACTTTCACTAATTATACCTTTTCCCTTTTCACTTCTGGGACTCAGCCTGTAGAGGAGAAATCATTTAGTGGGTTGGATGTGAAGGAATTATTCAGTTGGGTGGATGTGTGGAAATTATTCCAATTTTCTACCTCTTCTCTATGGTCAATGGCGCAAGTGTATGAGTATTGGGGAAATTCTTCATGGTCTCGGGGTGACCTATGTTTAGTGATCAGCACTTTTCTGAATGTTCTTGTGCTCCTGTGTAAACTTAAAGGAATGTTTTGGAATACTGCCCCATCTGCTACTGGTGTTTGGGGAAGAGACAGGCCCTGTGTGTTAGCTTCATCCCCCACGGCTACATCACCGCTCACAAGTAGCCCATCCTCTGCACCGACTCCACCCCCCCGGCGATGTAAACGCCCCTTGACAGACACTACAGCCACTGCACCGCCTGCGCCACCTCCAACCCTGCAGCAACATCAACTCTTCTCGATGGACACTGCAGCAACTGTACCTCCTGCGCCACCGATACCTCCGCGGCGATGGCAACCCTCCTCGACAGACACGGCAGCCATTGCACCCTCTGCGCCAGCTCCACCTCCCACTGTGGTTCCACCTCCTGCTGCAGCTCTGCCTCCCAGTGTAGTTCTGCCTCCCAGTGTGGCTCCACCTCCCACAACAGCTTCACTTTCTGCTGCAGCTCCAGCTCCCAGTGTGGCTCCACCTTCCACAACGGTTCCACCTCCTGCAACAGCTTCACCCTCCACTGCAGTTCCACCTCCCACTGCGGTTCCACCTCCCTCTGCAGCTCTGCCTCCTGCTGCAGTTCCGCCTCCCACAACAGCCCTACACACTGCAGGGTGCAATGCAGCCGTGCAGACCCCTGTGTGGTACTGCCAGCATCAACCAGCACCAGTGTTAGTTGACCCAGTACAGAAAAAGAAATGGAAGCGTAAATCAGGGCGTCTGGTACAGGTTGATGGGGAGACAGCAGGGCCATCCCAAGCGGCAGTGACAGTGACAGAGGATGAGAGTGATGCAGATATAACCATGCGATCTTTAGCCTTGAAGGAGCTCCAGGATATCTGGAGAGACTTTGGCCGCCATCAAGGTGAACCTGGCTGCTCCGCTGCTGGGATAACGGGGCCAGTAGCATTGACTTAGAGGGCAGAGAAGCCAAGCAGCTGGGGTCACTTGCTAAAGAGAGTGGCATTGACAGAGGAATTGGGAGGGAGACACAGAATGTAAGCCTCTGGAGGAGGCTTCTGGATGGTGTGAGGGAAAGGTATCGCTTAAGGAAGACATGCCATATCGAGTACACAAATGGACCACCATGGAGAAAGCTATCCAGTACGTGAGGGAACTAGCTGTGCTAGAGTTAATTTATCGTGATGATGGGAGGATAGATCCAGACAGAATCAGGTGCACACGACCCATGTGGCGGAAGTTAATGCAGAATGGACCGCCCTCGATAGCCGCCATATTTGCAGTATTCACTTGGGAAAGGGATGAAGACCCAATAGTGGAGGAGGTAGTTCAAAAGTTCCGGGGATATGAGGACACTGTTTCTTCCCCCATGCGGGCCTGTGTCTCAGCTATAGAGGAGCTGTCCAAAGAGTTTAAACAATTCAGAAAGGAGATGTTCGAATCCCCATCTGCACAAGCCAGTGTCTCAGCCATTAGGAGGAAGCGTTCCTTTCCTCAAAGACAGGAATATAAAAGGTATCCATCACGCCGTACCCTGTGGTTTTACCTACATGACCACAGAGAGGACATGAGGAAGTGGGATGGAAAACCTACCTTGCACTTAGAGGAACGAGTATGCGAACTGAAAGGGAAAAAGCACACCAGTAAGGACTCTTCCAAGAAAACTGTTGCTCCCGTAGCCAAACAGAAGCAGAGCAATAATCCATTCCTCCAAGACATGAGTGACTGTGAATCAGATCACTTTTAGAGGGGCCCTGCCTCCAGCCAGGTGGAGGAAAGGGATAACCGTATTTATTGGACTGTGTGGATTCGATGGCCTGGCACATCAGAGCCACAGCAGTATAAGGCTCTAGTGGACACGGGTGCACAGTGTACCCTCATGCCATCAAGCTATAAGGGGGTACAACCCATCAACATTTCCAGCGTGACTGGGGGTTCCCAACAACTGACTGTGTTGGAGGCTGAAATAAGCCTGACTGGGAAGGAGTGGCAAAAGCACCCTATTGTGACTGGTTCAGATGCTCCGTGCATCCTTGGCATTGACTATCTTAAGAGAGGGTACTTTAAGGACCCAAAAGGGTACCGGTGGGCTTTTGGGATAGCTGCCTTAGAGACTGATGAAACTGAGAAGCTGTCCATCTTGCCTGGTCTCTCGCAGGACCCTTCTGCTGTGGGACTTCTAAAGGTTGCAGATGAACAGGTGCCAATTGCCACCACAACAGTGCACCGGCAGCAGTATCGCACTAACAGAGACTCTTTGCTTCCCATCCAGAAGCTGATTCGTCAGCTGGAGAGCCAAGGGGTGATCAGCAAAACCCGCTCACCCTTTAACAGCCCCATCTGGCCAGTGCGTAAGTCTGATGGGGAATGGAGACTGACAGTGGACTGTCGTGGCCTGAAGGAAGTGACACCACCACTGAGTGCTGCTGTGCCGGACATGCTGGAACTCCAATACGAGCTGGAGTCAAAGGCAGCCAAGTGGTATGCTACGATTGACATTGCTAATGCCTTTTTCTCCATTCCTTTGGCAGCAGAGTGCAGGCCACACTTTGCTTTCACCTGGAGGGGCATCCAATACACCTGGAATCGGCTGCTCCAGGGGTGGAAGCACAGCCCTACCATCTGCCATGGACTGATCCAGACCGCACTGGAACAGGGTGCAGCTCCCGAACATCTGCAGTACATTGATGACATCATTGTATGGGGCGACACAGCAGACGAAGTTTTTGAGAAAGGGAAGAAGATCATCCAAATCCTCCTGAAAGCTGTTTTTGCCATAAAGCAAAGTAAGGTCAAGGGACCTGCACGAGAGATCCAGTTCTTAGGAATAAAGAGGCAAGATGGGTGTCGCCAGATCCCGATGGATGTGATCAACAAAATCACAGCTATGTCCCCACCAACAAGCAAAAAGGAAACTCAAGCTTTCCTAGGTGTTGTGGGTTTCTGGCGAATGCATATTCCAAATTACAGCCAAATTTTAAGCCCTCTGTATACAGTGACCCAGAAGAAAAGCTATTTCAAATGGGGCGCGGAGCAGCGACAAGCCTTTGAACAGATCAAGCAGGAGATCGTGCATGCAGTAGCCCTTGGACCAGTCTGGACAGGGCCAGAGGTAAAGAATGTACTCTACACCGCAGCCGGGGAGAATGGCCCTACCTGGAGTCTCTGGCAGAAAGAACCAGGGGAGACCCGAGGTCGACCCCTCGGATTTTGTAGCCGGGGATACAGAGGATCTGAGGCCCGCTACACTCCAACTGAAAAAGAGATACTGCAGCTTATGAGGGAATCTGATCTGCCTCAGAAGTGGTTGGAACTGAAGCACAGCTCCTTCTGGCACCTCGACTGCCAGTGCTGGGCTGGGTGTTCAAAGGTAGAGTCTCTTCTACTCATCATGCCACTGATGCTATGTGCAGTAAGTGGGCTGCCCTGATCACACAATGAGCTCGCATAGGAAATTCCAGTCGCCCAGGAATCCTAGAAGTGATCATGGACTGGCTGGAAGGCAAAGACTTTGGAATGTCACCAGAGGAGTAGGTGACACGGGCTGAAGAAGCCCCTTTGTACAACCAATTGCCAGACAATGAGAAGCAATATGCCCTGTTTACTGATGGGTCCTGCCGCATTGTAGGGAAACATCGTAGGTGGAAAGCTGCTGTGTGGAGTCCTACACGACAAGTTGCTGAGACTGCAGAAGGACAAGGTGAATCCAGTCAATTTGCAGAGGTAAAAGCCATCCAGCTGGCTTTGGACGTTGCTAAATGAGAGAAATGGCCAGTGCTTTATCTCTACACTGACTCCTGGATGGTGGCGAATGCACTGTGGGGGTGGCTACAGCAATGGAAACAGAGCAACTGGCAGCGCCGAGGCAAACCCATCTGGGCTGCAGTATTATGGCAAGACATTGCTTCCCGTCTAGACAACCTGGTCGTCAAAGTGTGTCACGTCGATGCCCACGTACCCAGAAGTTGACCTACTGAGGAACATTGATACAACCAGCAGGTGGATCAAGCTGCGAAGATTGCAGTGGCTCAGGTGGATCTGGACTGGCAACATAAAGGTGAGCTGTTCATGGCTAGGTGGGCCCATGACACCTCGGGCCACCAAGGGAGAGATGCCACGTACAGGTGGGCTCGTGACCGAGGGGTGGACTTGACCATGGACGCTATTGCGCAGGTCATTCATGAATGTGAGACATGTCCTGCCATCAAACAAGCCAAGAGGGTGAAGCCTGTTTGGTATGGGGGGCGATGGCTGAAATATAAATAGGGGGAGGCCTGGCAGGTTGACTACATCACACTGCCTAAAACCCGCCAAGGCAAGTGCCATGTGCTCACAATGGTGGAAGCAACCACTGGGTGGCTGGAAACATATCCAGTGCCTCATGCCACTGCCCGGAATTCTATCCTAGGCCTTGAAAAGCAAATTCTATGGCGACACGGCACCCCAGAGAGGATTGAATCAGACAATGGGACTCATTTCCGAAATAGTCTCGTAGACACTTGGGCCAAAGAGCACGGCATTGAGGGGGTGTATCACATCCCCTACCATGCACCTGCCTCTGGGAAGGTTGAACGGTGCAATGGGCTGTTGAAGACCACCCTGAGGGCAATGGGGGTGGGACTTTCAAAAATTGGGATACACATTTGGCAAAGGCCACCTGGTTAGTCAACACCAGAGGATCTGCCAACCGTGCTGGCCCAGCTCAATCAAAACTTCTGCGCACTGTGGAAGGAAATAAGGTCCCTGTAGTGCATGTTAAGAACATGCTGGGAAAAACAGTCTGGGTTATTCCTGCCTCGGGCAAAGGCAAACCATCCGTGGGGTTGCTTTCGCTCAAGGACCTGGAGGTACTTGGTGGGTGATGAGAGAAGATGGGCAAGTCCGATGTGTGCCACAAGGAGATTTGATTCTGGGTGAAACTAACCCATGAACTAAATTATATGATGGACATTAACTGCTGCAAATAACCCTTGTTCTGAGCTCTGTATTGTAGTAATCACTCTGGCAGAGATCACCTGAATCTACAGAGGTCCAGCCTTGCCAGAAGGGCAGTAGTGACCTGACCTGAGCTGGCATCGGCGCCCAACGATCCCACGCAACACTTCACGTTTCTGTCCTGAGTGACCACCTGATAGAACCCAAAGCCATGGACTAATGGACATTTTGCCAATATGGTTCATAGACCAAGGGAATGATATCTGTGTGGGATGGGATGGGAAAGGGGAAGCTGGTTCATGTGAATTTATGGATGATATGAAAATAAGCATGATGTAAATGGTATGAAATAAGGGGTGGAGAATGTGCTGGGTTCAGTCAGGAAAGGGCTAACTCCCTTTACTCTGGTTGCCAAGAAACTATGTTGCTGGACAGTAAGTGAAAACATTGATAAGGCCTCAGCTGGTGCTGGGGATGGCTTGTACTGAACTCAAGGTCTTTTGTCCGCTTCGGATACTGTAGCTGACCCAGACTAACCAAGGAAGTATTTCATTCCATAGTACGTCATGTTCTGGTCTCCTTTGGGTGGGGAAGAGGGTCCGGTAGCCATTACTCTGCCCTTCTCTCTCTCCCTTACTCCCTTGCTCATCTCTCCGGGCAACTTGCTCACCCTCCTGCATTAGCTGCTTTGCTAACTCCTGTGCTGGCTCATTCGTGTGGGAGCTGGTGGATTGTTTTGGGTTTTCTGGCTGTGTTATCAGTGATAACGTTTGCTCGGAATGTGCTGCGTAGGCTCCCGGGCTCCGGCCTTCAGGCCGCGGCTCTCGGGCTGTGGTTCTCGGGCTCTCGGGGTCTGATTTTCATCCCTCAACATCTGGGTGTGCATTGATCAGTGGATGGTGGGAAATTGTATCATATTGTATCATATTGTATATATTGTACTATATGTTTCATTTTCTACTATTTTAAGTATTTATTATTAGTAGTACCTGTATGTATTGATTTAGATTTAATTAGTAAATAGTTCTTATCTCAATTTTGCGAGCTTCCTTATTTCTGTTTCCTCCGATTCTTCCCCTCCACTGGAGGAGAGGAGGGGGATTAGTGAGAGCGGCTTCGTGGTATTTTGCTAGCCGGAGTTAAACCACGACAATATCTTTATGAATGACATGGACAAGGGGAACAAGTGCGCCCTCAGAGTGAGTTTGCAGATGACAGCAAGTTTGGTGGGAGTGTTGGTCTGCTTCAGGGTAAGAAGGTTCTACATAGGGAACTAACAGTCTGGATCTATGTGCCGAGGCCAAATGTAGGAGGTTCAATAAGGCCAAGTGCTGGGTTCTGCACTTGGGTGACAACAACCCCATGCAATGCTTCAGACTTGGGGATTAGTGGCTGGAAATCTACTCAGTAGAGAAGGACCTGGGACTGTTGGAATATAAGCCACAGTGCATCCACGTGGTCACGAAGGCCCGTAGCATCCTGGCTTGTATGAGTAGAAGTGTGGCCAGCAGGAATACAGAAATGATCATCCCTTTGTACTCAACAATGGTGACACTGCATCTTAACTACAAGTTTTGGACTCCTCAGTACAAGAAAGACATTATGATGCTGGAGCGTGTCCAGAGAAGGGCAACAAAGCTGGTGAAGGGCCTAGAGCACAGGTCTTATGAAGAGCAGCTGAGGGAACTGGGGTTGTCTAGCCTGGAGAAAAGGAGGCTCAGGGGAGACTTTATCACTCTCTACAGATACCTGAAAGGAGGCTGCAGAAAGGTGCGTGCTGGTCTCTTCTCCCAAGTAAGAAACAATAGAACAAGAGGAAGTGGTGTCAAATTGCACCAGGGGAGGTTTAGATTGGATATTAGGAATAACTGCTTTGCTGCAAGGGTTGTAAGGCATTGGAATGGGCTGCCCAGGGAAGTGGTTGAGTCACGATCCCTGGAGGTATTCAAAAGATGTATAGATGTTGTGATTAAAGACATGGTTTAGTGGTGGTCTAGGCAGTGCTATGTTAATGGTTGGATTTGATTATCTTAAGGATCTTTTCCAACTTAAATGATTTTATGACTGTAAAAATGTTTTATTTTCTTTAAATAGCAAATCATTTCTAGTTACCTACATTGCTTCCCATGGCTTAAGAAAGCAAACTCCTGACTGCAGGTTTTTGGAAGACCCCAGATCAGAACATGACCATGAACAAAGGCTGCCAAGCTTATTTTCAGACTATTGCCTACAGCTAATCCACCTTATTTACAATAGCTTTCCTTCCTACTTTCTTTCTTTCTTCTTTTTTTTTTATTTTTTTTTATTTTTAACTTAAAAAAAAAATTCTATAACTTAGGATTTGTCTGATAGAATAGATCTTGCTACATATCTTTTATTTTTGTTTGTCTTTCTGTGGTACAGAGATGTTACTATTACCCCACCTCAAGGCATTTTTTATTCCATAAGTCCAATGTGTTTGTGAACCCACAAATGAGGAGTCCTTTAAACAACACAGAACTGACTTTGACCTTGAGCTCTACATCACTATTCTCAACAAAAGAATATCATGTTGTACTCAGAAAAAAATGAGATTTTTAACCTACAGACATTTATTTCACAATAACTGATCCTTCAAGTTTAGGACATATCAAATGCAAAGAAAAGGAATAAGCAAGAACCCCAAATAGGATACTTGGTCTTTCTCTGATTTTGGACACTAGTGAATTTTTACTCCTTAGTATTAGTCAACTTAATCAAGATACATCGGGATATGCAATATTACATGATCTAGGGCAATACAGGGTTTATCATCCCTAATTAAGTAACTTTCAAAGTAGAAGAAGGGGTACTATTTCTCAGGTTCTGTTACAAAAGTCTCTAGTTTCCACAAATCCTATTTTTCTTTCCAGCTGTGTTTTTGTAGATATTTTTGGTATAGTGGCTGTTAGCGTGTGTTCATGACTGCTACAGCTTGAAGAGATAAGATGCTTTCCCACCAGATGGAGACGGAGAGAAGGTGCAGAGAAATCTATGACTATTGCCTCTTTATATTTAACTTCTCCTACACCTGGAGGGAAATGTTCAGGGGAAATGATGGTAAGAAGTAAGGTGATGTCCCACATGGATAGAATATTAACAGCAATTTCATTTCCATGCTGTTCTTACATCACTGTCAGTAACACAGCTCCTTGTCCCCTCTGGTTTATTTAGAAAAGCATTTCAAATTGTCTATGTAGCCAATTTCACATTTACAGGTGAGTATGCCTGGAATGCAGGTGCTTCCTCTCCAAACTTCCCTTCCTAAGTAAAGAGCACAGAGAGGCAAATTGACAGGGTTTCGAGGCGCTCAGACTCCTTTGCTTTTTAACTACACTGGCAGGAATCCAGCGATCCTGATTTAACATGTGTAGATAAAACTGAGAGGATAATCCTCTCTTTTTATCTGCTGTTACTCACTTTTGTACTAGCTGATAACAATCTACTTTTATAGCAAATACAGCTGTAGAGGAATATTGCTGCAGGTGAACACTAATTTTTTAATATCACCTGGATAGCAAAGTGAGGAAACAATGATATTTAAGAGTATTCGCTTATTACTTACTGGTCCCTTACACATAAATATAAAGAATTTGTTTTATTACTGCAATTTTGGATGAATAGAAAAAAGGAATGAAGTGATTTCATCCCATCTTACTGTAACATAAAATTGGCAGACAAATTATGTGATTAGTCAGGGATTGTATTTCCTGTAGCTGTTTGAAAACCACACAAATGCCTTACTGCATATATGAATGAGGAAAGGATGGTATTTACTTACTTTGAAACATTGCTACTGATGTGTTATTTTCAGTTCATAATCAAACATGTCTTTATACAGAATCTAACACTAATCATTTTAATCTATACTCCTAATAATCTTCTTTATGTGAATTTAATTGCTAAAATTCTAGTAAACAAAGCTGATGACTTTGGTGTTTGTGTAGAAATTCCTTCTTCTTTTTCTACATCCCAGGAAACAGCTTTTTGGAACTATGGTTTTGGGTTGTCTTGCAAGAACCTCTGAAATCTAACATGAAAAAAACAATGAATGAACTCTTTTCCACTGGAAGTTAAGTTTTTTGCCATGTTAAAATTCAAAACCAATTAAAAAATCACATTTCAAGACTCCTGCTCTATAGGTAGCATCATATGTTATATAGAGGGTCTCAAATACATAAACACACATGTAATTATACATACGTGTGAGCACAAATACTGCAGACACTTCTACAGTCTCTATTTAGTACTGCTGCTTTTCTTTATTTAAATGCTTCTGAACATATCCAAGACATAATTTTATGATGATCAAGAACTACTTTTAAAGAAAATACAGTTCAAGATCATTAAAGGAATTATCCTGATTCAGGTAAACAACTAAGGAATAGTTCTACTTGCAATGATGGTTAAATTCCAGGGACCTAACAGAGATGATCATTAGATCTGTACCAGAGACACAGCTAATTTTATTAATATCTGTAATCAAAATCTATGATTTCTCTACCCTTTTCCTTTTATCTATGCCTGTTTGTTAAATTTAGGTTTTGCACAGTTTGAAAATACTAATTTGCAAAGTTTAATTCTGTTAAATACATGAGAATTATAATTAACACAAAGGAAATTAGAATGATCATAACAATTTAAATGCAAGGACTTGCTCTGAAGGCAGAATAACAAAAAAAAAAAAAAAAAGGACTAGAAATTAGGTAGAAGACAGAATAAAAAAATATTGTACAATATCCCAGTAACAGATAACAGAAAAATTGGCAAATTCATTGAGGAGAATGGCAAGAGATAGCATCTTTAATGAAGTAAAAAAACCCAAAAATTCTCCTGAATGGCATGGCACAGAGGTCTAGCAGGAGTATGAGGTAGTGTAAGAAGAGAAGTCCTTGCTCCACCAACCTACCACCCCAAAGAAAAAGGCAGCAGATGGAGGGCACACAGCTCACAGTTGATTCCATATCCTCCTGTCATCAGGCAGAGGAAGGGAACTTAAGAGAGGGAGAGGAATGGAAATGGGTCCATGCTCAGCGAGGTAGACACATCCCCTTCTGCCCTCTCTCCCCTTCCCAGTTGTCTTTCCAGAACATATATGGGGCTCTGGAACTTGAAGACTAGGCAATTGCAGAGGAATGTCCATCCAGCGAGCTGCGTAGGACAACCTCATCAGCGCCACACATTACAACAGCCTCCGTTAAAAAAAGGAGGAGGGTCATTGTGGTAGGTGATTCCCTTCTGAGCAGAACAGAGGGCTCCATATGCCACTCAGACACATCGCACAGGATGTCTACTGCTTCCCTGGGGCCCAGGTTAGGGCATCACTGGGAAACTTCCTGGTCTGGTAAAGCCCTCTAACTATAACCCACTATTGGTAATGCAGGTGGGCAGTGATGAGCTCTAGGAGAGGAATTCAAAACCTATCAAAAGAGACTTCAGAGCACTGGGGCAAATGGTTGCAGGATTGGGAGCACAGGTAGTGTTTTCGTCCATCCCTGTAGCAGTAGGGAAGAATACTGAGAGAAACAGGAAAGCATGCTTGATCAACACATGACTCAGAGGCTGATGTGAACGGTGGAAATTTGGGGTTACGAGCATGGGGAGGTTTATGTGGCACCTGGCATGCTTGCACAGATGGTGTCCAGCTTTCCCAGAGAGAAAAAAGGATTCTTGCCCATGAATTGGCAGACCTTATCAATAGGGCTTTAAACTAGGTTGGAAGGAGAACAGGGGCAAAACCAGTAGGGAAATCAAGAGATGCCCAGAACCTGAAGAAGAATCAGAGATCACCAGGAGAATACCTGGCAAACAAAACAAGGGCCCATCTTAAATGCCTCTATGTCAATGCACGGAGCATGGGAAATAAACAAGAGGAATTAGAGGCATGTGCATGCATGAGAGGCTATGACCTCATTGGCATCATGGAGATGTGATGGAATGGCTCCTATGACTGGAGTGTCAGAATGGAAGGTTACAGGCTCTTTAGGAAGGACAGGCAGGGGACATGTGGAGGGGGAGTTACTCTCTATTTCAGTGACCAGCTGGAGTTTGTGGAACTCCACCTGGGGAGGGATGAGGAGCTGACCAAGAGCTTATGGGTCAGGATTAAAGGGAGGGCAGGAGTAGGGGATATAATAGTAGGAGTTTGCTGGAGGCCACCTGGCCAGCACGAACAAGTGGATGAAGCCTTCTACAGACAGATATCAACAACCTCACGTTCACAAACTCTGGTCCTCATGGAGGACTTCAACCACCCCAATATCTGTTGGAGGGACAACACATCAGGGCACAAGCAAGCCAAGAGGTTCCTGGAATGTGTTGATGACCACTTCCTTCTCCAAGTGATCAAGGAGCTGATGAGGAAGGGTGCCATGCTGGACCTTGTTCTCACCAACAGAGAGGGGCTGGTGGGGAATGTAAATCTTAAGGGCAGCCTTGGCTGCAGCGACCACTAAATGGTGGCATTTGACATAATTACGGAAGTGAGGAGGGTACACAGCAAGCTCCCTACCCTGGACTTCAGAAGAGGAAATTTTAGCCTCTTCAGGGAACTGATTGGAAAGGTTCCTTGGGATGAAGTCCTGGAGTGAAGAGGGGACCAAGAAAACTGGAAACTATTCAAGGACCTTCTTCTCCAAGCTCAGGAGAGATGCATCCCAATCAAGAGGAAGGCGAGTAAAAATGCCTGAAGACCTTTGTGGATGAACAAGCAGCTCCGGGACAAACTGAAGCAAAAAAAAAAAAAAAAGAGGCCTGCAGTGGGTAGAAGCAGGTAACCTGGAAGGATTACAGGGAAGTTGTCCAAGAGGTCAGAGATCAGGTTAGGAAAGCCAAAGTCCTGACAGAATTAAACCTGGCCAGGGACATCAAGGCCAACATGAAGGGCTTCTATAGGTACATAGGTGATAAAAAGAAGATCAGGGAAAATGTGGACCCTCTGTGGAAGGAAACAGGAGAGCTGGTTTCCCAGAAGAAAGCCAGGGTACTCAAATGCTTTTTTTTGCCTTGGTCTCCACTGGCAAGGATGCAAGACATACCCCCCGCATTATGAAGGCAAGCGCAGCGACTGGAAGAATGGACAGCTGCCCATGGTTAGTGAGGATCAGGTTCGGGAACACCTGAGGAACCTGAAGGTGCACAAGTCCATGGGACCTGATGAAATACATCGGTGAGTCCTGAAAGGACTAGCAGATGAGGTTATGAAAATTCTATCCATCATATCTGAGAAGTCGTGGCAGTCTGGTGAAGTTCCTGCTGATGGGAAAAGGGAAACATAACCCCTATCTTTAAAAAGGGAAAACCAGAGGACCCGAGGAACCACAGGCCAGTCAGTCTCACCTCTGTGCCTGGCAAGATCATGGAGCAGATCCTCCTGGAAATGATGCTAAAGTACATGGAAAATGAGGAGAAAAGAAGACTCCGGGTAGACCTTATAGCAACTTTTCAGTACCTGAAGGGGGCCTACAAGGAAGCTGGGGAGCGGGAATTTTTGCAAGAGCCTGTAGTGATAGGACAATGGGTAACGAGTTTAAATTGAAAATGAGGAGATTTAGATTGGCTATCTGGAAGAAATTCTTCATGGAGAGGGTGATGAAACACTGGAACAGTTTGTCCAGTGAAGTTGTGGATGCCCCATCCCTGGCTGTCTTCAAGGCCAGGCTGGATGAGGCTTTGAGCAACCTGATCTAGTGGAGGGTGTCCCTACCCATGCAGGGGTTTTGGAATTAGATGATCTCTAAGGTCTCTTCCAAACCAAACCATTCTATGATTCTATGATTCTGTGATTCTGAGTAAAACAATGAAAAAATGTAATCAAGGTTCACTTTTCTGGAGCTGGGTTTGTTAATATTTTTAATATTCCGCTTATGATTGTCCTATAAACACAACCTGCCATAACACGATATTACATCTGTGTACAACAGCAACACAAAAACAGGAGAGAGAGAAGTATGAAAGGATATGTAGGATATACAACAAGCTACTGACCTCCAGTAAATCTATTTTTAATAACTGAATAAAGAGCTCAGTACTGGGGTGAGTTCTCTTTAACACCTTTATCAATGATCTGGACGAGGGGATCCGCAGTATGTTTGAAGGCAACACAAAGTTAGGTGGGAGGGTGAATCTGCCTGAGGTTAGGAAGGCTCTGCAGAGGGATCTGGACAGGCTGGATCAATGAGCTAAGGCCAACTGTATGAGGTTCCACAAGGCCAAGTTCCGGGTCCTGCACTTCTGTCACAACAACTCCCTGTAACACTGCAGGCTTGGGGAAGAGTGGCTGAAAAGCTGTCCAGTGGAAAAGAACCTGAGGTTGTTGGTTGACAGACAGCTGAATATGAGCCAGAAGTGTGCCCAGGTCACTGAGAAGGTCAATGGCATCCTGGCTTGTGTCAAAAATACTGTGGCCAGCAGAACTAGGGAAGCGATTATACCCCTGTACTTGACACTGGTGAGACCACATCTTGGATACTGTGTTCAGTTTTAGGACACTCACTACAACAAAGACACTGAGGTGCTGGACCATGTCCAGCAGTGAATCTGGGGAAGGGTCTGGAGAGGCTCCTTTAATGCGGAACAGCTAAGGGAACTGGGATTTTTTAATGTGGAGCAAAGGAGGCTGAGGGGAGACCTTACTGCTCTCTATGACTACCTGAAAGGAGATTGCAGAGACGTGGGTGTTGGTCTCTTCTCCCAAGTTACAAGCGATGGAATGAGAGGAAATGACCTGAAGTTGCACCAAGGGAGGCTCAGACTGGATATTAGTAAAAACCTCTTCACTGAAAGAGTGGTCAGGCATTGGAACAGACTGCCCAGGGAAGTGGTCGAGTCACCATCACTGGAGATATTTAAGAGATGAGTTTATGTAGTGCTTAGGGACATGGTTTAAGGTAGACTTGGAAGTGCTAGGTAGACTGTTGATTTCAAAGATCTTAAAGGTCTTTTTTGACCAAACCAGTTCTATGGTTATTCAAGGCATTCATGTCAGATGGAATTCACTTGCAGATAACCAATTTGATAGGACTGAGGTTTCATGCTGTTAGGTGATCACAAGAACAGAGAGTCTAAGTTTATTGGTTCAGATGCCTCTTTTCACCAAATACAGATATAACCCCATGACGACAACATAACCCTGGTAATTCTGGTGTGCACTCAGTACAATTAAAGCAGTGTATATGGTACTCTGTCCACAGAATATATCCTGGAAGTCAAATTTAAGTATAGAGCTTTAATCTCCATAGACAGGTGTGTTTCACTGTGCTTTTGTAACACTGAGTTTCAGTGTTACTGCATCTGCACTTAACAACTGCACAGGGAGGAACACTATTTGCAGGATTGAACTCATTCATTGACCCCACTAGAACACAGATCATGTCCTCAAATGACCAGAAACATAACCACATTTCTGTTGAGGAAATTCCATCCTCAACTAGTTGATCTCTGGAATGACATCTCTCATTACTCTCTATCTTGGGGTTTCAAATGGGAAGTGGAGTGATACTGATTTTTTGGGGGTACGTTTTGGTGCCTTAGATTATAACAACCCGTTTGGTCAAAAGACGTCACTTGTTAGGCACTGCTATAGACTTTTTAAGATCATTTGTGCCACTGATAGGTTATGCTTAACAATTTTGAATTCTTTTGAAGCTGGAATAGGAAGACTACACAAAGGATACAAAAATATATACCCAGGCCATTTCCAACCAAGTAAAAACTAAGAATGTAAAATTGATGGTATGACATAGTTAAAAGAAAAAATACCAACCCCCCAACCCCCACCAAAACAACACTGCTCCCAACACAGATTTATTTTCATTTGAATAGTTAATTAGCTTGCAAATAAATGACTGCAAAAAAAATTTCATCTGAAGTCTGATCAAATTGAAAAAGAGGAAGCTTTTGATAGAGTATACTAAATCAACAAAGGTAAACAAGCTTTATGAAGAAATAGGAATAACCAAAGTATGTAAAGGATGAAGATGGAAGAATTGTCATTTGGTGCACTGTGACCTTAAAAGTTGCCGTGACTAGGTACTTTAAAAGTACAGAGATGTTTAAAACTCTACATGGATCTGAAAAATAAAAAATGGTTTATGAAAGAAGTGGATTATAAGGAGGTATTACATTTAAGAATAAAATGACTACATCCTATGATTTAAAGAATGAATGTCTAAATTTTCACATACAGGGCTTTTTTTTTTAATTCAAATTTCTCAGAATAGAATGCTTTTAAAGAATTGTCAACGTCTTTTCAGAAAATAACTGTTATATTGAATAAGTGTTTCACTTTGTTCTTTTTCCTTTTGTTAAAAACCCACTTCAGATAGTTTCTTTTACTGGAAACTGTCAATTTTTCTACATACTTGCCCTGTACATTTGTATGCAGACATCATTTTGCATGTAAATGCTACTTTTTCTTGTCTTTGTTGGTCTGTTTTTAAATTGCATGCGTTCAGCTATTTATTGAAGTGGTTATGGAGACTTGTCGTTTCCTTACTCCTATAATGCACACACACAAGACTTTCTACAATATTTGACTACCTCATACAGGTTCTACTAAGTACTTTTCTAACTGTGAGACTCGTAAAAAACACATCCTGTCTAGTTGTTACTGGCTAGACGTATTTAATTTCTCCTTACATTATTCCTTCTTCCAAAGATTTCTAAAGCATAGATAAACAAAATAATGGATACTGTGACTTGACTTATTGGCATAGTGCA
The DNA here is from genome assembly GCA_027574665.1 of Rhynochetos jubatus. Classification (NCBI taxonomy): domain Eukaryota; kingdom Metazoa; phylum Chordata; class Aves; order Eurypygiformes; family Rhynochetidae; genus Rhynochetos; species Rhynochetos jubatus. Next base: position 42,884,398 of record CM050690.1, on the reverse strand, counting down.
TAACATAGTTGAGTTTAGAAATTGTCATAATTTCCTTAGATTAAAAAGGATAATTATAATTCAATCACCTGCAAAAAGGTACAGAATCTCTTTTGAAGCATTAATAAATGAACATCCAGACATAGACTTCTGGATGTTCAGATCCAGTAAATCACATGTGACATGCCACTTCAATGCATAAATTACCTAATCACATACTAACTTTTTGGTAGTATAAGATGTATAAGAAGTATGGCTGCTGCCAGACCATCTTCTGTACCATAGGAAATAATGTTTGTTACACCCTGAAAGCCTATTGTCAGTATGATTTCAGGCTTCATGAGCTGGTGGGTGGTCACTATGGGTGACCACATAAGCAGGAGGGGTCTCTAAAAGATCCATATTTGTTCCATACTTATGAAAGCCCCTTGTACCCACAGTGAGTTATGTTTTGTTAGACAGACAGCAGAGTAGGTAACACATATGGAAACAGTCCAGGACAGGCTTGTTCCCTGCCTCATCACATGCTTTTACTCAAAATATCTTTATTCATGAGAATAATGAGAACGGATTGCATAAGATTATGCTATACCTTTTAGGAAGTTTACCATAAATGGAGAGCTTCAACATGGGAACAGAAATTGTCTGAATGATCTTTGCAGAGCTCATCTCATATTTCACATTAGATGATCAACATGATAAAGCTACCAAGTCCTGAGCAGAAGACTGCCTTCGCCATTTGCAAATTGCAACTCTGTCATTCACTTTTTCACTTATGCAGCATCTGGGATTTAAAAGCTGACTGAATTCTATAAGATTTAAGAAATATCCAGTATGCATAAAAATATCAGCTCATGGTATGGTACATGGCTGGTACAGTCAAGGGGATTCCTTGCATCAGAGTTTATGAACAGTGTTACTGTTACTGCCTGACAAGGAATGATTCTTCATTAAGGGGTAAACGCATTTTTCTGATGCATTGCTGTGGTGGATTTGACTGTCAGACCCCCATCCAGCCACTTTCTCACTCCCTTTCCTCAACTGGACCAGGCAGAAAATAATGTGGAAAAGCTCATTGGTTGACAAGGAGATCGCCAATTACTGTCACAGGCAAAACAGACTCAACTTGGAGAAAATTAATTTAATTTATTGCCAATGACAAATACAGTACGAAGGTGAAAAGCAAAGACAAAACTAAAAACATTTCATCCCACCCCCACCTTCTTCCCTGACTTAACTTCACTCCTGATTTTTCTATCTACTCAGCAACCCAAGCAGCATAGTGGGGTAGGGGGCTTGCCATCTGTTCACAATGTTTTGTCTAAGCCTCTCCTTCCTAAAACTCCCCTGCTTTAGTGTGGGGTCCCTCCCACAGGCTTCAGTTCTTCAGGAACTGCTCCATCATGGTCCCTTCCACAGGGTACAGCCCTTCAGGAAGAGATGGCTGTAGCATGTGTCCTTGGCGGGCCTCAATTCCAGCCAGAAAACTTGCTCCTGCATGGGCTCTCCATGAGCTACAGCTTCCTTCAGAGAACATCCATCTTCTGTGGCAGGGGGTCATCCATGGGCTGCATGAGAACAACCTGCTTCACCATGGTTTTCTCCACAGACTGCAGGAGAATATCTGCTCTGGCACCTGGAGCATATCACCCTCCTCCTCCTCTGGCCTTGGTGTTTACAGGGCTGTGCCACATTTTTCTCACTCATCCCTCTCACAGCTGCTGCATAGATGTCTTTACCTTTTATTAAGGTTTTCCTAGAGGCATGGGGTAGCTCCTGGCCTTTTCTCACAAAGACCACCCTTGCAGCCCCCTCTGCTGTTACCAACACCTTGCCACATAAACAAATACGTTCGTAAACCAACGGTGTGTGACATCAGTTTTACAGTGTAGGCTAATGCCTTGTAAGATGACCAGCTAGTATTTTGTACCTCAGTTATTAAGACCAATGAAATCATTAGGATACCAATTTGTAATCTGCATCCGTGCATCTTCTACCCTTCTACCAAAAAATAGTAAAGCACCATTTTTTGTCATATCTTCTTCAGTTATTGAATTAGCAGCATAAATTTGAAATATATTTCTGGATAACTGAAGGGTAGAGGTCCCTCATACTGTTTGCCTGCTGCATGCTCTGAAATGTTTGCAGGAGCAGATGGGAGTAGGATGGCAGTGTGACTCTCAGACTGTACCAGTGGCAGCAGCATCAGCTGGAGTTTGCTCAGATGCCTGCAAGAGCAGAGTGCCAAATCAGGAGAGGTGCTCTGGCAATGTATTTTAAACAAACTTTGATCTCAGCTTCTGTAACTTGTTGCAGTCTGCTTATGGAAAGCAAGAGTAAACCACATCATTTTACTACTCAGCTTTTTCTGTGCTCACTCATTGCAGATCAGGCCTTGATCAAGGGCAGGATAGCTGTCAGGGTGTTTCCCTGCAACTGACATAAATCCTGAATCTTTGCTTATCAGTTTTCACATTGGTGCATGAGACTAGTGGAATATCTGTTGCACAAAAGATGCTGAGACAGACTTACATGCACAAAACTTTACTCAGATGGATCATTATGGATGACACCTGTCAATCCTAAAGTGTGAAAATTACTTCTGGGGAAAAACAGAAAAGCAAAAAAAAAAAAACCTAAAAGGAGAGTGAAGGGTATAAGGTTTGCAACGACAAGTCAGGCAAGTCACGGGTATAACCTCTTCCCTGTGCATCCCCTCCAGCACAACAAGTGGTGAAGCTGAAAGTGATGAAAATATTCACTTTCACCACACTTTTTCCTGGTAATGTATGATTTTCACAGGGATCGAGGCTATTGGGCTGTTCCTGTTTATGATGATATTTGTGTGGATTACAGTATGCTTAATCAGTCATAAGCATTATGTGCTGATTGCCTGCTCTCTTGCATATGTATTATTAGGTACTGCTTACTGAATACTCAGAATCATAGAATCATAGAATGGTTTGGGTTGGAAGGGACCTTAAAGATCATCTAGTTCCAAAACCCCTGCATGGGTAGGGACACCCTCCACTAGATCAGGTTGCTCAAAGCCTCATCCAGCCTGGCCTTGAAGACAGCCAGGGATGGGGCACCCACAACTTCACTGGACAAACTGTTCCAGTGTTTCATCACCCTCTCCGTGAAGAATTTCTTCCTGATAGCCAATCTAAATCTCCTCACTTTCAATTTAAACTCGTTACCACTTGTCCTATCACTACAGGCTCTTGTAAAAATTCCCGCTCCCCAGCTTTCTTGTAGGTCCCCTTCAGGTACTGGAAAGCTGCTATAAGGTTACCCCAGAGCCTTCTCTTCTCCAGGCTGAACAAGCCCAATTCTCTCAGCCATCCTTCATGGGAAAGGTGCTTCAACCCTCTGATCATCTTCATGGCACTCCTGTGGACTGCCTCCAACTGGTCGATATCCTCCTTATGTTGAGGGCTCCAGAACTGGACACAGTACTCCAGGTGGGATCTCACAAAAGCAGAGTAGAGCAGGAGCATCACCTCCCTCGACCTGCTGGCCACAGTTCTCTGGATACAGCCCAGGATACTGTTGGCTTTCTGAGCAGCCAGCACACACTGCCGGCTCATGTTCAGCATTTCATCCACCAGTACCCCCAAGTCCTTCTCCTCAGGGCTGCTCTCTATCCATTCTCTGCCCAGCCTGTACTGGGTTGGGGTTTGCCTCTGTCCAGGTGCAGGACCTTGCTCTTGGCCTTGTTGACCACAAGGTTGGCAATGGCCCACCTCTCCAGCCTGTCCAGGTCCCTCTGGATGCCATCCCTTCCCTCCAGCATGTTGACCGCACCACACAGCTTGGTGTCGTCAGCAAACTTGCTGAGGGTGCACATAATCCCACCATCCCTGTCAGTGATGAAGATGTTAAACAGTTCTGGCCCCAACACTGACCCCTGAGGAACACTGCTTGTCAGTGGTCTCCACTCAGACATTGAGCCATTGACCACCACTCTCTGAGTGCCAATTCCTTATGCACTGAGAGGTCCATTCGTCAAATCCATGTCTCTCCAGTTTAGAGAAAAGGACGTCATGCAGGACAGTATCAAAACCTTTGCAGAAGTCCAGGTAGATGACATCAGTTGCCCAACCCCTGTCCACCAAGGTTGTGACCCCACTGTAGACACTATATTTGTCAGGTACAATCTGCCCTTGGTGAAGCCATGTTACTATCACCAATCACCTCCTCATTTCCCATGTGCTTTAGCATCATTTCCAGGAGGATCTGCTCCATGATCTTGCCAGGCACAGAGGTGAGACTGACTGGCCTGTGGTTCCTCGGGTCCTCTGGTTTTCCCTTTTTAAAGATAGGGGTTATGTTTCCCTTTTCCCATCAGCAGGAACTTCACCAGACTGCCACGACTTCTCAGATATGATGGATAGAATTTTCATAACCTCATCTGCTAGTCCTTTCAGGACTCACCGATGTATTTCATCAGGTCCCATGGACTTGTGCACCTTCAGGTTCCTCAGGTGTTCCCGAACCTGATCCTCACTAACCATGGGCAGCTGTCCATTCTTCCAGTCGCTGCGCTTGCCTTCATAATGCGGGGGGTATGTCTTGCATCCTTGCCAGTGGAGACCAAGGCAAAAAAAAGCATTTGAGTACCCTGGCTTTCTTCTGGGAAACCAGCTCTCCTGTTTCCTTCCACAGAGGGTCCACATTTTCCCTGATCTTCTTTTTATCACCTATGTACCTATAGGCCAGGTTTAATTCTGTCAGGGCTTTGGCTTTCCTAACCTGATCTCTGACCTCTTGGACAACTTCCCTGTAATCCTCCCAGGTTACCTGCTTCTACCCACTACAGGCTTCTTTTTTTTTTTTTTTTTTTTTTTTTGCTTCAGTTTGTCCCGGAGCTGCTTGTTCATCCACACAGGCCTCATGGTATTTTTACCTGATTTAAATGACTACTATGTTGTTGCTTACTAAGATTTGAGTTCCTCTAATGTTAACTGAGCCCTGGAAAACAGGATGTGGGAAAGGAGAAGTAACAAAGGTGTGGTTCTCACATCAGTGACATTTACTTTTCATGAGAAGCCAACATGGAGAGAATTGAGGTTTGCAGGTACAAGAAAAACAGCACAAGAGAAGAATTGCCGAGGAGCTCTGGAAAACACTGTCACAGCAGCATCAGTAAAAAATTATAGACCTGCAGAGGAAGGGCATGCTGAAGATTTGCAAATGGAAGGGCCCTTACTGCTACAAAGGTTAAAGTACTTAAGGTTCTGTGAAGCACTGGGAAAGTACACATATGTCCATATGTCGATACAGACAGGTAGGTCTGGGTCTGAGAAAAAAAAGGCCTTTGCAAGTCAGGAAGTTCAAGGCAAAATCCTGTGCATGTGAAATAGTAACTGACAAGTACTGAAAAGTGAACAGTAGTAGTAGTAGTAGTAGTAGTACAGGACTTAGATACTAAAAGGTGAGAAATGACAGCCTGGCCAGTGAACTAAGGGAATAATGTATAGGAATGGATCAAAATGGTATGTGAAAATGCCCTGACATTTTAATGAAGACAGACCAAAACCAAATCCAACTGTTACATGTGATCGGGCAATCAGTATATAGTTTGTCCTGACAGTTCTCGTAAGGACAAAAGTACCTTCTTCTTTCAGAAAACTACCGTGTATATATACACCAATATTTGCAGACAATATAATTTTTCCACAAAAAATGTTGGTATATTGATGCCTTTAAGTTCTCATCATTATCTGAAATTATGTTCTCAGTGTCTTTCTAAATTACTCTAGTAGTCCTGAACTATTTTCTGAATCTTTACATGATGCTTTACTGTTACTAGACTGTAAAAACACAAGTACACTGCTGCTATTATTGAATATATTTAGGACGGATCCTGTATTCTATATGTATATATGAACTGTGACACAAATAGTCCATAGTCTGTTGTATGGTAATTTAGGACATTTAAAAGTTTTTTTTTCATCTCACAGCCACCATTAAAGCACAACATTGTTATAGGAGATGTATTGCACAAGCAGGTTTTGCTGAGATAAAATATTATTTCCTCAGGAAGCATACCTTTATAAATTTCTTTCCTGTGGGTATTTCCAATCTGCAGATCCAGCAATCTAGCACATGAAAATGTGTTACTCTGCCTGCCTGAACCCCTACTGTCTCCACTGAGACTCTATTTGGGAGCACAGGTCTTTTTGCGTACATCTTTTTTTGAAGGTCAAAGGTCAAACAAGGCATAAATAGAACAGACAGACACTGACGGGATTTTTATGGCATAGCATGGCAGGAAAGACATCAGGCAGTGCAATAAAATACTAAACTGGCTTGTGGCATTGGTTCTTTTTTCCTGAGAGAGAAAATATTTTTATTGTTCTTGACAAATATTTTCTTCACTTTCACCTTCAGTGCACTGAAGCAAGTATGTAAGTAAGCACACAGAAACTGTAGAAGATGCAAAACTTCTTCTCCCAACATATGGTGAAGCTGGGAAACTGCTATTTGTGTTGTACTGTTCACATAACAAGTTAGAATTTTAGAGATGGAAGCAAGAAAGGGAAAAACTGATAATCTGTAATGGTTGTTGGCATCATTCCTGAAATCACACCAGATTTCTGCAGGGTAAGAAAACTGGTCAAAGGAGATTAGTTCCTCAGACATGACTTTGAAGCTGTTTCTGAGCATCCACAGAGGAACTCAGCTAAGAGCAGACTGCTCTTGTTAGGAGAGAGAAGCAAAAAGAAGACATGAAGTCACATTTTAGCGCTGTTTTCTGCTGCCCTGAAGCCAGAAGTATCTTACTGAGATTTGAAATTTAACATTAATCCTTATTCCTGAATGTTGCAAAATCTTTTGTCCCTTTTCTCATTGAGCTCGTCCTTACATTTACCCCAATTAACTTGAAATGTTTCCTATTTAACTTGATTAGCTAAATCGGCTTCAACTATTTTTAACATATTTGTATGTTCACACATTAAGTAATTGTTGGTTTAGTTTCACATATGAAATATCTTCATTTAACTTGATAACTTCAAATATTTCAGAAAATATTTCAAATTAAAACTTGATCACATATACAAGTGATTAAGAAATATAGAAAAAAAAAAAGTGACAGGAAAATACAGAAAATTACCATGCTTTCAAAGTTTCCCAACATGGTTTATATTGCAGGCCACATGCCACAGCATAAGAAATAACAGAATTTTTCTCATCAAGAACTACAAGCAAATAAACTAATTCGTATTGCAGTATCAAGATAGAAAAATAAAGGCAATATTACTCCAAAACCTGGGAAAATAAAATATTCATATCACAAAGTTCAGTCAATATAAATATGATCTTTCAAATTTAGACAAAAAAAAAAAAAAAAAAGACGTGAGCTACAAGAAAACCTGGTCTGAGGTTATGAGAAAACATACTAGTATTATTCACTTAAGCTGTCATATTTATACATTTCCATCTTGTTTTATTCAGAATTAATGCAAAAGTGATAAGAATATCTTCCCCCATATCCATAGCCCCACAGGATCTTTCCAGACAGGCTCAGTAATTTATCTGATAACATTACTTGTAAGAACACTGATCTTAAGAACAATTATCTATAGAAAAAGGAGTATTTTACTTCTGGCCAGATTTTCCTCTAAAATACAAATACGGAAGAAGATTCTGCTCATCAAGCAAAGAAAATATCAAACTCAGCATACATTTCAGCTGTAAGGGCTGATCAATGAGTCTCAGCACAAGGTTACTCACAGGATGGCAAATATGAAGAAGGATTATTTTTACTCTAAAGATATCTTGGAGGGGTTGATCAGATTCAATTGTGTGTGCTGAGATCTGCTTATGGGTGAAAAGTGTTTAGTAAATTGAATAACACAATACAGAGTATTCCATCACTACTAAATCAATGTCTCGGATGTTGCTTTGGCTTGTAATGACTGAAAATGTTTTAATAAGGGTGCTACATAGTAACTGACATGAAAAAAAGCTGATACTGTCAATCCTCTTCCTTGAAGACAGAAATCTGTGTTAAAGCAAAGCCACCTTCACAATTCCTGTTTGCTGTCATCCTTGTTAGTAGTGGAAGTGAAACAGGGGCCTACATGGAAAAAGGGCCTGAACTATCTCAGAACTAATATTTCTGAATCCTGGTTGATGCACATCGGTTATGGAGGCGCATGGTGATAACATGGAAACCAATCCCTCCCACAGTCAAAACAGTAGGTAGTTAAAAACTAATTTTTTTTATGAAACTGAAGGGAAAATGTCACTAATTAACAAGCGTATTTTCATGTTTAAATTTTTCATTCACTTAACTCTTAAAGTTATGACCATGGCACCTGGAAACAGATCTGAGAAAACTTTGTGACTTTTCATCACAGAAGCCATCAACAAGCAACAGCACTTAGAACAGAAGTCATAATGACATGTGCACCAGAAGATGAATTTCTAAAGACAATATGTGAGGTGTTGAAGTTTAGTATTAAATAACATTTGAGATATGTAAGAACTTCTGTTACTAGTCCCTGAGGATTGAAAACAATTATGTATATACTAATAGTTTTCTAGCAACAGTATTCGGTAAACTGTCAGGAAGTCTTTGATACTAGCACTGTTATTCATGTTCAGGATAGTAATGGTGCTTGTGCCTTGGCCTTCTGCCTCAGGGAACCATTCTGGTTTGAGTTATTGTTCCATGTCTACAGGATCTTCAGGGTGGAAACAATGGCTGTATTCTTCTTGTTAACACAGTCCATCTTACTTCATAACCTCATGGCTTTAACAGTTTTGTCTGTTGAGAACAAGGATATCATTAAACATTGTGTCCCTTTGGTGTCTTCTCACCCCAGATTTGCAAAAATGATTCCCTTCAAACTTCTGCAAAGCACTGTTGCCTGAAGTGTTAAGACCTGCATGTCACATAATAAATTGCGGCACATAGTTGTGTCACCTCAAGTTAGTAATGCACTGAATTTGATACACTAAGTAGACTTACATTGTGCTAGAACATCAAATACGAAGCTTCCAGCAAAAGTCTAAGAGCATTGTTGTTGACATTCCTCTGAGTTGGAAGTGAACTGAGGTTTTACATGGCATTGTGGTAGCAAGAGTCTGTCTTTTTAAACAGCACATAAAACTGACTTTTTGCTTATCCATGACAAGGGAGAATTCCTTGGAGCGCTTAAGCAAAAAGATGACATCAATCATGTTGTCCCAACCAAATAGGGAAAGGGAATTTCCCCTCTACTTTCCTGAGCTATGACTGAGCTGCCCAACACAACAGTTTCTCCTTTGTACTTCATAGTACACTGCTCTGAAAATTGTTACTTTGTTTCAGTCTAGAGGTTTCTGGAAATAAACCCCTGCTTTTTTGGATAATTAAGAAGAGAGAATTCCCTGTGTCACCTTTGCTTAATTTAAAAAAAAAAAAAAAAAAAATTGGTTGAAAGTAGATTTTAAATATTTAGAAACTTGACATTTACATGAAATAAACTATTTATCGAAGTGTAATATATTGCTACCAAAAACTCCTCACTTGAGGGACTTGACACTCATTCAAGGACAAGATTTTCAACAGGACGACAACTGAGGAGCAAGGCAATGGTGAATGAAATACAAGTAGTAATAATGGTGTGCTACTCAATTTCAGCACACAGATGTTGCTTGATGTTAATCCTTCAGTCAGAAATTCCATTTCCTTTTCGCAGTACCACACCACAAAGTCTCTGTTTCAGAAAGCACTGAGGATGGGGATGATGTCTTCCCTCTTAGCACTTTCCAGTTATCCAGCATAAATACATAGAAAAGCAGGTTGTTTTATGTAATTTTTAAACATGACTTTATACTACATTTCTAGCTGTCATTGACATTACTCAATCTCTTTTAAATGACCTTACCTGTTAGTTGAAACAGTCTCTAAGCAGTCATAAGCATTATCAGTTTTCTTGTTTTTCCAAAGATTATGATGTTTCATTTAATACAGTAAACTTAGAAAAATGAAACCTTTAGAAGCAGTTCTTTCAAATGAAAGGGACTCAATACATGGACTACTGGTCAGATAAAAAAATCCAGACCCCTATTAATCCAGTCTCAGCTTGGTTTTGGGGTCCTCTGAGACTGGGGAGAGGGCTTGCTCCCATATCACTTGCAAAAGCTCCACAAAATATTTTAAGAAAAAAGAAAAAGCATAATAGAAATCTAACCAAAGTCCCTTTTCATCTTCTCTTGAGTATGTCTTGTGCTTATGCTTTTTTTGTAATTTATTTTACAATGCAAACCCATTTTCTTCAGAAGAGAAAGCTCAAATCTTGAGGTGGAAGCCTCTCTGTTACCTTTACTTCATGGAGAAGATGAAGGTACTGATGTTTCCCATTTTATAAATCTCATGCATTGTAAGATTCACCTAACACACAAAAGACATTGCAAAGCCATTTTCTTTTGGTACTTTCTCCATTAAGTGGTTCACTTAGCAGTACAACCTAGTTTTCTAGGCAAAAGAAATGCAGTGTGATTTTACATTAGGTATAAAAGCATCTGGTTTCCCTGTTTATCAAATATACATGGAAAACCAAACAGTATTCACAGCAGTAAATAATAATTTTTTATCTATAAAAAATTAACACAAACAAACAGGTGCTAAGATCTAAACACATAATTTTGTATCTCTTTTTGCCAAGTGGACTCATAGATGGTAGGCAATTCTTCATATTACTTCATATTATAATGCAGCAGTAGTGTTTTGGGGTTTTTTTAGTGCTGCATAGTGAACTAAGGATGAATGCAAAAGAAAAAAACAAAGGAATTGTGCAATTCCCTCAGTGTGTCAGTATACGTATATCCCATGTAGACATTTTTATTGTTACTTTTTTGCCCTGCTTGTATGTATTTTTCCTGTGTTATTATTTCTTTTATAAGTCTTCATTCATATGATTTTTATTATTATACTACAAATGATTAGTCAACAGAATTCTCTTACAAGATCCATATTTACATTAATATCCATGTAGCAAACTTAATTGAGCAACAGAAGAGCTGTTATTCCATTATTGATGTCTTTGCTGCATCATGAAGGCAGCAATTTAGCACTAAGCTATAAATAGAAAAATACAGTGGATGGAACTGGCTGGTCTTGTGTTTTTAATATTCCCTTCAGGGTAAAGTATGACATAACCTAATTACAGTGGTAGAGATTTCACTGCAGGGAAAACTGTTGTTATTCCATTTGACAATCAAGTAATTATCTTCTCTACTGGATGTTTTACTGGATGTTACTAATTAAGTCATCCAAAAGAATGTATTTAAAATTTAGCAAATGGTGCTACTCTTATAAAAACTTGGCTTTCAATAATGCCAATAATTTTTACAAAATCATTTTTGGGTCAATTTTTTAAGTTACCTTCAGAATGCTTACTTAAGCAGAAAACAGGTGCTCTTTCTGACTACATCCCTGCTCCTTATTTCAGGGCATGGATTCAGCCTGCAGTCCCTTCATTCTCCTTGGGGCCATAAGGCTTCTGCTGAGTGCTGGCAGCAAGTTCTTAAAAACAGTAACAAAAGTGATGACAGAGCTATATAAGTAGCAGGGTAAGTGGGGAGATAATGAGACTCCAAATTTCATGTAATTGTCCAGTTGTTTCAGAAAAGGGGAAGGGAGGTAGCATAGTATTTCTTCTTATGAAAGAATCTGCAAGCAACCCTGTCCTAACCTTGATTTAGAAATTTGAACAGTGAAATTTTATACTCCATCTTTCCACCCCCTCCCCCCCCGAGTTTTACCTTGTATGCATATAGGATTTGTACATTCTTTCCTGACTATATAATCTGTAAAAAAAGCCAACCATCTGATCATATGAAAAGGTATAGTAAGCCAAATCTCTCAATCTTCATGAAATGCAGAAATTCCTCCTCATTAATTTTATTTGTATTTATTTATTATAAGTTAATAATTAAAACCTGTGGATTATACTTTTAATTTAGGTTATTAATTCTGTCCTCACCCATAATGCCCTATTGCCCCCAAGAATGAAGTTACCTTGCAGAGAAAACCTTAAAAAGATTACATCAAATTCAATATTGATAACAATAGAATTTGCCATTTATTTTCTTGTACAGGTATCCTGAAACTCCACTGGTACAAAATCAGGACTAATCTTCATAAAAATACCAACTATATCTTAGCAAATACTATCTCCATATCTAAACATATTTTAACACATATTTCTTAATTTTATTTTTCCTTGAGTTTATTTTCTTATCTTTAAAATACTTTCTCTGTGATCACACTGATTAAGTTATGAATCATCAAGCTCTTCATTGTATAGAGTTAAAGAAAAAAAATGAAAGAATTAAAGAGAAACAATATTATATTTAAAACTTAAGGAGCCTGAAACATTTCTGCACATATTCTCAGAGTCAGAGACCTAAAGAAAGGAAACACAATTCCATGAAAATAAACACTGGAAAGGGTTCTACTAAATTACTGACACATGTCCAGAGAAATTATATGCTACTTATCATCTACATATGCTAAATATACACATGGCATATAGATTAATTTTGTTGTTCAAATACAAAGCACTACAAAATGTATGAAAAAATGTAGTCATATATTCACACTTTAGGCATTTCCTGTTACTGTAGCAAAATCTATATTACTGTTTGTAGAAAGTTATCTAATGGCATGTGTATTTAAAATTGTAGGTAATGACTTACTATTTCTGGTTTTATCACTGTTCTTCTGTTTAAACCTACTCAACACAAATTATACCTGGACTGAGTTTGTAGTAGTATTTGAAGCACTTGAGTGTATCATTCCTATGATAGTTAGATTACCCTTGTCTTGCTACTTCAGCATAAATATAATTTGAGGGTCCTGTTGCTTGTTTCTGGTAAGTGTTGTGACTTCAAGATGAAAATATGCCATGCTGGCTTGTTGGTTCTACTTGAAAAAGTCATAGAACTGTCACTGCCAAGAAAGAAGAAAATGTTTCATCATACCCATTACACTCCAAGGGTTTAGGAGATCTGCAGTGTTTACAAAGTTTCAAGTACTTTTTGTTCAGCAACTATGTACAACTTCAAAGCAAATGTAGTGGATTTTATCTAAAAAGAAAAAAATATAGCATTGAAGAATCTTTTTATCAAACCAGAGATTTTTCTCAGACACAATAGAATCTTTTTTAATCTCTTATTAACAAGAAAAAGCTAAATATACCACCTGTAAAAGAAGTGGTGAAAAGAAACATATTATGATTCAATTTCTTTTTCCTACAAACAAGCTTTACTTTCCTCAAGTTTTTAAAAGATAGCTTTGAACTTTGTACACAGGAGAGAATCTAGGAAGGTACTAGAAAGCAAGCATCCACTCAAAGGACTATCAAGTTAAATGAGAGATGCTCATGTCAGACTGCTGCTGCTGCTACTGAATCTGTAGATAGTGAATCTATTTCTTTCATGTATGTGTTATGTTTTTTCATCAAAAATAATAAAAAAGCAACATAAAAATCCTCTGTGCTCATCCCTGCTGTATTGCGTAATTCACTAATGAAGGGAAGTTTCATAGCAGCTCCCATTAGTATCACTTTGTTGAAGATCTGTCCTACTTCTATTTAAAACCATAAATATGGCTATATGTGGAGTAGTTTAGTAACTAGTTGAATCTCATTTTTATTCCCCCACTAACATGTTTGTGAATACAAAAATGACACCAATTAACTTTAGTAGGAGTCTGGAATACAAATCCTCCAGTACAGACCTGGTGGATGGAGCCCTCATTATGCAAGTTAATAGACCCTGTAAAAAATTCAATGGAAACAATACCCAGAATACCAGAAAATCTACAGAAGTGAGTTCTTAAAGTGCTTCACCTGGTTTTGCTGTGGTTTTCTGTCACTGTTTCTTATTTCACCACCCTATCAAGCCTTTTGTTGTATATTGAAATTCTGTTACTGGGTAGATACTGCTTATTCTTATGTTGCTTTTTAAAGTTGTGTATGTCTAGGGACTGTATATAATCTCATTTTTATGAAGGAGAGTCAGAAAAATATTAGTGGAAATTAGTTAGTTAAAAAGAAATGGGTGTCCAAATGCCAAACCTCCATTTCAACACTTAGTGAAGATTTTCAAATCCATCTTTAAATTACAAGGGTTTGTAAGAATTTTGGATTTTTTCATATGTCATTTTTGTAAATTACTTTGCCATTTTACATAAAGGTCTGGAAAAACTTCCACCAAATGTTTCAAAGAATATAACATGCTGCAGATAAACTAAGACCATGTGTTTAATATTAATCTCATTGTTAAAAATATCACAGAATCATACAGATATAAATTTACAAACATTTTTAAATGACATTTTAGATAAATCGCAAACAGATTTATCGCCAGGAGAAAGTACATTTCTGTTCCCCGTGAATTTTTTTTTTATTATTTTTATTTTTTTTAAGTCTTCCAGGGCCATTCTGGCCTGGCATAGAGTCAGTATTAGTACCTGAGGCTGAGCGATGTGTGTGGTTCTCCATTGTCCAGGACGGGTTGATAAAGGAGATGTCACTGGGAAACAGAAATAAGCCATAATACTTCACTGAAATTGGGAAAGTTTTCCAGTTACAAAGTTTAAAAGTTTGAAATAATTTTAAAATTATTATTATTTTAATAATACTAGCACTAAAATTAACTGGACTGATTTGACAAGACTTTAAAATTTCCTTATTCTTGCTGGCATAAAAGAGTTTTTCATATTTAGTAAAAGTCAGGCATCATTTAAGTTGTGGTGTTGTTCTGTTTTGTACAAAGGTCTGGTTTTCCTGTTCTGTTATAATGTCCATGGGCCACAACAACATTTCCACTCCCAGCTTTTCTGCCTCATCAGTGTATCCATGAGAACTGGTTCATGTTGCTTTAAAGTTTCCCAGGTATGTTTATTTTTATGTCTGTGTGCGTTAATGACCTAATTATATGTATTTTTCCTGCAAGATATATTGATAATCTTCTTCTTTAACAAATATGTTCTTGAATTTGCTATATTATTATTATTATTATTATTATTATTATTATTATTATTATTATTAAATTCTTAATTTTTACTATCTTCTGATCTAGTTCAACCAGAGCTCTCTTTGAGACATCTCGAATAAAGGTCAAAAGCTTTGCTTTAGCCACTGTATCTTACAACCTTTAAAAGGCTTAATTTTTTTTTCCTGTTGATTATAGTATTTGATGACACCATGCTGAGTAGTGTGACACACCTGAGGGATGGGTTGCCATAAGGAAGGACCTCTTGGACAAGCTCAAGAAGTGGGCCTATGGGAACCTCATGAGGTTCAACACAGCCAAGTGTGGGGCCCTGCACCTGGGTGCAGGGTGGGGGAAGGGATTGAGAGTAGCCCTAGGGAGAAGTACTTGGGGGTACTGGTGGATGAAAGACTGGACATGAGCCAGCAGTGTGCACTTGCAGCCCAAAAAGCCAACCGTATCCTCGGCTACATCAAAAGGAATGTGGGCAGCAGGCAGAGGGAATAAATTCTGTCATAAAAATTATCATAGAGCTGGACCACCTCTTCTATGAGGAAAGGCTGAGAGAGTTGGGGCTGTTCAGCCTCGAGAAGAGAAGGTTCTGGAGAGACCTTATTGCAACCTTTCAGTACCTAAAGGAGGCCTATAGGAAAGATGGGGACAAACATTTTAGTATGGCCTGCAGAGCTGGATCAAGAGGTTTTAAAATAAAAGAGGGTAGATTCAGATTAGATATTAGAAAGAAATTTTTTACAATGAAGGTGGTGAAACACTGGAACAGGTGGGCCCAGAGAGGTTGTAGATGTTCCATCCCTGGAAACATTCAAGGTCAGGTTGGTTGGGACTCTGAGCAACCCCATCTAGCTGAAAATGTTCCTGCTTCATTGCAGGAGGATTGGAATAAATGACCTTTAAAGGTCCCTTTAAACCCAAAGCATTCTATGATTCTGTATTTCTATGATACTATGATTCTAAGACATCAGAACAGGACAAGTTACTCAATGAAACTTATGCAAGTCTGAAATCTAGAGATATTTTCCTGCCACAGTAGAGAATCCATGTAATTTTGGGGTTAACTGAACAGAACCACAATAGTTAAACGTTAGTTCTGTGTAAGTATGAATAAGTGAATTAGAAGCCAAGAGTCAAAGTCATCTATGTCCAGCAATCCTGTTTCAGTAATATTGCTGTTGCTAGCGTGTTTCTCAAAATTCCCAGAAGGGCATGTCTTGTACTTTTTTATGCTGCCTTTTTTTTTTTTTTCTTTTAAAGAACAAAATAAATTAAGCCAATAACAAATTGCCTTAAGGCTGGGCTAGTGATAACTGTTTTCTTTGATGTTCTTTTCATGGAGTAGGGTCAAATTACCTTTGCACCATTGTCTGTGGCTGTTGAAAAAATTTAGATGAGCCAGTCTTTCTCTGCCTTCTTCAAATAAATATCATGCATATATAATACAATTAAATTTCCAACCTAATGTTTGGGAAGCTATTTCTATATATGAGTTGAAAGACATTAATGTAGAAGCAAAATACATACCATTTCAAAATTCACTCCCATGTTTCTTCAGTGATTATAATTTTTATTCTCTGTGACTGGAGTTCTCTTAACAGCATTGTAATATTTCAACATGATGGAGTTGAAAAAGATTATTTTAATTTTTGCTTCAGTAGTAAGAAAAATATGCTGTTTCTTTAAAAAAACGAACAAAAAAGAAAACCAAAACCAAAACACAATCAAGTACCTGCTGTTGGAGTTGGGAACTAATTTTGATAAATCTTGGAACATTTGTGACACAATAATACAAAAGTAATTATACTTTTCTATAATGGGCTCAGTCAACAATGTAAATTATACCCATTAAGGTCCATAAGGAGACTTTCACTCTGAGCTGATCTGATAGAGTTTATATAATTGTGTCATTTTTATTTACCTTTCATGCTGCCAACCTGTATTTATATTTGAAGAAGTTAGTGTTGTATGTTGTTAAAAATTAGTGAAAAAGACATGGACACATGAAATATTTCTTACTGATATTGAGCGATAATCTGCTACTTCAAGGTCAGACATGACAAAAGTCAGTGGCACTGTATGATTATTTTTATTATTGATCTGCTAATACAAAACCAACCCTGACCTTAGATCTCTCTCTGAAAACCAAGAGACACTTTTTTTCCAAAGATGGATTGAAGTTTAGACATTTTACTCTGATGTGAGATTAAAGATAACTGAATAGCTTAGGTATACTGAAAACTTTGCTAAAAGATTCTAGATGCCAGTGAAGTCAAAGTGGCAGGTGCTGATCTATTCTATTAGTGAAATAGACCTGTGATTAAAGCAGTAACTAGTTATTCCTTTTATAAATCTATTCAGGGTATCATTTTAATGCTGATTCCTAGAGCTACTACTGTATACTACCCCGTCTGTTACTACTGATGACAGGTGACCTTCAGAAATTGCTCCTATTCTTCACTTCATTTCTTTGTGAAAAAAGATCATTGCCATTCCTTCCTGTTGAGACTGTAGCGTTTTTAAGCAGTGCTAAAGAAGCACGTATGTAAATGAATGCACTCTGAATATGGGGAAAGAGAATAAAAGAAGTCTCTTCCCCAAAACCAAAAATATTTACTTGTAAATAAATTCCTTTTCTAATCTGAAAGTACCTCAAAAAGCTGTGGAGTTTATCTTGACTGATTTTGAACATACAAAATATTTACCAGCTTCAAAAATATAAGATAATGAAATCTAATGTATATTATTGAATAAAATCTTCTGGCATTTATGATTTTCAAAGATAGACATAACTTTAAGCCCTGTAAGTAAGAGGCACTAGTTTCAGCGTGGTACTGTCTCTGGTGCACCTAATGATGTATGGAGGCAACCTGAATTCAGTGGCCTCTTTTGCTGCAAATATTACACTATCTTATGAAAGTAAATGACAAACTGACTGTGTCCTTATGCCAAAGACTGCCAGACTCCAGAACCAGGGTGGAGCCTGGGGAGCCATTAGAGGTTATAAGGGTTGTCCCACACAAGTCTAAGTCCTGGTGAAATATAGAGAAGCTAAGGATTGGTACTAATACAGAGTCCCAGCCTCATTTACATGAAGCCCTTAATCTTTTTCAGTTTAAAATGTGTGCATTTTTAAATCGAACAATAGTACCTTCTCTGTTTATCAGCCATGTCTACTTATCCCTGGTTATTTTGACTTAGTTGTACAGTGCTTCACACAACAGTATTCCTAATTGGTTTCAATGGGGATACAGAGGCATAGTGCAGTGGAGCAGCACAGAAATACACAAGCTATCAAGAAAGATCTGCCTCCCTATAGTCACAGATGTTTGGTCCTATATATAGGTGAAAGTCAGAACACTGCCTTCTGTACCTGCAGTTAATTAAATTAACAGGACATAAATAAATGCAGAGCCTATTAGCTTGGGCTGGGAGCTGAATTAACAGGGTCACATTTCCAATTGGAATAATGAGCAGAAGACAGTTACGTTGGTATTTGATGGCCAAGACTTAAGAAAATTCTGCACTGCATGAAGCAGACATATCCTGAACATTTCATAAAGCAGTGCTCAAAGCATTATGTTATCATGTAAGCTTAGAAATATACTTTTTACTCACCACAACATGATAACACTTTCTCTTGGATATTTTTTTTTCATTGTTTCAATTTATTTCTGAGAAGAAAATCAGTCATCTTGTCAAAATCACTAGATATTCTTTTTTGGAAAGGTTAGTCTATCTGCTTACATAAGAAGTACCTGTTTTCTGGTATGACTTGTAGAAGGGCATTGTACTAAATCCTGTATCAGCATTAATGTAATAATTATAAATGTACTTTTTATTTTTACCTATATGCTTTGTAGGGAGACAAAATTCTGTTCAGAAGTTAAAACCACTTTAAAACCAATATTTGTGTAAGTGTTCTTCTGCCACTTATTGTGGGATGTCCCTTTACCAGTGGGTTGTCCCTTTACCAGAGAACTTGTTTGCTCTATTATACAAGAATTCATGGAAACTTTATTTAAATAATTTAAACTGTTCGGCTAACAACAGCCTGTTTTGTTGGTTTTGTTTTGATTATATTTCTTTTATTTTGTTTTGGTGGGGCACTTACTCCACTCAAGCCTCAAATGACTTAATGTGTTGTTTGGTTCTTTTTACCACTTTCATGTTAAGAACATGTAATGCCGCAACCTTATTATTCACTTTCAAAA
Source organism: Rhynochetos jubatus (assembly GCA_027574665.1). NCBI lineage: Eukaryota > Metazoa > Chordata > Aves > Eurypygiformes > Rhynochetidae > Rhynochetos > Rhynochetos jubatus. The sequence goes on along the minus strand of CM050690.1, from coordinate 42,865,193 downwards.
TATGGAATGAAACAGAAAACCTGGTATTTTGTAGAGAACAGAAAACAATTGGAAAGACTAGGTGTATTTAATTCTTTAAAACATTTTCATTATTTAATTGAATATTTTCTTTTTTTATATACACATGCAAATTCTCTTTCCTACGTATTTTATTCATAATGAGCTCTTGATTATATGGCAAAGTTTTAAGAAACATAGGAATTGTTATAACAAACAGATTTCAGAGTTTTACTGAAAACAACAGCTTGTTTTCTTTCTACTATCCATGAAAATATGTGAACCCATGGGGAAACTGTAAATTCAAGCATAATTTTTTATAGTGACCTTACATGAGTGCAACTCATTTTTTCCAGTGAGATTTTTTTTTCTACGTATTTACTAGCATAATATCAAGAAAGTGTTCTAGTTTGGGGGTTTAATCATATAAGAGAAATTTTGTGTCTTCTGAAGATTTGTATTCATAAAAGTTGTTGAATTCAGCACAGTACCAATAATAGAAATTTACGTTATAAATTGAACTCTCTGCTATTTTTTAGAAGATACGTTTCTAGAAAAAAGTGGTGATGTACTTAATTGCAATGCTTATGTCCATGTTTACCTTTACTCATAGAATCATAGAATGGTTTGTGTTAGAAGGGACTTTAAAGATCATGTAGTTCCAAACACCCGTCCATGGACAGGGACACCTTCCACTCCACCAGATTGCCCAAAGCGCTTTCCAACCTGGCCTTGAACACTTCCAGGGTTGGGGCATCCATAACTTCTCTGGGCAACCCGTTCCAGTTCTTCACCACCCTCTCCGTGAAGAACTTCTTCCTGATGTCCAATCTAAATCTTCCCACTTTCAGTTTAAACCTGTTGCAGCTTGTCCTGTTACTATCTGCCCTTGTAAGAAGTCCCCCTCCAGCTTTCTTGTAGGCCCCTTCAAGTAGTGGAAGGCTGTTATAAGGTCTCGCCAGAGCCTTCTCTTCTCCAGGTTGAAAAAAACCCACTCTCTCTGCCTTTCTTCATAGAAGAAGTGCTCCAGCCCACTGATCACTTTAGTAGTTCTCCTCTGGACTCGCTCCAACAAGTCCATATCCTTCTTGTGTTGTGAACCCCAGACCTGCATGTAGTACTCCAGGTGGGGTCTCACAAAAGCATTATCCACCGAGCAGTCCATGACTCTCCAACTTAGAGACAAGGATTGTCATGCAGGACAGTGTCAAACACTTTGCACAAGTCCAGGTAGATGATACTGGTTGCCCCTCCTTTATCCAGCAAGGTCATTACCCCATCATAGAAGGCCAGCAGGTTTGTCAGGCACATTCTGCCTTTGGTGAAACCATGCTGTATGTCACCAATAACATCCTCATTTTCCATGTGCTTTAGCATTGTTTCCAGGGTGATCTGCTCCATGATCTTGCCAGGCACAGAGTTGAGACTGACTGACCTGTGGTTCCCTGGACCTTCCTTTTTTCTCTTTTGAAAGATGAGGTTTATGATACGTCTTCTTTCCAATCTGTGGGAACTTCACCAGACTGCCACGACTTCTCGAATATGATGGATATAATTTTACCAACCTCATCTGTTAGTTCTGTCAGGACCCATGGACGTGTTTCATCAGGTACGATGGACTTGTGAACCTTCAGGTTCCTTATGTGGTCCTGAAACTGATCAACTCTAACCATGGGTTTTCCATTCTCCAAGTCCCTGCCCTTGCCTTCTGCAACTCAGGTGGTATGGCTTGCACCCTTGACAGTGAAGACCAAAGCAAAAAAATCGTATAGCATGTTGGCCTTCTCCTTATCTTGGGAAATCAGCTCTCCTCTTTCCTTCCCGAGAGGGCCCACATTTTTCCTGATCTCCTTTTATTGGCTATGTACCTGTAGAATTGATACTCTATTCTTTTATATAAGTGAAACTGGTACCAAAAGGTTGGATTATTTCAAATGTCTCAGGCCTCAAAGATCAAGTCCAATATTTCCTTGATGTAGACAAATAGATAATCCTTCAAAGTTTAAAAATGTTTCTCAACACAGAATTCCAGTTTTCCAGACAGCTATAATTTCTAGTTTTACTGCAGATTGCAATAGCTGAAACCCTCTAGATGTAATTTCTTCTGTTTCATTCATTAAATACTGCTTCTAATTCATGACATGAACACCACATATTATGTTGAAAGTATTTTTTTTCCTCAGTCATAAACTTGTGCAAGATCTTTCTTGGGAACTGATGTTTATAGAAGTTTGTCTATGGCCTTTCATCATGGAAAAATTCCAATTCCAACCTTAATCCCACCCTCCTTTCACATCCCATAGTGTACTAAAATATTGCTATGGTCAGGAAGTACACACAAATGGTGCTGGATGGTAGGAGCTGACCAAATAGAATATTGACTGGTTGGTTGTTGTTTTTGGTTTTATTTTTTTTTTTCCCCCTCCATCTGCAACATACTGGACAGGCATCTGACATTTCTAATGAATCAGCTGATAGAAAGAAAAAAAACCTTCTACACCAATAAATTTCACAGGCATGTCTAATTAGATAAATAATTTCACCAGATTTTGCATGATTAAGTTTTGTTATCTGAGAACAGCATTCCTGTTTCTACATTGTGAATGAATTCCATAAAGCTTAAGGTAATTCAGTATTGCTGTTTTGTTGTTTGTTTGTTTGTTTGATTGTTTGTTTTTTAAATTAAGCCCCTGGACTGACTAAAGTAAAAGTTCCCCAACAGATCGATAAGTAAGGAATACATCATACTCAGAAATTGTTGAATTATTCATGTAAGTAAGTTAAGAGCAAAAACTATACCTTGTTTTTAAAGATCTTGGTGGATTACCAGCAGAAAGGCTGCTCTATCTGTATAGATTCTCAGTGAATAAGCAGTACCACTAAAATGAATTTGTTCGTAATTTAATCTGACCTCCTCCTCTCAAAAACATAATGTTAAGAGCAAAAAGACAGAAGTGGTGTGTAAACAGATCTAATCAATAAGACTCATGGTTTTAGGTTATTTAGTCATAGAAAGTGTGAACAGCAGGTCAAAATGTACCAAATCCAGTTTTCAACAAATAGATTCAATTTTATAAGAATTTTTTCTAATTCATGATATTTCAGGAAAAAATATGGATATTAATTTGTCAAAAATTAATAATGTGATGGGTAGACAGAAGATTTTAAATTCAGAGAACAGTATACAACTGTATTTCTGTTAGATCAAAAATTAGCATTAAAACTAACCAAAGTTCTGTGTATACATCTCTGTGTTGCAATTCACCTTTAATATCAGTGACAGTTTATTTTTTCAGTTATTCTGTCCTGGAAAATTTTATCTCATACACTGTGTAAAAATTAATGAAGAATCTGGTCTACCTGGCAAGGTAACATCTGATTACTTTGATGTCACCAGGAATAATTTCTTTATGTAGTAATAGAGGAAATAGTCTAAAAGAATGACAGAAACAGCTGGATCATCTCTCTCTCTCTTCAACATCCACAGGAACCCTTATAGATTGATGTGTTTAAAAATGCACACTGCCAAGAATGTATATTCTAACAAAGGTGAATTTCATATAGTTATGTAAATATTGTAGTATCTCACAAGATATATTTGCATAGGTTAGCAACAATTTCAGATGTGATACAGACAAGACAGGTGACTAGCTGAAGTAATTTTATTCTTGTTTCATTTAAAAGACATTACACATATATGTATGCATAGTGTTGCACAAGATTTTTTTTTTTTTTTTTGTCTTTACATACCTTGTACTTCCCAGATGGTTTTGTGTAATGTGTACAGAGAAAGAAATAGTACTCATTTATCTTAAGCTCCTCAAAAATACTCAAAAATATTACATGAAACAAGACTATTGCTATGTTTTAATTGCAAATACTAGGCACAGGACTTTGATTTCTCTGTCAGTATGCAGAGTGATAGGATGCTTGTAATATGGGCTGTGACACTCACCACTGTATCAATTCTTCAATGATGTCTTTAACAGTGATCTCACATATGGCACAGTAAAACCCAGAAGTCCACATAAAAGAACTGAGAAATGTTAACCCTCTACAGGTAGCTAAACCTCTCATGAAAAAATAGTTCCATACTGCATATGACAATCCATCCCTGACGGAAACAGATGCTCTGCGTTTTCCAAACCCTATAAGCCTATAAGCTAAACCATACCAAAATAATGTATCCAAAAACCCACAGAGAAACTTTGTTTCTGCTTCATTCAGGTACTATAGTTGATCAAGCTCTACAGCATTTCAGGGATAGTTCATGAATACATGACAATCTTCCATTGTGAAATCAAGGGTAAGTTTTCACTGTGGTTTTCAGCCCACAATATGAGTACTAACATATGAAAAAGATTTTGTGGCGAAAGGACATTAAAACTGCTCAAAAGGATACTAACGAAAAATAAAGTGGATTGTAGAATCTCTTTCAAGCTCTAGAATCAAGGAAGTTTTTGCTAGATTCTTGATTGTTTTAAGTCCTTCTTCTGAGAGGATTAAAAAAATTCCAAAAATTATATATCAGTTGCAGTACCTAAATTTACTTGCTCTTGACTGCAGATTATCTTCAAAAGGTATCCCAAACTCCCTTACTCTGGACACATGTAACCGCACTAAAACACAATAATGGACCACTGAAATATTCATAGTCTTGACCGTATCTACAAAATTCACCAAACTATTTATGTTAAAACTAGAATGCTTTAGACTAAAATCATAGAACTGGTAGTAAAGGTAATAACAAACTTACTAATGAGTTTAATTTTCAGAGTCATATGAACACTCATAATTCTGATAATTCTTGATCATAGCCTCTCCTGCATCAGCTGATGAGTGTAACACATTATAAAAGTGCAGATCACTGTTACTTATGAAGCCTCATGGAAGATAAGGAGGTTGGCAGGTCATTCATTTTTATTGCCTTCTTTGAAGACAGAAGAAACATTAAAACCCCCCTCCCCTCAAAAAAAAACCCCAAAAACAAACAAACAAACAAAACCCCAAAAAAACAACCAAACAAAAAAAGACCCCTGAGAAAATTATTTGTTCTTAAATGTATTGACCAACTTCTCACTAATTAATTCTCCTTAAGCCCCTCTTCTATTTCTGTCCTATTTGTCAGTGTTAGACTTTTAATTATCAAATGGTATCTAAGCCTTTTATACAGTATTTTAAGCTCTCAGAGAGCTCTGCCAAGCTGTATCATGCACCTTTTCCTTAAGCAAAAATAAAGAGCTCTTATAACAGACCTGTTAGTCCTGCTAATTAGTCTACAGCTGATGCTTTTGACTTTCTCTCCTACTTAAACCGTTGTAAAAGATGTTGTCAGATCTTCCTCCTGCATTCTAATGATCTGTCCATCTGCATGGCCACTGGCCCAAACCAAAGTGAATAATGCTATGGACATTTTCAAGGTACTGAGAAGTCAAGATGGAAGGTGAGTACATCTACATGTAGGCTGCTGTACTCTAAGCTAAGGCATATGGCTATCTTCATGCAAGAAATATTCTGGACAGGCTGGTGAAATTTGAACTCTGAAAAATGAGGGCAAGAATCCGTGTAATATAGTGGGAAAGTAATTTTCTTTAGCTTTCATACCTTTTAATTAGGCTGACAAAAATTTTTAAAGGTCTATTTACAAAGTGGTAGTGATGCACTAAACACAAAACTCAGTGTAACCCTTACTACAGAGCAATGCATGTCCACGCTTGTAAACAAAAGCTGCAACCTACATTCAGTCCAGTTACTTAGGTATTCATGTCATCATTTCATCAGAGTCAATATGACAGTGTTTCTGCCCAAGACAGCTTGAACTGTTCAAATCAGATTGTCTGTGACAATGCACAAAACAGAAAAGAAATAAATCAGCAGATGGCTGTGATCTTACCTAGTTCCACTGAAGTCATAATAATGCTGAGCTGTACCAGTCAAAGTTCTTGAAACTAATCTAAATAATGTGAAAATTAGAGGACAGGATAGGAAAGACAGTGGTTTCAACAAAAATATCTTTGAGGGTGTGTATTTTTATGTGCATTTTCATTCATGAAATAATTTTCATAAATAAATATAGCTGTCTATGGAGTTTATTCAGAAAAAAACATCTTGGGAAAGGATTTCAGAGGACATGGAACAGAATCCAGAAAGCTGTGTATGCAGGCACAAGGGAAAAGAAGACAGCAGCATTTAATAAACCACATTATATTCACACTGTCTTTAACTCCATCTTTCAATACACATGCTAAACAAAAGCATTGGCTGCACTCTAACTCTCATACCCAGTATTATAGGAAAAGGGGATTCATTTTAATGAGCGTAATAATTCTGTAAAACTTTAAACATGTCTTTAAACTTCCCTGTAGCTTCTGAAGCTCTGTGGATATAAGTATGCCAGAAAGAATGATCAGGTTAATTTGCAATTCATGGGAGAAGTTTCAGAGGAAAAGCAGGAAGGTTACTATGACAGCTATCTTTTTCTTAAACTTCTTAGCAAAAGCACAATATTTGGTGGTTGATCTTTCTAAATTTCACTCTCTATGGCAAATTTATTATTGGCTTCTATAATCAGAAATCACACAAGGCTGGACAGATAATACATCTTCCCTGAAGAGGCATTCTTTAAGAAAGCTCAAGAAATTAAAGTAGTTCTTACTAGAACATACCATTTTACCACATTTATATGTTTCAGTATATTCAACACAGAAAATGAAAGCTGATTTTTGTGTCTTGAAAATAATTAAAGAAAAAAAACTACCTCTGCAAAGATTTTCAGATATATTTTCAGATTCTTATAAGTTTCTTTTATCCATAATTTCATTTATGAAAGACTCTGATTCAAGATTAAATATGAATACTTGCTGGTATATACATTCACAATACTGACATATAAGATAAGGACATACAAGGGCATACAAGATCTGTACTCAGCTTCTGAAGGCTGACTAGTTTCACTTATATCAAAAGGACCAAAACATAGACTTTGAAAACTGCAAGTGTACCTGAAAAAAGTCTTTTCAGCAGACTTGAAAGTCTCAGAAAGAACAGAAGGTAGTTATTACAGGACTGTGGGATTTTTTTTTTGGCCAAGGATACCATAAGTATTCAGATATTCTTCCAGGTGACAATACCAAACTGCACTAACCAAAATGGCAATTTGTGCTGATAGAGATTACCTAGCAGTGTCAGTCATAAGATCTTAAAAAAATGTGACTTAAACATCTACATAACAATCCAGACCTGTGAGAGATAAAATATGTTCCAAATATATAAATGTTAAATACTGCTAGTACTTCTCTCTGTGATACTAATGATCCCAGGAGGGCTACAGCAAAATTTGCCATTAGTTAAGAGTTTAAACATAAAGGAAAAAAATACAGTCTTCTTGTTCAGTCATCTCCTGTTTTCATATAAAGCCATGTTAGCTCTTCTGCTTCTATGTCCTATACTATTTCATTTAAGTACAGTTATTAAATAGTTTCACTGATTGCTGTCTTTTCACTCCGTTGTTGACTACACTCCTCACATATGTATACGGATATTTCAGTCATTTGTCTGTCCTCAATGAAATGTCAATCTAATCAGATCTCACTAAGGAGAACAAACTACCTTTCCCACTCCATCTCCTCAATGCAGCTAATAACTTCGTACATTATTGTCATACCAAAACTGCTTAATTGCTTCTTTCCCAGAATAAAAAATTTTACATCACTTTGTCATCCTTGGCATGATAATCTACATTACCTCTCCCAAAACAACTTTTTCTGTTATAGTACACCATTTTTGAGACAAGGATGATTAGAATGGCACATGACCTGCAAGATATGGACAAAACATAGATGAGTACCATGACACGCTGATATTATCCATTTTACTACCTGAATGCTGAAAAATATTCCTTGAATTATTCTTAAGATCACCTTAACACTGAGTGGTTTCTCCATTCTGAAGTATTCAATCTTCATACATTCGAATAGGAATATAGTGGTGTTATTTGTGTTGTCATAATGACAGCAAAAAAAAAGAATTCATATTTATTACAGACTTTATCAGCCTTCTACTCACATTTTGTACAGTAGCCGCTAGCAGACAGCATGTGCTTGTTACGTAAACCCACTTTCCTGATCACATAGATGTGTTTTTGGCACACATGACTTTTAAGTGCTTTTCCACCTCTGTGTTCTCCCTTCCATTGGTATGAATTTTGTTTTCCCTGTAATTTCTACATTACCCTTTAGATTTTGTTCATACAGATAATTTCTTCCTCTTTTGTTAGAACTAATTCTTTTAAGTTTCCTCATTATATTATATAATGGTTTATAGTATACTTCATTCTGTTCTCTATTATAGACAGGTTAAATTTTTTCATTTTATTGCTGGTCTTTTTTGACTGCAGCTTCCCTGGATTCATCAGTTCCCAAACACTTAATTCAATCTTCTCCTAGGTCCTATGGACCCTGCATTCAGCTAAATAAACTATCATCTTCTTTGTCTAGCTCTTCAAATCTCCATCCCTAATGTCTCTATCATAACTGACCACAGGTACATGGTCAAGGTTAATATCTCAGTCACATCTTCTGTGATGAGAGACATTTACTGCCCCTTTTCCTTTCAACCCCATGGTGTTTCCTTGAAAAAAATCACTGGATCTTACCATAGATTTCAAGAAGAAAGGTCAAAAAGTGTCTGGATGATGCTATTGGTCCTTTCTGATAAGTCAAGATGGACTAACAGACTTCTTGCTCAAATGAGATCTGGCACCAATTAGAGGACTGACTGGAAAGCTGCATGCTGAAGCTGATGAAAGGCAAATAATGTCTAACACTTCCACTTGGTGGATCTCCTTTCTCACCACATGACACAGTCCTCAGACAGAAGCTGATGTCTGGCAAGTAGAGAGAAAAACCCCAAAAACATAACTATGAAGAAAGGAGAGTTCATCTGTTTCTCCTCATAGGCAAATCATGTTTGCTGACAGATTTGTCCTTATCTATGTTTTCTGTCTCATGTCAAATATAGATTATCAATTAAAATGAAAACTTGTGAAATACAAGATGCTGAAATGATGCTGTATTTTATTTTTTACTGACATTCTTCTAAACTGAAAATTAACAGATTCTTGCAAGACTACTTCTGGTCTACATAATTCAGAATTCTCATGAAAAAAGTTCTACAATACACAAAATCAGAGTAGGCCCCTGAGTAGCCTATTCTTAGAGTTTTAGGAACACATCGACAAGTTCAGAAACATTAGCCACCCTACTGACTTTGAGAGTACAGAAAAAAGATTAAAACAGGGAAAAACTGAATGTGTGTTAACTAGTAGATTAGTTTCCTTGAAATAAGCCTAAATGTGATTTAGGCTATTTTTCTATCATTGATTAGGGCATAGATTTCTGTTTCTCTTAAGACACCATCTGACTTCAAGGCTTAGCATTTCTGCAGGGTTCTTTTGACCAAAGGTTACCATTTAGTCTTCTCAGAAGGCCAAACACTTGAACCAAGTGCTCTTCGATTAGACAAATACACCCTGAGGGCTTGAGATCCTCTCTGTTATGGTCTTTCATGTACCTTTTGGCATAAGCCTGAGTCAGCAGCTCTGCTCTACTCACTGAAGAGATGGGAAGGGCAGGGGAAGGGAAGAACAGGGAAGGGAAAGTACAGGGCAAGGCAGGGCAAGGAAGGGGAAGAGGAAGGAGGAGAAGAAGGGAAGGGAGAAGGAGGAAAGAAGGGGAGGGAAAGGGGGTTTGCTGATATTAAAAGGAATCTCATTAGAAGCAAAAATAAAGTATTGGTAAACTCCTACAGTAGTTCTGTCATGATTTAGAAACCTTCCTTTGGTGGGAAAGGGTCAACCGACATAACTTTTACAATGATGTCAGCTGACAGGTAGTGCCTGAATCAATCATGCTATTGATTTCTATGGATTTAGGATCAGGACTTTTATTATTATGTCTGTCAGTGAAATTCAGTGTCAGCTCACTTTTCACAGATGCTGATGGAAGAAGGCCAATTTTTAAAAATTTCTCGGTTCCTAAGAAACAAACCATAATTTCTTGTTTCTGGATCCAGAGACTAAATTCAATCCCATCTTTGTGGCGCGCAGAGAAAATTGACATTTCTTACTTTTCCCAAGGTTAGCCTAACATTAATTAAAGTGTCTCACTGTACTTTTATCTCCGTCCTTGTTCTTTTGTGGATATTATGCTATTTTTAATATAATGAAAATGAATAAATTCAAATGTCACACTCCAGAAAATGAGCAGGTGTCAAGACCCTTGAACATGTGAAGCAGATTCTAAAACATATGAACAGGATTTAATTTGCAAAGATCTTCTGATTATTTACATTTTACACCACCTTCACTGTATGACATAGTTTTAGAGAATTAATGATGTCTTTTCTTAGCAACTTCGGTGGTTACTAATGACTATATAAATTATACACTAACATTTTGGTGATATGAACGATCATGAATTTAGTTGTTATAATCAGAAACATACTTCCTTTGTAACATGTTAAATGAGAGGGAGAGAGAGAAGGAAGGGAGAGAGGCAGGAGAGAAAATTTTCTGAGAGCTCATTAGCGCCACCTTCACAATGAAGGGAACATAAACGACCAGGGGTAAATCTGCATTCATGTCCACAACCGATAATTATGGCTATGGGACAGCCTTCATCAACGAGAGATACAAAGTCAGCATATGCTTCTACATCTATTACTTCCAACTAGAAAGACAGAAGGCAGAAATGTGAAGGGAGCCACCATTAGCATAGCAGTTTTAGAAGCGTCTTTTGCATGTGTATGAATTCATTGTGATACTGGTTAAATTGCTCAGACTTCCAAAAAGGTTCAAAGACTGTCAGGGACTATAGTTATGCTAAGTGTGCAGATACTGTTAAGTTTTCTCCCCCCTACTCCTGTCAAAGCCTCCTTACCCAAATTTTCTGTGGAAAGCAGTGCATAAACCATTACTTTTTTAAAGTATTTTAACTGATCAAGTCCTAAGCCTATCCTGAGTCTTTATTCCAAGAGTCAGAAAGGTAGAAAAGCTTCTTCATATCTGCCCCTCCAGCAACAGGTTTCCTAGGAAATTCAGTATTTCATTTTCAGGCTAAATGGCAATTTATAGATGCAGCTGTTTTCTTTGAATAACCTGATTAAGACTGAGTGATTACTCTTATATTTTTTCGGTAATCAAAACTATGTGTTATGACTACAACAGTAAATAGGCTGAAACATCTTCCTTTCCTTCCTTTACCCCATCACTCGCATCTAGAATATTTTTCCTTTCTTTTCTCTTTATCAGTTTATTCTGAAGACATTTTCTTTTTCCAACTTGTCATTGGTCAGAGCATATAATCAAAGCATTCTTTTATAATGAACAGTCTAGATATATCTAAAGAAAGGTATCACCAGCATATAACTGTGAAATCATTCTATAAGAAAAAGTGATTTGTAGAGTTTATAAGCAACAAACTACATAAGCAGAACCCTGGATCCATGTCAGAAAATCTATCAAAAAATTAAAAAGAATATTTTTGTGCTATGATGTCTATTTAAGAGATAATGTCAATACAGTAGAATGTTGTCATTGGTTAATGATTTCCCAGTGTTAGATAAATACTGGAGCAATGCAAAAGGTTTGTTTTGACAAAGATGAAACTTAGATCTTTCAGCAGAAGATAAAACTGTTTCACTGAAATAATTTATCTTTGATTCTAAAACGGTATATTAAACAAAAATACTATTTGTGCTCACGGAAAGTAATCCAGAGTTAAAACTGACGCATAGTTCTCTACTCACAATTCTCTGTCATGGTTAAAACATCTCTCTACTTGGACTTACCACACCATATCCATGGCGTACTAAATGCCACATTTCATAAGGTACATAGAAATTTTGATGGGTTAGCTGCATAGAGATGTAAGTGTATTAAAAAAAGACTAATATCTTGATAGTTTTGCTGTGGTATATATGAATTGAGCATAAAAGGAAATCTATATTGCTTATAAATTTATGCTTTTCATGTTTTAAGAGTTGATATTTTAACTTTTATTTACTTAGTTAATTTTGATCTTATATTTTATAGCAAATTAGCTATAAGCCGTGTGAAAATAACTTGTAGGTTCTACTTTCTGCAAGTACATCTTATTTCATCTTGAAGTTTAGATTTACTTGACAGCATGTGTTTAAAACAGAACCGTGCACCAAAAAGGCAAGCTAGCTTATGTATGGTACTTTAATGATGGTTCTCTAAAATTCATTTAAACAAACAAAAAAAAAATCTTCTGCTGTGAAATGAAAAGTTATTTTGATTATGAATCAGATCTCAAAAATAAAAATACATGTTTCCATTACCAAATAGCAACAGCAAACTCAGAGTCAAGCATCCCCAGGCTTAATTGTTAGACGATTTAAATCGTAGTCTGTAAAATTCTTATCATGCAAATTATCTTATCATGCTACTTAGTGTTCCTTATGGAAAAAAATAAAATGTTGGGTTTGTTTCCTTGTTAGGATCTGAAAACATTAACTACGGCTTCCAAAGTCACATAGCATTCATGATGAAGCTATTCTTCACAGCCTTGAATTACAAAACAAAACACTGAACACTGCAAGCTTAATGTACTTTATTGTTATACATGTACATGTTTCCTGTACACTCATTTTGTAGAGCCTGTGTTGTGTATGTGCATTCATTTTGAATATTTAGATTCCAAATACTTCTAAGGGTGTTTTTACATTTTCTAGTTATAGCAGGAAAATAATTCAGTGAATATTAATAAGAATTCAAACAGTAAAAATCCCACTTGGATACATTCTGCATTGTATATCTGATTTGGTTTTGTTTATTGAAGCATTTTTGGCTGTGTCAGTTGAGAAATGCTGTAATGTTGCCCCCAAAACTACGTATGTTCAAATGTCTATTTGATTGTAATTGCAACTGAATAACAATGCTTGAAATCAGTCAGTTATTTATTTTTACATCCAAAAATCAGTCGTGCAAGGAGCCGGCCCTTGAAAATATTTATATGATAAATTATCTCAAGTGTCATGAGACCCCTTCTTGTAGTAATGCTTCTCAAAGACATTTGTTATTTATAAATTTAACTGGCACATTACATGAACAGTAATTTATATTTACCAATGAAAACTGAAAGGACAGTTTGAATCCATGTCATTTAACCTGGTGAAGCAAAATGTCAGTTTTATATTTTCTGTGTGATAACATAGTTTATATAAATCCAGCAAGAACTGATCACATTTAGGTCCATAAATAATTACTAGACAAAAAAATGTGATAGCAATTGCTTTAGGATAATGGGAATTGGCTTACATTTAACAGGCTTACTTTTCTGCTTTTATACATAATTTTAGTACAGTAATTTTCTTTTCATAAGTTGTATGCAATGTACTTTTGTATGGTCTGGGCTCGAGTCTTTATGAGAAAGTCATTATTTAGCTAATTTAATCATCACAGTTGGAATCTGATCTTTCTTATAAAACTGTAGAAGATGTGTATCAGAACCTGATTATTGTCTGCTCAAAATAACAGACTACGTACAGACCATTGTCATTCTTTCTATAGATGCTGTAGCAATTTTTGTTATCTGTATTTTAAATTGCAATGGGATCAGGCCACTATTGTTTTAAATGGTGTAAAACAAGGGGGATAATAGTATGTAGCAGAGGGAAAGGTAACAGGAGGACAGGAATGTCTTGGTGGGTTCAGTGGTCAAAAAACACCCAGTATTAAGTATGAACATGTCCATTGTTAGACAGTAGCTGATGCTTTAATCACACTGCTGTGCAGGTATGTTGAGTTCTGTCCTGCTAGGGTCATAAATAATTGTTATTCAAGTGACATTTTGAACTAATGTATCAAGATACTTTCTGAAATCTGTTACTGATATCCATTCACATCCCTAGTGTCTACCACTGCATATGGGATCTTATTATTACAGCTGCACAATCACCATCTGAAACAGGAATTACTCACTACTTGGTAATTATTATTTCTCTGAAAATTTTAACATTCTTTCTCAACTTCTCTATAATTAATTTGTAAGACTTTGAATAGAATGATAAAAACAAAGTTGCCTGTTAGTCTGCAATAAAACTGTTGCTAGTCACTATCAACATCAGCGTATGATATCCTAATATGTTATATATAATTAATGTTAATCTTCAAGTGTTTAAACCATTACAGAATGCTCAAACTGTGTAGTCATAACTAGCTACTGATCATCTGTAAAGACTGCTAGCAGCAGGGAAATGGTTGTAATCTCAACTGGAACCCTACAGATAGGATTATTGAAAAAAATCAGAGAAGAGACTATCCCATCATTGAGAAAAGGTAACGAACATGAAAGTTGAAATGAGATTTGACTGTTAACATCTCTGACAAGTGTTTCGGTAAAGTTGACTAGGTGAGGCAAGCAGAGAATAACCATGACTATCAACTTCTGCACAGAAGCAGATCCAAAATTTGTTGACTAAAATAGGTGCTAAATTTACTTTACTATCCATACTTCCTAAGAAATGGTGCTTTTCAGGTGAGACTACCTGTTGTACTATGGAGAAGAACTGGGCCTGTTGTGGTGCTTTAGAAAAGGAACGTGGAAAATTCCAAAGCTGGAAATATTCTACAGGAGCTGTGTAAAAATCTAAAGAAAAATAAAGAGGTACAGTACATCTTAATGAAGCAAGAAGACTCATTGGTAGTCTGACTTTCAGAAAAGACATAACTAAGATGAACAAAAAAGAGGAAGAAGAAAAATAGATAAATGAATATTTATATATTCAAACTAACAAAACCATAGAAAACACTTTTCACTGAGAGCAATCTTTTCTCATCAGGTATAAATTACTTCAATGACTTACACAATGAAGCTATAGTCACAATAAGGAGGCAAGGAACTTCTTTTTTTTCCATCTCTGTTTCTTTGATCCCCTGTATTTTACAAATAAAACACAACTGGCTGCTTTCTGTTTCTGTCATCCCTGCTGACAAAGTGTGGCAAGACTAAGAACTAGCCTGCAGTAGGTTATCATCTGTCACCCTAAAAACGGTTAATTTAAATTACAGTTGCAGTACCATTCCCAGAAAACACAATTTAATTTTCATGTGTTATTTCAAAATTCTAAGCATTAGATTGAGACCAACTTGATAACATTTTTGTTTCAAATCAATCAGCATGATGAAAAACATGTGAAGATATGACTATGACTACAATATATTGCCTCCATGTGATTCTCACCTGAATCTGAATTTAACCTCATCTTAATAACTACCATGAGGAACATGTTTTGTATGCCCTTATTGCACATTAACCACCAGAAATAAATAATACATGGATGATCTAGCAATGGTAAGAGATTTTTTTTTTTTTAATGAGAAGTTATATGATTCCAAAACAGTTAGTTAGAAACTCTTAGAGATATTCTCATTTCTGTAATTTTTGACTTAAAAGAATACAAAACTTTCTTTAAATAATAACAGTAAATAACCTATGAAAGTTTTCAATGCAGCCTGTATAGGCCTGCTTCTGCTAGCTGGTACACATATACAAATTGACAAGGCCATTATTTTAAGGAGGCCACCTAGTAGGAAGGAAAAAAATCCTAAAATCCGCTGGTGTTTGATTGCAATTTCTTAGGACAATAATTCTATTTACTCCTGTTTGTCACATACTAAAGGTCAGAATACAAGATTTAAAAATATAAAGAGAAGGCAAAACATAGGTTTCATTGCAAGAGAGGCAGGCACATTGTGCTGTATTCATCCAAATCCATGGAGGCATCACTCCAACCCTATGTTGACATAATATCAGACCTTAAGAAAGTCTATTCACAACAGTTATTTTAGGTAAGTGTGTTAAAGATAATCTCAATAAAAGCTCCTTTGAAAATCACTGGAGAAGTGTACTGCAGTACCATTAGCTCAGAATGCTTCAGCTGTATAATTTAAATTACATTTATTTTGGTAAATTTTGTTTTCCTTGAGGAAATTATTAAAAAGTGCCTCTCACAACAAAAGATAAAATTATAGATCTTATGCCATTGATTTCCATGGCATAAAATATGCAAATATATATAATATTTATGTGTTATATATTTACATTTAATGTATACTTAAGTATATATTTATTAAGTATATATTTAATATATTCATTACTAACGCACACATACACATGTATATAATACTTGATATTTTGAAATATAGAAAAAGATCTGTCAATGTGAAATTTAGAAATACAGGCACTGAATGTTTTCATAATGCAGTCTTTTCTTCACTGTTGATGTCACTGGAATAACTGTGACCCTGAAGACCAGTTTTTATAGGACAGCTTAATTCAGAAGACTTCCTATTTTAATATTTTTTTAAAGTTTTTAGTGTTATTGTGGTGACATCCGCTCCCTTATTTCATTAGCATGATGTTACATAAACACAGTTTAAAAACACCCAACAGAAGAAGTGGTCATCATCCTTTTTTAGAGACTGTAAATATTTTTGCCTTGTTGTATATTTGCTGTTTCTCAAGAATCACATGAGAAATTTTTTTCACATGACTTTGTCCAAAAACCTCTGCAGCACCAGGTTTGTCTGAATGAGACTTTCAAAGCTAATGCCCTAAGAATACTAGTCCTCTAAAGATACACATATGAATTATGATGAATAGCTCCATTGAATGATCATGCATATTTGCAGAAATGGGACAATGGATTGCAAGTTTATGAATATCTTCAGCTCCGTAGTGCAGCACATAGACCAGTGATACATAATACTTGTAATGGACTCTAAGCAGAAGAATGTGTTAACTTCTAATAAGTTAACATAAAAAGACATAATCTTCGTTTTGGTATATGTGTTGCAAGAACTTCAGTGTTCAGATACCTGAAAATAAAATGCTTACACAACTAATTTGCTTTTGATTTCATGGTTTGGCTAGTGCTCAAGAGTAATATAATATAATACAGACATTCAAAGTAATTTTACACTGTGTTCTATCATGCACAGTAAATTAAAATATTCCATTAACTAAACAAATTTGTGGTGCCATAAATCAAAGCACACTAAGTAAATCACAGTTAGTGAAAACAGAATAGTAATTCAATCACAGTGATTAAACAGAGACTAGAAATAGTAAAATTCATCATATTTAATGGGCAGAGTATGGGTATGAAACATACAATTTTGTGGAACTGGATTTTTTGAGCTTTATTTTATTTTTCTGAATTGCATGTATAGTGTTTTTTTTTATAATCTTCAGGTTACTTCAAGACATTATTGAAATTAAGGAGGACGTTTTAAAGTCCATATTTTTTCAGATTTATCAGAAAGAAGATTATTGTACAATGCTGGAAACAGATAACACTAATAGAATCATATTCATGTCACAGAAATTAAAGACTGTTATTAAACAAGTGGTGTTTACATTGAGTACTTTCTCCCCATACACCAATCAGAACGTACTTTGTGTCCTGTAAAACAAACATCACACAACAGGCAGATGAGAGAACACACTATATAATAACTGTATGTAACAAAACAATATCCCATGTGATACATTTTTGTGCTTGTTTAAATTCACAGAGATGACAGCCGGTTGCACTTGACTGAGCAGCATACTTATACAGCTTTCAAAACCATTTTAAGTCATTGTACAAATGTCTCTATCGAGGGTTTGTTAATAATGTAGAGCTCATGCAAATGAACAAACCAACTTGAAGATTGTAGTTGGACTATCCAGTATTCTTAATGTAATTTAAGAATTTTTAAATTAAAGTAAAAATACTTAAAGTATTTTTAATGCAATTTAAATTATAATATTTAAATGTGCAAATGGGCTAAACGTGGAGTCCTTGCTGTAATCTTTTATCATTTTCTCATCTACAAAAATCTTCTCTCATAGAGGATTGAGGAATACTGGAGGACTGAGGTATACCTATTGCCATGCAAAAACCTGAATTATGACACGTTGACACATTATGACATCCAGTACTCTTGTTCTCAAAGTTGCTAAAATGGAATAGAGAGGACATCTGCTTCCTTGATAGATTGGTTTCAGTCTCAGGAGTCATGTATTAAAATTTAATTTTGAAGTGTTCAGAAGGACACTACTTGTAAGGTTTCTCAGTTGTCCAGTTGAAATCAGTTTCAGGTAAGCATTTTGTCATAATCTTAATTTTTAGATACTTCTAAGTTGCTACGAGCTCTTATGGCATTAGCCATAGCCATCTGTTTAAAACTGTTAGATGTGTGTTTCAAGATCTTCCTGAAAAGTTTTAAGGTTGAATCTCCTCATTATTTTCTGTATTTCTTCCATATTCTATTTGTCTCGTGTAAATCTGGAGAATGTCCAGTCTTTCTTTGTTTAAAAGAGATTTTCACTGGCTTAATATTGTGCCACACTTTAATTAATAAACATAAACTAGTCACTGTCAGGTACTAGCCTTATAGAAAATTATATTTAATCAATAAAATATTGCCATTTTTTAAAGTAGGATTAAGGGAAGAAATCTTGTTTTCTCTATATCATTGCTAACATTTAATTAATAAATTTAAATATCATTAGGATTAAGACTTGAAATTTGGCATATGGAGAGGAAGTTGCCTTTCGGTAGTTATCCTCTGTGAAAAATCTGTTGACATTTGTAAATTTTGAGACTCTGAATATTCTGTTTGCAAATACCCATTAGATATTTTTCATGGCTGCATAGCGGAATTCTCAAAAAAACCCCAAAAAACTACTATGAACACACCTTACCAACTTTGAAATCCGATGTGTGAGCACCATGCCTGCTAGGTGACTAAGCATTCTTCCTTGTAAGGTAGTAAATAAGTGAATTTCTCTTCTCTTAAGTTCTAATTTTGCCAGTCAGAAGCAACACACACATCAGGTGCAGGAATGTAGACATGCAAATCGTTCTTGTAAGAAATTTCCAAAGGCTTTTACCTGGCTTATAACTAAATAAGGAAAAAGAGAAAGTTGCCTGGCTGGAATACAGAAGTGTGATGAGCTGGCCTTGGCACAGTAGTGACAAAAAGGAGTTGGGACGCTATGACTGTGTGAATTAGAGGACATGTTTTACGAAGAAAAGCTGATGAACATGGAAACAAGAGTCTGGATAACTAAACAAATCCACAGAATCACAGAATTACTGAAGCTGGAAGGCAAAACTAGAGACTACCCAGAGATTATATAATCTTTTTATGATCATAATAATATACAATTTTCATATAAACCTTTATAATCTTCATGGACCTTTACAGGACTTGCGCCAGGATGTCCACACCTCTCTTGTAATGGAGAGGACAGACTTGCACAGAGCACCCAAATGTGTTTTACTAGTACTGAGCAGAGGGCAAGGATCACTTCGTTTAACTTGCTGGCAACACAGCCTAATGCAGCCCAGGAAGCTGTTGGCTTTATTGGCCAAAAGCATGCTTTTCTGAATAAGAGGCAATTCAGTGTCCCAACACTTTTCTGCTAATATGCCTTCCAGACACTTCCTCCCTGACCTGTACTGGTGCAGGGGTTATTCTTCCCCATGTGCAGGAGAAAGTGGGGAACAGAAACAAGGACTTACAAATATTAGCTCTGCTCTGCCTTCAGGAAACTTTTGCAAAGTTTACTGGCAATCATCTGAATATGTCTGACTGACAAAGAATGTGTTAAGCCAGCATCTCTAACAGTGGCGGTATTTTTAATGTGAGTAAAAGGTAATTTCTTCTTGAAGCGTACAATTATTACAAACACTTAATTTTTTTGTATATTAACTCTAAACTTTGGTTCATGCTTCAATTGCAATGTACAAGTTTGAAACCATAGGTGATTTACTAGCACGAAAAGGTGCAAACATAATACTCAAAGTTTTTGTCTATTTACGCTGGCATTAGGTGAGTTGAAAGTTAAGTCTTCTCAGTTTCTCTGCTTCCTCATTTTCAAACTATTCTGTCTGTTCCCTTTTGACATTCACCAGTGTGTTTTTGCTCTGGCATCCCCTTCAACCTTCATAGTCAAATTGGTATTCCCAAGAAAACTGGAATTAAAAGGAGAATTACAAGTAAAGTTGTCTATCATTTTCAAATACAGACCTCTGCATGATTTAGAGCAAGTGACTAGATAGGGTAATCCTCATATTTTAAAAGGGGGTCACAAAGCAAGAAAGCTTATGATATCTTTCACTTCCACAATTCAGACTGTTTCACATCCTCATTTTCCATACAACATTAAAAAAACCAAACCATTGAGTGAGAAGTTGTCAATAATCTTTACAGTCTGTGCCCACAGGAAGGATTTTAAGTTTTTTGCAACTACAAGCAATGACAGAATTGTTACAGGAGAGCCAGTATAACTACTCTTAACCATTCCAAATCCATTAGTAATCCATTGCTCAGCTTCTATCAGATGGCAGTTTTGGAACAAACATAAGAATAAAGCTAACTGTTAGAATTAATTTAAAAAAAAAAAAAAGAGAAACTTCAAGAAAGAAAATATGTTTCTTCCATTTTGTTTACACATTTTTATGAAGCAACACAGAAAGTTGTATTGGTTCTACATAGAAAGTTGTTGGTACTGTGATGGAGGCTACAGGGGTGGTCCCTGTTAGGAGGGACCAGGAGCTGTCCCCATGCTGAACAGGGGTGGTTACAGCCAGCTACAAAGTTGACCCACCACTACCCAAAGCTGAGCCCAACAGCAACACTTGTGGTACCTCTGTAGTAACATATCTAATAACAGCCATGCAGACACCAAGATCATTGAAGAAAGAAGGGGAGGAAGTGCTCCAGAGGGTGGAGCAGATATTCCCCTGAAGCTCATGGAGACCATGGTGAAGCAAGTTGTCCCCATGAACCTCTTGGCGGACCAAGCTGGAGCAGATACCCACACTGCAGGTCACAGAGGACACCACATAACTGAAGATGGATGTACCCAGAAGGAAACTATAGATTGTGGAGAACCTATGCAGAATCAGGATCCTGGGAAATGCTGCAGCCCATGAAGGAGAGCCCATGTAGTAACAGTTTTTCTGTCAGGAACTGGGACCCATAAGGAGTCCACACAGGAGCAGTTTGTTTCTGTGTAGGTCTGTACCCCATGGAAAGGACTTATGCTCGAGCAGTTTTTGAAGAACTGCAACCTGTGGGAAGCATTGATACAGGAATAATTTGTGAAGGATTTTATCTTGATGGAGCGACCTCACACTGAAGCAGGGAATAGCATGAGGAAGGAGCCACAGAAGTGGTGTGTTGTGAAAAGATCCCAACACCCATTCCACAGTCCCCCTGGGTTGCTTGGGGAGGGGAGGAGGAGGCAGAGAAGTCAGGAGTAAAGTTGAGCCTGGGAGAAAGAGGGAGTAGAGAGAAGGTATTTTTAGGTCTGTCTTTGCTCCTCACTAATCTACTGAATTTTTATTTGGCAATAAATTAAATTAATTTCTCTCAGAGTCTGTTTTGCTGGTGATGGTAAGTGGTTAGTGATCCCCTTCTCCTTGTTTGGAACCATGAGCTTTTTCATCTTACTTTCTTCCCTCATCCTGCTGAGGAAGAGGGGTGAGAGGGTGGCTTGGTGTGCAGCTAGCAGCCAGCCAAGGTTGAATGAATAAGAGATGATGTTTAACTAATACCGATCAGCTTCATGTAATAGAAGTACCCACTGACGAAACTCATGCTTCTAAACATTATCTCCACTGTCCTGTGTATCATTCTCACATCGTCTCCTTCCCTAAACAAGCTCTTTTTTTTTTTTTTCCAGACTGCTCTACATTTCTTTTTTTTTTTTTCTTTTTTTTTTTTGCATTGTATGTCACAATTTATTGCTACCGATAACAACCATTTGGGAATTAAAACTTGCTTGGATTATTCAACTATAGCTGGTTATGATGATGTAGGAATTTAAAAAGAACACAGAACTTTATTTTCTTCATCCAAACTGACTCTGTTGTATTAACAGTATTTTACAGCCAATATATATGGTCCCTAGTGGATTTCAATCTTCAAGTCAAAGCAAAAAAACTGTTTAAAATTACATAGAAGTTAAATAGGAGAGTTTAGGATTTAACTTTCTCATAAAACAATCAGCTTTCAGCTCAAAATTATTGCATTGCATGGTCTTTTGATTGCAAAGAGGATCTTACAAGTGCTTTATAGGAAAATACTTAAAAAAATATGAGCAAGAGGGATATTTTTCAGAATTTTGTTATGGTATAATTTTGTGTGCAGCTGAAATAGCAATGTAGAATAGTTTTCCCAGAAGCACATAATAGGTCAGAGCAAAGGTGTATGAGCTTGTAGGAGAAAAGTTTCCCTTAATATGAATACAGAGCTTAGTACTTTAACTTTGGGTTAGTTATGCAGACTAAACTGTTTGGAAGTGTTTATGATCACACCCCTTGAGCAAATCTGAGAAACAGATCTCAGTCACAAATCAGACTGAGTGGCAGTTAGATTTCCAAATGAGGAAGCTGTGTAATTGTTTTTATTCTATTTGGGAACCGAGGATTTTTTTATTTACAAGTAATAATACATTAGCAATAGTAATATACCTAATATTTAGAATCAACTTCTCTCATTAACAGAAACAACACTAAATAGTTCTAATTACTTCATAACAATGTGTGTTGGATTCACTCCTCCTCTTAAGACTTTGGTCTAAATAGATGCTTAACAAGTAGGCCTAACCAAAATTAGTCCTATTGTGTGAGGCTATAAGTGAAAACACAGCACCGAACTAACAAACAAACAATCAAAATGGTGTGGCTGGAGACTGGGCTGATAAGCAGCCAAAACTTCATGGACACTGTTGAAAATCTAACTATACAACTGTTTTGTGCTGTAAATATCTGCAGCCATCAGTGCCTGTTGAAGTCTCCCTCCATAGCAGCTGGCTACATGGTAGTGATCTCCCCTTGGGTAAGGATGCCTCTCAAGGTTACCCCTTGATGCTGAGAGATATTTTACCTGACATGAAAAATCGGTGGGTTGGTAGATGATATTTTTCCATGCATATAGCATTTAAGATACATATGGTAGGCTTATGCAATAATCTCTGTATCCCGACTTACTTAACTTTAAATGTAATAGAGTATTGACTGCCAATCCATATGTACTTATTAAATAATTTACATATTTAGATTTATTGATTAGGACTCAATAAGCAAACTACTATCTCAGATCTGCCTGAATGCCTGAATGACCCTTTAGTTTTCTCATGCGACACAGTGTGAACTAAAAGGGCAGCTGCTGTAACTATTACTCTGACTTCTACAGTAGCAATGTAGAAAATGAGGAGAAGCTCCACTCCCCAAGAATAGTTCAAGGTTAGAATCTATTTGAAACTGAAATTTGTATGTTGGCATGTGCTATGTTGATACTGATCCAATTTTGAGAAATCGCATATGAAATTATTTGGGAGGGTCAGGGACACAAGTCACTAGAGATGTCTTAAAAGGAAACTGGTTTGCAGTTTGTGCTATGTGATCTTCAATTGAAAAAAAATGTTCCTACAGGGAGACCAAAGATGGAAGGATGTTCCATGGCTGAATTCAAAAATGGAATGGCTAGGGGTGATAGCAGTGGTACTGTGTCATGTGAAGTATCCTACACATCCTCCTTACTTAACCAGGTGGAATGTTTAAATTATAAACAGACCTTCATTTCTTATATTCTCATTATTTTGAAAGATAAATAGCATGTTTTATTATGAGAAGTCCTGTTGTTCTTCGCATAAATATTTCTGCATCTTTTTGCCATGTTACTACATTCAAGGTGTATCTATATAAATACATGATAGAAAGTAAGAAAATACGATCTGCAGCAAGAATCTGGAAGTTTGTATTGTAACTCACTATTTTATGGTATTTCTGAGTAAAGTTTATAAATATATTTTTTTTTCCTAAACTGATTTTTATCCTTTGGGGACGGAAAAGATGCAATAGGCACTGCCTTTGGCTTAAAAAACCCCTCCTGAAACTTATTTTTAAATTTTCCATCCATGCTGACCATTGCCAGATGCTTGAATTAGGCTATTATTCATCATTGCATTCTTGCAATTTTTATGATTGTTAGCTATAGAAATGCTAAGAATATTATCCAAAGAAACACAAGATGCTGGGCTTTGTCATGGAAAATCTTGCAGATAATTTTCATTCATTTGAATTTCCAGAAAACACATAGGCACTATTTATACTAGAGACAACAGGTCTCTCCTCTCCTCTCCTCTCCTCTCCTCTCCTCTCCTCTCCTCTCCTCTCCTCTCCTCTCCTCTCCTCTCCTCTCCTCTCCTCTCCTCTCCTCTCCTCTCCTCTCCTCTCCTCTCCTCTCCTCTCCTCTCCTCTCCTCTCCTCTCCTCTCCTCTCCTCTCCTCTCCTCTCCTCTCCTCTCCTCTCCTCTCCTCTCCTCTCCTCTCCTCTCCTCTCCTCTCCTCTCCTCTCCTCTCCTCTCCTCTCCTCTCCTCTCCTCTCCTGCTATAAAGCAATATAACTAGATAAAAATTCATTACTCTATCTACATAGACAAAGTTGAGAATATTTTATTAATTTTAAAGTCATCTTATTTTCACATGGAACTTTATCCTGAAAAATACCCATCTCTCATTCTGCAGTTTTTAAAGTGTTTATATGCATCCTAATTTCAAGCATGTGTTTTGCTATTTTTCTGTAACAGAGTCAGTATGTTCACACCCTGCAGGACTGAACTCCAAACACGTTTTCTGGACTGTGTTGACAAAAGTTAACACCTGTGTCAAAAATAGCCATTTGGAAAGCTATGCAGAAGCTCAACTGCATAAATTCTGCTAATCTTCCATTGATATCCTTGAATGCTCTGGTTATGAATGCAAAGCATGTCTAGACCTTATGAGTTTCTAGCTTCACTCAAAAACATTAAAATATTTCCCATTTTCTTTGTATTGCTATACAACTGGTAAGCAGAACATGTCAGAAAAGACGAACCGATAGTCCAGGTGCAGTAATTTCTTCAATGTCAAATAATGTTATGTCAATTGACAGTTGGGAGTATTCTCAGTTACTGACTAGGAGGTATTGCTTTCAGAGAAAATATACTCACTCATAAAAGCATTTCATACTGAACATTCAAAAAACCAACACTTTGCACATTTGAGATCATTGCACAGCAATGAAACCTGAATGTATCTACAATGAACTGAAAGTTGAACCACGCTCCTGAGAAAGATAGAAGTTTTATTTACATTTGACTGATGAAAATTCTGTACAAGTGTAGATCCTTCAGTACAAGCTGATGAAGCAATATAAAATCATACTATCATTAAAAAAGAAGAAGAACCCAACAAAACACTCTAAGAGCCTCAAGAATGTCACAATTTAATTCAGCTAAGGCAGTTCCAGGCTGATTCTCTTTGTCGTTGGGATACTTCAAGCTTTGGACTCAGTGTGGGTAACAGTGAAGATGTGGCTATGTACTGCAAACTGGAGTTCCCATCTGTCAATTGTAGCATTAACTGCACCATAAGCCATTGAAACAGCAAAATAAATTAATGAAACAATAAAGTACTCCTTCAGTGCTTAAGTGGAGGATATTGATGATGGAAATCTTAGCACTACTACATGGAGAACCGGAAGACCCTGAATACCACATGAACAGGAGATTACAGAAAAACTAGGTGAGTCTTTATCTGCAGCTTTTTAATGGGAAATAAGGCTAAAATGCTATTAAGGGTAAGTAACCATTCAGGGGAGAACAGAAAAACGAGTTATCAAATATTTTAAAGTGTTTGAGCTGACTAAAGAGACCACGTTTACACAAAAGGTACAGAAACTTGTGAGAAATGTCAGAGGACTATCTGATATTTTGACAACTCAAATATTCTAGTGGCATCCTAAAAAAATTATTAATATCTATGTATTTCTTGAGCAACTGTTATACAAATATACCAGAAGTTCATCTTTCTTGGCACTAAACTCAAGCACACCAACTTCCTAAAACTGCTCGTTAACTTTCTAGGTGTGTACTGTCCAGTATTTTCAAAGGCTGCTGGCCAAGAATTAATTTAAGTGCAAGATATTTCACAGATTAGTTGGAGGCAAACAATAAAATCTAGTAAATATTGAAAAATATTTGTCTTAGCAGTTGCATATTGTGCCCTGGTATGGGTGTGTAAGACACATCATAAATAAAATGATATATTAAAATAACTACCACCAGAGTCATCACCAAGCAGTCAACGTAATAGATTCTTATAGTTAACAACAGCACTACAGTCAGCTGTGCCTGTGGGAAGAAGGTTCAAAAGAAGCCTGTTTGCAAAGGTCTACATAATCTCCTTGAAGTGTGTCTTGAGCCCAACAGATATTCTTAGCAGTAGAGTGAGGTCTCACCATTTTGAGAAACATTGCTGGTGCTTTCATAAACACCAGAAAAAAACCCAGGGCCTAATCACAGACTCACAGAAGGCTTACTTAGTTTCATCAAGTCAAATAAAGGATGAAATGTCATAATACAGCTATTCATCCAGTGTGTGTGTGTGTAGAAAATGCCAGGGTTAGGTCCTTCTGAACATTAGCCAGAAGATTAATTGGCCACAAGTGGCTTCATCTTCTGTAATGGCTTTATATTCTGTATTGGCATGATGTGGTTAGGACAGCCTGATTTAGTCTTCTCAATCAGGGAAAGACTCGTTTAGGATTTTTCTTGAATGCCAGTGGTATCCCAGTAATGTAAACAGAGAAAGGTCCTCCGGCTTCATTTATTACTCTTTTTAAACTGCAGCTGAAAAAAAACCCAACAAAACAAAGAAACAAAAAACCCACACAACCAAAAAAACCCAAAAGAAAACAAACAAAACACCTCAACCACAATCCCCCCTCCCGCCCCAAGAAAACCCCAAAAAACCCCCAGCAACAAAAATAACCCACCACAACAACAACAAATCCAAAGGAATCCAGCACTAACTCACCCATTCTAAGGTGCCTGTATAAAGCACTCACAGAGAGGAACTCTGCAGTGGGATCCATTTGTTCTTTTACTCCTATGTGCCTTTTGTAACCGCACTGCTGAGCAAGGTATTGTGATCTGGTAGATGATTTGAAGAATGCAATTACTGTTACCTAGGAAATGGAAAATGAACAGTTAGTGTACAGGAAAAGGGCATAAAGTACCTTATTTTCTGCCCATGTAGATCTGTGTGGCCTGCTATATCTATGTGCATTTATGTGTATCGTAGAAGTGTGTTTGCGTATGCATTACTGGGACTACATGCTCAGCCTCACCATCTTTGTCCCTCAACCTAGTGGGGCTGGAGGCATGGGGCTGTGGTAGCCTCGTCACTGTCAGGCTGCCAGACTTGGTTGGCATCTGCTAACAGAAAGATAGATGTCAACTCCTCAAAAGTTCTGAGGGAAGGGTAATGATTTTGGAGCTTTGTTAGGTCATGCTTTCAGGCTTAAGATGGATAATGCTGTTTAGTTGCTAATAGAAAAATAATTGATAAAGCTGGTGAAGTAACAAAATAAAACTGTCATCTTCCTCTACTACCTCCAAAACAATAAATATCAGGGAGTAGTAACATGTAGAAACAAGTAGATCACTGATAACATCTTTCCAGGACTCAAAGTGAAAATGAAGCACTGTCACACCCTTTCTATCTCTCTTCTCATCTTCTGTCTTTCTTGTTCTCATTGTCACTTTCTTCTCCACAGCCCAATTCTTCTTTAGTTTACCTTACGTAAAATAGAACTTTGACCTTCCCAAGCACACTGTAACAATTTGAAAAATGGGTCTATTTTGTCCAAATGAAGTATCTGATCACAAAATCCTTAGTGAAGCAAAATTCCCATTGAAGTCAATGAGTTAGAGGAGTGAAGTGACCACTGAAATCGGTGCAACCTTGTTTTGGCATGGACTACAGAGCTGCAGTTATATTTCCAGCCCTATCATGTTAACAAACCAACTTTTTTTCAGATTTCAAAATTATTGACTCCTGTACACAATAATGCTTTCACAATGGCGTGATCAGGAGGTATCATAACCACAGCACAAATCAAAATAAGAATAACACAGACAATAGTTGCCAGCTTGGAAAAATTCAAAAATTTTATAGGTGAGTAAATCGTTAATTTCCTTGCAACTCTCATGATGAAATGACCTTTCTTATTATTCAAAGTTTTGATATTCCTTTTCTTGATTGCAAAAATGATGACTATAACCAGAGAGCAAAGCAAATGTAAAGATTTGTGTCCTTTTTATTCCCCACATTATGCTAGTACATCTCTCATTTTATTTACTACAGTATAATTCAGAAATACAGCAGTAGTCTCTAAGATGTTTTCTCTGTTATATATGATTTAATCTGTTAGTGCTAGATAGGCATGCTTAAGTTTGAAAGGTGTTTAACTAAAAAAAAAATTAAAAAATCAGGATTTGTGAAGATGAAAATCCAGTTTTATTCTCGTAAGTGTGGCTAGCCAGACACAAAAGCAACCTCAAGAAACAGCCGAAGTCTTGCTTCTCTTTGCAGAACAGCGTTATAATTTCAGGAAGAATTTGCTCTGTGTCAGAGTGGCAATGAAATTCAGTAAGATCTGCTGGGTTTGAGTTAAAAAAAGGATTAATTAATTACTCAAACAACTGATAGTCCTGTCAAATTGGCAAGTAAGTTCATTGATCTTAAAAATTACACTGAAAACAAATGATGAATTGACAAAAAAATACACAGAGTACAATGGGAAGGTGATTAGAAATAGGCTACAATTCTGAAAGTATCACAGATACTGTAAAGAAGAGAACGAATTCTCTATGGTCACAGTCAGAAGAATGGTTTTTTAAAAGAATAAGGCACTTTCAGATACCAGGATTTTACTACAGTCAGAAGAAGAGAGCCTCACCTCTGGGCCTGGTAATATGGAACAGATCCTCCTGGAAGTTATATCAAGGCATATGGATGACAGGGAGGTGGTTAGAGAAAGCAATATGCCTTCACAAATGGCAAATTCTGCCCCACTAATCTGGTGACCTTCTACGATGGAATGACTGTGATGGTGGATAAGGAAAGAGCAACTGATGTCACCTATCTTGAATTCTGTAAGGCCATTGACATGGTCCCACACAACTTCTTGGCCTCTGTATTGAGGATATATGTTTGGTGGATGGACTATTTGATGGATAAGGAATTATTTGGATGACCGCATTGAAGAGTTGCAGTCAATGACACGATATCCAAGTAGAAATCAGTAACAAGCAGTGTCCCTCAAGGCAAGACCATACTGGGACCAGTACTATTAAATATCTTTATTAGTGACATAGATGGTGCAATTGAGTGCACTCTCAGGAGCTTTGCAAGTGACACCAAGTCACAGAGTGCTGCAGCTGATGGGTTTCAGCGAAAGGATGTCATCCAGGGGTACCTTGACTGGCTTGAGGACTGGGCCCATGAAAACCTCATGCAGTTCATGAAGGCCAAGGGCAAGGTCCTGCACATGGGTTGGGGCAGTACCCAATATCAATACAAACTGGGAAATTAATGTATTCAGAACAGTGCTGTGGAGGACTTTGGGATACTGGTGGATGAAAAATTGGATATGAGCCAGCAACGTGTGCTTGCAGCTAAGAAGGGCAATAATATCCTGGGCTGCATAGAAAAAAGCATGGCCAGAAGGTTGAAGAGGTGACTTTGCCCCTCTACTATACTCTCAGGACACCCCACCTGGAG
The DNA here is from genome assembly GCA_027574665.1 of Rhynochetos jubatus. NCBI lineage: Eukaryota > Metazoa > Chordata > Aves > Eurypygiformes > Rhynochetidae > Rhynochetos > Rhynochetos jubatus. The sequence goes on along the minus strand of CM050690.1, from coordinate 42,835,503 downwards.
TACTGCATCCAACTCTGGAGTTCTCAGTACAGTAAAGACATGGATCTGTCAGACCAGATCCAGATCAGGGCCATGGAAGTGATCAGAGGGCTGGAGCACTTCTCCTGTGAAGACAGGCTGTGAGACATGGGGTTGTTCTGCCTGGAGAAGAGAAGGCTCTGGGAAGAGGTTATTGCAGCCTGTCAATATATAAAGGGGGCTTATAAGAAAGAGAGAGAGAGACCAGGGCTTTCAGTGACAGGACAATGGCAACATTTTAAACCTAAATGATGGTAGATTTAGATTGGACCTAGGATTACATTTTTTATGGTAAGGATAGTGAAACACTAGAGCAGGTTCCACAGAAGCTGTGGATGCCCCATAACTGCATGTGTTGAAGGTCAGGTTGGATGGGGCTTTGAGCAAGCTGATCTAGTGAAAGATATCCCTGATCATGGCAGAGGGGTTGGACCAGATGATCTTTAAAGATCCGTGCCAACCCGAGCCATTCAATAATTCCTTGATTCTACAATACTATGATTTTATGTTACTCAAAGAATATTGAAATTTAAGTATTTTCTTAATTTTCATCATGGTTTAGCCCCAGTCAGCAACTAAGCATCACACAGCACTCACCCATCTCCCCCCCTCCCCAGTGGGATGGGGGAGAATCAGACCAAAAAGATAAGAGAACTTGTGGGTTGAGATAAGAATAGTTTAAAAATTGAAAATAACAGAAATAAAGATGTTACTACTACCACTGTGGAATTAAAACAATAATAATAATTATTATAATAATATGTTAGGAGAAAAAAAGTGAAAAATAAGGTTTTTTTTAAAAAAGATACAACTGCTCTCAACCAGAGCTTGGCAATGTCTTCTTCATTTCCTCCCATCCATCCTGTTGGTGTGGGGGATGCTGTTGAGTGCCCTTAAAGCTGTCCCTTCTCCTGGCTGAACCAGACCTGGTTCCACAGCCTCTCTTCATATGCTCCAACACCACCTTTTCAGTGACCTCACCTGAACCTGCCTCACACTGTCACTGTTTACATGTACTGCCCATAATTCTATATATTCTATATGTCTCTTAAATTCTTCAGGCTTCCTTGAGTGAATGTTATTTCTTAAGCCAAATTGTCTTTTGAGGCAGGAAGAAAACTCAAGCAGACTTTTAGCTTTTAAGCCCATTGGACATGAGACTATGGTTGAGAAAGTGTTCAGCACATATAACATGCTACCCAAGATGATCAATAACTACCTATGGAAAGGTTTACTTAGGCCCCATTATAGATGGTTCATTGTCATCTGCTTGATATTGTTCAGAATTAAAGTCTGAAGTAAATTTGTGTAAGATGCAGAAGAAAGGCCTAAGATCTTAAAAGCAAGACATCATAAGATTTAATTCTACACACAGCTATATGAAAATGGCTTCACTGGTCAAAATTACTTTTGACCAGTGATCAAATGGAATATTTATTTTGATCTGAAAGTAAATCAATCTCTTTTCGATGCATATTCAGAAAATCTTCTTTAAAACTACACGTAGCTTAAATTCAAAAAAGTCTGCATGAAACATCTGGAGTTTTCACTTGATTGCAAACTCCATTTTTGTAATGAAACTTATTTGTCTGAGTAAGTGTTTGCAACCCTAATGTATGTCATAGTTAACATTTTGTAAATATGAAGTCTAACTTCTATGATTTTTATATCATTTGTCTATTAAGTGTAAAATAGCGTATTACAAAACAATCACAGTTAAGATTTCATTTAAATGCACTATCAGCAAAATGTCTAATAGAAAGTCAAAATTTCTCTGTCAGCAATTCGAAGGTTTGTTCTCTTCCACTGAAAGGCTATGATTCAAAATCCTTGGCTAGGAAGACAGTTAAATATATCTTTAAACACGAAAGTATTCCCACCAGTTTCAAGATGAATGTTATTTTCTCCCTCAAAGACACACAGGGACATAAATTACTTTACTGGGTAAGCATCTAAACAGAACCACTTAAACTCATTCTATCAGATGTTAAAAAATACAAAGTTTTCTTATTTGCAAGCTCTTTTAGTCAGAAAGAAGCTCAGTGAGGCACTCTGTTAGGCATTATAAACACAGCATTTAGCATCCTACAAGTTTTAAGGAAAAGTAATTTTGTATCTGTTACTAGAAATTATGTTAGACTTATATCTCTTAATGAAATAACAAATTTTCTTTTAAATTACATTAAAAGGATCTATAACCATGTTTCCATGGATCATAGACAAAATAGCTTTTGTTCTATCTTTTTAATTAATTTCTATTATTAAATGAAGTTCAAAGTAACTATCCTCCTTCCTTCTGTCTCCTCTTGATCTTTAAGGAATAACTTATATGCAGCTGATCACATTATGCTAAATTATATAGATTCTTGTGCAGTGACTCTTGAATTATGTGATGCATGTTTATGATTTTTAATAAATCATTTATATTCTATTCATTCATCCAGAAACTTCCTTGCTATCCTACTATTAAAAGAAGGGGTGGAGGAGGAGAAACTACAGTTAATATTTTCATTTTGGGAAAAAAACCCCCAGATTTTAGAAAAAAAATGATAAATAGAAAAATATTAGGAAGAACAAGTGAATAGGTAAATTACTATAAGCAAAATACTAAATAATTAACCCTATTTACTCTGTATCCCTTTTTTTTTCCCCCGTTTCCTTTAATAAGAGATACAAGTGTCAATACAGAGAAGCAGCATACAGCCCGACCCCACTCCTTACACTTCGCTTTAGCATAGTCTGGCATAAGGCAGCTGGCATCAGACCTGAGGTTTGTTTCACAATTGAGCTGTACAAGGGGGTTGAAGGCATGTGTGAGAGACTGCACTGGACATTTTAGACCTATGTCAGATGTTCTGTCTCCACATTGCTGAAACATGGGGGGCGCAGCTGACACCTCTGCTTCGAACTGAGCACCCGTTGGGCCACAAGACATCAGGTTTCCTGTTTCACCCTACACCTAATGGAGCACCAGTTGAACCACAAGGCCCGAGGTTTCCTGTTTTTCTCAGGAGGCTTAACCTCACCCTGGTGCATGCCCCCTGGCCCGGGGTCAGGAAGACAGAGAGGCTTGGAGACCCCGGACGACCATCTACGACTCCTGGAGACCCTCCAGTGAGGGCATTGGTCATGCACATCACCACTGGGTGGTGGTGGTTGTTAAGAAAAGTGGTTCCTAGAAAAACCTGAATAGTCATCAAGACAAACCCATAAAAATTGGACACAACCCACAATTGACAGCGTGCTCTCCCACCAGATCTGAAACGAATCGGACTGTCAGGGCGCTGCGGACCGACAGTGGTAGCTATCGCTAAGACTGTTTTCTTTCCTTCCTTTCTTCCCTTCTCTTCCCCTTTTTCCCTGCATTTGAGAATGTTATTGTCAGGCAAATAAAATTTCCTGGCACTTGACTCCGTTTTGAGTCTTAATTCTGTTCCCGAAAATACCAGTAGAACCTCGTCCCCGGGTTCTTGACCGGTGTGCGACAACATGCCTGCTGGGAATCCTAGGACAAATTTTCTTTTTAAATGCTCCCCTTGGAATGTTCTGGAGATTGACCTTCCACAAAGCTAAGTATGTGAAACTTGAGAAAACACCAAGAGGTCTTTGCAATGGGAAAAGTTCTACTAACCTGGCAAACACGTGTTGTTATTTTCACTCTGCTGATTGCTGAGAGTTTATAAGAAACTGGAAACACTTGTGAAACTGCTTTGGAAGGGAAGAGGATGCAGGATTGTACAGTGACATGCCATTTTAATCTCAGCATGATGTAGCAATGTGCACTTGCAGCCCAGAAAGCCAACCATATCCTGGGATCCATCAGAAGAAGCATGGCAAGCAGGTCTAGAGAGGGGATTCTGACCCTCTACTCTGTTCTCTTGAAACCCTGTTTGGATTACTGCATCCAGTTCTGGGGGCCTCAGCACAGAAAAGACATGTACCAGTTGGAGAAGATCCAGAGGAGGACCATAGAAATGTCCAGGAGAACCACAAAAATGTCCCATCTGGAAGTGTTCAAGGCCAGGCTGGATGAGGCTTTGAGCAACCTGGTCTACTGGAAGGAGTTAGAACTACATGATCTTTAAGGTTCCTTCCAACTCAAACCGTTCTATGATTGTATGATTGTATGATTGTTATTTTGATTTCCTTTGACAAAAAAGTGGATTGCTTTCTACTTTCCAGTGTATAGCAGGCATTCTGAGTCTATATGTCACCCTCAGACAGACATGCTTCTGCAGTGAGATTCTTAAATCAGAAAGAAACGTGTGTTCATGTGTGTACCTCTGTACCTGGAAGCTAATTACTGTAGAGACTAAACTGACATATTGATAGAAAGACTTTGCAAAGTTGAGAATTACAGGGATTGTTGAAGCAGCCATTGATTGCTCCTGGTTACAAATGTGGAAAGTAGTTTAATAAAAGAAACAGAGCAGGAGAGAGAGGAATATATGGTAATACAATACATGAAGTGAGAGGAAGAATCTGAAACTGAGATAAAGAAGAATGTGTGATATAAAACCTTGAGGAAAAATTGAAATTTTGCAGTTGATACACGTGTATACGTACTCAAATGTTGAAATCCATCTATTTACCTAATAAGAAATGTTGTAAGGACAAAAGATGAAAAGAATAATAGCAAGGCTCAAAAAAAGAGAGAGGTTTCAGTTACTCAGGAAATAATTTCAAACTTCTCAGTACCAAGCACTTAGTATCCAAACACACATGCTCACCTGTTTATCTCTTTTTGTGGGTACAGCTCCCAGTGAAAAATATCTACAAAGGAAATGTGGGGCACATATGTCAGTCACGTCAATTATTTGTATCCGTTTGCATTTCCAGTAGGCAACCTTTACGCATTACTGTTCTTATATAAATAAATAAATATTAAAAAATAAACCACCCACAAACCAAAATAAAATACTTGCTTTATAATATGATTCTGTGCCAAGACATGGAGAAACTTGTAATAATGCTGTTCTTAGAAGCTTATGAGTTCAGTGAAGGTGATCCATACTGTGAGATGTGAATATGAAATCATATTTTGTGACATTTTTAAAATGTGATTTCTCTACATCAGAGTTAAAAAGCCTTTAAACCAGAGTTACATAGGAAAGGTTCCTTTTTTATTGAATATGGACTTAACTATACTTATTTAACATCTACTGTGTAGTAGCTGAAAACTGTCTTTAAAGCAAACACCAAAACAAATAACCCCAATCAGTTTCACTAAAATTTGTGCATAAAGCTATCCATAGAAGCCATTTAAAAAATAAAGCACAATGTATTTCCTGCACTCGTTACCTGTCCACACTGATGGGAAGAGCAAGAATACTGAGGTCTTGCAGCAATCTATGTTAACAGTGTAGATCTGCGCATCACTACTGCCAAATCATTAAGCCGCCTTCAAACGTAAGTCCTAGCTGAGACAGGTGTTAGCACAGTGGGTACCGAGGAGAACAGAGGAAGTGTTGGATGCTGTAAAAGACAAAAACTTTACAGCTAAAATTATGAGCAAACTACTACAGACCTCCCTACAGCTGAGTAAGGATGATACCAGCCATTGATTTAATGCTTGCACACACCAACCTTCGCTAATTCAAAGAAGCAAGATCATTCTTATCCACTTTGTCTGTTTTTTTCTACTAAAGCAGTAAATGCTCCTAGGAATTCTGAAAGAATATTAAGTATTGTGGTTACATCTACAACAACTGGAGGACAGATTTCCTAAAAGAACAGATGCTACACACCAGTCCTTTGACTCATGAAGCCATTGACATAATTACAGAATTGATTAAGTAAGGATTTGTCCATAATACACTAAGTCATGGAAATAGTTCATTCATTCTTTTTGAGAGTTAAAACTCCTGGTGTTTAGAATTAAAGATCCTTCTGTTTGTCATTCTGTTAGACATTTTCTTAAGAATATCTGTGGATATATTTGATTCTCAAACCAAAGAGACTAATAGTAATGACAGAACTCAAGTTTTACTATGCTTTTCTATCCAAACTATTTCTAGTCTTATTAAAGTCCCCATCTTCCACCACAGATATGGAATAACAATCAATTGATATATGAAGTATATATATACCTACAGAACTACCTTGGAATGTGAGTAAGACTAAATCAAGGGAATCTTTTAAAACAATTAAAATGTGTGCTGAAACTGAAAATTCTATTTACCAATTTTATGGAATAAAATAATCAGGAAGGGAGAAGCAGTGCACCATAAATCTGGGGTTCTGAAATGTTATGCGGTACTAAAAGACAACACTATAGGGATTAATCATGCGCTGGTGGGAAAATGGAGTGTATGACATAAGATTATATTTTAATCTCTAAAATATCTATGATGCATGTTCTGATCTTCTTCAGGTGTATTTAATTACATTTTCTTATGCCCAAAACTGGTGGATTTTTCAGCTGGGCGTATATCCACGTATCAACCAGAGAAGACTACAAAATTAATTTATTTTTGGAATCCACACAGAACTTTAACAAAGAAGTATTTAAAGGCTAAATGGGAAAGACTAATTCAGTAGACTTCATATCTAGGATTTCACCTTTAGAAAACATACCAAAAAAAGGTAGTAAGGAGGTTAAACAGGAACAATTGTATTTGGACTGAATTATTACAGTATACCTTGTGCCAGATCCTGCTTTTCCTTACAGAAATTTATTTTACATGAATCCACAGATGAACAGAAATCTAGTTCTGGTTGTACATGGTTGTACATGGTTAGCAGGAGCTAGGTCTCGGAATAAGAAATGGAAGGCTGCCTTCAAAGGCAGCAATATGGAAGTGTACAAATACCAATCACATGTCATGCTTTGGTTTTACTGCCACAAATACAGTACACTTTCCTCTTCCTCTAGGCTTGAGAGCACAATGGCTCATGTTGTTTCTAGACTAGTGATTATGATTTAGATTTATACTGTTTTGGCATGTCTGTAATGCTTTTTTGTTTGTTGGTTTGTTTTTTGGTTTTTTGTTTGTTTGTTTGTTTGTTTGTTTGTTTGTTTGTTGGTTTGGTTTTTTTTGTTTGGTAGGATATGGATAAAACACAGTTAGCATCTGTCCCAGAGAATTTTTATCTTGTAGAGGAGAGAAGCTCCCCTGTAAAGTAGGTAGAGTAGAGGGGTATTACCTGAAATGTTAGAGGAGAGGAGAAAAGATACATCCCTCAAAAATATAAAAACAACCCTTGCCTTCATAAAAATATAAAAGAAAAAAAAAAGTCAGAGACCCATCAGCCTTGTTCAGGTACTTGCTTATTTTGACTGGCACCAGAATATTAATATGTTTTTTTAGCTGCCTATTTTTATTATCTGCATATGAAAACCATGCCCCTGTAGAAAGGGATTTGAACACTTTTTGAAGGATCTGTATTATTCAAGCTGGAAAATGTAAGGTTTATATGTTGAATCTGGCAGATAGTGATATACAGGCTGCTTCTGATATATTAAGGAATACCAGGAACGGCAGTTAACATGACAACACAAGGAAAAAATAATGTTGCCTGCAGAAAACATTTGAGTTTTAAAGAGGGAGCTCAGAAACAGAGTCCACAAAGGCATTTATGAAAAGAGATTAATAAAGTAATCTGATTACAAGACTCTTTCAGATAATGTAATTGCTAATAATTGCTAGTTGCTGATCACACTTGCTAAGATTATTATCACAGAGATAAACTTAACTCTTCTCAATAAAGGAGGTATATGGAAACTACTACCCCAGAAAAACAATGCTGTTTTCAGAACTCTGTTTTCAAACTAATTTGGGAAGCCTGAAATTTGAATACCTTGGACTCACATAGACTCAGAAATTGTCACAATGGGAATTCTGCATCAGAACTTTGATGGAACCATCTGTAAATTTCAGCAATCACTCTGTCACAGGCATTTCAATATCAAATTACTAACATTTTAATCAATTTTTAAATAAATAAAATAAATAAATTTTTAAATTTTTAAATAAAATTTTTAAATTTTTAAATTTTTAAATAAATAAACCCTTTTTTTCTTGTTGAAACCTTAGAATAGAATGGAATAGAATAGAATATTTCTATAAGTACTTTTTTACCACCTTGTACTTATAGAGTTGTTCATGCCTAAGTGTATATTTATTCACCTTCATCCTTATTGGAATTAATTTGATATTTTCCAACCTACTTATTTTCCACCAGCCTTTCAAATTTAAGCATACTTGAAACCCTTTCTGGATTAGTGTTACCTATACATTTAGGAATTATATTCTTTACCATTCAGCTTGCTGATGAAGACACCAAGTATTATTAGACACGTGGAAGATCAATTTTCCATTTTTGACATCGAACTATCAATTATGATGCTCCTGTATTCTCTTTTTTCAACGTGTTTTACAATTGTTTAATGGAAACCATATTTTTCTTTCTTGCCTATAAAACATACGACACAGTGTCAGAATGATTACCAAACAATAAAGACATGACGTATACTACTTCTACTTAGTCTAAAAGGGCTCATAATTTGTCATACTCTTAATTCAGTTTTATTCCACCATGTTTGCTTTGAAGTAATTCTCAGTTACTACTGTGCATTGCCTGTTGTCTTCTAATTATTTTAAAATAGTTTAAAATGTTCAATTTTTCTTCTAGAAACAACAGTATGGCAGGACAGGCTGTAACACTGGTGCTGTCCTTTGTAAGAAAGAAGGTAGCTAACTATTCCAAGATTATTTCAGCTAATTCTTTAAGAAACCTATAAAGAAGTTCCTAAATCAAGTAAATATGAATATTTCTCCAACTCCTATAGAAGCTATTCACCATCGTTACCAGTAACACTTGCATGAGCATACTGAATATATTTGAATGCCTTAGCTTATAAATAATAGTGTCATAATTAGTAGTACCAAGACACAGGATTTGAGCCTTATCAACTACGCAGGCATTAGATCTTGCTAGATATTATCTGAACTTGTCTTCAGCAGCAGGGGGTTTTGTTTTAACTTGTTTAGCTGTAATGACAACTGTCTAAAACCAATGTGACTGCTATATATTTGTATGATGTCAAACTTTCTGTTATTCATGTATCTTTAGGGTTCCGATAGCTATAGGTACACGTAAAAAAATGGGGTTTAATCCTATTAAAAATACTACAAAAACGGACCAAGAACTCCTCATCCCAAAGTCAATATTGGCCTTTGAGTGAAAAATGCTGATGACTCACTTCCCTGCTTCAAACCACCATCATTAACACCAGGATCACATAGGCAGTAAAAATGAGTATAGGTCATGTTACACTTAGTAGGAAGTGTGTTTTAACAGTTATAACTGTTCTTATTGACACTGCCTCTGTAATAGTAATCTAGCTTTTTTCTGTAAGCATCATATCTGGGAAAAGAGTAATTCTTTGATTAGACTGTTATTATTTCATTTTGGATAAAAATAAATTTTTGTCTTTGTGTAGAAAGTGTGTTTCTTAAGCCCACAAACTGAAAAACTTGCAACCCAACATATCAGCGGAAAATTCAGGAAATAAGATTTATTTTTATATTGTTGAGAAAGTGAATACTGGTGACATTCCTGTGAACAGCCTTCTGCAAAAGCCTTTATAAAACATTAGGCTATAGTAATCAAAGACCAAGAATGTTGGTAAAATATGTATTCATATGGTCTTTCTTTATTGATTAAAATATTGAAACCCTCCCAGTTCTTCTGTTTCTATGAATATATTTATAGAATCATTTCTATTAGGAAGGTTAATCACATTTCATTTTTATATGTTGGCATTTCTGATTTTATCCTTACACGTTAAAGCTCCTGGTAGATATAACTGTACTGCAGGTATCACTGTGCTGACAGAAGCAGATTTTGGACAGCAGAAATAGATTAATATCACTCCATAAATATCTGATAGGTCATATGAGAAATAAAAAATAGATTAGGACAGGCTGTGATCTATTTAAGAAACTGTACTTATATCCTCAAATTCTAGGATTCTTTGTTTTAAGTGTTGATGTTAAATTTTATAGTGTAGGACTTTATCACTAGTAACCGGTAAAGAGAGAATCATCTTCTAGAGTAAATGGCAACCTAATCTCCATCTTAAAGGTATGTTTTCTCCTTTCCTCTGTACTTTGGAGCAACAACAGACAACAAAGAGAGAAAATATTTCTGCATTAGTACATCCTGACACTAAGTGTTTATACATACTATTTCTTACTGGCTACTTAACATTAAGATTGGCAACACGGCACTTACAGGATGCAGAGAATCACATTAATGAGACCAAGCAATGTAATTATCCCTTTTATCACAATAAAACTCCTGTGAAACACAGAACCTGATTCTCATTTCATAAACTCCCACTAATTCTGTCAGAAACATGCATTAGTTGTAAACTAGATTGTTCTGGAAAGATCTATTAAAAAATCTTTAATTCCACTTTAAAGCAAAGCAGTTCTTACAGATTGTGCACAAGTAACTTAGACAATGTAATTACAGACTGCTTTCACATTGCTTTTGCTTCTTTGTTACAGTTAATATTTTAAATACAGGGGGGGTGTTAATGGTTTTATTTAACTCCTGTGGAATATTATTGTGCTCATATGAATAAATAGTAACGTAATTATCCAGAGCTGTGTAATAAAATCAATAAAAACATTGAAAAATAAAGAAAAAGATACAGAGAAAAACGCTATCATTTAACTAGTGAGGCTCAAATCACACAAATGAGAATAGTTAATATTCTGAAATGTCATTTAAATATATTTGTCATTCCCACATTTTAGTGAATAAACATGCCAGCTCCTTCAAATACTAATATTTGGCTTTGCAGAGTCTTGCAGAGTCTGCTGGTTTTAATTTACAGGTAGGATTAGGATTATGGAACACAAATACTTGGATAATGGTACTTTCTTAAATGGTCCCATTAACTTCTAGGAGAATATTGTATTACATACAATTAATGCTTGTATCTGCAGATTAGAGCTTTTTTTTTTTTTCTTTTTAGTATAAAAACAGACCTTTTGTAGTGTTTTAATTTTTTTAAAGACAAGACATGTAGAGAAGGGAGATGGAATAGACTGAAAACAGTGTCTATTTGCAAAAAAATACTTACAGAGCCTTCCCAGATTCTTATTTTCAGTCTGACTAAATCCAAGACAAGCGAACGATCAAGGAAGAGCAGGGCACATAAGGTGGTCTTTACCCATTCCCAGCCACAGGATCTATTCATCCAAAATGTAGAAGGGAAAGCACCCCTTGTGCTCAAAGGTGGTCTCTTTAACTCCATGAATTCAGTACATGGTGTACTGAAAATGTTTTTCTCTTGTGTGTGTGTAAATAGTATGTTTAACACTTCGTCTAAAGTAGCTTTAAATCTCATTTGACTATGGCTGAAGTACAGACATAATACTCCACTGCTACAAAGAAATGGTTGAATGTAAAGTTTCCTTTCCTATAAGTGGTGGTCTGCGCACATTTTATTCTTTAGTCACATAGTGATAAGGCACAGAGAACAGAGGTCCAGAAAGAGGAAAAAGGAGTTTTGGCTCATTTCAGTCTCATGATTGTAATCTGTTTTTTTGTCCTGTTCACTTTAAGTCCTTTCTTTCTGAATATGAGCAAATATTTTACTCTCACTATGCTAAAAGTATTTATTTGTTTCATTTTTTGTTTGTGTATTATTTTGCTAAGTAAATAGCACCAATTAATTCTATACTTTCTACATGCTTAAAAATTTCACATTTTGAAATATCTCTTCTGCTGAGCAATAATATGGTAGAAAAACACACATCTATGTGGATAAAAATACATGCTCATACACAGAGAGATACATTACTGCAGATTCAATGTGTCCACTGAAGACAAGTTTTGTGGAAAGGGTGATTTTTCCATTGTTCTCAAGTTGCATAGTTACGTGAAAATAAGTTTTACTATCTCATACTGCTAAATACAGTTACAGATAATCTGAGTCAGCATGAGAGTGTAGTTCTCACAGCTGCACATTTTCCTAAAGTTAAAATACTGTACATCATGCATAGTCTTTATAACACTGTGAGATCCTCTAATACAGCTTTTGAGGGTATAAAGGAACAAATGTCAATTAAATTCTGATAATTTACCAGTGTCATATGTATCTGTCAGCTACAAAATAAAAATTTGCAAAGAATCTCATCTAGAAATAATTAACTAACTCTTCAGCAGAATATCAACATCTCAACTCCACTACATGTTCCCAGTGGGAATCACAAGTTGGCCATTTCTTTAGTTTCATAAGAAACCCTGTCTGATCACTTTCTATCAGTTAAGGCTTGATATACTAAGAACATACTAAGTGATGTGACCAGCACCAATCCCTCTGGCACTATCTTTGATAACAATTATATTTCTATGGTGCTGAACTCTCTATCAGCCTGGAATATTTTTGTCCTTTTTCCTTGTATTTTGGTTGCATACATTAAGGATCTTGCTTCAATTGCAACAAAAAATCGGACATGCACCCAAAGACATGAAATATGCCACTTTATTTTGGAAGGATGGAGTATTGTTTTAGCACACTAATTTAGTTTCTCCTGCCAGTGCCTTGAAAGAACTAGAAAGTATGTTTGTACATTTCTCTATTAAGATCCTATACACATGCACCTTTAAACACAAAACATACTGATCAATATATGATTTTGTTTTAAGAATGTTTTATCACTCCATGAAAAATAGAGTAATACCTGTTTTATCTGCTCTGAAACAAGCATCACTTTATAGAAACTCTGTAAGCAACAATAAGGTTTTGAAGTGAATCAGGTGAAATATTCAGACTGGCAGTTTACCTTTTGTTTGGGTGAATGAGAAACTTAAAGACAATTAGCCTTGAAAGATAATTACCTTATCTAGACAGTTATTGATCTGACAGTCCAATCTTTTAGGACCATGCATCATATTTAAAATGAAACATTTTGTCCAACACCTACAAGCAATCAATTAATGTAAATTATCTACAATATATTAATAATGCAGACTTCCCATGGCAACATATTTACTTAGGTTATTTTCCCAGAAGAAAATAAGTTTTTTGTGTTTATGTGAAATCAAAAAGACACAAAAGCAAGATATAAACAAAGATGAAACCTTGTAGAAAATTATCATCCTCCAAAGGATAAGTTGTTTACGATTTATATTATTATACAAGCTTATCCAAGTCACTCTTCATCATACTTGAGAAGTCATGGCAATGTGGTGAAGTTCCCATGAATTGGAAAAGGGAAAACACAACCATTATTTTTTAAAAAGAAAAAAAAGGAGGGCCTGGGGAACTATGAGCCAGTCAGTCACATCTCAGTGCCAGCAAGACCACTGAACAAATTCTCCTGGAAGGTCTGCTAAGGTACATGGAAATTGTGGAGGTGACTGGTGACAGACCACATAGCTTCACTAACAGCAGACTATGTCTGCCAAATTTGATGGCCTTCTGTGATGGGGTTACAACGTTGGTGGGTAAGGGAAGAGCAACTGATGTGATCCACCTGGACTTGTGCAAAGCTTCTCACACTGTCCTGCATGACATCCTCATCTCTAAATTGGAGAAATACAGATTTGAGAGAAGGACCACTTGATGGATAAGGAATTGCCTCGATGGTCACCCTCAAAGAGTTACAGCCAAGAGCTCAATGTCCAAGTTGAGATCAGTGATGCGTGACATTCCTCAGGGGTGGATATTGTTACCAATGAGGTTTAACATCTTTGTCAGCGATATGGACAGTGGGATTGAATGAACCTGAAACAACTTCACCAATGACACCAAGCTGTGTGTTGCGGTCAACATGCTGGAGGGAAGGGATGGCATACAGAGGGACCTGGACAGGCTGGAGAGGTGGGCCATTGCCAACCTCCAGAAGTTCAACAAGGCCAGGTATGTGGTCCTGCACATGGGCTGGGGCAATCCTAAGCGCAAGTACAGGCTGGGCAGAGAATGGATTAAAAGCAGCCCTGAGGAGAAGGACTTGGGGGTACTGGTGGATGAAAAGCTGGACGTGGTCCAGTACTGTGTGTTGGCAGCCCAGAAAGCCAACCATATCCAACGCTGCATCAAAAGAAGTGTGGCCAGCAGGTCAAGGGTGGTGATTCTCCCCCTCTACTCTCCTCTCATCAGACACCATCTAGAGTACTGCCTCCAGCTCTGGTGTCCCCAACAAAAGAAGGACATGGACTTACCGGAGCAAGTCCAGACGAGGGCCATGAGCATGATCATAGGACTAGAACACTCCTCCTATGAAGAAAGGCTGAGAGATTTGGGCCTGTTCAGCCTAGGGAAAAGAAGGCTCCAGGGAGACCTTATAGCAGCCTTCCACTACCTGAAGGGGCCTACAAGAAAGCTAGGGAGGGACATTTTACAGGTGTCTGTAGTGACAGGACAACGGGTAACTGGTTTAAACTGAAAGTAGGTAGATTCAGGTTCATCATTAGGAAGAAATTCTTCACGTTGACAATGGTGAGACTCTGGAACAGGTTGCCCAGAGAAGTTGTGGATGCTGCAGCCCTGGCTGTCTTCAAGGTCAGGTTGGATGACGCTTTGAGCAATTTGGCCTAGTGGAGGGTGTCCCTCCCCATGGCAGGGGGCTTGGAACTAGATGGTCTTTAAGGACACTGTGAACCCAAAGCATTCTATGATCTTCTAATTATGCATATTCTCTTGTTGGTCTTCTTTTGCATCATCAATTGTCTCACTGTCATTACTGGATATAATTTTTTTAATTAATCTTTGTAGTAAAGAATCATAACTTCCATTTCAGAGAAGGAAAAACATCTACAAAGTTAGCTAGAAGTCCTAGAGTTTTAGAAGAATTACTTACAGTATTTACTGCAGCATTTTTAACATTTCTTCCACTGATGAGTTCATATGAAATATTTAAACACTAAATGTTGGAAAGACTCAAACCCAGGACTCTGTTTGCCTGTAAATGAAGCTTGCCTTTTGCCTTAGTCAAAAGGATGCCCAATCTGTGAGCCTTGATGAGGCTTAGATAGGAACTAAGTATGGAGTTTTTCAGTTCTGGCAAGATGCATTAGGAACAAACAGAGAAGTCGAACTGTTTGCAAGAGTTAAAAAGCAAAAGCATTTTTAGGTAGAAAATGGTATCTCCCAGTTCTCAAGTGTTGTACATACAACTTTTCTACCTTAGGATTTGGTTCTAGATGGAAAATCTAGACTTTACTGGATAAAGGACAAACAAAGACTTGATACAGAGACAGATGTGTCTTCAGTAGACTAATTCAAGTACTCCGTGAGATGATCATGCCTTATTCCTTGTAAGAAAAACTCAGATATCTTTTCAGGTTTTTACCTCCACCCTAAGGCCTTACTCAAGTATCTTTATTTCAAGGGAGACTGGTTTAGATTTTGTAACAAAACCAAACTAAACTGAAGTTGATATATAATTGAACCTAATTTAATTGCTGAAATCCACATTCCCAAAAAAATGGCTATTGCACAGCATATTAAAAATCACTAGCATTTAAAAAAAAAAAAAAGAAATTCCTAGAGACATTTTTAAATAGCTTTGAAATCAACAAAATAAAGAAGTGGTGAAGAAGATTGTATTGAAATGTATTCTTGTTTTTTGATAATATAATTAAAGACAGATAGCAGTAAACCTTTAAATTTCAAACCCATGTTTATGCCATATTCAGTTGCAGTTTTTTTCCACTGAGAAATTAGAAATGCATTTATGGTTCGATTTAAGTTGTATTTCCTTTTTTGTGATTATACTGGGAGAAGAACAGAAAAAAAAAATAACAGTAAAAGGTTCTATTTATAAAGTTATGTGAAGTAATTGTGTTAAGAAAGAAAAAAAAGAATGGTGTCAGTTTCTGAGAAAGCATATTGATGTGTTTTTTATACACAGCACTTCCTACTTTTGTTACAGGAGTTGCACAGACATTTCACACTAATCAATAATGGGTTATTGATCTAAATGATAATAAGACCTCCTGTCAATGAAGACAAGTATATTATGGAACCTATATTTCTGTAAGCACATGGTTAAAGATTTGGGGTTTTTTTTTTTGGTCTTTTGATTTCTTTGGTTGTTTTTTGGTTTTGCCTTTTTTTTTTTTTTTTGGTACTATCATAAAATGTGGAGTATTATTATCTGTAACCCTTGTGCTCTATACTGGTACTATTAAATAAGAAGAAGATTCTTTAAAAATAAATATCACAGAATGCAACCTAAATATGCCATCAAAAATCTGTGCCCTAGAGAAGATCTTTAAAGCTCTGTCTGTGTATAATCAAGCTCTTTGTATCAGACATCGAAGCTTCCTATTAACATTCTTGTGCAGGAAAAGAAAGTTAACAGTTCATTCTCCTTTACATATGATAGTATTTTTCTTATGTTAGCGGTTTTGTAAATGAAAGCATTTTAAAAACAATTTCCATAATAGATTTATTTGTCAAACATTTTTGTCAACATTGGGTGACTCATGATCCATGTGATGCACATCTCCCATAAATAATCTAAGTTATGCCCCTAGCTCACTGTAATTGCACTGGAAATTGACTCTGCTGTGTCTGTATATGTTATTGCATTTATAATAGAGCAACTCACAACAATTTTATTCTAGGCAGAGCACTTCAGAAAAAAAAAAAAAGAATAAAAAGAGGAAAGAAAAAGCCTGTGGAAACAGACACACTCAAACAGGGACTGAGTAATTCACCAGAGGCTGTGGAAGGAAACAGGACAGAATCATGAACAGAATGGAAGTCTGCTGACTCCCACTACCTCCAACTAACCGCTACAACTTGCTGCCTCACATTGATGTCAGGATGATGGAGGAGACAGTGCAAGCTATTATAGTGATAAACAGAACAAAACTGGGATACTAATCCTTCACCTCCTATTATTTAATTAAAATTTTTCATTCATAATACACCTAAACCAGGAGATGAATATTTAATGCAGAAGATTCTTAAAATATATTGAAAAGTCTTTCAGATATCATAAGGCTCCCTTGTTTATTAACTTTCCTGAAAGTGTTCTCCTAAACAGATGAAATCCGTAAGGCTCAGGGGACTGGCTCTGTACTTGTAAAACACCTCTTAGTAGCATTATAAAGAATTACCTAATGTAACAGAAGCATATATATCGATGTTATGAAGTCTTCAGAAAAAAATAAATGCCCATTAGTTTAGTTAATACTGAGAAAAAGGGCACAGAAATAAGTTTAACTAGGTGATATAAGAAGGTCTGAATCACAGGCCCTGAACCAAAGTTGACTTCTGAATGAACCTCCTGACTAGCATCGTATCAGCATGAAATATGACTATGAGAATATCTGCTGATCATTAGAAAATATGTATGATCATTAAAGATGTCACTTACACAAAATATAATCATTAGTGAAGATGAAATATTATGAGAATATACTCAACTTTCCTTGTTTAGAGGCAGACTGTCAAGTCTGTGCAGCCAGGCGTCCAGCCTTGTTTGGAAATATGTGGTCAATGCCAATAGATAAAGACATTCCCTTGGTTCCTCCCTGAGCCCTGGCCAGGCTGTGGGAGGAATCTAAGAGGTAAGTGAAAACAGATGTTTCAGTACCCTTTTTTATATGGTTTGTTTGTTAAACTGTATAAAAGCATGACCCTCTCACGAGGAAGTTGGAGCCTCACCTACGAGTGGATGCACTGCATAGGACTTCTGAATTGCTGGGACAGGTGCTTCGATCCTTCACTGCAACAAGACTCCCCAGATGATGTATGGATCTGGATGATGTCAATTGGTGTTAATCACTATAAGTAACTATGTAGTAATGATTAAGTGCATCACCTTGTTTATTCTTGCTGCTGCTTTAAACCAAAGTAAAATAAGCTCATCTTTTTAACTTGGTGTCTGTGTCCTTTCTGTTGACCCTGTCAATTGGTAAAACACTAGGGAAGAGGAGAAAAGATTGAGGGAACAGAGACCTTAAACACTCCCAAAAAAAAGAAAAAGAAAAAAAATCCCAAGGCAACTGAAAGACAAGCCGATCAAGGAAGAGGTGTGAGAAGTGATAAATAGGATGAACATGAAGGAAAAAAAAATCTAATGTGAAAAATAACTTGAGAAAAAGGTTAAGGTGATTTAATACATGGTCATAAACTTTTCAACTTGGTGCTGCTAAATGGCATGATATAAATTTACTTTATACCACGTGTTTATAGCATTGCTCAATAATACTTGCACAACGCAAATAATGTTTGCATATAGCCACCATGTGAGACATTTCTGAGTTGCATAGTAGCAACACTTTTCAGTCAGCAACTTACATAGAAGAACGGACATCAAGGTGGTATGTGATTTTGTGTGTTAGAAAACTTGATTGAATAAAAGATCATCAAAATTTCCACCAAAAACAAGGAGTACTGAGTAAAGACAGATCAATTTTCATTGAAAGGCAGCCTTAAGTTAAGGAGGAGGGAATAACATACATTTAATAAAATAGTACTACAACAAACCAACCTCATGAGTAAAAAAAAAATCAGAAATCTTTTCACTGAAGAGTTATACATTACTGCTCTGACTATGTAAGACAGCATTAGTTCATCCCTTTATTTCCTTTCTCTCAGTATATCTCCATGCTAGTAATGGTACCTTTATGTTAGTAACTAACATTTACAGATCTTTCTCTCTCCTAGAAGAGCTAGAGGCAAAACAGCATGAGGGAAAACTTCCCTTGACAGCATAGTCCAACAAAAAAATATTATAGACAGGTAGAACTCAGACCTTGTGAACTTTGTGCCACTTAGCAGTACTATGCATCATTTTTCTTCACCTTGTGGATGGTGAGCTGTCTGGCTTTATTACATACATTTAATAGGTGTGCCATTTGGAAAACAGTGGAGGCCTAAGAAATCTTTGAAATTTCCTAAACATCTTTAATATCGTTAAAACAGACCAATTGGAAAAAAAAAAAAAAAAAAAAAAAAAAAAGGAGGAAAAAAGAAAATACAGAAGAAATAAAAAAAGGAGAAAGATTGCCTCAGGTATTTCTGAAGAAATTCTCATACCAAATCCAGATCAACAGAGCTATGATGCCTGTCATTCCTATCTGCCAGCACTAAACAGTTTTAAACACATTTGGAAGCAATAAGCATAAAACAAGAACATCTGTCCAAGCTGCCCTCAAACCCTGTCTGAGTCTTAGCAGTGCCCCTACTGCAAAATAATTTTTCATCTTGACTCTGCTTTCCAGGAAAGCAGCCCTGGAACAAGATCTAACAAGCTACTTCCTTGTCACCTCTGAGCCACAGCTCATTGATTAAAATCGTCTATAGCCTCCCCCTTTCTCCCATCCTCCTTCACACACGGTCTTTCAAATTGCCCTATGAAAAAAATCAAGGAATCTGAGTGGGTGCAGTGCTGTCTGAGGGAGACTTGAACCCTAAACCCTAAAAGAAGCTTAGCAGGTCTAAATTTTCATTGGAGTTTGTATGGTTCTGCAATAAAATAAAATAATTCCTGTAAGAAAGTATAGACTTGAATCTTAAAGCTGCTGTTATTCCCCTGTATATTGCATAATCAACTTACTCCTGAAGGACAACGTCAGAGACACCTCAGCAACTTTTCTGTTTGGAAGTTACCATGTATGTCATTAATTTGTTTTGAAAGGAACGAACATGTATAGATAAAGAGAGTGACACTGAAAACATTGTCAACTCTATAAGCAGGGGCAGAAGGATGATATATATAAATGATATGTTGTAAATTTAAATATGAAATTTAGAAAGCTAGCTCATCCAGAGAATAAACTGTAAACACAGAACTTAAAGACAGTAAAACATATGCTTAAATCTGCATATTTTAATGTGTTTAAATTGTTACTTATTTTGCATATCTGACCATTTACAAGTATATGTTTCTTTGTATCATTTAGATTAGCTCGAGCATGTTAAAAAGTGAAGGTCAGGTGAGATTGAATGACACAAGAAACTTTTTAATATGCAGAAAGAATACAGACAAAAAAAAATTCTGCTTAGTTATGCCTTGTCTTCTTTATATTTTTCTTTATTTATTCTAGTCTCTTGTATTTGGAAGAGTTTGAAAATATGTCAGATCAAAGGACAATAACAGAATACAATGAACTGAGTTTGCTTTGCAAGGTTTTGGTAGCTACATAGGGGTCTACAGGGATGGCTTCCATGAGAAGCTGCTAGAAGGTTCCCATAAGTTTGATAGAACCAGTGCCAGCTGGCTCCAAGACATATACACTGCTGGCCAAGGCCGAACATTTCAGCAACAGTTGTAACACCTCTTTGATAACATGTTAAAAATAGAAAAAATACTGAAAAGAAGAGAATTTGTCACAGAAAGAAATAACTCTGCAGACACCAACGTCAGTGGAGAAGGAGAAGCAGAAGGTGCTGCATGTGCCAGAGAAGAGATTCCCTGGCAGTCTGTGGTGCAGGCCATGGTGAGGGCAGTTGTGCCCCTGAAACTATGGAGGTTCACAGTGGAACAGAGATCCACCTGCAGCTCAGGCAGGACACCACACCACAGTAGGTGAATGTCTGAAGGAGGCTGTGACCCTGTTGCAGCCCATGCTGAAGCAGGCTCCTGACAGGACTTGTGAATCCCTAGAGAGAGAAGCCCATGCTGGAGCAGGTTTGCTGGCAGGACTTGTGAACTCGTTGGGGACCAAGGCTGGAGCAGGCTGCTCTTGAAGGACTGCACCCTGTGGATAGGACTTACCCTGGAGTATTGCCTCTCTGGGAGGTACCCCACTCTGGAGCAGTGGAAATGTGTGAAAGAGTCCTTCCTCTCCCTGAGCGTCAGAGACAATATGTGATGAACTGACCACAACCCTCCATCTCCATCCCCCTGCACTGCTTGTGGCAAGGAGGCAGAGAAAAGTGGGAATGAAGTTGAACCTGGGAAGAATGGAGGGGTGGACAAAAGGTGTTTTAAGATTTTGTTTCAGTTCTCTTTTACTCTGATTTGGTGATAAATTAAATTAGTTTTTCCCCAAGTCAAATCTCTTTGGCCTGTGGTGATAATTGCTGAATAATCTCTCCCTGTGCTTAGTGCAACCCAGAAGCTTTTTGTTATACTTTCTCTCCCCTGTCCGTTTGAGGAAGGGGAGTGATAGAGTAGCTTTGGTGGGCACCTGTCCTCCAGCCAGAGTTAACCCACCACAAAAATATTGACTCTCAAGCAGATGTAAACAAATAAGTACATTTAGTTTTATAACCATTTCTATATTAGGAATATCAGGAAATGGCTTAGATGTGATTCAACCAGGCTTCCATGGACAGAAGATTGTACAGCACACAAAATATTTCTGTAACAGTAAGAAGGCCATGAAAGAAATCCTGAAATAACACTATTAATCCTGAAGACTTCACAGAGAAAGGTATTTTCCTTAAATCTCAAACTACCTTTGATTCATGCTGATGAAAAATGCAGGCAGCAGAAACAGAGCCTGGTCTGTACTCTTACCCATAATTTATTTCCAGAATGTGGGGATACCAGAAGTCTTTCCCCTTGTCCAGTGACATCAAAGGAGAATCTTAGATACTGAGTAGTTTGCAAAATTAGGCTAATAAATATCTTCATGGGTTAAAACAACATTCAAAGACCCATACTGTGGGTAAAATGCATTTCCGTATTTGTGAGGCCTCACTCTGCCCTCAGTCTCTGTTTTAGTTTATTTTATGGGCAAACTATCTACATTAAATAAATGTGTGATAAATGTCACAAGAAGAAACTGTGTTAGTCATCTAAGAGCCCAGGCACCACTATTTCCATGGGTGTAATTTACTTCCAGGTACCATGAGGGATATTTCCAGAATCCTATTTTGGTAAAAATCTTCTGGATGAGAATTGGAGAACACAGTTGTCTGCCCGGCTGCCTGCTCTTGCACATACTTCCATGAACCACAGGAGGCTCAAAAGTGTTGGTTGTGCAGCCAATGATCCACACACAGATTGTTGGCATTTTTGCAGCTACAAGGCAAAGGGACCACATGTAAGGGATACAACAAAGATTATCATTTTTTAGGCATACACAGGATTTTCAGACTGATAGAAGAATCTGATCAGAATTTGCTTGCTATTTACTTGGTGCACAAATACACTTCCTCCTTAGACTCACACAAAACACAGACCTCAGATGGACTCTGATCTCTACAACCCGTGACATCCTTCTGGATCTTTTCCAGGTCACTATTGTTTAGATATGTCATACATTGACCAAAGAGGAGAAAAATGAAACCCCACAATTATATTGCACAGATCCAACTAATAAGAGTAAAAGAATACCCTGTATTAAAGCCACTTGAAATCCTATAAAACATTTTCTTTTTCTATTTACATCTAAGCCTTTTGCTTAAGAACCAAGAGATTGTTACTGTCTACAGAACATCTATGCTGTAGCCACTGAGAGGGTCCCATATCTTTACGGTTTAGGCAAAATCTTGGTAAATTACATGATTTATAGAGGTGACAAAACTGTTACTAACATAGTCTGGACCAATGCTGTACGTTCATCTCTAGACTGGAACATCATTACGATAACAATAAAGACGCTTGAGTCAGATGATCAATAATCAGAATATTAAATATGTTGATTAAGGAGATTATTCTCCTTATAAAACCATTAACATGTTTGAATTATACAGTGAATGGGTCAGGGAAACGTATTGATGAGCTTGATCTGGAGTTTGTCTTCATTTCAAATGTAATTTAATTGCCAACAGTAATATTCTTAGAAAGAATTCATCTCAAAGTATGGGAATGTAGATGTCAATCCTATCTCGAAATATGGGAATGTAGACGTCAATCCTATTCTAACGTTTGTTTAGAGTCAATCCTACTCTAACTTTCCTTTAGCCAAAATGCTCTTATTTCCCTGATATTTTCATAGTCTCAGTCCTGACATTTTCAGGATCTCACTTGTTATATTTTGTGTTATCAGACTATAGCAGCAACAGGAGAAAAGTGTATGAAATCAGACTCACACTCAGATATTGATTAATGCCTTAGTTATCCATCAAAGATTTAGCATGCTGACTGATGGAAAATGAGATGCAATTTCTTAATATTGATTGTAATAGGCTTTGCATCAACTTGTAATACCAAAGGGATGCAGGTTTTTGGTCAAAATAGTAAGTTATGTCTTTGTCTGAACACTATGGCATATATCCTTCAATTTGTGATGAAGGGTTTTAAGAACATATGTTTGTAATAAAGTATCAAAATAGTGTAGTAATTTTACCATACAAATACAAGTGTTTATTGAGTGATTTTTCATGTGTTTTCATTAGTATCAAGCTTCATGCATTTAATTTAGAGCATTTACTAATAATTTTATGTACCGCAATTTACAGTTTTATGAGTGTGTGCGGCTCCTGTATACAGTATGCTTGCACGATTTTAATATGCTTACAATTGCTGTATATTTATACACATTGTAATTTAGTAATGCATACATACATTTTCAGTCCTATTTATGTTATACTTATACCAATAAATAATTGAAAAAAAACAAGGAAATTCATATTGATCAATCAATCTTCCTGTCAGAGAACTACAATAAATAAAATGAAATAAAGACATATACGAATCAAAGAGGAAGAATGAAGAGGTTAAATAAATGTATGGCCCAAACCTTTAATCCCCTTCCCCATCCAGTCCACACTAGATCATTTTTTCAAAGTGTGTATTAAACTGTGTTGTAGTTAATCAATTAAGATATATGAAATCCAAGTGTTCTAAGTTAAACCAACTATAACCGTTCCATATTATCCTGGTTTTAAAGTCTATCAAATGTTGTAAGTAGTGTAAGAAAGTTTTTACTCATTCTAGAAGTCCTCCAGTTAGTTCCCATACCTAATTTCAAAGAACCTTACAGAACATGTTTTGCATTTCTGCGAAATATGTTCTGTAGTCTGCCAACAACTCTTGGATAGGATTTATGTCAGCCACACAATTTCATCAAGCAGAGCTGCAGGCAAGAGTATTTGTGCTGACATAAATACCACAAAGATTTTATTATGATGTGACTCAAAGAAATATGTTTTTGGATTTCTTTTAAACTTAAAATATAAATGCTATTTAGAAATAAAATCACACATGAAAAAGATTGAGATATATGCAGGTACTTATTGCGCATATGTGTGTCTGTATGCAGTTTACCAGGGATGTTTGTGCAAAAAATTTCTAAGTTTATATTGATGCTAAAATACTGATGCATGTTTTGCCTGTAGATAATCTACGGTATCCAGAATACACAAACTTCCTACACTTCAGTTCCCTCATCTGTAGAAATTTTACTTTCTTTATGCAGTGTTGAGAAGTTGATTGAGCACTTGTGACCTTCTGATAAATGTAAGCATTGTTAAAAGGTAAATATTTATAGCTGTGA
The DNA here is from genome assembly GCA_027574665.1 of Rhynochetos jubatus. Classification (NCBI taxonomy): domain Eukaryota; kingdom Metazoa; phylum Chordata; class Aves; order Eurypygiformes; family Rhynochetidae; genus Rhynochetos; species Rhynochetos jubatus. Next base: position 42,811,110 of record CM050690.1, on the reverse strand, counting down.
GGCACATAGTTTTCTCTAGGTAACAGAATAATAGATTTAAGTTAATAATGTAACAGTAGGAATATGTTTATTAGAATTCTGTTCAGGTAGATTTAAAGTGAAACATTTTTTCTACAAGTGGAGGTGAAGTATATTTCAAAGCAGTTAGTCCACAGTGAATGGCATAAAAAGGATTACATATTTTATGACTTGAAAAAGAAATAACGTTTGCAACAAGCACCCTCTGAGGCAAGGACCTCTTTTTAATGAATGTGAGTGAGAAAGATACTGTGTAGATTGCTTTTTCTGTAATTTTCAGCTTCTGTATTTTACACTGTGCAACTCATTTGTAACCCGTCAGAACTGTTATTTGAGACAAAAATAGGCCAGGTATACTGCTGGTCTATTCTAATGGTGGAATGTCTATGTCCTATGAAATGGAGAAAGTGAAGGAAAACTTCAAAATACTCTGAAATGTAACTTACATTGATGAAAATGTAACTAGCAAGTCAGTAAACTATTCATAAGGAGAACAAAATGAAGGGAAGCTATTTAAAAATAACTACTGGTATGACTTTGAAACAAAGAACTGGATATACCAACAATAGTCACACTTTCCTTAACATCACTGGCAGGAGTAGCATACTGGCCTAACTACAACACAGCCAAATACCCAAACCAAACTGCACAACCACATAGACATTAGTGAAGCAAGCAGAATACTTTCCCTCAATGTTTGGCTACCAACCTCATTGTATTTGCGTTCTGAAACACCCCAGGTGATTTTACAGGATTTTGATTTCTAGCACTTTTTTTGGTTTTGGTTTTGTTTTGTTTTTTTTTTTTTTTTTCTCAACTGCTATTCAAAGTGCTAACACAAACACCCTTTTAAACGTACATGGTTTAATCAAAAATAAATGTAAAATTTAATAGTAGAGTATAACCTAACATGTCAGATTTTTTTTTTTACTACTCCTAATTAAAGTGCTTTTTAAAGTTCTTTTTCTCAAAATTTACCAGGTGATATGGCCCAAATCACTCTATTAATCCTACCTAATCATGGATAGCATGGTCACAAGGGCAATATATCAAAGGTCCTTATTCTAAAGCTATTTAGTAACATATGACTAACCAAATCAGATCATAGTATTGCAGTTTAGGTGAAAGAGGGATCCTTGAACTATGTCAGAGAGACGAAAAATAGAGAAAGTGTGTGATTTAAGCAAGTTAATTACTGCTGTCTTCAGAACGGATAGAATCTGTAAGTTTACAGGGGTGGCAGAAAGTTGTTCTGCAGCCTTTGAGTCTGAATGTTCTTAGGTTCAAAAGCTTATTTTGAACTGAACCAGTAAGAGCTATGTGGAGAAAGTCCAAAGGGTCAAACTTTTTTGAAGAGCACAGATCAGACATTACTTTATAAGACAGTTTAAAGCAGGGAAACCTCTTGTCTTGCAAATACAGGTAATCTCTGTAACAGTTTTTCTTCAGCTCTGGTCTACAAAGAAGGTACATTTTGGATGCCTAGAAATGAGTTTAGCAAATCTTTAAAAAAATAAACCACCAGCTTTTTACAAAGTGTGTGTAAGTCTACCGGACTTACTATTTTTTTCACTAAGGAAAGAAGAACAATTTACTGTTTCGTGATAGACAACCAGACTTTTTGCCCTCTCCAGAAACATTGACCAATTCCTTACATCTATGTCTTTAGTCTTATTCAACTATTTTTAGCACTTTGCCACTCTCCTAGGTTTTCTCCTAGAACTCAGTCAATAAAAGTCATAAGAAATGAAAGTCTATCTTGTTCAGAAGGTGGCCTCTTTACCACTGAGCAGTCTGATTGTGAGACTGCTACCCGATTCTACCCGATTATTTTTAAGAGAGTGTACTACTCTCAATTTCTCCTCTGAAAGCAAGCTGTTCATCTTTGTACAAATCGTACGCTATTATTGAGATGAGAAGAAAGAAAAAACATAAAAAAATAAAGATGTTAGAGGATTTATATGGAAATGTTGTATTTCAGACACCTAAACCAGTCAGGAAGAGGAATATTTTCCCTTGTGAAAACCTTATTCTTGGAGAACACCCCCTCTCACAGTTTTACAAACAGCGCTCCCCATCACTGAGACACAGGACAATTAATTACAGTAATGGTCAGTATAATCATAGAATGGTTTAGGTTGGAAGGAACCTTAAAGATCACCTAGTTCCAACCTCCCTGTCATGGGCAGGGACACCCTTCACTAGACCAGGTTGCTCAAAGCCTCATCCTGCCTGGCCTTGAACACTTCCAGGGATGAGGCATCCACAGCTTCTCTGGGTAACCTCTTCCAGTGCCTCACTACCTGCTCCCTGAAGCATTTCTTCCTTACATCCAATCTATATCTACCCTAATATAATGAATGCTTTCTGCCTGTGAACTTACATATTTTCAGAGCCATGTTGTCTCTTTGATCTCCATAAATTACTTTCCAAATACTTCGCAATTTTGTAGGAATTATTTCTCAATTTATGCTAGCTCTCCACAACCAACCTCAACAGTAGTTTATTTTCAGATTTTGCAATCATTCATACCTAGCTTTAGGATCCTGGGTTTTGTGAAGTTATTCAAAGAATGGTTGTTTCAAAATTTCTTCTTTTGGAAAAGAATATTGAGGCTGAATGAATATGGTTGCCAAGCTACTGTTACATATTGTGATATACAACACAGAATAATTTGCTACCAATTTTCTTGTGCACCAGATAAACTGCCTTATAAAATAATTAGCAGCTTCTATTAAAATTGTTCTTATACATACGTTTCCAGAAAAAGGAACTTTGTAGAGGCCGGGAAGTAGACTTTAGATGACATCTTTTTCACACAGTGCCTATATTTTCTGAATATTTTCCATATTAAAATGAAATATACACTTTCTTTCTTCTGTGTTCTTGAAAAAAAATCTTGTATGTCAAACTCCAAATGATTTTTGTTTCTTTTTGAAAGCAAGAGAGAGAGAAAAGGAAATAATCCACCACTAAAACACCCTGAAAACTGTAGATTAAGAAAAATATGTGTGTGGTTTTTTTTTTTGTTGTTGTTTTTGTTTAAGATATACATTTATTTCTATGCATTTTATTGAAATATTCAAAGTGGGGTTGGAGAGAAAATTGTAGTATTCAATAATCTTTTAAAAATACATTAGATTTATATTCTGCATATAAAATACACAGTTATATAACCAAGAAACATTTAAGTGCCATGGTGTATGGTAAGTGGGGGAGGATTAGAATGTGCACTCCTGCACTTGCACATCAGACACAAAAAAAAGTAAAATATTCCAGTGGCCTTCTGAAAAGCTAAGCAAATAGAATTGTGCATGCATAGTGATCATTAAAAATCCATTGACATACCTCACAAGACTAAGCAGGTTAGATCTGGAAAAAATCCAATTTAGTTTATTGCAGTCTGTTTACTTAAGTTACTCCCGCACTCCCATGTTTTGTATTTTGTTTTTTAAGTTTTAATTTTTTTTTTAAGACTGGCTCATGTGCTAAGTGCATTTAAACAGGCAGTATTCCATTCTTTATAGAAATTATGTCACAAATTATTACTTTTTTGAAAGCTTTCCAGCTAAACATTTTGTAGAAATGTAACATATTTCTCTTTAAATTAGAAATGAATGACATCATATCAGCCAAGCAGAAAGAAAGACAAAGTTAGGCCATTTAATTAGGCCCTAATTTTATTAAATTATCTGGGAATTTCACATCAATAAATCATGCGACCCAGAGAGTTATCCCTCTCAAAAATTTCACCTGGTGAGACCTGCTATCAGCATTTGTCAAGATCCCACATGTGTCCGATTCTTACAAAGGGTAAAGACACAGAGGCATTTATTCCTTCCCCTACCCTGTCTTTGTTTCTGATTTCTGCTCATTGGCTTTCATTCTTTCTTTTCATTCAGGATTTGTTTTCCCTCAAGTCTGTTATGAAGGTAAATCTGTCAGGGAAATGGACAAGTTCTGCCCACAGTTCAGTGTCTGCAGTGAATATCTATCACTGGCTAATAACTGAACCCCACCCAGACCTTGCAAACTATCAGAGAGGAAAGATTCCCTTCTAGCCTCCAGAAAGGCAAAGCTGGGTCCTGCTCTGATGCAGCAATAAATCAGCAAGGTTAATCTCCTGGCTAGGATGTTTGTCTTTACTTTCCAGGGGCTTCGAAGATAGGTAATGAACTTAAATCCTGTCAGTTAACCTCTGTATTTGTTGCCCTGTTTGTCTCTCCTCTCACTCTTGCTAATACGAAGAGATTCAGGAATGAGCTTGAAAGGCCAGAATTTTTACCTTTTCTTATTCAGAGGAAGGTTTGTAAATATGCTACATTCAATATGATTATGCTCGTCTTCCTAGGATCACAAATACTTACATCTTTTATAGCATGATCCACCACAAGAGAATACAAAATAGGAGCTGCAGTTCTTATCTTCCTTTTGTGCTCACTTTTAATTAATAATTGTGTATCTATATGGATTTCACAGAAAAAAGCATATGAAGTTTAGGCAAAACTCCTAAGCCATGCAATGGAAAATATCTTGCTTAAACACCTTTCTTTGCAGTAAACCACTAATACTGTGATGTCCTTTTACAACTACATTATGAAAAGATGGCAAAGAAGCTATTATATGGACAAATTAATGAATCAATGTTCTCATGCTAAAAAAAACCCTCTAAGTACTGCTGGATTTCAGATGTAAGGTATACATATGGTAGATCAGGAGATGTAAGAGTGAATGGTTGGAGGCACAGTCAGGGACATGTCTAGGTTTAACCAGTAGCTATAAGCAGCTTTACTATATCCTCCTTCAAGTGATGGACTATCCAAGTCTTTTCTCTCTGAAATAGAGATCTATTTTTGGTCTTTGCACTCCAATTAAAATAGTGGTAGCCTCTACATGTTGTACTAGAACTGGAAAAGAAACCAGCAAGTACGTATTCAGACCTCAGTCCACGATTATATAAGATCATCTGAGTATATGTTCAGACTGGATTGAAGCATGTACTGTCAGAGATCCCCAAAACAGCATCCATCATAATTCCACAACTAGATAAAAAACAGTGATGCAATGGTGGGAGAGCTGCTTACTAAGTCAGTATGTTCAAATACCCAGGCTGCTGGCATTATTCCTATGAATGCACATTTTATATTACTTAACATACCTAAGTTCTGAAAGAAATGAGAGATGTGTATTCATAGTAATTGTCTGTCCATCTGTCTGTTTATCCAAGTCTTATGACAGGCTTCTAAGGTGTTAATTTCAGTCATATATTATGAAGGTATACAAAATTTAAAAATGTCAGATTCTTACACATTTCACAAAAAGTCAGGTACAGGAGTCTGATCCTATTAGCATTTCCCTGGAGAAAAAGGCTGCAGTATGAGCTTAGCCTTTTTAGTCATAAAAGAATCCACAAAGCAGCTCATGACAGTATCTCACTAGAAAATTTTATAGCAAATAAAAATAACAAAATTGATTCTGCTTTTCCTGCAAATACCTTTTTTAAGATAATTACTCTCTTGTGTGTTTCTCAGTCTCTAATTTGTAGATCAGACTAGGTAAGAGTCTTCTTACTTAGAATAAACATTGCATAATAGTTTCTGAAATAAGACTATTACTACTAAGTGAATAAGGACACTTTTGCCTATTGATTATATAAGAATACAGATTCCTTGCAAATGTGCAAAGTTATTTAACAAGATCTCTTTCTGCCAATAGCAACTATATGATTAGCTAAGCAAATCCATACTGGTCATTCAATTATCATTTTCCAGTGCCCCTATGTTACGCATTACTGCAGGACGCCCAAATGTTTCTGCAAAGATAGCACTGGGCATTTGCCATATCAGAAAGAATATAATAAATACTCACTCTTGACATTTTCATGCTTTCACTTTTCTTATATCATAAAGGACAGGTCCATCATAAAGCATTGAGGACTGTAGTATAAAATACATTAATGATGCTGTAAATCTTAGCCATGTCAAAAAACACTGCCCTTGATATAGGCAACTGAATCACACCAAGACCAAAAGGAGACCAGAGTAGGGGTCTTAATAGCCTAATTAACCAAAACCATGGAAAATCAAAGGAAAATTCTCATACCACAGTGATGTTGTGCCTGATCCCCTCTTTGATCATTAGTACTGTAAGTGAAAGTCAGTTGTGGAAATGTTCATGTTTGTTGTAATCATCCATACTCACACATTTCAGGACCAAGACAATTGTAGTAGACTTTTTCCATCTAAATTAATGGTATTTAAGTAACTTAATTTTGCAACATATTGACACATGTACTCTCTGATTATCCTCTATGAATATTTTTAAATAATGCCTTGGAAGAAGCTTGATGTTTTCACTTTATTCCAAAACCAGTAGGTAGTGAATGCCACTAGATTTACAAGTCATTTGCAGAACTGTGAGGTTTCACCCTCTTTCAGAACATTTCTGGACCAAAACTTTATAGATGGAGGTAATATGACAGAGAGTAACTCTTTGACATAATTTTACACTGACTCAATTTGTGTAATTTTGTGAAAGGAAGTAATTTCTGAGTTAGAGAAAAAGTATATCACTCAGACTTTTCATATTAACTGCACATTATTGTATGTTTTGCTTCAGAAAACTTTTCTAATAAACTCAAAAAATGAAGTATTTCCATTAAGCATTTTGTAACATTTTAGAAGAAATTTTCCAAATAACATTATTTTAAATGAAACACACTAGAAAATGGAAAAAAATAGAAGATTTTAGAATGAAAAATATGTTCTTGTAAGAAGTCTCACTTTTTACTTTTCATAAACCTATTTCTGGAGCCATGATAATAGCTTGCAGAATATCTGGAATTCTACTTTTAACCCATCATTTGAAAGATAGAGAGATGGAAGAGTTAAAGTAGTGTTCATCAACATTACATCATACATATTATATATTTTAGCTATTTTAAAACACAAATCTATGTTTATATTTCTCACTACGTCATGTTCTAAACTCAGTAAAACTATTTCATAGAGAACAAGATTATTTTCCCTCCATTTGTTAAAGCAACCCAAAAAAAACCCCAAAACCAAACAAAACCAGAAACATGTGGGAAAAGAATGGAGGGAGCCAAGTTTAAAAAAAAAAGAAAAGAAAATTGTATTAATTTAATTATGTGTCAGGGTTCTCTTCGGTGTCAATTTTCTTATTTTTGGTATTTCAGTAAGAGTTGTTTATCTGTGGGTAAGCTGCCCATGTATAAGCTACTTATAACTACAGCTGTGCTATTTTGGAGTGTATATTTACATCTCTTAGTGAACTGTTATGAAGATATTTTCTCAAGACTAGAATACACTTGGGATTCTGTCATATAGAAGGAAAAAGAAATTCTGATATTGTTTGAAAGACAAAAAATATTTAATTATTTTCTGATAGTGTAATTTATGCAAAATTTGGTTGGCTGGAAACAAGGAAATACACAAAACATTAAGATCAGAGTTCTGTTAATAGTTAATTATTCATTTAACATGTGTTACTGCACTGAACGTAAGTCAAATTTTTCTCTTATATTAGCCATTATTTTCTTAATGAATTCCATTGGTTTGAACAAAATTATTATAGAATTATAGTTATGTAACAGCGTATTACTTCCCCAGTCTTCTCAATGACACTACAATAACCACTCAAAATATCATTTGTACTTGTCTTGGCTAGGACAAAAGCCCACTATTGAAGTCAAATCATACTAAATCCATTTATACCTGTTAAGAATCTCTCCTTATGGTCTGTCTAACCACACGATTTCAAATTTTTGAAAATGTAGCTTAAGCAAAAGCAGGTTTCAACTTAGTTGGACATCTTTCTCAAGGTAACCATTGTTCCATTGTGTAGTAAAACCTTTTCCAAAAATACTCAAGTACCAGGAAATGAAGTTCCTCTTTCATATAAGATCTCACATACTTTCCTGTGAAATAATTTTCCTGACCTCTATGATTTTGTGTTATGTTGTATTATGTGTTGTGTTATGATTTTATGTTAGTCAGCAGTGCATATCTTTGTACTGCACAAATGAATTCAGTCTTTCCCTTCTATGCTTTCAAAATCTGTCCTGAAACAAACCAATCAACTTTTGGGATCAAAAGTCTAACCTCAGTGTAGTTATGACAGCAAAAGTTCTGTTCAACAGCCAAAAATATGCATTAAATTTATTAAAAGGATAGTAAAACCCAACTATTTCCATAAACAGATATATTCTATGCACATTTTATGTTTGGCTTTTTTTGTTTGTTTGTTTGTTTTGTGGGTTGTTTTAGTTTGTTTTTGTTTTTTTTTTAATTAGCATTCCACTGACATTGTTCTAGCTATAATGTTTTGAAACATTTACCCTCTCCAGTTGTTCTAATTATATCCATCAATGTGATGCATGTTTCATTGGAATTTAATAGGATGGTAACTCCTTGTTTAGCAGCAAGTTTAACAGGAGTGTAATTTGTTGTTGGTAAAGTATGAGGTGCCAGATGTAGCTACTAAAAAAGTGCTAGAACTACATTTAAAACCCACATCCTGAATGCCATTGATGTTCAGAAGGTAGATATGTCTAAATCAAAGCAGATAGCATTGTACCTGTATAGGATAAGCAAGAAGACTGTATTCAAGTGTTCCATAGGTTTGAATTATCAAATTTTTTTTTATTGTAAAAAAAAATGTTGTGTGTAATTTTCACATGAATTACATATGGGACACAGAGCTTTCAAAACACTTTTATATCAACAAAAACACATTCAGAAAGACAGTATTTATCAACTATAGAGAAACTTATCTTGCAGAATGTGTTTAAACTCAGTTGACCAAAATATAAACATGTGTTAAAAACTGTCATCCTAGTTATAAATGACTGAGGGACAGAAATTTTAAATGGTAGCAAAGATGCAATCAGCTAAGCAGTCATCATTATGTATAACATTATAAACATGACTAACATTTCTGTGATGTCAATTGGAACGACAATGTATCTTTACCAAAACATCACAAGGGTGGAAAAAATGCAAGCATGATGTACAACCAAAAGCCATACCACACACACACAACACCTCAAGCCACAAAGGGAATAATAAAAAATGGAAATATGAAAGAAAGATGACTACAAAACTGAAGTTATAAGCCAGATTTGCACACAAATATGGACAGATCTAAGTGTATAGTGGAAGTGTCCTAAATCTCAGGCCAAACCCCATGCATCAGATGATCTGAATTCAAGACAGCACATATCCAAGTGTATTCTGATTCATGAAGTGGTTAAAAAGACAATGTGAGCAACCAGGATTGCCTTCAACACCTAATAGGAAAATATAAGAAATACATTCAAATGAATCTAAATTGAATAATATTTTGTTCTTTTTACACTCAAGTAAATGAGAAATAAAAATTTAAAAAAGAAAAAAGTTCCATTTTTATAGGAAGAAAAAATTAACATGTCTTGGTATTGAGTGATTGATGTTGGGCATTTATAGGAAAAGCAAAGCAAATGAAGTTCTCTTTGTGTCCAAACATTCAGTGGTGAAGATCGCTCACTTTCAGTGTAAGAGAATGAGATTCAGTACCTTTTGGAGAATGATCAGGTTATCAAACTACAGTATTTTCTGGAATACCCAGAATGTTGTTATTTTTTCTGTTTACAGTGAGACAAGGAAGAGCACCTCATTCCTTCCCCTGTGGTGTAGCCTTACTGCAGAGCTAATTGTGTTTCTCAGCACCGTGACTCTTCCAGCGTAATAAGTGGAACTGTTCCAAAGAAGAACTATTGATTCAATTTATAGTCCCCTATAGTCCTGTTATGACGTTGTTTGAGAATTTCAGACTCACACTCAAATTATTTTCCTAACACATTACTCTCTGGGATCTGATCCTAGCTTGTTGGTACTCCTGGTGGAGATCAGCCATTCTTACAATAACTGCTAAGCCAATAGATAAACCGTTTGTCGAAATGTTTCCAAACTTTTAAAATCTGAAAATAGCTAACAAATCCAGTAGTGACAGAAAGCACATTTGTAGTAAGTGATACAAATAAAAAGCATAACAATTTTATCAGAAAACTCTCAAAATCTAGGGGTTATATTTTGTTTCTAAAATACAGTAGGTTTAGAATTTCCTGGAAAACTGAACACCTTAATTACTTTGACTTTTAAATGAATGAAAACTGATTATCAGAGCAGCAGTATTTTCAGTAAACCAGGTGGAAAAGAAGTCTACAACAGTTATGAATGGTATTATTCCTACAAGAAATATTTATGTATAACCATATTTGGTTACAATTTTCAATAATACTCAAGGGAACTGGAGAACTGATTTCTGCAAGCACATTTGGATATATTCTTTCAATTTGTTGGAGTGAAAAAATGTATTCTTTATAGCTTTAAGATTATAGGAAAATACAGATTTAGCAAAATCTTTGTCATCATTATATCATGGCAAGTCTGTGTTTTGATCAAATAGATAAAAGATAAGTCAAGCCTGTCCATTTCACCTCAGTCATGCTTTTGCTATATTATCAATTCTCCTAACACTGAGAAATTCCCAGTTTTTCACATTCAGGTTTATGGGACTTGCATCATATCTTCCGGAAAATATGTCTGCACACTGGTAAACATTAATATTGTCAAATTCACATTTTCTTGTTAAGAATAGTAGTATGAAATAACAGCAAACCTTGGTTGTTAGTTATTGGTTGATTTTAAACAGGTTTTCAGTTGTGTTTTCATATGAGATTAAACCCACCCTTTCATTTCATTTTTCACTCACCTATGTCACTATCCTACACAGTTAAAGTAGGAAGCATTTTCAGCATGGATGACTAGCTTACAATTACGCTTGTGTTATAAGATTACACTGAAGTGTTGCCTTGAAGAGCTACTTTGCATTCATGGATACTGTTCCTGGTAGCTTTCTACTCTGAACATCTTTTTAGACAGTGTCTAATGCATGTTCCCTGGATCTTTTCCTGTAACAAGTTTTGTTTGTTCCTCTCAAATAAGACCTGATGTGAGAGACCTTATCTTGAGCTGATTGTCTCAAAGCTTGCTGACAAAGTTGTGAAACTTCCTGGTGGCTTGGCTTTTGGTGGATTGAGGAGGAAGGATTGCCTGCAGGCCTGAATAGATAAGGGCCAAATGGCCTACGGGATAGATAAGCAACAAATAGCTTCTGGACACAGTTCTGACCACGGACAAAGAACAATCACATAGCCTCATGGGGGGTCCAGACACAGAGGACTCCCAAGCCTGCCAAAGCATGCAAGAGGTCACGTACTGATTCTGTGCACCCCATGGGATCAGCTGCGTAAAACCGGAAAGCGTGGCAGGAGGCAGGAGTCAGCAAAAAACACCCTATAAAAGACTGGGAGACCAAACCGTGAGGAGGGACCCTCCCCACTGAAAACTACAAGACTATGGACCAACGGGACGCCGCTGGATCCATGGTGGTGACTATCTCTTGCAATTCTCTCCTGACTGCTTGCTAAATTTTCCCTCTTTTCTATTTTCTCTCTCTCCTATCACTATTTTCTTACACCAAAAATAAACTCCTTGTTTGCAGCATCTGACCTCGTTTGTGTCTTAATCTCACTCCGGGTACCACAACGAATCTTCCCCTACCCGGGATAACTGGGACGGGACACCTGTAAAGTGCTTTCAATGTAAATTATCAACATTTATGAAACTGAAATTGCTTCATTGTTTCTCTGGATTTGAAAGCAAAGGTCTTAAGTATCCCTTAATAATGGGAAGATCTAGAAATCGCTGTTGGAGATTGTAAAATAGTCTTCTATTTCTCTTAAAGGTCTCTTTGATAAGAATGTGAGATTAAAATTATATACTAGGCAGCACTTGAAATGTGTTCATTACTGAGATCACAAATGCATCCAAACCTCAACTGTTGCATCAATGTTATTAATACTACTACAGCTGCAAACATTCTAACTGTGAATTAAGGCAGTGGAAATAAAACCCACCATTTACAGCATTATTTTTTTTTTTTCAGTATCATGCTCAGTGTGTTTCTGGAGAGACAGAAAGTTGTCTTCTTTCCGCTGACTGTGTTGGCTGAAATTCATTTCATTGGCACAAAAATGACATTGCTAGTCATTACAGGATCAAGAGAACATAACTTGGCAATGGCTGAATCCACTCTTCATTCTCCACATACTGTTTGGATTAAAGGCTGTAGCCATCAGTGCCATCTGGAAAGGATGTGAGGACTATATTCCCTGTTCTCAAACTGCATATTAAATCACAAATTTAGATCCTAGTCCCCAACCTTTTCTAAGTGAACTCAGCTATATATCCTTCGACACCAAGGCCAGACCACTCTATTCCTAACCTCAGGTTGAGTAAGAAAAGTACCCTTTTTCAGAGCAGACAAGGGCAAACATTTACTCACCCTGATTGGATGAACTTCCTCATGTACTGATAACTGTCACCACAATATAATTGTTTTCCGTTATTTACTTGAAATCACTATATCAATTGTTTGTATAATCATTCACTTCAGAGTTTGGAAGTTTTCCTAGAATGAATAACATCATTTCAAACCAAATATACACCAAGTAATAATTGTAGGGTTTTTTCCCTTTGAGGCTAGGTGGAAGTTGCATATGTAATAATTGAAATCAAAACTAATTTCTCCAATTTTCTAAGTTAATTGCTCAAAGTAAATATGTTATATGTTAAAAAATAACCTTCTTTCTTCTTCTCCCTTATCTCTTCCTCTCATGTTCACCAGTTTTCAAAAAAGCCAAACTTATCTTTCCTTTCTTGACCCCAGCAGTCATATCTGTATTCTACAGATATAGGAAGGTATCCAGGTATGTGGATTTTGACTGGGACAGAGTTAATTTTTTCACTCTAGTTAGTATAAGGCTATGTTTTGGATTTGTTTTGAGTGGAATGTTGACTACATACTGATGCTCTTAGTTGGTGTCAAGCACTATTTATATTAAACTAAGGACTTAAGTTTCTCATATTGTCCCTTGTCTACTTCTCTACTGTCCTCTACTTTATACTACTTTGCTGTACGAGAAGTTGGAAGAACACACAGCCTGAACAGGTGACCAAACTAATAAAAGGGACATTTTATGCCACCAAATGTCATGCTTGGTATATAAGCTGTGGAGTTGTCTGGGAGGCAAATAAGTGCTCGGGGCATGGCTGGGCACCAGTGACCCAGTGGTGAGTGGTTGTATCCTCTTTTTTTTTTTCCTTTTTCCTTTTTTTTCATTATATATTTTTCATCATTATTTGTAGTAGAAGCATTTTCATTAAATATTTTATTATTATTGAATATTGTAGTTGAATTATAAGTAGCATATTTGAGCAGTGTTTTTATACAAGAAAATGTAACTTAGAAACTATTTCAGATGAGTTGTGAACATTAACATATTAACATTAACACCTTTATAAACACTTGCAAAAGATTTTGTTGAAAAAGATTTAATAGGCTAAATTTTTCAAGAGAGTGTTTCATGGATACTTAAATGGAAAAATAGTGCAAGAAAAAAATTAATTACACCCCTGCCTCCCAAAAAGACCCCATACACACAAGCCAACACAAAACCAAAATAAAAGAAGAACTTTTTGTCTTTCATCAGGACACTGGAAACAGAGAAATTAATTCCACATTCCATCAATGTGTTAAATTGTTATTAGATCACAAAATGTTGATGTTGATGGAAGTAATTTGTTGCAGACCTGCCCTATGCCAGTGTCACAAAACGAGTAGCTTCCTCACTGCAGTTTGCATTGAATCTCCATCTTATTATCCCTAGAAAGAGAAAACGGAATGAAAGATAAATCTCCTCATACATCTTAATCTGACTCATGTAGGAAGAAACGGAGAATATAGATACATGTCTTGCCTCCCACCTTAAACAAAAGCCAGCTATGAATGTTGCTCTGTTTAAAACAGCTAGTGAGCAAGGAGTAAGATCTGACTGATAGATATGGGCTCCAGAAGGGAGGCAGCCTGAGCTAATGAAGTATCAAAGCCTCAGCTTAACTCTCTGTTTTCAGTCTTTCCAACATGCATGTAGGAAAGGGAGAGCAAATGGAAGGGAAGGGAATGGAATTTGAAATATAATGAAAAAAGGTCTAGCATTCACAAAGAAAAGGACAGGTGTCTATATTTAAAGAAACAGTCAGGTTCAACTACAATTTGTTAGATAGATTTGTAGTGTAGAAGACTAGAGAAATGTGAATTCAACAAAATTTGTGTTTTAAAGCAGGTCAAACCTCATCATGTAATATAATGTAATATATAATGTAATATAATATAATCTGAAATTACAAACTAAAAGATAAACTATTCTGCCTCCATAAGCTGAGGCACTGAGTCTAATTTTGGAAATTGTTTTTATTTAGTTATATTTTCTGATCTTGTAGGAAAACAATTTAGAAGGTTGAGGAGAAACTTTTTTTGGTATATATTTAGATGTGAAGAAGGCTGCTGCATGTAAGAAACAAAGCACTTTTACATCCAGTATGTGTGAAATTAAATAGTACTACAGCACCAAGACATGGGCAAAACACCTAAAAAAGGAAAAGTTTCTAGTTGTAAAGACAGCTGAAGAAATTTCTTGCAGGAGTTAGGGAGACTCCACTTATGACTTTAGGAGTAGTTAATAGAAATATTTGTCATCAGTGAAAGAAGAATAGTTTATTCTGTTTTGGGACACATGAATGTACTGAGTCTTTTTCGAAGTTTCTTTCTTAGATATTTGTTCAAACTGCTCCTTTATTTTTCTAAGGTTTTATATTTAGCTTAAAAATAAGAGAGAATGAAATTATTTTACAAAGACAAATACAGCTACTCTACTGTCCCCTTAATGGTATTTGATTACTGAATGTTTTCTATAAATTATTTTAAATCATTGTTGCTAAGGATAACAGGGCAACTTAATCCAAGTCATCTCTGATCATTCTATGGTTTTGCCTAAAATGCTGTACTTCTGTAACACAAATCTCTTGCTCCTTGTCATCACTGGAAATAAAGAATAAAGTTTAATACATGGATAGAAATGTATTCTATCACATGAAATCTCAATATATATTTTCATCCTATGGTACATTTTCTTTGTTTGCAACTTAAAGCTCTTACAGGATTTATAATTTTTCTGGGGAATACTAAAATCCCTTGGTACTTCCGCTTCATTTCTTAAACTCAACATTTCTGTGAAATTTCAGAACAATACACAGCATCTAAAATGATGGAACTTTTCTCTCCATATCCTGGAAAAAAAGTCCTTTCCATCCAAAATAACTCATTTTCATTAACAAAAGTTATTCTCTAACACATATTTATAATCACAAATTATATTGTTATCTGAAGGTTGCATAAAAAAATCCTAATACATGCTTCTAACCTCAAAGTCTAATTACACTTGTTTTGAACATATATTGTAGAGGTAATTTTCAATAGGTGAAATTGCAAAAGAGATTTATGTTAGAATATCTTACATTCATATGCCAGTCTTCTGGTGGATTGTAGATTTTTTGGAGGTCTGTTCATTTATGATAGCAGAGAAATGAGAAAAAGAAAAAAAGTAATCTGAAAGTTATCAACTGAAAGTTGTATTTTGTTCTCGTCTCGCTATTACTTACGTATTAAAAGATTTTTCAAGAAAATTCCTTCAGAGAAATTTTAGTTATGAGGTGAAATTTTTATTTTTTCCTCACTATCATTTACGTGGAGCACAGTATCTAACTTGCCTAATGCCAAAAGTTGAACCTGGAAACTTTATATCTAATATATAATACCATCTCAGTAATGGATATGTGTTTTTTTAAATTTGTAGATAGGAAGGGAAGAAACTGCAGGTATTAAAACAGGGAAACTGCAAATATTTACGTAATACTGAACTTACCTGATTTCATTGTTAATGTAGCAAAGGTCTCTGGTTCAATTCTCATGTATCAAAGATTCATATAAGCAGTCTTGCACGAACAAGTATCATCTCATGAGAACAGAGATGTGTTTGTAACAGCTCATCACTGAGCTATGGCTACATAATAAAAAGTTATACCTCATAACCCACACATTCAGAATTATGCAGAAGTTAAGCGATACACACTTTTCTTCATTTCTGTCAGAAGTCAACACACTAAGTAATTTTAAACTATATACAAAACTCAGAATGTAGACTATATTAAGGTAGAACATTACAAACTAAAAGACATTTAAGAGTTTATTTTGTACCAACATAATTTCATGCTGCTTTAATGGCAAATAGAATTTGACTCCAGAGTGTTATGTTATTAGAAGTTCCTTTTTAATTCACACCCATGGATGAACCACCAGAATATTACAAGAGAAACACCCACAGATGCTTCCCTTCTCATCGGCAGGCAATGTCTATGATAAATGTCAAAGGTCAAAGAGTATGTTCTTGTAGGGAACTGGAGTGAGAAATCTATTTTTGTTTGTGTATTTAAACAAGGTTGGTCATTTCTAACCAAAGAGAGCAGAAAGATCATTCTGAAGACAAAATATAAGCTTTCTAAAAATACGATATCTTAACTTTTTTTTTTTTTTTTAGAGAATAAAGTAATAGTTTCAGGTAGCATTCAAGAGTCTGAAGAGACACTGGAAGTATACATTGCAATGAACCTGAGAGTTGATGCAGTTTGCTGCAATTTGAGAAAGTGAGGGAAGGGTAAACCCTTTTTTTTTATATTATATTTTTGTGCCTCAGAGACAAATCGTCTCCAGCTGGGATAATTAAGCTGTTACCAGAGAGAGGCTGAAGAGCACAAGGCAGTAGCAATTCTCCTGAGCCCTATTCAATACACTGATGCAATTCTAATACATAGTTTAATGAACCCCCAGGTAGACCACTCCAACATGGATTTTGATCATATCCTGTCATAGGGCTAACCTGAGCTTTTGCTTTAAAGCCTTTGAAGAAAGCAATACAGATGTAGGGGTGAACTATACAACTAGGTGTCTTTTCCCTGATCATATTGTCATAAATATCTTTTGAATCATGTCCTAGATGGAAATATAACTTCATTTTGCCAGAGACTTTGTATTAATGTAGTATTCAGGCAAAGCCTTGCTCTCTAGATGTTGTCTTTATGCAGAGAATAAACAAAAATGCCTCACTTTTTAAAATATCTGCTAAATAAAGTGTGAGGAAAAATTGTTTCCTACTGTCCATCCACTTTATTCACTTTATTATGCTGTACATGAGATCAGTGAAGAAAAGGCTCAGTTAGTTTCTACCCCCTTT
This sequence comes from Rhynochetos jubatus, assembly GCA_027574665.1. Taxonomy (NCBI): domain Eukaryota; kingdom Metazoa; phylum Chordata; class Aves; order Eurypygiformes; family Rhynochetidae; genus Rhynochetos; species Rhynochetos jubatus. The sequence continues at coordinate 42,793,841 of CM050690.1, read as the reverse complement.
CTCCAGCCTATTTTTCATATAAACTCTAGCTGGAAATTACTCCTGCCATGGACCTTGCTTTTCCCATTAGGTAGGGATTAGTAGTATGTATAGTTGCCTCTGTCTTTCAGATTAATGAAGTAGAAAGTTTCTCTCTCTGGAATGATATTTGAAAACACAGAACTGGACCATGAAGTAGATGTTCAAATCCTCAGAGCATGACTTTTATATGCCTACACATAGTTTTCTGTAGACTTCTAGAACTGCCATCATCTGAAACAGAGATGGCTTTACCTTGGTATACATCATTGCATGACGGGCATTTGGAACACAAAAAATACCTTCAGTGTTAAATCTTAATTCTGTGAGCTCTCAAAAATGCTATCAAAAGAAAGGGGAAGACAGAGACATTGGCATTATAGAACAAAACAAACAAAAGCGATTTACAATGTAAGCATAGCGCAACACCAATTACAGAAGTTCCAAAACCTTTCACAGAATCATAGAATCACTTTCATTACATCTAACATTCTGCAAGAACTGAGAAGGCTATTTGGAGAAACACACAGTTTCATTATGACTGGTTGTATAAGTGTCCCTAATTTCAAATTCTGGATGTTTTAGCATTTTAATAATCTGCTTCAATATTGCCCTGCTATACAACACACTTACTACAGAATCTCTAGGCAAGTATATATGGGAGCTGTTTATCATCATTCAACTCTCTGTGTGTTCCTTTCATTAAAAAAATTCAGACACTAACAACACTGAAAGAAACTAAAGAAGTTTCAGTACTGTGTGTATAAGGAGGAAGGGAAGGGAAGGGAAGGGAAGGGAAGGGAAGGGAAGGGAAGGGAAGGGAAGGGGAGGGAAGGGAAGGGAAGGGAAGGGAAGGGAAGGGAAGGGAAGGGAAGGGAAGGGAAGGGAAGGGAAGGGAAGGGAAGGGAAGGGAAGGGAAGGGAAGGGAAGGGAAGGGAAGGGAAGGGAAGGGAAGGGAAGGGAAGGGAAGGGAAGGGAAGGGAAGGGAAGGGAAGGGAAGGGAAGGGAAGGGAAGGGAAGGGAAGGGAAGGGAAGGGAAGGGAAGGGAAGGGAAGGGAAGGGAAGGGAAGGGAAGGGAGGGAGGGAGGGAGGGAGGGAGGGAGGGAGGGAGGGAGGGAGGGAGGGAGGGAGGGAGGGAGGGAGGAAGGGAGGAAGGAAGGAAGGAAGGAAGGAAGGAAGGAAGGAAGGAAGGAAGGAAGGAAGGAAGGAAGGAAGGAAGGAAGGAAGGAAGGAAGGAAGGAAGGAAGGAAGGAAGGAAGGAAGGAAGGAAGGGAGGGAGGGAGGGAGGGAGGGAGGGAGGGAGGGAGGGAGGGAGGGAGGGAGGGAGGGAGGGAGGAAGGAAAGAGAGAAAATTCTGTTTCGGCAGCAACAAATCTGGTACTCTCCATTGTTTTCACGTAGCTGTCTGGTGCTCAAGTACTTGATTATACACCAGATAGAGCAGAAAATTAATAAATCTTTTGTCATTTAATTGGCCAAAACCACAACAGCTGTGACATTTTGTGTGAATCAAAAACTTGTAAGGGAGCATTGACATCTTCATACTAGTAGTTGTACCATCATCTCTTTTTTTTTAATCTACTTGGCTTCCTCCCCCACACCAGTGCTTTTTCCTTTTATTGGATCTGCCACAGAAACTTGTGTGACTATTGATTCTGTAGAGTATGCCAGTACAGTATTGCAAGGTCACTCATAATTGCATATAGATTGTTTTCTTTACTTCTACATCCTGTCCCTTTTTTTTCCCCGATTCCTCCTTCTTTCTCTAAGAAGGGCAACCATTCTGAAAAGAGCCATGCTGGCATTCTGTGAACTGGAATTATACCAGTAATAAAATGAATTGTGGTCATTGAGGGAGAAAATGTGGAAAGAGAAATTAAACATACTCTGGAGTGGTAGGTTTTTTTCAAATTAGACACTGTAAAGACAGGGGTACAGAAAGGTAATATCTTTCAGAAATAAAAGATGCCCAAACAGACCAGGCCTATAATATCACAAAAGCTAAGGCAGACAGTGTTTTACATCATCAAGTGCCTAAAATCCCCTCCCTTTGGATTTTGTGAGGTTAGTGTTTTGTACTTCTCTTTCAGCTACCAACAAGGATGGCATTTGCAGCTTCATGCCCTCTAGTCACATTCACACCTAAATGACAAAGTCATACTTTATACTTTTCTTCATTTCCTCTCTACTGTCCACAGTAACCTTACCATAGATATGCAAAGAAGGAGAAGGGACATTTTCTTTTTTCCCTACAGTTATGTCTCAGGTTAGCAACACAGCATACTGCAGCAGACTTAATCCCAGCAGAACCAACTGGCACTTTTGCCTTCACCTTATTTATATTTTAAGTATTAGAGGAGAGATTCCTGTGGTGTCCAGAATCTTAATACAGCGTATAGGGAAAACACTGTCAGGAAAGTATGTGTTTCCAATAAACTAATGGCTCCCAGGACAAAGAGAAACTGATCTCCAAGTGCTTTATGTTGGGGCAGTCAAACCCATGACCAGTAGAAACCCATGTGCTGGTGCAGTAAATTACTTGTGGAGTAGTGCATATTGAGCCAATACTGCCTACCAACTTCCCTGAACTATCTGTATCTCAAGGCTTTGTCTCAAGTGCAAAGTAAGCAAGCTACCATTAAAAAGCTCAAAAGGCTCCTAGAGTAAAAGGGGGTGATTGTTTTTCTTCAAGTTACACACTTGCAACAAACACATTTACTGTGCACTACATATTTGTATGGATTGTTATATGTTAGCTATCCAGTTTGACATATCATTTCATATATTATAAAAATATGGGGTGAGGAAAATCCCTCAAAACTCCACTTAGGCTCACAGAACATCATAATTACTCCTTTTCCTCCTTTAGTACACACTTTCATTCACTACCACCTCCTGTGGTAAAATTATGTTTGGGGAGTATGTTTTTGTTCATCATTCAGTTCATAGAAACTAACTCTCCTTATGCTCCATACCTAGTGCTAAGTGATTTGGAGTGCACTGAAGTAAAGGTGCATACAAATATTACATTGAAAGGGCCATGTTAAGAAGTGCCATTGTAACCATGATGAAACAGGTGATAAAATGTAACAGCCCCATTTGGAAAAAAACACATCTTTGCTTGTAAATACTGTGTTTACTTTGTAAATTATCACTAATGCTTAGTGACAGATACACGTGTTCTGACTGGTCAGTTAAGTGATTGATCCACCTACCTGATCCTCTGGGACAGCTAGGCAGCCAGCAGGTATAGTGTGGAGACCAAAACATATTGACTATGCCCAGGATTTGTATAACACAGTCCAAGAGACAGCTGAAATTCCTTTTCTCAGGGATTTCCACACCTTTGTGTGGGAAATGCTATGATCACATCAATTCTGTTGTCTGGTGATATAGGAGCAACTGAAGTGAAACATATTTTTCTGGCTAAGAAATATCTCCTACCTAGCAGTAAAATTTATTAACTACTCAACACAGAATTTCATAAACACACAGACACCAGATAGCTAATCAACATCCTTGAGATTCATTACATAGTAAATGTGAATCTGTATTTCCAGTACACTTTTAGCTTCTTTATTTTATTCCCCAAGTCAAGGATTTTATCTCAGAACTATCAGTCCTTTGTACTGAAAACTACCATCAACTGGTTCCATCAAGTGCAATTTCCAGAAGAAATACTCATAACGTTGAGCACAGTAAAATGCATGCAATGCACACAAGAACTGTGTTTACTTATTTCATTTTTATATTTTACAAAATCATAGCAAATACTGAGTCTTTACAGAGTAACAGTCCGGTGAATCAGTGATAAGGATGTTTAGAGTAGCTATCTAGGGCTAAATCTTACTTTAGCCCTAGATACAATCATCCTGGAACAGATGTTGTAACAAAGAATAACCATTACCTGCCAGCCTAGAATTCATTTCTACTTTTCAAAGCATTTTTTTTTCCCATAATTGGCTTGAATGAGAAACCAAGATGATAACAAATTCCTTAACTACACACATCTTTCTCTCCCTGTACAGCTTCCACTTATATAATCAAGGACTAAATTCTTGTTCTTACCTTTGCAATGCTACATACTCATAATCTCAACTAGTAATACTTCACATAAAATTATTTAGGATTGTTGAATCACAGAATGGTTTGAGTTGGAAGGGACCTTAAAGATCATCTAGTTCTAACCACCCTGCCATGGGCAGGGACACCCTCCACTAGACCAGGTTGCTCAAGGCCTCATCCAGCCCGCCCTTGAAGACAGCCAAGGCTAGGGCACTCGCAGCTTCTTTGGGCAACCTGTTCCAGTGCTTCACCACCCTCTCTGTGAAGAACTTCTTCCTGATATCTAATCCAGATCTCACCACTTTCAATTTAAAGCCATTACCCCTTGTCCTGTCACTACAGGCCCTTGTGAAAAGACCCCTCAGCTTCTTTGCAGGCCCCCTTCAGGTACTGGAAGTCTGCAGTAAGGTCTTCCCAAAGCCTTCTCTTCTCCAGGCTGAACAATCCCAACTATCGCAGCCTTTCTTCATAGAAGAGGTGCTGCAGCCCTCTGGTCATCTTCGTGGGCCTCCTCTGGACTTGTTCCAACCGGTCAATATCCTCCTTATGATGAGGGCTCCACAGCTGGACACAGGACTCCAGGTGGGGTCTCACAAGAGCAGACAAGGAGAACCACCTCCCTTGACCTGCTAGACACAATTCTGATATAGCCCAGGATACGATTGGCTTTCTTGACTGCCAGCACACACTGAAGGTTTATATTCAGCTTTTCAGCCGCCAATACACCCAATTCCTTTTCCTCAGGGCTGCTCTTGATCCATTCTCCACCCAGCCTGTACCTGTGTCTGGGATTGCCCCAACCCAGGTGTAGGACCTTGCACTTGGCCTTGTTGAACTCCATGAGGCTGGCAGAGTCCCAACTCTCCAGCCTGTCCAGGTCCCTCTGGATGGCATCTCTTCCCTCCAGTATGTTGACCACACCACACAGCCTGGCATCGTCAGCAAACTTGCAGAGGGTGCGCTCGATCCCATCATCCATGTCACTGGCGAAGATTTTAAAACAGTACCGGTCCCAGTACTAACCCCTGAGGAACACCACTCATTACTGGTCTTCACTCATACATTGGCCCATTGACCACAACTCTCTGAGTGCAACCATCTAACCAATTCCTTATCCATTGATCTGTCAAATCCATGTTCCTCCGATTTAGAGACAAGGATGCCATGTGGGAGAGTATCAAAGGCTTTGCAAAAGTCCAGGTAAATGACGACTGTTGCCCAACCTTATCAGCCAAGGTTGTGACCCCATTGTAGAAGGTCACCATATCCGTCAGGACGATCTGCCTTTGGTGAAGCCATGTTGGCTGTCACCAATCACCTCCTCATTCTCCGTGTACCTTAGCATGATTTCCAGGAGGATCTGCTCCATGATCTTGTCAGGCACAGAGGTGAGGCTGACTGGCCTGTAGTTTCCCAGGTCCTCCATTTATCGTTTTTTAAAGGTGGGCATTATGTTTCCCCGTTTCCAGTCAGCGGGGACTTCACCAGTCCACCACGACTTTTTAAATATGGTGGATAGAGGTTTCGCAGCCCCATCCACCAGTCCTCTCAGGACCTGTGGATGTATTCCATCAGGTCTCATGGACTTGTGCACCTTCAAGCTCCTGAGGTGTTACCAAACCTGATCCTCACTGACCATGGGCGGCTCTCCATTCTCCCAGTCCCTGTCTTTGTCTTCCATGACTCTGGGGGTATGGCTTGCACCCTTGATTAGAACCTTTAGAACTAGATATTCTCTCAAGATATTAAAATGAAATCTGCAGTTTCAGAACAAAACACAGGTGTAGATCACACAAACTCAAGTAGTTGAAACCACACAGAATGGTATTGTTTATTCCCATCCTCACCTTACTTTTGAAGATGTCATTCAGAAGAGGTAAAAATTTCTTGTTATCTAAGATATTATGAAGAGAACTATAAAATTCCATAGTGTAACCTCGTTAACAAGAATTTGTGGAAGTCAGTCTGTTTCTGTTATTTGGGTTGTTTATCTTACTTATTCACTGTGCAAAACTTGGACCGAAGATCAGCCTTTGTGAAACAACTTTAGTTCATTCGTCATCAGACTGAATTAATGTGTAGTGTTGTGATGATTTTTAAAATTCATAATTTATTTATTAAGTTATCTCTAAAGTTTAATTGACAGAAAGATTAAGGTTTTAATTCACTTGAAATTCCAGGCAATTTGCTGTATTAACTTGTTTATGAAAGATGTATTTATCTGTCAGCTTCCACAGAATTATGAAATTTGATAAAAAATGGTTCCAAAATTCAGAATAAAATAAGAATATTAGACATATAGCACTTAAAAAATAAAAGAAGAACCTATATTTTTTCAATTTTTAATTTTCATGTCACTTTCGTCCAGATAACATCACTGCAAGGTATACCACTTTATTGGATAATCAGTAAATATAAGAATTTAAGATAAAAGCAAAAAGATATCCTGTATCTGATTGTTGTGTGCCACTCAAACATCCTATATTAAATGACTTGAAATCATTTACTTTCTTTCAGACTGTGTTGGCTTCCTGAGATATGAAGAAACCTTGATCTCTTACCTCCATTTCATTTTTTTTAATGTTTTTTCTAAAGTGTTTCCTGCTGTAATGCTGAATAGTGATTAGGCTTTTCAAGAGTCCTGAAGCTTAATACATTGCTGACAGCAGCTTGCTGGTATCATGGAAGTGATATTCTTACAGAGTTTATATTGGTATGCCTATGAGAAAAGGGAGTGGCTTATCTTTGGTCTACCAGTCCAGAGCCAGTCCACACTAACAACTACCTATAGCCCTTAGTACCAGATGACTTGTGGCATAGTGTAAAAATCCACTTTGTAGTAGTGAGGCCTGGCAGGGATGGGATAGGGGGAATAATTTGGTGTTAATATAGTGGATTAGAGAAGTCAGATGATTAGCTAGCGTAAACTATACTTAATGCCTTAATTTTTACCAACAATCCCTGATGGTAACCCAAGCAGTTTACTTTTGAGACTATTTGTGGCACTTATATTGAAATATTAATCTTTATTTTAGACAAACTAACAGAAGTGTAAATCCATGCACACTGGTATCTAGGCAGCATTTCAGATGTAACAAATCAGTTTCCAATAAGAACAGAACTTGAAAAACAATTTCTACTCACAGGCAGTTGAAAGAGAGGCTTTTTCCTATAAACTTGCAACATTCTAACTGGATATTATTCCTCTAGATCTATAATGAAGTGTGAATCTTCTGGGAAGACATCCATCCTTGACTTAAAATAACAGCATTGAATGTTGGCACACACTACCTGGGGATTGAATGGAAATACGCCAATTTACAAGCAGGTGAAGAAATTTGGCATTTAGAATATGATTTACCTTATTAAGAAAGGAAACATGAGGATTCTACACAGGAATGACTGTTCTGTTAACACTGAATACTCCTTTAGACTCTGATTTAGTGACACTTTTCACTTTTACAACAAGAGGTCTCTAATTGCAACAGGTATCGACTCTCAGTGAAGTAAAAGCAGACTAACCTTTCTGTTAAGGAAATATATTTCATTTTTTCAAGACATGCCTGTGTAAACCATTCCGTTTAGCTAACTATGTATAGAATCATTACATAAACACAAAAAGTGTGCTAAAAGCTCCTTACAGAGCATTACAGGTACAAATACTCATAATGAACCGAATATGAGCCAGCCATGTGCCCAGATGGCCAAGAAGGCCAGTAGCATCCTAGCCTATATCAGGAACAGTGTGGCCAGCAGGACTGGGGAAGTGAGTGTCCTCCTGTACTGGGCACTGGTGAGGCTGTACCTGGAATCCTGTGTTCAGACCTCTCACTTCAAGAAAGACATTGATGTGCTGGAGAGTGTCCAGAGAAGGGCAACCGAGCTGGTGAAGGGTCTGGAGCGCTAATCCTTTGAGGAGTGGCTGAGGGAACTGGGAGTGTTTAGCCTGGAGAAGAAGAGGCTCAGGATAGACTTTATTGCTCTCTACAACTACCTGAAAGGAGGTTGCAGAGAGGTGGGTGTCAGTCTCTTCTCCCAAGCAACAAGTGATAGGACAAGAGAAAATGACCTCAAATTGCACCATATTGGATACTGGGAAAAATTTCTTCACTGAAAGAGTTGTCTGGCATTAGAACAGGCTGCCTGGGGAAGTGGTTGAATCACTATCCATGGAGTTGTTTAAAATGCATGTAGATAAGGAATTTAGGGACATGGTGTAGTGGTGGACTTGGAAGTGGTAGGCCAACATTTGGACTTGATGATCTTAAAGGTATTTTCCAACCAAAAAGATTCTGACTTTGTGAAAATATTTGCTTGTGTAGAGTATTTATTAGGTTTTCCATTTTAAGAAAATCATAACAATATATATAAAATCTTTTCAGTTCATACGAAGAAAAAATTTGGCAAAATTATCCTTCTAGATCTAAGTGTAAGATCATTTCTCTATATACGTTTGTATATGACCATTCTATTACCCTGTGTGCATTGTCACAGAGGTGTTTTTTAATATAGAATTTTAGATATTAAACATGTTACAAATCAATAAATTTTACTTTCTGGCAGAGAAGACAGAGTTATAAATCCTCATGTGAACTGTTTATTGTCTGAATTATTTTTAGCTTGTTTATTAACTACATGAAGCTGTTGAAGAAGCATGCCTTAATATGGCAATGCTGTTGATATCAGTGAAAATATTGCCTGCTACTGATAACAGAATTTGGACTACTATTTGCAACATACTTAAAAGTCACCATATGTCTGTCTTGAAAATGATTCTTCTGTCTTCTTTCTTCAATAGCTAAATAGGTTCTATTCACAACAGTGGAATAACATGTGAGTCTAAGTACTCTTGAAGGTTAAACCAAAGATCATTTCTTTATAACATACATTTTACTGAGCCTTCTGGATGTACAATTAAACAGTTTAAAATAGCTGCCTACTCTGTTTGTTATTACCTCTATAAATTTGCTTAAGTTCTAATAACATAATATGTATTGAAGCAATCGTTATATATTAGTTCACTTAAAAAGTGTTAATGTCATATGCTTTGCAAACTAAGTCTCCCCTGTTGTTGGAACAAAGTAAAAACTTCCTTGCTTTTATTTTAGATTTTGTTGCCTTTTTTTAATTTGCCACAGTTTTATAGTCAACAAACTCATTCAACACCACAAACACTAAAAAATCTGATCTGCTTTTGTCATTCAGAAAATATTAAAACCTTACAGAGTAATGGAGGTGAAAATATTTTGTTACCATATCAGGCATGCATTAATCCCATTTTATATTTATATTTATTTATTTCAATATTAAAATTAGAAGTAATAGTTATGAATTAATTAAAAAGAAGTACAAGGTAATTATTTCCTACCGTATTATAAATAAAGGTTTTTAAGATCAATACTTCATTAATTTTAAAGCCATTATAAACTTAATTATGGCAACTATAAAAGTTTCTCATAGAGAATAAGTTATATAAACTTGTAACTGAAAACTTTAATGTTCATTAAAACTATGCAAGTTGGAAAATAAAGGGTCTAAGTTCAAACACTTTATAATGTATAACTGAAAACTCCAGTTCTCTTTCAGGTTTAAGTATTTGTAACAGCTTTGACTCAACCGTTAAAAGCTGTGACAATAACCAAAAGACAGTCATTAAACAAAATGTTTGCAATTAAAAAAGAGACAATTTTGATTACGCAGTCCATCTGTTTGTCAGAAAAAGACGATTCCACATTGCACTTACTCTGCAATTTCACCTACATCAATTTTAAATATAGTAAATTACAGAACCTTAACAACTCCTCTTGCTCATTATTTCACAGATCAAGAGACAAATCATCTCATCTTCTTGTATGTAATATACTTTTAGTCTTTGATTATGGCCATATTTTTAAAACACATTAAATACATCAATTGTTGAAAAATCAATTGAGTATATGACTAGCTGTATGGGAAAGGAGTGAGATGTGGATTTTTGAATCTCAGTGCTCTGTTCTGTAAAGAATCATAGAACCATGGAATCATAGAATGCTCTGAGTTGAAAGGGACCTTAAAGATCATCTAGTTCCAACCCCCCTGCTATGGGCAGGGACACCCTCCACTAGACCAGGTAGCTCAAAGCCTCATCCAACCTGGCCTTGAAGACAGCCAGGGATGAGACATCCACAACTCCTCTGGGCAACCTGTTCCAGTGCTTCACCACCCTTTCCTGGGAGAATTTCTCCCTTACATCCCATCTAAATCTCCCCAATTTCAATTTAAAGCCATTAGTCCTTGTCCTATTGCTACAGGCTCTTGTAGAAACTCCCCGTCCAGCTTTCTTGTAGGCCTCCTCCAGTACTGGATGGCTGCTATAAGGTCTCCCCAAAGCCTTCTCTTCTCCAGGCTGAAAAGCCCAACTCTCTCAGCCTTTCTTCATAGGAGATATGCTCCTGTCCTCTGACCTTATGGGCCCTCCAATCACCTTATTGGCCCTCCTCTGGACTTGCTCCAACCGGTCGATATCCTTCTTATGTTGGGGGCCCCAGAGCTGGATGCAGTGCTCCAGTGGTATCTCACAAGCACAGAGTAGAGGGGGAGAATCCCCTCCCTCAACCTGCTGGCCAGGCTTCTCTGGATATAGCCAGGGGATATGGTTGACTTTCTGGGCTGCCAGTGCACACTGCTGGTAGTGTACCAACTAGTACGAGAAAACTTGTACTAGTCAAAAACAGAATCTAGTTTTAAAAGACACATCAAAGACAGTAATTAACTTTTATTAACACAGATTAAAAAGTATTCCCTTGTAGTCTTCTCCCTGATCCCATGAAAACTCTCACATTGTGATGATGGCTTTTGTAATGACCTCTCACCTTTTCCATTATTTTAATCTGAGCACAAAATAAAGGGGATGGGTGTGAGTGTGTGTGTAAAGGGAGAGATATCTAATCAATCAGGTATATGTTTTAAAATATTTTTAATTCAAGAGAAAAAAACCCTTACAAATAAAAAATACTGCAAAATGTATTTTGACATCTAATGATATGTATTTAAGTATGTGACATTCAGATATTATTTGAAAAGTATTTTTAAAAAACTCAAGGAGTCCAAATCAGGGTCAATAGGTCACTGAAACTTCTCCATACCACTGAAAATCATGCCACATTATGACAAGCCTTGCTTCAGTTTTGTTGTTTTAAAGTGTCATATCCCACAATTCAGACAGATATGTATGAATGATTTGGAGAAGACAGGCAGTTCATTATTTTGATTGAAAATTGATTTATTTCAGCAGTGTTTGTGCATGTGTCAAGTGTTTGGTTTCTATAAATAATTAAGAGACTAGGTATTTTTCCTACAGTGATCTACTGGACTTCTGTCTTGTTGGGTTTGTTTTGTTTATTTGTTTGTTTGTTTGTTATGAGGCACTAGCCAACTGAATTGTGAAATCATGTGAAAAATTATGTATTTTACATGGGTTAGGATATTAAATGATAATCATGTAAACCCTAAGAGAGATAAATGGCTCTTTGACTGTCTCTGCATTCTTAAATACTGAATGCCTCATAATCACAAGAGAAATACAGATTTCTAATGCTTATTAGGAATAGATATTAGCATAGGAATAGTTATTTCTCATAGGTCTTTCTGAAAATCCTGACATAAACAAGAGGCACATAAGAAGTCATAACTTTTCTATTGATTATTTAAACACGAAACAATTCTTACATCAACTATAATTTTAAGGCATATAGATATAATGTAAAACAATTTAGAAAACAGAGAGTAGCATCTCTAGCATAGTTTACTTGCCTGTTTTCTTATACTACTCTCTTCTCTATAATAATCCAAATTCCACTGCTGTGCAAGAGGATCCATTTCACAGTTCATTAAATCTGAATCATATCCTTTTTGTTAACAAAAACTGTTATCTGTTGGTAACAATTCAAGTGACCTAATCAGGGACATCAAGACTGGAGGCATCCTTGGTTGCACTGATCAGGCACTGGTGGAGTTCTCCCTCCTGAGGGAAATGGGACAGGCAAAGAGTAATGTCAGGACCATGAATTTTAGAAATGCAAAATTCCAGCTTTTCAGGGAGTTAGTCAATAGGACCCTGGAAAACTGACCTCAGGGACAAGGGAGCAGAACAGGGCTGGCAGATCACTAAGGACACTCCTCCAGAGAGTTGAAGAGCTTGCAATCCCCAGGTGTAAGAAATCAGGAAAGGAAGACAAAAGACCAGTATGGATGAACCAAGACCTGGTGGTCAAACTAAAGGGCAAGAAGGAAATGCACAGTCAGTGGAAGCAGGGACAGGTATACTGGGAAGACTCTAGGGATGTTACCACATTGCTGTAGGTATGGGGTCACGAACGTTAAGGTGCAGCTGTGGCTGAACATGGCAAGGGACACAAAGACTAATAAGGGCTTCTATAGGTATGTCAACCAGAAAAGGAAGGTCACAGAAAGTGGAACCCTCCTGATGAAGATGACTGGCAAACTCGTAAAAACAGACAGAATGTTGAGGTATTAAACAATTTTTTCTTTCAGTCTTCACTGTCAATCTCTCTTCCTATACCTCTTCAGTGGATGGACTTCATGGCAGGTAATGTGGGACCAAAGTCATAGAATCATAGAACAATAGAATGGTTTGTGTTGGAAGGAACCCTAAAGATCATCTAGTTCCAACCCCCCTGCCATCACCCTCCACTAGACCAGGCTGCTCAAAGCCTCATCCAGCCTGGCCTTGAAGACAGCCAGGGATGGAGCATCAAGAGCTTCTCTGAGCAACCTGTTCCAGAGCAACACCACCCTCTCCTCTCAGAATTTTTTCCTGATATCTGATCTAAATCTACCTTTTTCCAATTTAAAGCCATTACCCCTTGTCCTATCACTACATAGCCTTGTACACTCTCCAGCTTTCTTGTAGGTCTCCTTCAGGTACTGGAAGGCTGCAATAAGGTCTCCCCAGAGTCCTCTCTTCTCCAGGCTGAAAAGCCCAACTCTCTCAGCCTGTCTTCATAGGAGAGGTGCTCCATCCCTCTGATCATCTTCATGGCCATCCTCTGGGCTCACTCCAGCCGGTCGATACCATTCTTATCTTGGGTTCTTCAGAGCTGGATGTAGTACTCCTGGTACTACATTTCAGTGCACTTTACTGGCTCATATACAGCTGGAGTGAAGAGATGCCATCCAGAGGGACACTGATAGGCTTGAGATATGGGCCTAGGTCAACCGCATGGCATTTGAGAAGGCAAAATGCAAGGTCCTGCACCTGGGTCAAGGCAATCCCAAATGCAAGTGCAGGCCAGGCAGAAGATGGATTGAAAGCAGCTCTGAGGAGAAAGACTTGGGGGTACTGGTGAACAAAAAGCTGGACATAAGCCAGCAGTGTGCCCTGGTAGCCCAGAAAGCCAACCATATCCTGGGCTGTATCCAGAGAAGCATGGCCAGCAGGTGGAGGGAGGTAATTCTCCCCCTTCACTCTGTTCTCGTGAGACCCTATCTGAAGTACTGTGTCCAGCTTTGGAGTCCCCAACTTAAGAAGGGTATCAACTCCTTTTGGCATGCCCCAGAGGGCCACAAAGACAATCATAGGACTGGAGTACCTCTACTATGAGGACAGAATGAGAGAGTTGGGGTCATTCAGCCTGGAGAAAAGAAAGCTCCGGGGAGACCTTACAGCAGCCTTCCACCACCTGAAGTCAGCCTACAAGAATGTTGGAGGGGGACTATTCACAAGGCCATGTAGTGAGAGGAAAAGGGGTAATGGTTTTAATTGAAAGAGGGATTGGATACGAGGCAGAAATTCTTCATGTGGAGCATGGTGAGACACTGGAAGATGTTACTCAGAGAGCTTGTGAATGCCCATTCCTGGAAGTGTTCAAGGCCAGGTTGGATGAGGCTTTGAGCACCCTGGTCTGGTGGAGGTAATTGTCTGCAGTATATATATGGGCTCATTAATATAAGATAAGCAAGGCAACACGCATTCCTATCTCGATACCAATATCTTTTGCATCACACCCTAATGACAGTTGATCTATCCTTTATCCAAGAGTAAAGCCAATGATCTTCTTTACACATTCATGTTCTCTGACTTTAGGTTCTCCGTGGATAACAATAATACTTGTCCTTCCTTTTCTTCTGAACCAGTATCCTTTGCTTCAGTGCAGAATAACTGTGAGCAAAGACACACAGTTAAGTGTCAGACTTAAGATTTTCCATTCTAAACCTAGTAGTTGCCTGACACTGAAGACTGATGCCTCTGTCCCATTTCTGTTTCGCTGTCCACATGTGTTGGCATATAAACCATTGCTCTTGATCTCTGCATTTTACATAGCATACACGTAGACATGTTTGCTTCTAACAGAAAAAAAATAAATTGGTTTCTGTGGAGAACAGGAACATTTTTCATTGCATGGTAGGGTTCTAGAGGTTTGAAGGATTCCAAAGTACTGTATTAAAATCCTTGTTACTCATACATACATGTGTATATAACCATATGTAGACATATATATATATATATATGTTTATGTATAAAAGTGAGAAAATTAAACATCACTGTGGTGGAAGAATTTGGAAGACTGTTAAATCAGGCCAGCATTAAGTTTTAAAACTAAATTCTACCAGTCAACCAAATTAACAGGATATTTGATACTTTGTTCTTACACACTACCAGTCATGATCACTACAACAATGAGCCTTTAACTATCATATTCTAAAGCATGAGATCATCTGGTTTACTGATGTGACCACTGATAGTGTTTAGATGTGAAGACTGAGACTACCATATGTTGCAAGATGCCTATGTGGTGTTACTTTCCAAGGCTACTGCGGGTATCATCCTCTAGCTTTTCTCTTTTTCTTCCTCAATTTGTGACTGATTGTTTTCTTAGAGAAAACAATCCTGCTTTCATGGTTGTTTTTTCAGTGACCTGTAATTAATCATCAATGAATTGTTTATGGTCGATGATTTTCAAAATATGCCATTATTTTGTACTATCTTCCATTAAAAATCTGTCTCATAGAATCATAGGATGGGTTGGTTTGGAAAGAATCTTTGAAGATTATCTAGTCTTACAGCCCTGACATGTGCAGGGATTTCTTTCAGATCAGGTTGCTTGAAGACCCATTCAACCCGACCTTGAATGCTTTCAACAATGAAACATCCACAACTTCTCTGGCCACTTGTTCCAACGTTTCCCCAGCCTTACAACAAAAACTTTCATCCTAAGGTCACACCTAAATTTACCACCTTTAATTTAAAAACATTACCCCTCATCCTGTCACTGTAAACTCTGGTGAGAAGTCTCTCTCTACCTATTTGGGGCCAGTTCTCTTTAATATCTTTATCAATTCACTCCCCTGGAGGAGGAGATCAAGTGTACTGTCAGTAAGTTTACAGATGACACCAAGCTGAGTGGGAGTGTTAATCCGCCTGAGTGTAGGCAGGCTCTTTAGAGGGATCTGGACAGGTTGGATCAATGGCCTGAGTCCACTGCATGAGGTTCAACAGGGCCAAGTGAAGGGTCCTACAGTTAGGCCACAACAACCCCCTGCAACACTACAAACTTGGGGATGGGTGGCTGATAAGCTGCCTGGCAGAAAAGGACCTGGAGGTGTTGGTTGAGTATGAACTGAATATGAGCTGGCAGCGTGACCAGATGGCCAAGAAGGCCAATGGCATTCTAACCTACATCAGGAACAGTGTGGCCAGCAGGACTGGGGAAGTGAGTGTCCTCCTGTACTGGGCACTGGTGAGGCTGTACTTGGAATACTGTGTTCAGTTTTGGGCCCCTCAATAGAAGAAAGACATTGAGGTTCTGGAGCATGTCCAGAAAAGGGCAGTGGCACTGGACTAGAGCACAAGTCCTGTGAGGAGCAGCTGAGGGAACTGGAGATGTTTAGCCTAAAGAAGTAGAGGCTGAGGAAAGACTTTATTGCTCTTTGCAACTACCTGAGAGGTGAGGAGAGGTGGGCGTTGGTCTCTTCTTCCAAATGGGAAGTGATAGGACAAGAGGAAATAGTCTCAAGTTGCTCCACAGGAGGTTTAGATTGGACATTAAAAAAAATTTTTCACTGAAAGGATTGTCAGGCACTGGAACGGGCTGCCACAGGGGGCGGTTGTGTCAACATCCCTGGCGGCATTTATACATGTAGATAAGGAATTTAGGGATACAGTTTATTGGTGGGTTTGGCAGTGCTAGATGTTAGTGGTTGGACTTGATGATCTTAAGGTCTTTTCTGACACAAAAGACTATTCTTCTATGATTTTATAAACCCTCTTTATATATTGAAAGACCACAGTAAGTTCTCCCTGGACCCTCCTCAACACCAAACAGTCTCAAGTCTCACAGCTTTTCTTCATAGGAGAGGTGTTCCAACCCACTGACCGTTTTTGTGGCCCAGTTCTGGACCTACTCCAACAGGTCCATGTCTTTCTTGTACTGGATACCTCAGAGCTGGATGCAGTAGTCCAAGTGGAAATTGTGAAAGTGGAGTAGAGGGGCAGAATTACTTCCGTCAACCTGCTGGCCACATTTTTTTATGCAGCCCAGAATACAATTGGCTTTCTGGGTTGCAAGTGCATATTGACAGCTCATGTTCAGTTTTTCATCTGCTAGTATTTCTAAGTCTTCCTCTGCAGGCCTGCTCTCAGTCTGTGTTGATATAGGGTAATGCCCTGACCCAGGTGCAGGGCCTTGCACTTGACCTTGTTGAACTTCAGGAGGTTCTCATGGGCCCACTCCTCAAGCCTCTAATATCAATAATATTGCTTTAATATCATATCAATAATATTTCCTGTAATCATTGCAAGCTGTCATTCACCTATCACATTCTCAGACCCGTAACAGCCTTAACATGTCAGGACCGGGCCCCTGGACAATTAGTATAGGGCACAGCTAACATTATACCTGCGGCCTGCTACTACTGCTGACAACACACTGTTACTGAACCACTGGGTAGAGCTATACTAAATTAGTGTACTTAAGATTGGGTTCAGAAAAGGATTGTAGTAAATCCTACTTCATGATGCTTTTACTTTTATGGGTACAACAGGTCTTTATTTTTATTTCAAGAGTGCTTGCTAGTTAGTACTTCTGATTCAAACATAGGGTGTCCTTATAGAATGCATATGACATCATACTATTTTAGAAAGCAAGTGTTCTCAGAATCCAGAGTAAGTGAATTAATTTGCAACATTTATTAACATCTTACAGCTGGTGTGTACAACAGGAGCTGCATTTTTTTTATTATGGGATTGAATTAAATAAGCGAGCAGTTCCCAAACTCAGAATTCTTTCCACCTCCTTTTCTGCATGCCAATGAAGCATCCTTGGGAGATGTGTAGACTAAGAAAAGGAAGAATTAACTGACATGGATTACTAGACAATCAGAACTCACAGAAAACAAAAGGAGAGATGTCACGAGAGACCACGGTTCTAAGGATGTTAACATTATCACAATCTCAGAAAGAAAAAGTAAGCTTAAAATGTAACACAGCAAGGTTGAAGGACGAATCAGGAAAAATGACACCATCAGAACAACATAAACTAATATCTTGGGTGGGCAGGGCAAAACTAGTACTGTTGCAGAAGACAGATATTGTCTCAGTCAGGCCAGTTCATGGCAAAGTATGTCTGAGAACAAACTTTATACTCCAGTGTATGTATAGTATTAAGCAAATCTTATTAAAAGCTTTTCAGTTACTATGAGATTCAGGTCTTTTTAAAAACTATTACTAATTCTTGTATCATCTAAAAGCTTAATGCAATCAATACTATTGTATACTCAATACTATTGATTAGGAGACTGTATGGTGTTTATACCCAAAGATATTAAAACAGGCAATAGAGGCAATACAGAAAAAGGGAAAACTGCAGGCAGTGTGGTTAGCAAAGGTCAAGGCAGTAAAATTAAATGTTGGCAGGAAGTGCCTTCTACCTCTGGTATTGGAAGTTCTCTGTGTTATTCCCAGAGGCTACTGCTGGAATATGGAGGGATCTTGGGTAAGACTCTTATTGTCAATGAGCACTCTATTCCTCATTCAAAGACAAGAAAAAAGTTTATCATCTTTCTTAAATAGAATGGACACATGTGCCTCTTCAAAACTAACCACAGAGAAGTGATTGGTGAGGTACACAGAAAGGAGTAGTGACATTTTTGCTCTTTTGATCAGTTTTAAATGGACCTTTCTAACTATAAACAGTTGGTTGATTAGAAGATATGGTTTGAAACTCAGTTTTGATGGATATATGCAGCTACATTAGGGCATTAAAGCAGACCCAGGACTCTTCAAACACTAGTTGTTTTCATTTTAGGATGCAAATCAAGTAATTGTTGGAATAAGTGGTTTTAACACTATAGTTAATGTACAGTTTACCTCTTATAATACACAGTCTTTCACAAGAAAGAGCAGGGTAGCTCATTATTTTGGAAAAAAAAAAAAAAGTATATCCAAGAAACAACAGATCGTTTAAATGACATTTTTCAGCCCTCATGCTCCATATTTTCCCTTTTCCAACACATTCTATTAAACTTCAGTAGTTATAAACAGTAGGCAAGAGAAGCAGAGACTGGAAAGATAGGTAATACACTCTAGGATAAACCAAGAAAATGTGCAATTGTGTGAAGCCGCTTTATTTGGTTGGCTCATGAGACATAGAGGAAGAGAGTGGCTGTGAAATACAGGATGGCCTGAAACAGTTTATTTCAGAGATCATCATGCTGGTTACCTCTGTCTGTACAGATTGTAATGCAGCCTTCACCATATTTTTGGAAAATAAACAGCTAGCATGTGAAAATCCATTAGCAAACCATTTAAAGTGCAGAGTACGTCCATTCACCTTGCCTCATTAGATTCATTGGTTTGATACCATTACCAAATAGGTAAAAACAAAAGCAACAGTATAAAGTGAAACAAATAAGCAAACAAAAACCCCAGAAATACAAGCAAGCCGGGTTATACTGTATTGTGACTGTAACCTTCAAGCATTATCAGAACTTAACAGCTTTACAATTTAGGAGAGACAGATTTTGAAAGACTCCTAAATGCAAGTTACTATTTAAATTGCTTCAGAAGTGATGTCTTTGATAATCACTTTAGATTTTTTTCCTCTCAGTACTTTGGGTCTTTGTTAGCTGAAAGCTTCATGGTGGAGTTTTAACCCTGTATTATCACTTGTCTTATAGCAACATTGTTTTGTTTTTCTTAAGCAACCTTTGTACCAGCAACCACAGGAATATACTCTATTTTCACGATTTAATTGAAAGGGGTTCTGGGGGTGTTTGATCCAAAATCCATATAAGTAATCAAGGGAAAATATTGGTACTAATTTGAATAACATTAGGATCTGATCATAACAGATCCATAGGTTTAGGCATCAAAAATTCCTCTTTGCTACTGTGGTTGTCAGTAACAACTCTTACATCTGAAGAGTCAGCACTGTTTGCCATTATCCAGCTAACCTCTGCTTTACTCCTTAGAGCTAAATTTGATCCCACATATTATGTTTTGGGCATACACACAGGGAAATACATATGTTTATTTGACTTATGAATTAGGCATCTGAGGTATTTTTGCATGTATATGTCTTTTTTCTAGACAAAATGAAAATCATAAAATGAAAACACATTATTGTGATTATAACTTGAGGTCATAGGAGCACTGCAAGGTTGAGCGAGTATCTGTGATCATTTCAGCTTATATTGAAAGAGCTGTGAAATGGAAAAAAGATACCTGTCCCATACTTAAAAAATTTTGAGACAAAGATTTTCTAACATTGTCAACACATGCTACATGCACAGGATGTGCAGCTACTGCTAGACTTGCTCAACAAACTTACAAAGTTAAAGATGAGATAAGTCTGTCAAATTTCTACACCTCTAGTGCAATCTCACTGAAAGCTTTGATAAAATAACACTCATTTGAATTTATTTTAGTAAAAGAAATACAAACATATTGGCAAATGAAATGGAAAGTGAAAAATAATTTTCTGCTATCTCCCAGATTTGGTACTACGGTTTAGGGGTTTTTTTAGGGATATACTGACAATATTCCACATGTGGAAAAGGTAGAAGAAAATATTTCAGAGGTCATTTTACTTTTGTCTAGGTATCCTAATACAGGAGTAACATTATAAAGGGATCTGCATTTTAAAAGCAGCACAATGAAGAACAGGGGGAAAAAACCCACAAACGAATGAACCAAGCAACCAACCAAAAAACCAAACCAAATCAATACCCAGAAAAAGCCCCAAACTAAAGAGAAAAGGCCCACAGAAAAACCCCACTTCTCCTAAAAAGACACTTTCTGTTTTGCCTAATATATTTTCTGACATTACTAGTAAGAGGCCACAGGCTCTGTATTGGTCTGGTAACACCAGAGGACCTGGCTGGATTATCTGAGTCCCCTGTTTTTCTTTAGATTGCTTTTACAGGAGCATGGCAACTTCTTGTCACTACTCACCTGTCCTTTCTGAGAAAATCTGCACAATTAGCTTTAGGACCCAGAGAATCATTGGAAAGGTTAGCCAAACACAGTCATGGAGTAGAAAGCACAGAGTTTTTGTATGAAAACCTTAACTGTTATTAATAAGACCTTTATGTTTTACTGAGATAATTTTGGATAATATTGTGCCAAAATTGTGTTGAAACCCTAATGTGACTAGGATTATGCTCTTGGTTTCATGTATAAAGTTTGTTCCCTTTTGTCAAAATAAGTTCCTTAGTCTTAAAATGAAACTTTGCTATCATAGGAAAAAAAAGAAAAATGACAATGTTCAAACTAATAATTTATATTAACAAGTCACACCCTTGGTTTAATAGCACTTATGAAATTACAACATTCTATATCTAATTCATAAGCTTATCCATCAGTCTTAAAATTATTTAAAAATACGCTCCAGTACCAGAGCACTATCACTTCATGGATTCAGCAACATTTTTATTTCCCTTTGCAGAATTGCATTGAATAGTGAGGCTATCCAATCTAAAACTTTAAAACTTCAACTGCTGTTTTATTCTCTTATTTGAATCGTGTACTGAACAGTAGAATAACAGAAAAAATCAGTTACTTATCTGTTGTCCTCTAGGTTTTTGTTCTGCAATCACAGAGGTAGAAAAAGAAACAGAAACCCCATCTGACTTTCAGGAGAGTGATTTGGCTGCTACAAAGCTGCTGCTGCTGCACCTTGATTCTTGCTGATAGTAGAACTACCTAATTTGTAGTGGGTAATTTTGTGATGTGTTTGAGTCACAGCAGCTTGTGAGAATAACTACAGAGTATATATCACTTCTTGAGAGGGGCAATGATATTCAGGTGGGTTGGGTAGAAAAATCAGATACTAATCTTACACAAATGAAAATCAGTTCTCAAAATTCTGTTCATTTTGTAGTTCAGAGAAAAAAAAATGCATAGATAGTTAAAGCTGGAGACCAATAATTTCCAGTAAGTATATGTAACAGAGAAGTCTGTGGATTTCCCAGTCACAGACAAGTTTTCATCTGTTACTCCTTCTTGGTAACTGCAGATTATTAACACTGTCTGCTGAGCATTGATGATAATCTGATAACTAGATATGTGTTGTTAACAAGACTGTGGGTTGTACCAGTGCTTGGAACTGATGTGTTCTCAAAACTGCACAGTATGAACACAGCGGGTACAAAGTAAAAGCAGTAATAAAAAATTGAACAGGCCTTAAGTGCTATGATTATTACTGTGGTCTAGTATTTATCTGCCCTTTGGAAAGTCTGTTTCTTGAATATCCTTTGTTAGAAAATATTGATAGCTATATTAGACTCATATTTTCTCTTCTGACACCAGAATACAAGAACATGCTCTAGATGGAGGAAGTATGCTGGATATTTAGACATTTCAGGTGATTTTTAGATCCAGATGGTTGAACAACAACAACAACAACAAAAAAATGGAAAAAGGAAAAACCCTTTTCATCTATAGAAATATATCATAAAATATCCATCCAATGTGGCATTACAATCCTTGAAAATTCTGATAGAAATTCTGTAGTGGATAAGTACTTATATAAATAAAAGTTTATATATATATATATATGTATATATTATATATCAATTAGATATATTAATAAGAAAGCATGCTGGATCAGCCTTTTGCCTTTACTCACATCAAAATATTCACTACAGTAACAGTCTTGCAGTTAAGTTTTAGACCAAAAAAGAAACCACTAAGTTACTTTAGGGAAACAAAAATAGCAGACTCGAGTCCAAGAAAGGAGAGAAGATAACAATATCTTGACTGAGATGTGTACTGAATAGAAAAAGAAGTGAGGGAAAGGAGCCAACAAGATCCCATGAAATTCATTAGGGATAAAGCCAAGCTCTGTACCAGGAAGGCAGAGTCCTGCAGGGGTGCAGTCTGGGGATGTTGGGATGAGGGAACAGCCCTGGGGTGTGGCCATAAGCCCTCATGGCTAGGGTTGACTGGAGAGGCATTAGTCAGAGTGTAGGGGTCTCCTCTTTAACCAGCAGTTATTAGACCAAATTTTGAAACTGTGCAGTTTTGGATCCCACAATAGAGGTGTGTGCATCAACATTATTTTTGTCTATCACAGAACTTCATTTTTGTCTTACTAAGGGCAGCAGAATACAGCCTTTGAGGAACCAAATTCACAATGATTTTGCAATTAAGAAGCAGCCTGTAGTCTGCTCAAACTTCAACCAATTTAATATCAAGATTTAATGTTACCCTAGAGTTATTTTTCAAGCTCCGTTTTTTAAGAGAACATGATGCTCAACAATCAAGTAGCCTTACCTTGACCGAACATGACCTTTCTGTCAAACACACACACACATAACGACAGGAAAGAAAGGCTGATAGAGTTGAGCTTGTTCAGTCTGGAGAAAAGAAGGCTCTGGGAAGACCTTATAGCAGCCTTCCAGTACCTGAAGCGGCCTACAGGAAAGCTGGGAGGGAGACCTTTTACAAGGGCCAGTAGTGACAGGACAAGGGTTAACGGGTTTAAATTGAAAGCTGGTAGATTTAGATGGGATATAAGTGAGAAATTCTTCAAGGAGAGGGTGGTGTGGCACTCAACAGGTTGTCCAGAGAAGTTGTGGTTGCCCCATCCCTGGAAGTGTTCAAGGTCAGGCTGGATGAGAGGTTGAGCAACCTGGTCTAGTGGAGGGTGTCCCTGCCCATGGCAGAGGGCTTGGAACTAGATGATCTTTAAGTTCTTTTCCAACCTAAACCATTCTATTATTCTGTTATATGTCTTTAATGCCATTAGTAAAATGCCTTGGGATTTGTACTGGCCTATCAGTGCATGGTTTTGACAGAGGGGGGTTGGTGAATATCTGTCAACATTTAAAAGAATCACAAGCCTATGTTTAAAATAGAAATTAATCACTTGTCTGAGCTTACAATAGGAAAAACTCTACCACCTTATATTACTACATCAAATGCATCAATAGAATTTTACCATTTTTCAAGGGATTTCTATCCGTCTGTTGTCAAAGAAGTACCTAGGGAGACAGATGATTCTTCTATTTCTATGACTGGATAAATTATTCTCAGTTCCTATCAGAATAGGCAAACCTTTTTCTCCACACACACCCCCCCCACCCCCATCCCTCCCACACCCCCCTGGCCTTCTTTCATTTCAACATTTCAATTTATTTGTCAAATACTTTCTTATCTTTGGTATTATCAATTACATTTTAACAATGTTAAAATATCTCAAAGAATACCTCTTTTCCTTTAAAAAAAATAATTACTATTATGCCTAGTACTTCAAAAGAAACCCGCAAATAAACAGTTATAAAACTCAGAGAAACATATATGTAACACTGCGTAAGCACTTTTATAGAAAAAGTAAGCCTTGAACAACTGAAGTAATCTTTCCAAAATGAACAGGTTTTTTCTTAAACATTTATTAAATCCTATGAGAGTGGTGTATTATTACAGCTGCAAAATAAAATCTGAAGAGAACTCTGATTACTTAATTCAATCTTTTTAAATACCTCTGTCTCCATTAGAAGTCAATGACATAAAAGGATCAACCAAGCAGGACTTGATTGCTTGTTTAACCCTGTTCTAACCTAACTAGAGCAAGGTAGATTATTTACCAATATCAATATTATAAAAATATAATTGAGTTTTCTACCTATTGATAAGATGAAAAGCAGTTTCAAATAAACTCTCAAAATTCTGGTCATGAAAATGTACTTTGAGAGAAGACATTAATATAGGAGACATAAAAAAACCTTCACGTGACAAGGGAAAATATTTTGCTATCTTATTCCATAAACTTACTCCTTCAGGTTTACCTAGCTCTGCAAAACATACTGCTGTGTTTGTAAGCCCATGTTCCCTAATTCCCATTAGTTACTATTACAATTGTTTGCACTTCAATTATTTATGAAAATCTTCCCCACAAAGCATTTGGCCTTGATGAGGAGAATTATTTTACTTTCAGCTTGAACAGTAACCACTCATGTCCATGCAATTAAAGCAGAGTGTTTCAGTTTAGGATCTCCATCACAAGAGAACAATAAATGTGCCTCTTTCATTAGGGATCAAAAGTAAACTGTAGCAATAAACAGAAAAGCAATTTCAACACTGCTGTTATGGTATCAGCTGTGCTGTTAACATAGTCACATAGCATACGGGGCTTATAGCAGTGAGCTCTACTGTGCCGGGTCAAAACAGAATGAGTGAGAAATAGCACCTGAGCAGTAATTGGGTTTGCATTTCTTAGAATCACCACTACACTGTACTTGACCTCATTTGGAAATATCTTCCCTTTTTTATTTTTTTGTTTGTTTGTTTTGCCATATTTTGTTGTTGTTAAGTTTTAATGTGTCACCTAACAATACATCAGTACTGCGTATATCTTCAGCACTATGCAGACAGCTTGAAAGAATAGGTATTCTGTTTATTTACCATTATTTCAAAATAAACCATATCGAATACTTTTACATACATCCCCCCCCCCCCCCTTTTTTTTTTTCCATGGATTAGCAAAAACAGCTGATCTATCTTAAATGTATTCTGCTCATTGGTGTTTTATCTTGAGGTCAATTACATAATATGTATTCCCTCCCACTTTCTCTGCTAACCAAGCCACCAAACCCCTGCAGGTTTTGTAGGTCTATAGAAGTGTAATAATGCCAGTATTTGTGGTGGTTTCGGTTTTGGTGGGGTTTTTTGGGTGAAAAATGGAGTCTTGTCCTATGACTACCTTAGAAAGTATGATTTCAAGTGTGTTGCACAGAATAAGAGAGTATAGAACGTGTTCCTGAAGGTGACTCAGGGAATTCTTCAAAAATATGGCAGTATCCTGACAATTGAAATAATATTAATGCCATGTTGAATCAGCCTCTTTCTCACCTGCCCCACCTTTTTTACTTTCAAGAATGTACCACATACTCCTCCCTCTTTGACACTTGAGGGTTTACAGAAACTCAAGTCTGAGCTTTCACTCCAGTCAGATTTCTTCTTGTAAGTCATGCAAGATCTGATATGAGTCAGCAGAAAGCACAAAACTTAGAGAAAAACTCCTGCATAGTAGAGGAGAGGGTATTTTATTATTATTATTATTTTATTTTTTGTTTTTAAAAAGACAGATTTTCTTAAAATTAAAATAGTTGTATCAGTATGAAAGAAAAAATCTTACCCTAAAACTTACCTGAGTGCTTTAATTTATGAACAGTGAATTTCAAAAGAAGTTATAAAGTAAATTGAGCTTATAAGTAGTATCCAGTAGTCAAGTACTATAGATTGTTCTTTAACTGGATGTATTTGATCCCTTAGAAATAGATCATTTTGTGTATAGTAGCAACAAAGACCAGAAAGCTATAAAAGATTCCTTTAACAAGAATCAGAAATATTACCTGTAAAGCTGAGACTCTTCATTTACCTTCTTGGAACATGGAGTTGATATAAAAATGAAAGAACTTCTGGAGAATGAAAAGTGACTTAATGAAGTATGAAATAATATCTGATATTTGAAAGTAGAATTCTGAAAGGTAGAAAAACTACTAGTGAATGCTGATGCAAGATTAATCACCATAGTTAGAGAGATGTTTATATATCCAGAATTAAAACACCCAACATTCTGGTGGTTATCGGAAGTTCATTTTACTACTGTATTCTTCCTTGAAAATTGATTAACTAATTTCCTCTCCTGTATTCAGAAGTATGTTTTATAATTCAATTTAGGAAAAAATATTTTAAATATATTTTCTGACAGATCTTGAAACACTAGATTAGCTTAAAACCCTTTAGAGTTACTGGTGGAACCAAACACAAGGCAAGGCTATAAGAACAAGAATACTGGGATGTTCTGTAATGTACACACAAGGTCTTTATTATGTTTTAGACAGATTTTAGATGGTATTAAATGCTAAAAGTCTTGAAATATTAATGCGTCTGCTTTTTATTGCTAGGACATCTTTATAAAAGAAACAGAATACTCGAGTCTGGCTGGGGGTATTTTTTTTTGGTTTTTTGATTCAAAACAACCCTTCTGCAGAAACTTCATTCAACTGATTCTTAAATGCAAATTACTGTAGAGTCCTACCTTTGTTTTGCCCATTCATTAATTTTTGTGTTCTGCTGTGCAAATTAACAAGCATCAAATGTTTCAAATGTTTTCTCACAGCAACATTTTCAGTCTCTAAAACAAAGACAATAAATTCTCAGGAATATTTTTAATAACACTTTGATTATTCTATTTTATCCTGTACTTTAGTTTTCAAGGTTGTACAGAAACAGCAAATGGCCCAAGAAATTAGAATTTAGGCCAATCAAGTTTATAATTGACAGATCTCTAATATTTATTGCATCAAAAATTGCAAAATAAAATATGAATTAAATTAAATTAAAGATATTAAAATATCAAATAACTCAGGAACTAATGGATTCAGTGTACACTTCCAGCATATTATGTAGCTTGAGATGTTCCCCATCTATTTCCAAGTCTATGCCTTATGTTTTTAAATTAACTGAGGAACTCATGAGACTTTGGACAGTTAGGCTACTTTTAAGGAAGGAATATAAATGCTTCTGTACAGCTGTGTTTTCTTTTTATTTCTCTCTCTCTCTCTCTCTCCATTCTTTAGCAGACGAAACCTTGAAATTTCATTAAAAAAATCTGTCAAATTCACCTCTGGTTTCAAAATTGTTGGAGCTATAGTCATTACAGTAAAACCAGTAAGGTTATGCTTTACTCTAATTTCTCAAGAGTCTTAGTTATGAGGATGAACTGGTTTTAGACTCTGTCACCTTTAAAGAAAAATGGCCCTCAACCCAAAGAAGGTTTGATCATAGAAATGTCAAACCTAAAAGGATTCAGGTAACTAGTTTCAGTGGAATGTTTTGGAAAGCTTTTATATGGAGGTGCAAAGTTCTAATTTTGAAGTGCTAAAACTGCATTTTTAAAGATCTTACACTCAACACCTGGGAAACATCATGCATTAGAAGGTGAACTGCAAAGACAAGGTTATCCAAACAAGAAAGTACTTAGACAATGTTAACTCTTAGTCAGTCAATCCAAAGCTAATTAATCTTGTCAAAATCTTCTGAATTTTTACCCTGGTTGTGTTCAGGGAAGGTAAAGAGATTTGATTATTAAAAATTTAGGTATTTAAGTGTGTTCCTGAAATAGTCAGTAAACCTTTCCCATAGCTGTTTTAGCCCTTTTCTGGGCAGTGAAATTCCCCCCGGCATTTGAATTGTACATTTGTTCAAGATTGTTCCATTGCCTGAGAGTTGAGATTCTCATACTTAAAATGAACAGAAACCTACCTAAGACTTCTAAGGCCCCACAGTGTTCTGGAGTTGATAGCTTTGTCACGGTACGCCTAACACATGTTAAAAACCAATGTCATTCAAACATCATACAGTTCTGCAGTCCATTTTTAGATGACTGGAAGAGGAAATTCTTGTGTCTTGCTAAGACATCTGGTGGTTAAAGCATGTTAGAGGTAGACTTCTGTGCCCATCTGAGCCATTAATCTGATAAGTAATGTTCATTGCTATATATACACATTATGCTTTCCTTAGAGAATCTCAGAATTTTTCACAAGCAGTAGCACAATTTGAAAGAAAAAATTTGAGCGTGCCTCTGATCAGATTAACGATGCAATGATTTATTAAAAAAAAATCACATTTTCACTGTGGGAGGCCCCTTCACAAGGCTTCTAATCAACTTAGGTGATTTTACACTCATTCTGATGGTTGCCAGTGCAGCAAATGAACATCCTGACTTTGTGTTCAATATTACCAATCAGAAATACATGAAATATTTTTTTTTCCCTTTTCAACTTCAAAATTTCTAGAGACATGGACTCATCATATATGAATAGATCAATTTCTACATGGGAAGCTATAATTTATAGACATGAGCAATCATTTTGAACAAGAGTGAAGTGCTATATTTTCTGTGTTGCATTTTCTCTTACAGCAAAGACTTTGTCCAGACATTTTGGGATTTTTGGCTGAAAAAAAGGTATAGCTATTTATTTTCAGGTTGATGTCAAGTGAACAGAATGTTTATGCAGCTAAGCTATAAGGGACTTTTCATGCATTGTGGTTTCTCTACCAGGTTGCATTAGGTGGCTCATTCCTCCAGATCACATCTGGAGTGGCATTGATCAGTGGACTCATACATTTCTAAGACTCATATAGCAATATGGGAGACATCTTGACACGTCATACTTGGTCAGCTTGAAACTGAGGTCCTTTATGGATTGCTACAGTGTGGTTACACAAAAAAGCAAACCTTCCCAGCTGTTGGGCTTTAACGCTGCACTTATTATTATCTTGTATTTATTTATTTTAAACGAGGGAGTTCTGTATTGCTAGTGCCTATGAAGCCATCAGTGCCTGCTCCAACAATGCCATAGGATGTCAGTCCACCACAGCCCTGCTCCATTATGGGCCCCACAGGCCTTGACCTGTCAAGCAAGGAGGTGCCCAATGACCTGGGGCTTTCCTTAGCTGCCCCTTTGTTTGCCCTAGTCCCTGGCTGGGGACAATGGGATGGGTCTTGGGTGCCCAGGTCCTGATCTGCTACCCTCCCTCCCCAGGAGCCCACTCCCAGGCTTTGGCACCATGACAGTTTTTTAGGTTTATTACCTTTTATTTTCATTACAAATGAACTTTTTTCTGCTTTTGAGAGCTTTCTCATCAAGTCTTATAACTGTGGGTTTTAATTTTGGGTTGTTTGTGGGTTTTTTTACATTTGTTTTTTGTCATATCTTGAATGAAAATTCTTCTGATCATATTGAATGCCATGCCAATACTGAAAAAAGATTTGTAAATATTCCTTCATAGAATATTTTAAATACAAGCCATGTGAACTAGGTATACTGACTCAAGCTGAGCAGTGATATAACACAACAGCTGGATAATCAGCAAAAATGTTATTTACACATTTAATCTGGTAGTCAGCAAAATACTGCATTAGTAGAAGCAACATGTTCTTTGACTCCAAAATAGGTTGGAAGCTCATATTGTTGCTGTTTTAGACCAGTCAGCAACAAAACACCACACAGCTGTTCACTCCTCTACCTGGTGGGAAGAGGAAGAGAAGATTTATTGAAAGGCTGATGGGTCACAAGAAGGACAGGAAGGGATCACTCATCACTTACGGTCACAAGCAAAACAGATTTGACCTGGCGAAGAAAAATCAATCTAATTAGTTATAAATCGAATAAGGGTAGGATAGTGAAGACACAACCAAATCTTAAAAGCCTTCCTCCTCTCCTCCCCTCCCTTCTTTCCAAAATCAGCTTTTCTCCCCCTTTCTTCACCTTCTCCCCTGCAACTGAGCAGAGGGACAGGGAATGGGGATTGTGTCAGTTCATCACATTCTCTCTGCTGTTCTCTCCCTGTTAGGAGGACTCCTCACACTCTTCCTCTGCTCCAGTATGGGGTCACTCCCACGGGAGACAGTCCTCCATTAACGTCTCCAACATTAACCCTCCCCATGGGCTGCAGTTCTTCACAAACACCTTTGGCGTGGGTCTCTTCCATAGCTAAAGGGGCACAGCCTGCCCTCTCACCATGGGCTGCAGCGGAACCGCTGCTCTGGCCCACCTTCTCCTCATCTTCCTCACAAACCTAGGTGTCTGCCTAGCTGTCTCTCTCACATTCCACTCCTCTCTCCACTGCTAGTGGCTTTGTTTTCCCCTCTTAAATATGTTAATTAGAGAGGTTCCAATTTGTTCAGCTATGGCCAGAGGCCGGTCTGACTTGAAGCTGGATATGCTTCTAGCCGTTTCTCACAGGAGCCCTCCCTGTAGCCCCTCCCCCACTACCAACTTCTTCCCTTCCACACAAACCACCTTCCACACCACATAAAAAACCAATGTATGTAAATCTATACATTTTTCGCTTCTCAAAAGCAAAACAAGTGACAGATTAGAACTCAACTGAAGCACCAAAACATTTCTTTTGTGTCAGAACTAGAAACACCATGAGATTTTTGTCATCAGTATTCCCCTTCATTCCAACCAAATTTCAGTAGATTGATATGGAAGGAAGTAGAGGAAGAAGTCCTAAAGAAAAGTGATATGCCTTGTAATAACTTAATTAATAAAACCACATATACATTACAGAACAACCATATTTTACATGGATTAGCAAGAGAAGGGGAGGGACAAAACATGAACATATTTTTAAGTAATGAAAAACCCTTTGGAAAGATCTTCCATGATATTCAATTTTACCAAACCACTCAGGGTTCTGCTGGCTTTTATAAAAGAAAGTAGTAAGATACTGAATGCATTTCATT
Source organism: Rhynochetos jubatus (assembly GCA_027574665.1). Taxonomy (NCBI): domain Eukaryota; kingdom Metazoa; phylum Chordata; class Aves; order Eurypygiformes; family Rhynochetidae; genus Rhynochetos; species Rhynochetos jubatus. The sequence goes on along the minus strand of CM050690.1, from coordinate 42,762,999 downwards.
CTCATGTAGGCTGATAGAAGGGAAAGTAAACAAAATAACAACAAAAAATTAAAAGCAAGCATGGTAGAAAGGAGACACTGAAAGATCAGGCAATATTCCTGAAACTGAAGTGCATATCAAATAGCCGTGTCCCATTTCAAAGTCACTTAACACTATTTAAGACCAAAGCCTCAGATGGTGTCAACTGCTGCAATAAATTAGCTTCAGTTGTGCTGGTGTACAAAATGAAGTTGGAATATCTATTCCCTGTGTTCTGTCTGAGCATTTCCTTATTGCAGTAGTCTCAGTTTCTCCCAGCCAAATATTCACATTGAATTTAGAATACAACAAATTAATTACCCTACTTTGTTTCCTGAAATCTGTTGCCTGTCCCAGTGCTGCAGAGTTTTATTTAAGAACAATTCTGTAAGACAAAAGGTTCTCTCACAATGCAGGAGGAACATTAGCCACACCTGAGTACAGCATGATTCCTTGTGTTCATGATTCCTTTGTTGTTCAAATACACAGCACATGAACATGTGTAGGCAGTCACTGCATGAAATATAAAAGTCAAACCTTATTCAGGTACAAATTTTAAAGCAATTTGAAAAAACTTTGCAGTAAACCCCTGGAATTTAATGCTGTCCAGTTTGATCAAGCACTCCCAGTTCCTCCCTTATGTGACAGAAATGTCCAGGTTCTTTAAGTTTTCAAAATGTATGCAGAATTTAACAGTTCCTGTTGATATTAAGAAGGGCTTCTCTGATACATAAAATATAAAGAAGCAGCGTAAGGCAGCACCGGGAGGAGGAGAGAGTGTGAAGAAATGTCTTATATTCATCTAAATTTTGAAATCATTGGTTATAATACAGCAAAGAGTTTCCTGAGAATCCATGTAATCATGCCTGACAGTACAAAGTGTAATTGCAACTATTACAAATAAAAAACATTTATAAGAAATTTCTCTAATCACTGAATTAGTGAATAGGTATTCATTTTATTTAAAATTAACCTATTCCTTGAGAAAGAGCTCTGATTTCTAATTATATTTCACATCTGATTAAATAAAAAATTTTCTGCCAAGTGTGCCTATATGAATTCTCAACAGTTTCTTGTGTTTTTGTTATTGGTACTGATGAAAATAGTGGAAGAAAGATTTTTTAACCCAGCAAAGGCATGTAGACAAAGTCAATATGAAATTACTCTCAAGGAAAGTAATATTTTAAGGGCTTATTTGTTATAGCTTAATTATCCTTGACAATGCACAATTACTTTCTAGAAATAATTCAAAGGAAAAGATTTTAGAGAAAGAAATACAGATTCAAGAAACTAGCATTTATATCTAAACATCACTACAAGCTGATTGTATTTATTGTGTTGGTCCAAGAGGTGATTTTTAAAATTAATTGTAGCAACTCAGGGCAGATTTAGAAAGGAAATATAAAATAAGTTGCTGAATAAAAGGCTACGGACTATATGAAATCGTAAGGAGGAAAAACAAGACTTTGAAGTGGTTTGAAGATATTTTTATAGAGGTGAATTTTCAGACATGTCTCCCTTTTGATGGACTGTTTTAAATTATTTTGGTTTGAAAAATCAAGCAAAATTAAACACAGGGCATGTCTATACTGAGCTGAACATAAACACCCCATGTTCTACCATCTTTTTATCTGTTGCAAACATGGTATATCATGAGTGTGTTTGTACTCAATGTTAACAACATTTTGGCAAGTTTTGGTATGCAAATTTTGATAAGCTTTTTCAAAGATTTTTCAATGCCAGAATTTGGTTTGTATTTCCTTGAAATTTTCAGCAGAACTATTCTCTTTCAAACCAAAATCATAAGTAGGGTTTTTTCCTACTTGTTCTGAAACTTTATATGTCAGCAACAGAAGTAAAAAACAAACCCAGAAAAGGATCAGCTGTTCTTTTAACAGTAACAGTAGAAGGTTCCCTTCCCTATTAATACCTAATCATCTGTGAGATGGGGTATATAGTATATGGGAATCTAGATTATTACATACAAAATATTTTTTTGCCTACCTTGATATAAACTTAACCTCCAGTTCTATTCATACCTACCCTTTAGGAGACCACTTCTCTGCTAGTTAAAAAAATCAGCATAGTATAATCGACACTAACACCACTGTCCAGTAAAAAACAAATTACTCCTTTATATTTAGAGAGATTTACTATTATTTTCAGGAGAAGATTGTCAGATAACACTACTTAAACTGCATTTCCACTTCACATTCTAGCTAAATAAACCAGATAATCCATAGTTTAGAATAAATTTATGCCAAGTTTATAGTTATTTTTTAAAGTATTAACAAGTTAAGTTTTCAAATCCTGTACGCACTAAGCAAAATAGGATAGTTCATCATAATTCTGCTCTTGGAGCAGAGAGATTGGAGTCCAAAATGACAACATGATGAAGAGGAACATTATATCTTTAATAAAAAGTCTAGGTTCTTAAGTGGCAGAAACATTTCTACAAAATGTCACTATCGTCTCTTTTAATATGTTTTGATCAATTACATCTATTTCTGAAGACAGCTCACTATGTGAAGCTGTATTTAAAATTTATCTTATCATTTCATAGCATTATTCTTAAATAACAATGTCCACTATTTAGTAGGTGCCAAAATGCCTGACTAGTGTTCAAGATCAAAACCATCACATGATAAAAGATCAGACTTAGACTTTTATATATATATATATATGTTTTACTCAAAAAACCCTATGCTGAATACATTATGCCATTGACTGGATCTGTTAATGATGGAAGGTGCTGCCTACTTTCAGCAAGAGATCAAAATTACATGGAATTATTAATGGGATTATATTTAACCATTTACTATCCTCATATATTTACAGTGATAAAAAAAATAAATGACACATTGAACTTAAAGCCTATATATCATTAGCAACATGAATTTTGACTTGAGCATTGCTGGAGTGTATAAGTTTTCAGTGATTTTCTACCATTTATTCAAAACAATTAATCCATAGCATATCAGTTGCAGAAATTATCATTATTATCTATTTTTCAGGTAAATCTATACATGTATGGATTTTACCCTTGAGGTTTTGTTCAAAATGTAAAGTACTTCTCCACACTAATTTCGTTAATGGTGACTGCATCTGTAAAAACAGCAAGATTTTTAACACAAACAATTCTGCTGCCTATACCCCTCAAATCTCCGTGTCTTAGTAGCAATGGAAGAAATGTGAATTCAAACAGAATTCCTTGAGTTCCTTCTTTCATTTTGGTCACAGCTAAATTTGATAGTAGATGGGCAAAAGTAGAGAGAGATTATGCTTGGTCCTTTGGGGATTAAAGAAAGCAAAATATTTGATAATTTTTTTTTTTTGTTGATTATTAAACCTCATTAGTGAGGTTTATCTTAACCTTATGCCAAGCATGAAAAGCAGCCATATCATCTTCAGAGTTTTCATTAAAGACACTGAATTCATATGTGCAAGAGAAATTACTAACATGACTTTTATTGTAAAGGAGGCAGAAAACAAGGAATAAATGACAAAGGTGGAAATGTAAAAAGATGGACCAATTGGCCATATTGGACACATCTTCTGGACAAATAAGGTGATTCATAGTGCTTTGGAGGACTATGAAAATTTATCCAATTACTTTAGAAGCTTCAGTGTTTTGATGAACAAATTGAGAATTTTCTAATGAACTAAATAGAAGAGTCATGGTTTTTTTCAGGAATGAAGCATATGAAACGTAGGCTGGGTAATATGACTTAGCTACTGCCTCTACATTTCTCTACTTACAGACTGTCAGGGAGCGGTAGAGTCTGTTGGATGACATCTCCTCTGACCTTCAAGTAACTGTAGTACAGCTGAGGTCGGTGTTCATGGGGCAAAAGGTACTTCTAAACTTAAATGCTACAATAAATCACATAAGAATAGGCATAGTAAACCAGATCTGTGGTCCATTGAATCCATTATCTTGTCTCAGTGGCCTGCAATAGTGGTTTCAGAGGAGGAACAGTAAGATACACCATTTATTTCTCAGAAGCGCAGGTTGTAAAAGCTGGCTTTTACTCTGTCTTCCCAAAAGCATTCTCCCTGGCATGGTGAGAGACCAAATAAAGTGCCTGGCACATGGACAAGATCTGTAAAATCTCATTGGACTTTATTCATACTTTGCAAATAAGATATAATTAAGCTGCTTTCCACCAAATGCTGATATAGAGCTGAGCTCTTCACAGTTGACAATACCTTACAAAATATTTCTTTTCACTAATGATAGAATTTTGGAACGGTGAAGAAGAGAAGATGTTAAGGCTGAAGTAGGAGTTTGGGAGTTAAACTTCTGTTTCTGGATGCTCTGAAGAATTCTTGCATAACTTTAGACCAAACACCGTTTCAGTGTTTTTCTGGAATAAACAGTCTGAAATTTAGTTTAAATAAGTCAAATTCCCATGCGACTTAGCTTTTTAACTAATGTAAAAGTACTGGAAGTATGCATTTTAACCATAGAAAATACTGTTCCCATTACATAGTCATTACAAACATGAGAAGAAATGTGGACTCTTTTCTGCAAGCATCAATGAACAGATTTGCTATCCTAATTTCAATTTGAAAATATTTATTACCAGTGGAGATGCAAAGCCAGAAACTGAGTCTGACTTCTAAAACACCGACAGCATTTGAAAAGCTGAAACAGCTATAGAGAGGAAGAAAACTAAATAAAATTAATCTGAGAGCCATTATTAAGTTCCAAGTTGGTCTGTCAGTCTATTTAAGTCTATAGGTACAATTGTGAGGAATTCAACATTGGTTGCTGCTCCAGAGCTTCATTCTGACATTAATAGACCTTAAAGAGTAAAGGCAACATGCTTGCAGCTTATTCTATCACCTTCCATTAAAAAAAAAAATAAAAGGTGCCTATTTCCATGTCTATGACTGTCAGCATCTTGTCCAAATGTCTTAGCTTTATTTCTATACAGATCACTGTTGACTGCTTTTCAACACTTTGAGAGCTAGTGTCTAATCCCAGCTATTGCCAGTTTTCTTTCTCTCTTGTGTCGCATATTACTTTCACTGTTGAAATGCAGGCTTTTGGACTGAGATAGATCATAGAACCAGAATGGTTTGGGCTGGAAGGGACCTTAAAGATCATCTAGTTAGAAGTTGCTTTCTACAAAACTTATTTCTGAACTGTGAGTTACAAATGTAGGAAGGAATAATTTGGGCAACTGGTTTCATTAGTGGTCTGCTGGTTTCAGACAGAAAAAAGTTAATTGTTTCCATAGTGTGGACAGCTGGCCCTGGTTGGCCCTGGAAGGACTATTTCTTTCCATGGTACTTCATGCTCAGTACACATGCACAGTTTGGAGGTGGGAAGTGGCCTGGGGGTCATTAAGACTTTGTCTAGCTTGATAGCTGGGTCTTCAGCTCCTTTATTTGTTCTTGGTGTGGTTGTTAGTAGTGAGGGGGTTCATTTGTTAGTGGGTTGGGGGGTCGGCAGGTTTTGTCCCAGTCATATTTTGGCCCTGGCTCTGACTTCGCAGGCTCTTGGGCTCAGACTGTCACTATTTGGGTTCTGGCTGTGTGTTGGTCAGCAGATGGTGAGCTATTGTATCGTATGTTCTTTTTTCTATTATTTTGGGACTTAGTATTATTGTTAGTATTAGTTGTATCACCATAATTTTAATTTATATTCCATTATTAAATAGTTCTTATCTAACTTTATGAGCTACCTTGCCTTTTCCTCCAACTCTTCTCCTTCCCTGGGGAGGGGATGGAGGTGAGCTAGCAGCTGAGTGGTACTTAATTGCTAGATAAGTTTAAACCATGACAAGTGGTCACTGGGCCAATAATTTATATTCTCCTGTTGGACATAGTCCTAAAATATCCACTTCCAATTCCATTTCCGGCAAGATGGCATTTTGTTATCCTTGGAACCTATCTATTGCCAGACACTAAATTTACCCACAGGAATGTTTTATAACACCAAGGTGACCTACCAAGTTATATTTTAAGGTGGCTTACTGAGTTATATTTACATTGAAAGACTTCAGTAATTCCCATTATTGGTTTGGTTTTTTTTGTTGTTTGTTTGTTTTTTTTAAGCATGTAAAAATTAATTGCAAAGAGGACTACTTTCACTTGAATGGTTTACCCATTTCTGCTTGGTTTTAAGTGATGAATTTAAACTCTGGTATCTCCTTATATCTTGGAGGAAAGTTATCTTGGAGTACACACACCTTATCAGAAGGCATGGGAAGTAAGAAGTTCAATCTTTCATTGTACAAGTTATACAGGGCAGGGGTAAGTTTTTCTTTAACATGCTGACTTTGAAACATAGAGGAATTTCTTGGTAAACTGCCAACAGACAGCAAAATGCATGTAGACCCCGTCTGTTGGAAGTCAGTACCAAAGCTCTGACTGTCTTCAAAAGTGCAGTATAAGGTCAGGTGTTGTGGAAACCTTCTCTGTGTAGATGTAAGTGAAAGGCTGGGCAGGGGCCACTGCTGAAGAACTTCAGTGAAAAGTAACATAGGTCAAATCATGCTAGTTGTTTTCTTTTCATGGAAAGTTGATAAGGACTTGCTTACAGGCCTGTAAGAAGAGATTAAAGTTGATCACCTCTTTTCTGCACTATATACTACAAAAGGGTAGACAGATTAAAAAACACAAGTCCTTCATCTGGATTTCTGCACACACCACACCCACCCCCCCCCACCCCCCCACCCCCCATCCCCTCCATAAAAATGCACTTGAATAAGCAATTGTAGACAATGCATAATTAAAAATCTAAAATTCTAATATTATAGAAGGTGGTTCAGGTAAGGTTTACATGTTCCAGTCAATTGTTTCCAAACACCAACCACCCTTGAAAACACTTGATGGCAATGAGTTTGTGGAGATGCTATAGGTGTTTCAGTTGTAAAAACTCTGGACATTTTAACTTTTAGGCAATAATTTCGGGGGGGGGGGGGGGAGGGGTGGGGGGGGGGTGGGTGGAAAGAGGGAATGACCATCACATGTACCATAATGAATATTACAAGATCTATCAAAATAGTAATCCACAGATAATATTCCTGTGTAATTCTGACATCCTAGAATAAATTGACCAATAGCATTTATTTTAGAGAACTATTGTTCTTTTGCGATGGCATCACAAAAGTCTGCACTGAACTAAAGTTCATATTCCTCTACTACGTCTGCTCCCATAGGAAATGGTGGTGATTGAGAAATTTGCACTGCTTTGGTGGACTCATGGTAGGCTTCTCAAAAGCAGTTTCGATGAGGTGGAGGAAGAAGCTTTTAACTGACTCTTCATCCACAGAAAGTCTGTGATGTAGCAGCTGTCCAGGGAGACATGTCAAAGAAGAATGCAAGGACTAGCCAGTGAAATACAGGAGGGAGGGGAAACCCAAACCAACAAAAATACTCCCACCAAAAAACACACCAAAAACCCCCAAACCCTGAGGAAGCTTCTTAAATTCAACCCCAGTCTGCCAAATCTACTCTTCTCAGATCATTATTTCTAGAACCTAATTCCAATCAACCCTTCTTGCTTCTTGCAGGCAACACGAAGTTAACACTCAGACAATAATATCACAACGATGATTTTTGATGGATTTCATGAGGGATTAAAGAACAAATTTGTGCAACACAAAATTTTCATTGAACTGTCCCTTTTTAAGCAAGTTCTCCCTTGGCTTAAAAGTTATGTATGAATTTGTAGCAACAAATACTTGAACAGCTTAATAATCACAACAGTACACATAAAATATTTTGCTCCCTGCAGCAAATAAGGTGACATTACACATCTGCATTGAATATCTCTGCAATTTCACATGAATTACAAAGAACACTATTTACATATTTACCTGTTAGGATGGAGCCAGGTTGAAAAGACAGTAATGTTGTGTTAATTTTGGTTGAAGTATATTATGGAATCTAGTTGATCCTGCAGTATGCTTATTTTTCAATGTAAGTCACCAAACTAATCACTTTGATTCATGCTAGCTGGAAAAAGTAGGGCAAGTTTAAATATTTAAACATTACATTTGTCATATACTAAATTTGCATATTTGAATTAAAGTTTTTTTGTCATCACCTATGTTTCTTGTTTTCAATATCAACAATAATATAAAATGCAGCTTTCTTTTACAGTGTAGGTATTGTAATTTCTTAAAATACAAGAGGGGAAAAAGAAAGCAGAGAGTTCAGAAGTTCAGTCAGTTTGAGATATATTTTTTGGCTTTTTCTTTTGTTTTAAATTCTAAATGAAAAGTAATGAGCAGTAATGCGAAGAAAGGCTCTAGAAAATACATTTAAAGAAAACTCATTAAGTTATATTTCAAACTATATTTTGTTTACCATCCATTTTTACTGCTTTGTTTTCTTCAGTGAAAGACAGTCCACCAGGAGTGGAGACACACTACCAGCGGTGAGAAGAATGAATTAGATGGCTGGTCTAGGTTTTGTCCAGAACTTTAGTATATATGGTTCTAAATTTTAAAAATAATTTCCACAAATAATAGCTTGAGAAACTTCGATAAGAAAAAGTAAAGTTTCTCTTGCAATCCTATACCTCCATAATCTGGCTGTTATAACAAAATCCAAAATATATTTGAGATCACAAGTATGTTTCTAAATTAGATTCATTCTTAGCAAGTGCAACAGGTTTTCTTGAAAAGGATTATACACTTTATCCAGATTATCCCATTCTGGGGTGGGAGTGGGGAATGTCAAAAAATTTTATTAGATTTGACTTAAAGAGAAATTATTGGCACATGACAACACTGACATAATTATTTTTTATCAAATTCTCATTTCAAACAGATACTGATGTCATAAATCTGCTTCATTTTTCTTCTTTTTTGTTTTGTTTTGTTTTGTTTTAATTTGTTTTGTTTTGTTACAGTGATACATTCCAAACAAGATCTCATGAGGGTCTTTTCCAAACTAAAACATTCTATTATTAGAATAACTCCACCCCTTACTGTAGCCACATTACAATGTCATTTTAGTTTAATTTACTGGTAAGAAGATGATGCAGCGTTCTTTGTATTTCACACAAATCTTCATGTGGTCTCCAAGTTCTGGCCAAGTGTATTCAAATCAGTGTCTTGATAGCAACAGATATTTTTAATTTATGCTATTATGTTAAGGAGCTTGAGGGATATTTCCCTTCCAGTAAGGTAGAGTTTACATGACTCTCTTCCATTTCCTTTTACCATGGTTGATGGGACATTTAACAGTAATAAGGCTTAGAAACCTTCCCTGGGCTTTGAGCCAGTCTTTCTCAGAAATAGTCTATCGTATTTCATAGAAATTGTAGACTTCGCAATTGTAGAATTCGCAAAACCAGGTAGAATCTCTCTCATGAGTTACACTGATTGTTTTAAAAACATTATGGTCAACACAGCAATTACAGACTTTTCCCTTGTTCATTGCTTTGTGGTCTTTTTTTTTTTTTTTTTTTTTTACAGATTTTGAGGTTTAAAATCAGAATTCTTTTTTAACTTCTTCCAGAGAGTTTCAGAAAGCAGCAAACACAGTCTCCACACTTTTGGAAACAACAAATGTGTAGAAATGTGCACAAACAGTATAATTTTATATTTTACATGCAAAAAGAAAATCCATTAACATTGTCCAAAATAAAAGCAGTTAGCAAAGAGTGAGCAACAAATGAAAGTCTCTGAAAAAGCTGCAAAACATAGGCCTCTCACAAACATGGATGTTAAGGTGCAGCAAAGTAGCCACAGAGACCTCCATTGGTGTGCTTGCTTTGTAATTTCTATGTATTTCCACACATACTTGTATTACTCTCATGCACTTTCAAATTTCACCCTTTACAAGGTCTGGATATCCCAAGGTTATGACACAGATATGAGTAAAGGAAATCAAAAGGCACTCAAATCATACCCAAAAATCACACTTTTTGATGTCTGACAGATGACCAGAAATGAGAGGTAGCTTACACTTCTTGAAGCAGCTTTATAGTCCTTCAGATAACTAAAGCATTCTGAGAATAGGCTGTCTGAATAGTACTGGATATTTATTCATCTTTATAAAACATTAAATCAATCTTCTGCTTGTATAGGATGGCTAATTGAAAGCAAAGGAGGCATGAAACAAGAAGCCAATATTACATCATGTTTAAGAAAGGATCTATGGGTGTTCCCTTAATCTATACAGCCATAAAATTAAGTTCAGTAATGGGTAAAACTACTGGAAATGCTAGTCACTCAAGAGATGGATGACTGATATAGACTTGTAATTTGATTAAAAATAGCAAGCATGGATTCACAAAAGCAAGAGAGAATGCCTAGGAATTTTCAAAGAACACGTAAAGAATCACTGAGGGAAAATACATATGTGTTCATGTAAATTTTTACACAATTCCTTACAAAATGTAATTTGATACATCCTAAGGTATATATTCTGTATACATTCTGTATACACACCTAAAATAACAATTCATTGGAGGAGGAAAAATATTTTAAAAGTGATTTACCCTTCAGGAAGCAGGACAAGATTTAAAAGCAACCCTATTCTTCAGTATCTGAGAGTAAACACCAGAGCCTTTCAGAGGCCTTTTCTATTTAAGAACCTGCATTGCCTGGTTTAGATCCCAACAACAAGCTGGGCACACCAATAAAGTGTTAATAATCAGGTGTTCCTTCAAAACATAAAATAATGATAAAATAATGAACACAGTTCATCACATATAGATTTTTTTTCATTTATTTTCTGTAGGCATATTCAGTAGCGTTCAAATAGGCTTCCTTTTCCTGTTATAGCTCTTTTCTTAAACTCTGTGTATCTGAACTGTATGTTTAGAAGACAAGAGATTCAGATTATGAAATTGTCATTTTGGTGAACATAATTTGAAGAATTAAAATTAAAATCTTTCAATATACTACACCAAGACACCCTACCTGTAATCTGTTCTGTTACACACACACAAAAAAAAAGAAAACCAACCCAAAACCAATTCTCTCTGCTTTTAACTCTGTAACTGCTCTTTTTGTATACAGTCCTTTCCCATACACATTTATAAGTCCTTTCCTCATGTTTTTCAGTGCAGGGTACAAGTGAGGTCAGTCACTACTTTCCTGGCAGAAGGTGTTTTACCACGAATAAACTGGACTACACCAGTACAATAAATCAATATAAATTAAAATTTCTTATGAATATATATTTTTTTTAAATGACAGGTAAAATCAGTTGCTTAGTAGAGTGGAAAGACAGAAGGCAAAGGACTAGAAAATGAAGTATTAAAAGAATGCAAATCAAAATGTAGTGCTGGAGATGATAGATTACTTTTTGAGTAAGTTGGTAAGTGCATTTGACACCTCACACATTTGGTTGTTTACTGCTGTTCCTATCAACTTCTGAACATAAAAATTATCTTTAAAATATCCTAGAGTAACTAGGAAAATGAAATAAGTAAGAAAAATATATATAGCACTGAAAAGAGTATAATTATAAATAAAACTTATAGATCCTTGTCTGGAAAAAAAAAATAATAAAATAATTCTTTTTATAGAATTTGCTTTTCTATATTTGGTCTCTCATCACAAAAAAGACAGAAAATATATGTAATGCATACAGATGAAACAGTGGTGTGAATGAAGCACTACACTGAAGATGTTTTAAAACAAGACTGAAGACGTTTATTGAGTGCCATCTTTAGAAGCAGACACCTTTACCCTGAAAAAAAACACAAGCCTTGGGGTAAATGTAAATGTAGCATTAGAAAGTTGCTATTTGAGAAGCCTGAAGAGACCCTTTTCACCTTTAGAATGATTGTGTCTATTTATAAATTACTTCATATACACATACAATAATACACACATACACGTGTACATATATGCATGCATATTTGTGAACACCTGCATATGCATATATATATTTTGTGTGACTACACATATATATGTTTGGTTACACACATAAAGTTTAATATATATGTTTATTTCTAACCCAAGTTTTGAGACCCTCTTCTCTCTTCTTTTTCTTTCTCTCTTCTTTGCACACAATTGCTTGTCAGATATATCCTCCACTCTCTGGGTGGTCAATGGTTCAGACTTCTCTTCAGATGCATTGTTATTGTGTCTCCCTTATGTTTTTATGAGTTTCTGGTTTAAATCTTGTTTGAGGTCAGCTGGGCACAGGATCAACCTCATTATAAAAAATCACCTTGGAAAGGGAAAATGTAACTTGCATGAGTGACACAAAACTTTCAGAATGCGCTCCTGAACAGTTGGTGTAAACTGACGAAGAACACTTTAGGTACAACAGAGCTATGCGGATTTGTACCAGATGAATGAGCATTCCACTTAAAGGTGAAGAGAAATGAGATTCACTGTACAGATCAACACATCTGCAAAACGGTATTGAACTTCCTAACATCTGGTTGTAATATGTTAGTGTTTATTTTAGTTTTTTAATAAAGTCAGTTATTTCCCATAATTATAAATACTACTCCTGTGACATCATCAGGATGTATGTCAGAGAGAAAAGGGTACATATGAAATTTTTATTGAACTCCTGGTATATTTTGGGATCATAAATATCTGGAATTATGAAAAAGACATGGAAGCTTTTCGCATCTCAGGTTTTATTAAAATGTTTTGGTTTTTTTCCTTGCAATTTGAGAGTTAGATCAAGATATGGATCTCTTCTTTCAGCCTTTCCAGAAAAGCCTTATTAGTATTTAATGATTAATATAATTAACTCCTGGTCTTTTTGGGGTGGCTTCTGAAGAGATTTAGAACATCTGCTGAAACAACATGTGAAGTCTAACAACTAATACCTCACATTACAATGGCTCCAAGTTCCTGTTGCCTTACATGTCATCTGTTTCCACTATTGAAAAACTGGATGATCTTTTAGTTTCCTAACCAGTATCCTGGTGTTATTCAAAGATAAGGCTCCTGTATCACTCTTTGCTCTTCATAGAGTTCTCATCCCAAACTCTTAATTTATTCTTTGCCTCTCCTTTGTTCTACAGGGAATTGAGCCATCAAAGTCTGTGCATGATGTATTTCTCCTTTTCAATTTTGTAGTATGTTTAGAACCAAAAAAGGTTCATATTCTCAGAAATGGGAAGGAAATTAAAAGACTGGAATTAACATTTTTCCTGTGAAGACTAGTAAGCAGACAGAAGTATAGGGGAATAAGAATGGATTTAGAGAAATTTCATAGACTAGTCCCCAAGACTTAGAAGACAGGTAAGAGAATGGTGAATTAAGACACATTTTAAACATATTTTTCTACATTTTTTTCTTGTGGTGGATGGCAATTTTTTCAAAGAAACAGAAACAGTGTGGCTTAAAAATGATTAAGAATGTAGAAAAAATACTCTTCACTCAATAAAGTTATCTCTGGGATAAGTCAAATGAATTGCATGGATTACATATAATCATGGAATTCATGAACTTTTGTTTATCTTAATACTGCATAGTTCTTAATCTTACTGGAAGTCTCCATGAAAGAATAATGTCAGGTTCTTTATTAGGCTTCAATATGGTTTGATAATCCAGACACTGACAAAACAATTTTATGAAAACTGAAAGTCCCTCATAAACTACTTCCAAATATATAGCTTGGAAGAGGAAAGAGTTTATGTTATGCTTTGTCCAATAAAAGGGGTTTTAACAGGCACAAGATTACATGAAGTTGAACAAAAAGTTGGGAGGAGATACCACTGGGACAGTTGACCCCAACTGACCAAAGGAATATTCCATACAGTATGACATCATGCTCAGCAGATATATAACTGGGGGAAGTGACAATTATGTGTGATGGATCCCTGCTTTCCTGGAGATGGCTGAACACCAGCTGTTAATAGAAAACAGTGAATTAATTCCTTACTTTGGTTTGCTTCTGTGTGTGACTTTTGCCTTACCTATTAACTTGTCTATCTCAGCCCACAAGTTTTCTCACTTTACCCCTCCTGCCAGGCTGTGGGGGAATGCATAAGCAGCTGTGTGGTGCTTGTTGCTGGCTGTGGTTAAACTACAACACTGTTCTTGTGGAACTGACTATGTCTGTACTTACTTAGATGACCTCTCATCACAGAAAATAAGATACAACTTTCAGTAATAACAGAATGGTAACATGTCAATAAAATTTTAACACTAATTTTAATGGTAGAGATACAAAATGGGAGAAACTGTCTGAGATTATGATGGAGTTCACATCATTAGAGAACTTTGTAAAGCAGATTTCACAAACTTCCATAATAATCAATTTGAAATGTATTTTTTTTTTTTTTAATTTATTCTAGTCTCTGAGAATCAAGGCATTTAAATCTAGTCCCACTAGACATACAAGCTGAATATATTGGGAACAAATGATGGGAGTACACCAGTTGTAGAAATCTTGCCAACCCTTGTCTCCCTCTTGATTAAAGTATGTGAGCAAATTCCATGAAGAAATAGAACACATTATTCTACAATTTCTAATCTACAAGACGCAAAGTCTTCTTGCCTGAAACAAAGACTATGAACACTTGCTTTCCCCAACCCCTTTCTGTTGACATAAGAATAGTTTAATACTTAAAAATTAATTAAATAATTATACTGCTAATTTTACTACTACTACTACTACTACTTATTATTATTACTACTAATAGTATTATCATTGTCATTATTGTTATTGAAAATACTACTACTGCTAAGGATAATAATATGGAAGAAGAAGGAATATGGAAATGGGTAAAAAAATCACAAAAAATAAGTAGTACAGACTCTCACCACTCACCAACCGACACCTAGCCTGTCCCTGAGACACAAGAGCCAGAGCGAGAACAAGAGCCTCCACGCTGACTCCTCCCAGTTTGGGTATTGAGCATGAGGTTTGGGTCAGCTGTCTTGGCTGTGTCTACAAGAAGCTGGTAACACAGATGCAGTATGAGAAACGGAAAAAGTCCATGGCATAATGTAAATATTGCTTGGTAACTACTAAAACCATCAGTGTAACTACTAAAACTATCAGATCAACATTCTTTTCAGCACAAATCCAGAAGATAGGAGAGAGAGAGAGAGAGAGAGGAAGGAAGGAAGGAAGGAAGGAAGGAAGGAAGGAAGGAAGGAAGGAAGGAAGGAAGGAAGGAAGGAAGGAAGGAAGGAAGGAAGGAAGGAAGGAAGGAAGGAAGGAAGGAAGGAAGGAAGGAAGGAAGGAAGGAAGGAAGGAAGGAAGGAAGGAAGGAAGGAAGGAAGGAAGGAAGGAAGGAAGGAAGGAAGGAAGGAAGGAAGGAAGATAGGCAAATAACAAAAGAGAGACTATTTTCACCTTTTAAATAAGGATACTGTTTTAAAACTAGGTAGATTCTCTGTTAACACTAAAATTAAGTTATCATACACATGAAAATAATACTTTCTGGCCTAGAGTTCCAGAATGAAGTGAAAAATGCATTTCTTTTTCTGGACCAGAGGGTAAAATTGCAAAAATGTAGCTTGAGAGTAATTGGACAGAAATCTTTCTAAGTTCATGTCAATCAGCTTAACGTAAAACCTTCACCAGCCTCTCCATGTCAACTTCCCTTCCCTTCCCTTCCCTTCCCTTCCCTTCCCTTCCCTTCCCTTCCCTTCCCTTCCCTTCCCTTCCCTTCCCTTCCCTTCCCTTCCCTTCCCTTCCCTTCCCTTCCCTTCCCTTCCCTTCCCTTCCCTTCCCTTCCCTTCCCTTCCCTTCCCTTCCCTTCCCTTCCCTTCCCTTCCCTTCCCTTCCCTTCCCTTCCCTTCCCCTCCCCCTTCCCCTTCCCCTTCCCTTTCCATTTGAAAAGAAAAGATTGGACCTAGGATATTTGATTCATTTTTGAACTTTATAGAAGACAACATACACATTGAGAAATATTTTTTTTTTTTTTTTTTTTCCTGACAGAATTCCTTTGGGTTACATAGAACTTAATTTAAATTCAGTAGCCATCTCAAGAAATTTTTAAGAAGCTCACAGCTTCCCACTAAAGTGTTGCTTAGGTAGAACAGACTTATATTCCACCTTAAGAGACTCATAAAATTAATATAAATTAAAATATACTTCTCAACGGTATATTGCAAAGACCCAGCTATATTTCCTATTTTTCAGCTTGGTCTGGGTACGGAAGAATCAATCCCTCTCCCTAGCCAAATTCAGTTCTGGGAACAGATGCCAGAGCTGTAACCAAACCACATGGCTGTTGCAATTACAAAACCCACACAAGTGGAAAAAATGGTTTTATTTCCTCATGTATTTTTAAAAGGTATGGTATTAAAATAACAGTTGTTTATAAAGATGTTCATAAGTTCTTTTTTTTGTTTTACTGACCTCTACTACGTTGCAGCACAGATGGTATGAAAATAGACACAGCAAAATGTTCACAAGAACTAAGGGTAGGTATAATGTAGAGATTTCTGTTTGTCAGTTAGCTGATGTTCCTCCAGATGTAGGACTCATTGCTTAACAATTTTCTATTATGTTTTTGGACAAAAAACCAACCAAATCAAACCAACCAACCAAACAAAAAAACCCAAACCAAAGCAATAATAATCCTGACAGTATGACACATGTAACTCAATATTACCTACATGCTTCCTTTAATAAAACCTACCATAATTAATGAAACATACTTTTATATGAGGTCATATTCAGGTGGCAAACATGCAAAAGTATGTTTGAAAATTATGAAGAATTGTGGCTGCAACTATGGATGAATTAAATTTTTACAAAATACTTCAGAGACTCTGCATTTGCTTTGGCTGAGATAGAGTTAATTTTCTTTGCAGTTACTCGTATAGGGCTATATTTTGATTTATGACCAAACCACTGATATTTCAACTATTGCTGCACGGTGCTTACACAGTGTCAAGGCCTTCTCTGCTTCACACACAGTAAGTAGGCTGGGGGTGCACAAGAAGTTAGGAGTGGACATAGTTAGGACAGCTGACCCCAACTGATCAGAGGGATATCCCATACTGTATGATGTTGAACTCAGTAGGAAGAGCTGGAGAAAGAGGGAGGAAAGGGAGAAAATCAAATTTATGGTGTTTTTCTTCCAAAGTAGCCATCACACATGATGAAGCCCTGCTTTACTGGGGATGTCTAAACATCTGCCTGCTGATGGGAAGCAGTGAATGAATTCATTACATTGCTCTGCCTGAGCACACAGTTTTTGCTTTACCTATGAAATTGTCTTTATCTTAACCCATGAGTTTTTTCACTTTTACTTCTATGAGTCTCTTCCCCAATTCACAGTGGGGGATTTTGTGGGGCTTAGGTGCTTACTGGGGTTAACCCACAATACACTTTGAGTATTATTAGGTCATGCAGTTCAAATAAGTAGAATCTGTAATTCAGGATTCTTTGACCCTTGAAAACCAGCATTAGAGACTAGTGGTGGGTTCACTCTGGCTGAAGGTCAGGTGCCCACCAAAGCTGCTCAATCACTTCCCTCTTCAGCTGGGCAAGGGAGAAATAATACAACAAAAAGCTTGTGAGTTTAGATGAGGACAGGGAGATACTCAGCAATTACCATCACAGGCAAAACAGAATAAACTTGGGAAAAATTAATTTAATTAATTACTAATCAAATCAGAGTAGGATAATGAGAACAAAACCCAAACCTTAAAACACCTTCCCTCCAACCCTCCCTTCTTTCCTGGGATCAGCTTCACTCTCATTTTTCTCTACTTCCTTCCCTGAGTGGAGCAGGGGAATGGTGGTTGTGGTCAGTTCATCACACATTTCTGCCACTCTTTACCCCTCAGAGGGAGGACTCCTCACACTCTTCTCTTACTCCAGTGTGGAGTCCCTCCCACAGGTTGCAGTCCTTCAGAAGCAGCCTGCTCCTGCACGGGTCTGCCACGGGGTCACAAGTCCTGCCAGCATACCTGCTCTGGCCTGGGCTCCTCTCTCTACAGGGCCACAGGTCCTGCCCAGAACTTGCTCCAGCACAGGCTGCCCACAGGGTCACAGACTCCTTCAGACACACACTTGCTCAGGTGTTGGGTCCTCCATGGGTTCCAGGTGAATCTCTTCTCCACCATGACCCTCCATGGCTGCAGGGGCACAGCCCGCCCTCTCACCACGGGCGGCAGAGGAACCACTGCTCCAACACCTGGAG
Organism: Rhynochetos jubatus; assembly: GCA_027574665.1. Classification (NCBI taxonomy): domain Eukaryota; kingdom Metazoa; phylum Chordata; class Aves; order Eurypygiformes; family Rhynochetidae; genus Rhynochetos; species Rhynochetos jubatus. The sequence goes on along the minus strand of CM050690.1, from coordinate 42,744,923 downwards.
AACTTCCTCCTTCTCCACTGATATTGGTATCTGCAGAGTTGTTTCTGTCATATACTCTGACTTCTCTCTTCTGACAGCAATTGCTCTTGTTCAGCTGTGGGTTTTTTCTCCTTATAAAGTATGTCATCACAGAGTTGCTAGAGCTGTTGCTGATGGGTTCAGCCTTGGCCAGGAGTGGATCTGTCTCGGAGCCAGCTGGTATTGGCTCTATCAGACACAGAGGAAGCTTCTAGCAGCTTCTCACAGAAGCCACCCCTTTAGGCCCCCATCTAGCTCTTACAATGTAAGCCCAATACACAGACAAAACTCTAGCAGAATTAACTTCCAGGAGAAATGGTGCTCTATAGAGATACACAGCCTTAGGTTATCCTTATAAGAGACAAAATTTCTGGTGGTGATATCAAGAAAATTTTGCCAAAAGTTTTTGTATTTTTCATTGAGGAGACTAATTCTTTGTGAATTTACATGAAATGTTCTGTGTGCATGTTTTGCTTTACTTATTAAACTACTAATAATCCTCTCCTTGTTTACTTGTTTTAGTAAAATAAATTATTTGTACTTGTAATATATCTGCTACTTATATAAAGTCTATAGTATAAATGATGTGTCAAGATTTGAGGGTTTGGGCTTTCACATCTTTGAAATATTTTCTCTTCTCAAAACCATGTCTATTATACAGTTGAGCAGACTTAGCCTGCCTCTACAGATCTAACTGAAAACATATGGCTTACTCTGGGTAAGGTTTGGAGAGATTTCTCTAAGCAGTATTATGAATTAAATACCCAGATTCTACTTAGTAGTCATGGGGATTTGTGAGTCTGAAACCCATCTTTATCTTTCTATAAAATTGTTCCCATTTTATTGTGGTTACAATTGAAATAGGAGGATTAATTCACATATCAAAACAGAAGAGGGCTCAAAATTCATGAGAAGCTATCATATAAATTTGTGACTGTTGCAAGAAAATTCAGAACTCCTGTGAGTTCTGTAAACAATATAAAGACAAGTGTAACTGTGTACAACTATCTGTCCAACTATCAACTTTTAAAATCCTGCCACAGGGGCTCTGAAATACCCAGATCAACTATACTTTGTCTTGAGGTCTGTCATCTGTACTGTTTTCATGTATTACTCAATACCATAGGACAAAAACTTAATGAAAATATAGCCAATGTCTTAGATAATATTTAATTTGTGGACTTGAATGATATAATAGCAAAGATTTGACATAATATATATTGTGTGTCAGAACAAGAAAGAGTTTGCTGCAGTTAAAATAAAAAACTTCCTGAAAGAAGACACAGAGGAAGGAGCAGGCCAAGGAATTGCTCAGATAAGAAAGGTGACAAGTCTGCCTTCCCACTCACAAAGTAAGATAACAGTAGTTCAGTTTTCCCCAAGGAAGAAGGAAGTCAGCCCCATAACAGAGTGTCTGGCATCAAGTAGATATGCTGCTAATGAACTTGGTAACTCAGCCTTGCTGACTTATGCCAAGGTTGTAGGGAAAGAATCTGAAAACCTCTGGAAAACAACCTTGTTTATATATGATATGTGAACTAGGCCTTCATGCTATATATAACTTAATCTTTCTAATATATCCTTCCCAATTTTGGCTGACTTCAAACCCTTCTTAGAACATTTTATTTTTATTCATTACAATGTCTGCCTATTATTGAGAAACTCTTACACAATATAATGAAGTGGATTGAGATGAAGCTGAAAATATTTAACTTTTTCTCCAGATACGGCAAAATCAATATGCAAAAATATAAATACACAATACACAGATCCCCCACTCCACCTCCCCCATACACATACATAAGCTTATATAGATGGGCTTGAAAAATGATCATGAACACAAGACCTGTACATTGCTTCTAGTCCGGTTGCTATAAACCAGTGTACTGCCCAATGTCAACTTTGGGGAATAAACCTATTTCTGGGAAACTGAAGTTCCTCAGGCAAGAATACAGAACTGTACTTCTATGAAGAACTATTGGCTAAAAAGCACTTCGTGGATGCATTAAATTTCTGATCTGTCCCAATAAACAGAATCCATAATTTATACATGTACTTCAACAGAGAGACATATCTCTACAGAAAGACCAGAATCAAACCTACCAAAACTAAATGAATAATTTAAAGCAGTAATATGCAAGCCAGGTCATCCTAGAAGTAAAGAGAATACATTCTGTCTATTTTAACCAAAGAACATAGCTTCTGCATGGATAATTGAATTCCACCTGAGATTGTATCAAAAATCTTCTCTACACATTTGTTTTCTGCAATGATCACCATATGTTTCCTTTTTTTTCTTGAAAACAACAGAGAGAGCGGGGGAAGAAAGACTACAAACTGTCTTACTTTTATAGAAACTGACAAAAAAGTGATTTATTTCCTCATTAGTTTCGACAATGATCTATTTGTTTATTTTTATTGCTAATGGGGGGATAAGTTGTCGCATGCTTATGTCTGATAGCCTTAACAAAGTCCTCAGTAGGACTAGTTCCTGTCTTAGTCTATATTTTGCACCAGTTAGTTAGTCTATATTTTGCCTCAATGCATAATACATCAAGCTGAATAGGTGGTGACAACCTGGTGCCTGCAGCACTGCAAGACCGACAGGGAATGGGTGGGATGGGGACAGAAAGGGTTACAGTTGGGCACGACCCCGGAAAGCAGAAGGGTCCAGGGGGGTTCCAGCCAGGGTGTCAGGTGGTTTCTTTTCTGTTGGGATCTCATGGCAAGAGCTGGGTGCTCAGCACAAAGAGAGTATCTTTTGTCATAAGTATGTCTTTTGTCAGAGTATTTTGTCTTTCATTATAAGCATGGTCAGGCCTGGCAGGTTGACTGTATCACCCTCCCCAAAACCCACTAGGGCAAGTGCCATGTTCTCACAACGGTGGAGGCAACCACGGGGTGGTTAGAAACATATCTCGTGTTCCATGCCACTGCCTGAAATACTACCCTGGGCCTTGAAAGGCAAGTCCTGTGGTGACATGGCACCCCAGAAAGAATTGAATCAGATAATGGGACTCATTTCCGAAATAGCCTCATAGACATTTGGGCCGAGGAACATGGAATTGAGTGAGTGTACCACATCGCCTATCATGCAGCTGCCTCAGGGAAGGTCAAGCAGTGCAATGGGCTGCTAAAGACAACCCTGAGAGCAATGAGGGGTGGAACACTCAGGAATTGGGATGCCAACTTGGCAAAGGCCACTTGGTTAGTTAATACCAGGGGATCCATCAATTGAGCTGGCCCTGCACACTCAAACTCTCTACGGACTGTAGGAGATAACGTCCCTGTAGTACACACTAGAAGCATGCTGGGAAAAATAGTTTGGCTTAGTCACACCTTGGGCAAAGGCAAACCCATCCATGTGGTTGCTTTTGCTCAAGGACCTGGGCACACTCGGTGGGTAATGAGAGAAGATGGGGAAGTCCGCTCTGTGCCTCAGGGGGATTTGATTCTGGGAGAAAATAGCCCATAAATTACAGTGCATGAGGGACATGAATTGCTGTCACTAACCTCTGGTTTTGAGCTTTATGTTACAGGCACTTTCTATGGCAGAAAACCACCCCACCCTACAGAGGTCCAGCCTGGCCAGAAGCACAGCAGTGACCTGACCTGAGCTGGCTTTGGCACCCAATGATCCCACGCAAACCTTCCACCTTTGCCTGTCCTAAGTGACCCCATACCTGATGGAATCTGAAGTAATGGACTAATGGATAGCTTGCCAAGATGGTCCATAGACTAAGGGAATGATATCTGTGTGCGATGGGATGGGAAAGGGGGAATGGGCTGATGAGAGTTTAGGGAATAGCATGGAATGTGAGCATGATGTAAATGGTGTGAACCAAAAGGGGTGGAATAGTGTCTTAGTCTCTATTTTGCACCAGTTAGTCTATATTTTGCTTCACCCCATAATACATCAAGCTGAATAGGTGTTGCCAACCCGGTGCCCGTGACACTGCAAGACTGACAGGGAAGGGGTGGGGATGGGGACAGAAAGGGTTACACTTGGGCATGACTCCGGAAAGGGGAAGGGTCCAGGGGGCTTCTGGCCAGGGTGTCAGGTGGTTTCTTTGATGTTGGGACCTTGTGGCAAGAGCTGGGTTCTCAGCGCAAAGAGAGCGTCTTTTGTCAGGCAGATTGATCTAGGAGTCTGGGTTTGAAAACTTTTTATTCATTTGCTCTCCCTGCTCTTGGCTCCCAGGCTGATTGAGGAGGAGTTTGCCCCCTTCAGTCTGGTTTTCTTTTTTCTTTTCTTGGGGTTTTTGGATTTATATTCCTGCCTTGCTTGGAATCTGGCTATGTCCATCCACGTGTGATGAGATCCTGTATAATTTTTTCTACCTTTTTTTTCTGTTCCTTAAATTATTACCACTAACATTGTTAGTAACTCCCTAAGTTTAATTTATATAATTAAATAGTTATTATCTCAACTCCTACGGGCTTTTCCTCATTTTTCCTCTGGCCCTTCCTCACCGGGAGTGGGAGGGGGGGTTGAGGGGTGGAGCAGAGTGATAGAGCGACTTGTGCTAAAACCATGACTGTTCCCTACATGATTTTGGGATCACTAAGTCCCAAGGTCATGAATGTCAGTGTATTTGATATCAAAGCTGGATTGGAATTTTGTTCAGTAATCCTCCTAAAATACATTGCTAACTGCTAGCAAAATCCTTCTGTTGTTGCAGACAAATAGAGCTGAGGAAACTTTCACCATCTTCTCAACACAACGCCCCTGCAAGATACTGGTTCAATATACACTAATGCAGCTCAACCAGAATCCAGGAAAAGAAGTGGGTTGTGTTCCTCTTACACCTTAGGTGATGAGTGTCATATCTATAAAGGGAATCACATGTTGTATTTTCCCTCTTAGAAACTTCTGAGCTGGGTATTTAGCCAGAAAGAGCTAGTGACTTAAGCCTCTGTGTTTGACTGAAGCTAATGAAACTTCTACAAGTGGCTGATATTGTGCTTTACAGTGGTCACAGAACTATGCAGTTCTGAAATAAGTTGTTCAACAAACAGATACTATGCCTTCTGAAGTACGTGATACTGTCATTGTTTTTCTCATGTCAATCAACACACAATCCTTGCTTTCTGTGATAGTCTATGGCTTTGATTGGGTCCCAGTGAAGCTAGCAGACAAAGCTATTAGCAAAATGTGCTGTGACAAGCACACATTGTCCAAAGAGTCACAAATGACAGGTGATATGAACATAAAGAATTTTGTCACTCATGAAGTCATGCATGACTGCTCTTTATACAACCATGAAATGCTGTAAAATAATTTTTGTAAAGCAGAGTGTCTCAGAAGACATGTGACACTTCTAGTCTTCTCCAGATATGTATTTTTCACAATTTAGTAGAAATCATGGAAAAAGTTACCATTTGCTTGCAAGTGAACTACAAAAACTTTTTCTCTTTTATATCTGACAGTGAAGTGGAGAATATTTTTTGAAGATAACTTCTGCTGGCTTTTACCTGGTAATATCAAAGCCCTAAAAATATATTAACAGCCATAATTAAAAATAATACTATTTATGTTGTAAAGCAATATTCTGAATTGTGAGAGGAGTCAGCAATAAGTTTCCTAATTGGATTGCTGACAGGGGAAGGTAAATGAAAGTTATGTAACAAATCTATTTTTATGCATGCTGCAAAAAGCATGGAAAACTTTCTGGCACAGAAGGTCGTTCTCCTCTTCCAACAGTTTCCACAAACAAGAAACTGTTTTCTTTAAATCCAGAAGTGACAAGACCATTCCTACATTCAAAATATGATATTTCTCTATAAGACACAGGCATTGTTACCAATGACTAGAGATGGTGAGTTCCTGCCTTCTGAAGGCTGCAAAATTTCTCTTTAATAATATTAAATATACTTGATTTTCCTCTCAAAAAAAAGTTTACTTCTGTTAATTTTTAGCCTTACATGACCTGCAGAGTTCTGACCACACCAAGTTTTTGTATTAACCAGTCTCAGGAGTGACTGAGTACATATGCCAGAGATATGAATATACAGAGTTTCTCCTATTTGAATATGTTTACAACCTATTTAATGGGAAATCCTTCTGTTTGGACTTTGCACAGTCAAACAGAAAATGTCAGGAAGATCATGACTTGATGATCATTACTTCATCTCTTCTCTCTTCCTTTACAAGAGTCAGAACCGAAATGAGACTGCAATGGAGCATCTTTAGATGAGTTATTTTATAGAAGGACTTTTGGACCATAAAGTACCACAACTGGTAACTGTTCAACTATGCCTTGTTAGGAACATAGAACCATGGAATCTTTTGGGTTGGAAAAGATCATTGAGCCCAAGCAGAAACCTAACACTGCCAAGTTCACTACTAAACCATGCCCCAGTGCACCATATCTACAAATCTTTTAATTACCTCCAGGGACGGTGACTCATCCACCTCCCTGGGCAGACTATTCCAATGATTGACAACCCCTTCAATGAAGAAACTTTTCCTAATACCCATGCTAAACCTCCCCTGGCACAACTTGAGGATGTTTCCTCTTATCCCATAACTTGCTACTTGGGAAATGAGACTGATACCCACTTTGCTACAACTTCCTTTCAGGTAGTTGTAGAGAGTGATAAGGTCTCCCCTGAGTCTTCTTTTCTCCAGGCTAAACAACTCTAGTTCCCTCAGCTGCTGTTCATAGGCCTTGTGCTCCAGACCCTTCACCATCTCCATTTCCCTTCTCTGGACATGCTCCAGCACTTCAAAGTCTTTCTTGCAGTGAGGGGCCCAGAACTGAACACAGTATTTGAGGTACAGAGCACAATATTCAAGGTGATTTCTGGCGTGGCAACCACTCCTCCCAGTTTGGTATCATCATCAAACTTGCTGAGAGTACATTCTAGCCCTTCATCCAGGTCATTGATGAATATATTGAATAGTGCTGGACCCAGCACAGACTCCTGGGGGACGCCACTAGCCACAGGTCTCCAACTAGACTCTGCCCCATTGAGCACAACTCTCTGAGCTCTTTCCTCCAGCCAGTTCCCAACCCACCTCACTGTCCAATGATCCAGTACATACTTCCTAAGCTTGTCTATAAGGATGCCATGGGAGACTGTGTCAAAAGCTTTGCTGAAGTCGAGGTAGACCACATCCACTGCCTTCCCCTTGTCCATCCATCTAGTGATGCCATCATAAAAAGCTATCATCAGATTGGTCAAACATGACTCCCCCTTGTTGAATCCATGCTGACTACTTGTGATTAGCTTCCTTTCCTCAACATGCTTTGAGATGGCACCAAGAACAAGTTGTTCTGTCCTCTTTCCAGGGATGGAGGTGAGGCTGACCGGTGTGTAGTTGCCTGGGTCCTTCTTCTTGCCTTTTTTGAAGACTGGAGTAACATTGGCTTTCCTCCAGTCCTCCGACACCTCTCCGGTTCTTCAGGACTTTTCAAAGATTATGGAGAGTGGCCTAGCAATGACTTCCACCAGCTCCCTCAGCACTCATGGGGGCATTCCGTCAGTGCCCATGGATCTGTGGATGTTCAGCTTGCTTAATTGATGTTTAACCCAATCCTCTTCAACTGAAGCAAACCCTTCCTATCTCATGACTTCCTCTATGGTGTTCAAGCTCTGGGACTCCTGAGGGCTGGTCTTAGCAGTAAAGACTGAGGCAAAAGTGTCATTCAGTAACTCTGCCTTCTCCATATCCTCAGTCACCAGGACACCCGCTTCATTCAGCAGTGGGCCAACATTTCCTCTGGTCTTTTTTCTGCCAATGTACTTGAAAAAGCCTTTCTTGTCCTTGACCTCTCTTGCCAGGTTTAGTTCTGAGGAGGCCTTTGCTTTCCTCATAGCATCCCTACATCCTCTGACAACATTTTTGTATTCCTCCCAAGTGGTCAGAACCTTTTTTCATGATCTATATACTTCCTTTTTCCGCTTAAGTCTATTGTCCACCAAACTGTTTTCTGTTATATGTGAACATGGCCACACAAAGCTAATATTTTCTTACATATGACACAGAAAATCTATGGCCAAACACAACAATATCCAAGATCATCTGTCTGTGAAAGTAAGGTTAAGCTGAAGGCAAATAAATTAATACAAACTAAATAAAATATAATAAAAATCTGACCAGACCATGGGGTCCTAAAAAATACATTTATCAGTACAGTACTGAAGGAGAGAAAATATTTATTGTTGAAGGAATACTTTCTAGTGGGAAGTTCCAAAATATGTTTTCTCTGATGGGTTTTAATATGATAGTGCTGTTCCATTTTCTTAAGCATCATTTATTATGAATAAAAGACATGGAAGACATAAGCTTTAAGATAAGTCTGTAATCATCATTGTCTACTGTGACTCCAGGATTGAGCTTAATCTTCACTTTTATAATGCAGGCTTCCAGACAAATCAGAAAAGAGGATGCAAAGTTCTACACAGTGCACAGACAAACTTCACTTGCCACTAACTTAACTGCCTCATGGTTTTCCAGTATCTAGCTTTTGTTGTTTTTCTTTCAAACTTTACTCTTTAAGTATTTATTCCTTTAATTGTTGTTTGCTTCCTATTAAAAACCTGTCTGAGCCAACAACATTCCTGTGAAACACTACTGTAGAGCAATAGACAGATAACAGCAGGACAGTGTATTTAAAAGAGGCCTATACCCCTAAAATTTTGTTTAACTCAAAACGTGATCTGATTCAATACCGACATTGCTCCAAGAGTGGTGGTCCAGTAAGGAAAAGAAGATTTGCACTGCACAGAGGTGTTGTGAATGAGTGCTATAGGCAGCTTAAAACAAACACAGTCAAAGACATTAGGAAAGTGGTTTTAATATGAATTTGTGAACAAAGTGACTTAACAGAATTTGATGGAAAGGTTTACTCTACCACTTATTCAAAATCTAAAAGAAAAAAGAAAGCATTTCAAAGGGAAATTGAATTAGAATCAGGTTAAAATGATTTATACATCGCTTGGGAGAAATTATTGACTTGGGGTCAGGGAAATTGGGTCAGAATCGAGTTGGTGTGTTTTATATGGGGATTAGGGAAAAAAATTAAGGGACACCCTTCTGTTGGGTCATGAGGTTCAGTGTACCCCTCTGCTTTCTAAATTCCTTCTGAGAGACAAGTCTAAGTGCAAATGAATCCAAACCTAGTCCTGGACTTAATAAATAGTTTATATCTAAGGGGACTAGGAGCAGGGATCTCAAAGTGGTGATTTAGCATATGATTTTGTGTTTTGTATAACTGGAATAGCAGCAATTTACAATTCATTAACACTATTAAGATAAATCACAAGATTAGATTATATACTCTTCTAGCAGAACTTCATTATTGACGAATTCACACAACTTAGTTAAAGACTTAACAAAGTTTTTAAAATCAAATTACATACACACATATATATATATATATATAGAGAGAGAGAGAGAGAGTTAATATAACTATTAAAAATTCTCCTTGAATTCAGTGAAATATTCACTGTTAATGCCTTTGCATTTCTCAGTGGGGAAATGTTGACTGTCAAGATGTGGGGTTTTAAGCCCAGGCCCCATCACTGGTCTTCAGTGATAGTCCTCCAAACTTTGCAAGCTGGAGAGTTTGCAAAACCTGAGAGGTGTCTCACTCAGACAGACATGCTGGTTGCAGCCTGCTGTGGTCCAGAATTGCTCAGAGGGCTTCACTTAGGACCGCTGTTTATAGGGTTGCAAGATAATTGACTTTAGGCATCAGTAAAACTCCATCCTTTCCACAATCTGGTTCAGTATTTACTGGAATTCTTAAATTTCCAGTGACACTAGTTCTGATCTAACCAAATTATGATATGTTCCAGGGCTATCAGGGGATGACTAGTTATTCCCACTCTCTTCATGCACCTTGGCCAGGCAACTGAATTCCTGGTACAGTCAGTGCCATTCCCCACCATAGCTACACAAATGTGCTTTGTACGGTCAAGGGACACTGAACCACCAAACTCCATGCCAAACTGCAAAAAGGCCAAGGCTTGATAAGAATTCCCTAAAACTGTCAAGCGGTGGAGGAGCAGGGAGGGGGGAATGCACCAACACAAGAGGGCAGAGTGGTTATTGCAGTGTTAATTCTGGTACTTCTTAACTTTCCATTTATTAGCTCTGCAGCTACAGTAAGCTGCTTTGTAATGCATAGACTATCTACTTCAATGTGATATGCAAAAAAAAAAAGCTATAGAAATTCTTGACAAACACGTGCAACACTGTTACTGATGAAAATACACTTTAAGAGGAAACAATGTCTTACAGGAAGATGTGGTAGAAAGACAATTAAGTAAGAAATCCCTGGGTGACAGATCCTGTTTTATTGATGCTCCGTAGGGCCTTAGGCATGAAGGGATGACCTTTACATTTGCTGCCCAGCAGTTCTCTGAGTCTGATGAAGAAACAGGAATGGAAAGCAAGGAGCTTTGCCTTTTTATGTCAGAGAGAACTCCCTAGCCCATTGCAATCCAGGACACAGATATGATACTCCGTCTGTGCCTTGTGGGATAGAAATGGGTAGTAACACCTCTGCCACTCTTCACCAGACAAATAGCTGATATTCATTGGGGAAATATTTCACACCATTTGAGACATGTAATTGAATCAATGAATTCCTAATTAGTAATCAAATTTATTACTTCATTTTTCTGTATCTGTAATTTCTTATCAATATAATTATCCTCAGTATGTCAGTTGCCATAACAACTCCCTATTTTGATATCTTCCATCATTGATTTCATAGTAAAGGTTTTCAGCTTAAAGCTAGGTTGCATCCTTCCAGGATTGCTCAGAAGCTGTTTACTCTTTCCTCAGGAGAATAATGACCTCCTCTGTTTGGCTACAGGTGAAGGTGATTACTTGTCACAAACTTATTACAAAACAACAAAAATACCCATATAGACAGTGCTCCATGAAAGAAAGAAAAATACAGCATCCTTTGAAAAGAGACTTTGATGTGCACAATTTAAATCCAATTTGGAGACACTATAGGAAGATAAATTAACTATTGAAAATTCTACAAAATATTAGGGTAATTTCTTCAGCACTTTTCTTGGCATTTGCATAATGGAATTTACTCTTTTTGTAAAAAATAGGGTTTAGTACACGCACAAGTTATAGAGGCTGAAAAGGTCTTTTTGAGCCAAGGCCAGAGGGTCATACAACCATTAAGTAAGAGACTTTTAAGCCCTTTATGGCTCAGTGAACTGAATGAACTAGATTCTATAGGCTGAAATCATGCAAGATGGGTAAAAGGATCAGATCTACCAGCTCCGCCACTTTCAGTATAAGCAAGGTCATAATCATGTCCATTTCTGTCTCTTTGGAGCGCTACAGTTTAAATAGTTCTGGTATAAACTCTAACTTTGCTTAAATGAGCAATTGTCCTTTAAGTTTTAACTGATTACTACCCTATAGAGTGATTGTTGCAGAAATATCTTTGTTTTGAGTAAGTATCACTGATGTCCGCCTATTGAAATTGTGCTGGAAGAACAACAGTGCCAATGGAAGAGTTAAAGGATGAGTAAGAGTATTAGTACAAACAAAAATAATTAAAGTAACATCAAAAAATAGAGCAGGTCCTTTAGCTTTATTTGTAACAGAATAAGGGGCAGTTATTGGCAAACTTGAAAGACCCACAAAAGTGAACAATATAAGGGGCAATGTTCATTATTTGTGTATTTGCATATTAACTGGCCCAGAGTAAAATGGGGGAGAGAGAGAAACAGACTCTGTTTTATTTCAACAAATATACATTTTGTTTTTCAATCTCCCCACTTTCAATTTAAACCAATTACCCCCTGTCCTGTCACTACAGGCTCCTGTAAAAGGTCTCCCCTCCCAGCTTCCTTGTAGGCCCCCTTCAGGTACTGGAAGGCTGCAATAAGGTCTCCCCAGAGTTTTCTCTTCTCCAGGCTGAACAAGTCCTTTTCTCTCAACCTTTCTTCATAGGAGAGGTTCTGCAGCCCTCTGATAGTGTTATTGGCTCTCCGATCATCTTCATGGCCCTCCTCTGGACTCGCTCCTACCAGATGATATCCTTCTTAAGCTGAGGGCTCCACAGCTGGACACAGTGCTCCAGGTGGGGTCTCACAGGAGCAGAGTAGAGGAGGAGAATCCCCTCCCTTGACCTGCTGGCCATGCTTCGCCTGATACAGCCCAGGATACAGCTGACTTTCTTGGCTGCCAGTGCACGCTGCCAGTGCACACTGCCAGCTCACGTTCAGCTTTTCATCCTCAGGGCTGCTCTCAATCCATTCTCTGCCCAGCCTGTACCTGTGTTTGTGATTGCCCGGACCCAGGTGCAGGACCTTGCACTTGGCATTGTTGAACTCCATGAGGTTGGCACAGGCCCACCTCTGCAGCCTGCCCAGATCCCTCTGGATGACATCCCTTCCCTCCAGCGTATCGGCCGTACCACGCAGCTTGTTGTCAGCAAACTGCTGAGGGTACACTCGATCCCATCATCCATGTCACTGACGAAGATGTTAAAGAGTACTGCTCCCAACACTCACCCCTGAGTAATGCCGTTCGTTACTGGTCTCCACTTAGACATTGAGCTGTTGACCACATGTCTCTGAATGCGACCATCCAGCCAGTTCCTTATCCACCAAGCAGTCTATCTGTCAAATCCATGTCTGTCCAGTTTAGAGACAAGGATGTCATGAGGGATGGTATGGAAGGCTTTGCACAAGTCCAGGTAATTCCAGTAGAGTACTACAATTGCAGACCTATTGCTGGGGAGGGGAGGATGAGGAATGGAAAAATAACTCAGAAACAAGCACTACGTTCATCTAACCAGTTTAATTACTTTGCATGCTACAGTAATTTCTCAGATATAAAGGTAGGATTTGGGGACTTTTTGATGGTAATGTATTTTAGCCAGCATAATGTCACAATTATGAGCAAATGTTACATGTGAAAACTGCAAGACCAATCAGAATTTAATGTCAATCATTTAATTTTGCATTTGCTAAATCTTGCATTGTGGCTTTAATACAGTAAAAGAAGGAAATGGAATATGATTTCTCAAGAATAACCAATCTTTTTCTGTGCAAAAATTAAGTTCTAATTCAATATATAAGAGGTAAAAAAAAAAAAAAGGTATTTAAATTCAGAAGAACTTCCAACAGCTTTTGTGAAAGTAAAAATAAGGGTACTTATTTATGTACTCAAGTAAATTTTCAAGATTCTAGTTAGAGGCATAATTTTAGACTTCTTTTAATAAGACATAAATGAGAATGGCAGAAATAGGTAGTTCTAGAAAACACTAATGATAAAATCTTCATATCTCCTTTGTTGTTACTTTTTTAATTCCTTTCTGTATCTGAATTGACAGATACTTCTGAAAGTTCATTGGCATTAAAACTAAAGAACTGGACAATCCTAGTATACATTGAAACTGGTATTAAAGAGGTGGTTAAATAACAATTTTTATGTTAAAATTTTTTTTTTTTTGTATGTGTGTAGAAAAATTTTGATCCATTTCTCCTGTTCTGTAAAGGATTTCTCAATACCTGTAATAGAGTGATCATCTTTTTAGTTTATTTTTCAGTTTCAGCAGCAAATATATGGCCCATCTCTTCTATGATTCTGAAGCTCTATTCATTTAAGACATTTTATGCTAATGAGCTCCTTATTTTCACAAGTAGTTTCCTTCTAGACAAGACAAAACACCTCCATCAAGAAATTAATGAGAAGCATGTGGTAGGTTGCATTTATTGTTATTTGTTATAAACTGAAATTTTGTTCTTCTTCCCTCGGGAGTCCCTTAGGGAAGTTCTCTTACGGGAGTACCCCCCTCATCTACTCATCTACAGAATCATCTGCCTTCTTTGGAAGGCATCTTTTATGGGTTTAGTAGTAAGTAAACTCCTGTTTCCTCTTTTTCATATAACCAAGGCAGCTGTGGAGGTGATCATGACAGGTCTAGTACTGGGAAAATCCTGGACCCTCACTTCACCATGCCTTCCCAATCCTCTAACAGCTATTATTTACATCTGGAAAGAAAAGCGTTTCAAATGTTTTTTTCATCCAAGTCTCAGCTGTATATCTTCTGAAGACATCAATACTTTTAGGTTTTTGTTTTGTAGTGTTGCATATGCAAAGTTTAGAAACATAGTTTGATTTGCACATATCTTGTCAGTTTTCAATACTTGAGATGTTTTTGCAACATCATCAAGAGTTCATAGCACAGGCTATGCTTTTCTGTTTTATAATTTCTTACACACAGTACTTTCAAACTAAATATATGTGAGCATGAAAAAGTCCTTGTTTTAATTAGCTATGGGGACACATAGTTTTTAAAAAGTAGAAGGGCCTTTTTCATGCATGATTGTATTTATAGTTTATCTCTAAATCCTGTTCCCATGGAAAACTGAAATGGACTGCTGTACTGTGCAGAGTTTTTGTTATGTAGATCAACTTAAACTTTCAGTGGATTGGATGCACTGGTCAGAACCTAAAAAGTCAATATCTGTCAACATCTTAATGTACTCCAATAACTACTTTTCTCCTAAACATGGTAACCTACACTAGTTATAACAATTGTAATATAGAATCAAAATAGAACATGAATAAAAATCTTGTTATTTTGAATTTCTAATCTGTTCATCGAATCCTGCAGTTACACACAAGTTCTGCAAACACTTATGTGTGTACTTGCCATAAAAATTACACTTATCACGTACTTTGGGCTTTATTTGGACACTTTTCTCTATTGTAACATAAACACTTTGTTACATAAAAGCATGCTGACAAATAAAAATTCAATTTAGCAAACATTAAAGCATAGGAATCAGTAACAAGACAGGTATCATTTCCCCTTTCACAAAAAAAGTAAAATTGAAGCATGGTACAGTAAATATTCTGCTGGTAATCCCTAGTAGCAGAGACTACTTGAGGGAACTGAAAACACATAAATGACTGAAATCAGATGTGCTGGAATCAGAAGGAGAAAATGACATGCTGAGGAACAACTGACAATTTATCATGCTTTATTCCAGGGGAAAATCATGGTTGTAATTCCTCTTGCAGCATTTTCAGGTCAGATGAAGGATAAAGTGATTTGACACGAACGAATCATTTACAGAATTACAGAATCACATAATCACAGAATCAGAGAATAGTTGAGGTTGGAAGAGGCCTTTGGAGATCATGTGGTCCAACCAACCTGTTCAAGCAAGGCTACATGGAGCTGCTTGCCCAAGACAGTGTCCAGACAGCTTTTGAATATCTCCAGGGATAAAGACTTCACAATCTCTAGGAACCTATGCCAATGAAAGGTCACCCTGCCATCAAAGAAACTGTTTTATGATGTTCAGAGAGAACTTACTGTGTTGCAATTTGTGCCAATTGCCTCTTGTCCTTTCATGGGACACCAAAAAAACCAGTCTGGCTCTGGTCTTCCTAACACCCTCCCTTCTGATATTTTTACACATTGACCTACCCCAAGCCTTCTCTTCTCCAGACCATACAGCCCCAGCTCTGTTAGCCTTTCCTAACAGAAAAGATGATCCAGTCCCTTCAATATCTTGATGGACATTCACTGGACTCTCTCTGGTATTTAGATGTCTCTCTCTTACCAAGGATCCCAGAAATTGGCACTGTACTCCAGGGATGGTCTTAACAGTGCCGAGGTGAGGATCAGGATTACCTCCCTTGTTCTGGTGGAAGTTCTTTGCTAAGCAGCCCAGGTTACCATTAACATTGCCTAACCTGACTTTCTTCTATGGCAAGATGACCCACTTAGTCAGTGAGGGAAAGGTTGTGGATGTTATTTACCTCGACTTCAGTAAAGACTTTGACCTTGTTTCCCACAGCATTCTCTTGGAAAAACTGGGTGCTCATGGCTTGGATGGGTGTAGTGTACACTGAGTAAAATGTTGGCTGGATGGCCAGACCCAAAAGGTGGTGGTGAATGGAGTTAAATCCACTTGGCAGCTGATCACAAGTGGTGTTCCTCAGGGCTCAGTACTGAGCTGAATTCTATTTAGTATTGTTATCAATGATCTGGATGAGGATGTTGAGTGTATCCTCAGTAAATGTGCAGATGACACCAGATTCAGTGGGAGTGTTTTCCCAAACAGCAAGTTATAGCACCAGAGGAAACAACCTCAAGTTGCTCCAGGGGAGTTTTAAATTGAGTATTAGGAAATATTTCTTCACTGAAAGGATTGTCAGGCATTGCAACAGGCTGCCCAGGGAAGTGGTTGAGTCACCATCCCTGGAGATATTTAAAAGATGTGTAGATATGTCACTTAGGAACATGGTTTAATAGTGGTCTTGGCAGTGTTAGGTTTCTGCTTGGTCTTAATGATCTTAAAGGTTTTTTGCAGCCTAAACAATTCTGTGGTTCTATGAACATTTTTTGCATCCATTCCTGACTCATGCTCAAGCTTATATTCACCAGGACCCCAGGTCCTTTTCTGCCAAACTACTTCCCAGTGGTGTGCTCCCCACAGATAGATGCATAGGGTTGTTCTTCCATTAGTGCAGGACTTTTCACTTCCTTTTGCTGATCATTATGAGATTTCTGACACACAAGTTCTCTAGCCTGTTGAGGTCACTTAGGATGGCAGCACAAACCTCTGGTGTATCAATCATCTTCCATGTCATCTGTAAACTTGATGAGGGTATACTCTACCACAGCATCCAAATCATTAATAAAAAGGTTAAACTTGACTGGACCCAGCACTGACCCTTGGGTACATTGCTAGTTACTGGCCTCCAACTAGATTTTGCACCACTGATCACCATCCAATGAATACCCTGGCTGTTCAGCCAGTTCTCTGTCCACCACACTGTCTGCTTATCCAGCCCATACTTTATCAGCTTCTATATAAGGATCTTATGGGGGGCAGTGTGGTTGGGCATGGAGAAGACACAGCCAGACTCATCACAGTGGTACATGGTGGGAAGGCGATAGGCAATATCCCAAGCTGAAACACAAGAAGGTCAGGCTGGACATAAGGAGTAACCTTTTCCCCATGAAGACAGTTTAGCTATGAAGGCAAGGAATTTTGGGTCCTATCTGGCATTAGGGTGTTTCACACTCTAACTAGGTGAAGCCTTGAGCAACCTGGTCCAACCCCATGGCTGAGCCTACTCTGGGCATGGTCTGAGACTGGTGACCTCCCCAGGACACCTCCCTGCCAGCTTGAATTATCTTGTAATCCTACAATCAAGTGAAATAATATCCTTAGAGGTACAAAATGAGAGACCCAGGATCTGAAGTTTCTTGAGAGTGAGGTTCAGTAATGAATCAGTGCATTCTGAAAGAAAGTCATCAGAGAGTATAACCTCAGTCTCTGTAGCCCATATTGTTTGGTAGTTATACATGTATGAGAGCATTAATGAAGTGTTATTTGCCTTGGTGAACTTAACTCTTATCACCTAGAAGTTTTTTCCTGCCATTTTTCCCTCAGTAAGTTTGCAGATGACACTAAGTTAGGTAGAAATCTTGATCTGCTCGAGAGTAGAAGAGTCCTGAGAGGGACCTGGACAGGCTGGATCAATGGGCTGAGGTCAGCTGTATAAGATTCAACAAGGTCAAGTGCTGGATCCTGCATTTAGGTCACAACAACTCCAGCCAGCACTACAGGCTTGGGGATGAGTGGCTGGAAAGCTGTCAGGCAGAAAAGGACTTGGGTGTGTTGGTTGATGGCCAGCTGAATATGATTCAGCAGTGTACCCAGGTGGTCTAGAAAGCCAGTGGCATCCTGGCCTGTGACAGGAACAGTGTGGTCAGCAGAAACAGGGAAGTAACTGTGCCCCTGTACTCACCACTGGTGAGGCCGCACCTCGAGTATTGTGTTCAGTTTTGGGCCCCTCACTGCAAGAAAGACATAGAGATGCTGGAGCATGTGCAGAGAAGCATGACAAAACTGGTGAAGGGCCTAGAGAACAAGTCTTATGAGGAGTGTCTGAGGGAGCTGGAGTTGTTTAGCTTGAAGAAAAGGAGGCTGAGGGGACACTTGATCGATCTCTGCAGCTACCTGAGAGGAGGATGTAGGGAGGCAGGTGCTGGTCGGTTCCCCTGAGTAACTGGTGATAGGACAAGAGGAAATGGCCTCAAGTTGCCTCTGGGGAAGTTTAGATTAAATATTAGGGAAAACTTCTTCACTGAAAGAGTAGTCAGGCATTTTAACAGGCTGTACAGTGAAGTGGTGGAGTCACCATCCCTGGAGGTGTTCAAGTAACGTGTAGACGTGGCACTTGAGGACATGGTCTAGGGGATATGGTAGTGCTGGGTTGATGGTTGGACTAGATGACCTTATAGGTCTTTTCCAACCTTAGTGATTCTGTGGTTCTGTGTAAGTAAACATATCCTCAATTGTTTTGCTGAATTAAGGACCTTAACAGTCAAGTCCAATTTTTCTACTTTATCATTCTGCCAAGTCTGTATACCTTATGAATGAATATTTGCAAAAATTCCCATAAACCAAACCCTGTAAAAATAGCTAAAATAAACACAAAGTACTCACCTTTACATATTGTTTTTATACCTTACAGTCATGAGTAAGAAATAAATCTATCTCATCACAAAATTAAAACACATAGATAAGTTAAATGACTGATGCATGTCAGTGGAAATGTATCAAAAGTGAATATATGTTTGTCTTCTCTCTTCACACTTAGCCAAACTTTTTAATTCTCTTTCCCCAACAGGATCCTTTGAGAGCTCACTGGTGATCAGTTCTTTCCATGTAAACATAATCTCCTTTGAAAAGGTCTGTTCCTATTTTTTGCTTTGTAGGAAGTGAAAAAATTATCAGTTAAGAGAGGTTGATAGCAATAAGAGATAGAGGAAAATAATATTTCTGGATATTTCAGACTGCAAAGCAGTAAGGTCATATTGATGAATGAGAATTTTAACCAGATAAATTAAGCACAAGATTAATGATAAGATTTACTGGGGGAAATCCTGCACTTAACAGGTGTGTCTGTTTGTATGATGTGGTGAGGGAAAGCAAAGCAAGTGGTTCTGCACAGTTCTCTGGCAATAAAACCATCTTGCTGATGTAGGTTGACTAGACCAGGAGGTATGCTGCTGAGCATAAAACACAGCACAACCTGGCAGATATCCTGCTGTGATATGCAAGATCAGGGTAATGATTCCTTTACATTCTTCCTTTGAAATCATCTGGCCTAATTATACAGCAGAGAGCATAAATTGGTCTTTTTTATAACAGATATTGCAAGGAAAGCTTGCTCAGACACATTACAGCTAAGTAAATCTCTTAGCAAAGAGACTAAAACCAGGGTATACTAGGTCTATAGATAGAAGTACACCAGCTTTCTTCTATGGGACTTCAACTATCTGCATTAGTATGAAGTGGGTTTAGGTGACAACTTGACTAACTTGAACTTACTAAGGACATTTTTAGAATACTTATGTAGGAAGAGATTTCTGTAGGTTCAGAACTACTGTTAATAAAGGTACTGAAAGGGCATAATAATGTTGCTTTTACAGGAAGAATAAAAATAATTTGATTAAGACTGAGAAATATAGTGCAGGAAGAACATCATTCCATTTGATAGATATTGATTTCAATTAGATTTGCTAAGTATGGGTGATTGGGTGGGTGTTGTGAATAATATCAGAAGATGTGAATAACAAGGGCATGTGTTAAAGATGTAATTTTAATGAATAGAAGAAGATTGAATTTTAATGACTAGAAGAAACTGAATAGAATCAGGAAAAATCTCTTTTAGTTTTCTCTTTTAGTTTAATGCTGGTATCCTGGATCTAAAGGTGAAATTTAAAATGACAAAATGACATAAATAGAATTCTCAGTATCTTAACTGAAGTGGTAAATTTCGTCAGGTTTTTTATTACTTTTTTTTCCCCTGGGGAGGAACTCTATACTTCAGTATCTGTGTAAAGACTAGATGTAGCTAAAAGATCAAAAAAGCAAATTACTACTTTTAATAAAGACTATTATGACAATAAATGCCCATGACATATATTGTGTTAAATTATGGTTTAACCTGTGTGACAACATAAAACAGACTGCCTTGTAATAATTAGAATTTCACAGAAGTTCAATCTGGCAGAATTTTCCCATATGGATTTAAGACAGAGAAACTGTAATATAGGAGAAACTGGTAAAGTGGGGGGTGTGTGTCTGTGTGTGCGTAAATGGAGAACGACCAAAAAAACCCAAAGAAACACTTAAAAAAAAATTCTACACTTTGCAAATGTTAGTGTTCCCAATTTACTTTTCAGGATTGCTAATGTTAACTTTTCAATACCTATATATAATTGAGAGAGAAATGAGGGATAAACCTGGGGGGAAAAGAACCAAACCCACATCTACAATTTCTCTTGGCAATATGTTCCAGTGCCACACCGCTTTCACTAGGAAGAATTTCTTCCTGATGTCCAATCTAAATCTACCTGTTTTCAATATAAACCCATTACCCCTTATCCTGTTACTACCTGACCTTGTAAAAAGTCACCCTCCAACATTCTTGTAGGCCCCTTCAGGTACTGGAAAACTGCTATAAGGTTTCCCTGGAGCCTTCTCTTTTCCAAGCTGAACCTCAACCCTCTCAGCCTGTCACCATAGCAGAGGTTCTCCAGTCCTCTGATCATCTTCGTGGCCCTCCTCTGACTCACTCCAATAGGTCTATGTCCTTCTTATGATGGGGGCCTGCCGTTGTTTAACTCCGGCCAGCAAAATGCCATGAAGCTACTCTCACATATCCCCCCCTGCAGTCCTCCATCAGAGGGGGAGAATAGGAGGAACAGACAAGGAAGCTCGTAAGACTGAGGTAAGAACTATTTACTAGTTGGATATAAATGAATAATATATATATAAAAATACATACAAATACTACTACTAGTAAGTAATTAAAATAATAGAAAATAAAACATATGATACAATATGATACAATTGCTCACAACGTGCTGACCGATGCTCAGCTAGATCCCAAGCAGTGAGAGTCAAAGACAGAGAGCTGGAGCCTGAGAGCCATTGCAGCAGAGTCCAAGTGAACCCTATCAGCTACTGCACAACCAGGTAAAATAACAGACCCACCAACTCATTCACAAGTGAGCCAGCAAAGCGGTTAGCTAAGCAGTTAACAAAGGAGTTAGAGAGACTGTTAGAAACTGTAAAGAGTGTATGAAAGTGTGAGAAAACACCAAGCCACCGAGCTCACTCCTTGCTTCAGTATCTAGCATGATGTACTATGGAATAAAATATTCCTTTGCTCAGTTTGGGTCAGCTGTCTGAACTGGCTGTTCCCCCACACTGCTTGTGGCGAGAAAGATGGAAATGTAGCTGCGGTATCAGAAGCTGATAAAGACCTGGAATTTGGTGCAGGCACTCCCCAGCACAAGCTAAAAAGACATCTTCTCCGTACTTCTCCCAGGGTAACTCCAGAAACCTAACTTCATACCAGCCACTCAAAACAAAGTTAACTCTTTTTTGACTGAAACCAGCACAGGGGCCCAGAGCTGGATGCAGTACACCATGAGAGCAGAGTAGAGGGGGAGAGTCACCTCCCTTGACCTGCTGGCCACGCTTCTGATACAGCTCAGGATACGGTTGGCTTTCTGGGCTGCCAGGGCACACTGCTGGCTCATGTCCAGATTTTCATACAACTTTACCCCAAGCCCTTCTCCTCAGGGCTGCTCTCCTCAATCCATTCTCCTCCCAGCCTGTACTTGTGCTTGGGATTGACCCAACCCATGTGCAGGACCTTGTACTTGGCCTTGTTGAGCTCCATGAGTTTGTCACAAGGCCACCTCTCCAGCCTGTCAAGATCCCTTTGGCATCCATTCCCTTTAGCATGTCAACTGCACCACACAGCTTGGTGTTGTTGGCAAACTTGCTGAGGGTACACTTGATCCCACTGTCCATGTTGCTGATAAATATGTTGAACAGTACAGGTCCCAATACCGACCCTCAAGGAATGCCACTCAGCACTGGTCTCCACTCAGACATGGGACTGTTGACCACAACTCTCTGAGTGCGACCATGCAGTCAGTTCCTTATCCACCAAGCGGTCTATCAATCAAACCCACATCTATTATATTCAGAGACAAGGATTTCATTGGGGCAGTGTCAAATGCTTTGCACAAGTCCAGGTAGATGACAGGATTGCTCTTCCCTTATGCACGAACATTGTAACCCCACGGTAGGCAGTCACCAGATTTGTCAGGCACAATTTGCCCTTGGTGAAGCCTTGTTGGCTGTCACCTCCTTGTTTTCCATGTGCCTTAGCACAGTTTCCAATAGGATCTGTTCCATGACCTTGCCAGGCACGGTGGTGAGACTGGCTGGCCTGTAGTTACCCATATCTTCCTTTTTCCTCTTTTTAAAGATGGGGGTTATGTTTCCCCTTTTCCAATTACTGCAGACTTCACCAGACTGCCATGCTTTTTTGGTTATGATGGATAGAGTTTTAGCAACCTCATTCTCCAGTTTTCTCAGGACCCTCAGATGTATTTTATCAGGTCCCATGAACCTTTGCACCTTCACGTTCCCTAGGTGTTCTCAAACCTAACCGTGGGTGGTTCTCCATTCTCCCAGTCCCTGCCCTTGTCTTCTCTGACTCAGGTGGTATGGGTTGTGCCCTTGCCAGTGAAGACAGAGGCAAAACAATCATTGAGAGTCTCGGTCTTCTACATGTCCTCAGAAACCACCTCTCATTTCTTTATGGAGCATGCCCACACTTTCCCTGATCTTACTTTTGTCACCTAGAAGCCCTTCTATTCTCTCTTGATGTCCCCATCCAGGTTTAATTCTAGCAGGGTTTTAGCTTTCCTAACCCAAACCCTGGCTTCTCAGACAGTTTCTCTTTTATCCTCCCAGGCTACTTGTCCCTGCTTCCACTAATTGCAGGCTTCCATTTTGTGTTTCAGTTTGTCCAGAAGCTGCTTATTCATCCATGCAGGCCTCCCAATGTTTTTAGCTGACTTTCTCTTCGTTGGGATGCATTGCTTTTGAGCTTGGAGCAGAAAGTCCTTGAACACTTGCCAGTTTTCCTGGGTTCCTCTTCTCCCCAGGGCTTCATCCCATGGAATTCTGCCAATCAGAGGCCTAACTCTGCTGTCATGGTTTTTATCACAACCAGCCACTCTACCACTCCACCCCCATCCACCCCCCACCCCTTCCGGTGAGGAAGGGTCGGAGGAACAAACCGAGGAAAAGCCCATAGGAGCTGAGATAAAAACTATTTCATTATATAAATGAAACTTAGGGAGTTACCAACAATGCTAGTGCTAATGAGTAATTTAAGGAACAGAGGAAAAAGGTAGAACAAATGATACAGAATCTCACCCCGAGAAGGGAAAAGGAAAAGAAAACCAACCCAAAGGAAGCAAAGCCCCCAGGAAACCGCCTGGGGGCCGAGAGAGTAAGTGAGAGAAAAAAACCTTTCAAACCCCGACTCCTAGACAGAGCTGCCCTGCAAGACACTGGCTCTGCCTGGAGCACCAACCACTTGCCACGAGGTCCCCACAACAAACAAACCCCCAGCCCCCTCTGCCAGAAACCCCCTCAGACCCTTCCCCTTTCCAGGGTCATACCCAACCATAAGCCTTTCCACCCATATCCCCACCCCCTCCCCACCTGTCCTGTAGTGCCGCAGGCCCCAGGCTGGTACCACCTATCCTGCTTGATGTGTTATGGAGTGAAGCAAAATATAGACTAGCTGGTGCAAAAATATAGACTAACTGGTGCAAAGCTAAGACATCTGCCCTCCTGAACTCCAGGGTAACGAGCTTGCTGTCCACCCTCCTCACCTCCTTGAGGATCTCAAACTCCACCATTTTGTGGTTACTGCAGCCAAGGCTGCACTCAAGCATCACATTCCCAACCAACCCCTCCCTGTTGGTGAAAACAAGGCCCAGCATGACAATCCTCCTCGTTGACTCCTCTATCACTTGGAGAAGGAAGTTGTCATCAGCCCATTCCAGGAACCTCCTGGCTTACTTGTGCCCTGCCATGTTGTCCCTCCAACAGATATCGGAGTGGTTGAAGTCCCCCATGAGGATGAGGTCTGTGAATGTGAGGCTGCTGCTACTTCTTTGTAGAGGGCCTCATCCACTTCCTCATCATGACCAAGTGGCCTGTAGCAGACTCCCACTACAGTATCCCCTCTCCCTGCCCTCCCTTTAGTCCTGTTCCATAAGCTCTCAATCAGCTCCTCATCTATTCCTAGCTGGAGTACCACGCACTCCAGCTAGTCTCTGGCATAGAGAGTAAAACCCCCTCCTTGTCTCCGCTGCTCGTCCTTCTTAAAGATCCTGTACCCTTCAATTCTGACACTTCAGCCATAGGAGCCATCCCACCACATCTCTGTGATGCCAATTAGATCATAACCCCACAGGCACTAGGATCCCATGCTCCGTGCATTCACATAGAGGCATTTATGATGGGCCGCTGATGAAGCTGGCTGGCTGACTGTAGCAGCTAGAATTCCCTTGTGTGGTAATATAATTTGCTGGATCTCTTTCACATCAGAATGATCTCAGAATTCCTGATGTGGTGTGATCAATATAGTTAAAGCTGAGGATGGCAATCATGTCCAGTGTAAGGGCATTTGTCTTAGTGACTGAAGTAAATTATGTTTTCCTAATGTCTTAGCTCTTTTTTTTTTTTTTTTTAAATTTTTGATGTTAAAGTCCATGAATAGCTAGCTGTTCCTGAGCTACTCCTAGGACTGTAAGAAGTTGAGGGTTATTTTGTGCCTCATTAAAGAAGAATTATTTTTCGTTTTTTACATTAAAAATCCTAATTCAATTTATGAGGTTGATATACAAAAAAAAGATAATCTACTTACAAACATACAAAGGTAAACACTTGTCATGCAGGGCTGATGTTTTGGAAATTCATCAATAATGTAAAAGTCTTAGTCTCTTTTTTTAAAGTGAATTAGACTTCCTAGAAAAAGAGAATAATGAACCTATGAAAAAAAAAATCCTATTCAGAGCTATATTACATAACAAGAACACAGTGAGTTGAAAGAAGTCTTTCCAATATATGACTCATGGTTATGAAGTATTTCATGTTGCCCAAAACTAATGAGTTGTGCAAGCTGTGCCTTCACAGTACATCTAGATATTCAGAAAATTGTGATTTTCTAACAAAAATAGAGAAATATTCTTTTTTAGAGTTTATTTATTCATATTTTGGATTGTAACTATTTCCTGGTACTTCATGCATTTATGTTTTCAAGGATAAGTTTTACAATTCACTCCTTCTGGCCACAAGAAAGAGGTTGACATTGAAAGTGCAACTAGTTCATAACACATATGCATCCCTCTTTAAAATAATGGATGAGAGATATTACTTTAAATGAGTATTTCACAACTGGAACAGGCTTTTTTTCTCACTGCTGGATTCATGGTGTCCTGATTTTGGTTGCGGTAGAGTTAATTTTCCTTCCTAGTAGCTGGTATAGTGCTGTAGTTTTGATTTAGCATGAGAATAATGTGATACCACACTGATACTCTGTTTGCTACGTGGTGCTTATACTAAGTCACGTAACTTTCAGCTTCCCATACTCTGACAGCGAGGTGGTGCATAAGAAGCTGGAAGAGAGCATAGCCGGGACAGCTAAACCAAACTGGCCAAAGAGACATTACATACCATATGATGTCATGCTTAGTATATGTACTAGGGGAAGTTGACCGGGGGAAGAAACTGTGTCATGGGAACTGACTGGGATTTGGTCAGTGGGTGGTGAGCAATTGTATTGTACATCACTCATTTTGTATATTCTATTATTATTGTTATTGTTACTATTATTTCTTCCTTTGTTGTCTTATTAAACTGTCTATCTCAACCCATGGCTTTACCTTGCTTTGTGATTCTCCTCTTCAGTCGGAGAAGAGTGAGTGAGCAGTTGAGTGGTGTTTAGTTGCCAGCTGGGGTCAAACCAATGCATGGGTAAATTTCAGTGTTAGATTATAAGATTTAATCTGACAAACTGGAATTTCCTATAGTCTTCCTATTTCTTGGCATTTTTAAGATACAGTACTGTAGTAATCAACATCAACTAGGACCCATGTTGCAGGGAATTAAAGAAGAGAAAAAAATCAGTTGACAATACCTCTCTCTATCCCAAGTTAAATATACTGAATATTTTCCTCTGAAGTCATCAAATCACACTCAAAATTGCCATATCACCTGACTTCAGTTAGTGAAACCGGTCGTGTGTGCTGGCAGCCCAGAAAGCCAACCGTATCCTGGGCTGTATCAGGAGAAGTGTGGCCAGCAGGTCGACGAAGGGGATTCTCCCCCTCTACTCTGCTCTTGTGAGACCCCACCCCACAGTGTTCAGCTGTGGAGCCCCCAGCTTAAGAAGGATATCGATCAGTTAGAATGAGTCCCGAGGAGGGCCACAAAGATGATCAAAGGGCTGGAGCATCTCTCCGATGAAGAAAGGCTGAGAGAATTTGGCTTGTTCAGCCTGGAGAAGGCTTCAGGAGGACCTTATTGCAGCCTTCCAGTACCTGAAGGGGGCCTACTAGGAAGCTGGGGGGGGGGGGGGGGGGGGGGGGGGGGCACGCTTTTTACAGAGGCCTATAGTGACAGGACAAGGGATAATGGGTGTAAACTGAAAACAGGGAGATCTAGATTAGATATCAGGAAGAAATTCTTCACGGAGAGGGTGGTGAAGCACTCAACAGGTTGCCCAAGGAAGCTGTGGATGTCCCATCCCTGGCAGTGTTCCAGGCCAGGCTGGATGAGGCTTTGAGCAACCTGGTCTAGTGGAGGGTGTCCCTGCCCATGGCAGGGGGGTTGGAACTCGGTGATCTTTAAGGTCCCTTCCAACCCTAACCATTCTATGTTTCTATGATTGAAGATAACGGATATGAAATAAAGAGGGCTTCTCACAGTAAAACACACACAAACTATTTAATCCCAAGCAAGAGATGTAGTGCCAATCACTAAGTATTTGACACTTGTACATTACTGGATAGACTTTTCAGATATGCTGATATTTTTTTTTACAAAACTTTTCAACCTTTACCAGTCATACCATAGACTTATAAATAGGTGAAAATATCTTATTATAGAGATATTTATAATATAATTTCCATCAAGGATTTATTTGTTCATATCTGCTGAATGTTTGAGTTCACATTTATACAAAAATACTCTGTGTGTATAGTGGTGGTGGTGGGGGATGTTTGTCTAGGGATTGCTATTTCTTTCTAAATATATTGACATACATTTTAAAGATTGTTGTGATGGCATTGTGTTGTACAGTGTGCTGTAGCAGATGAATATAACACATGGTTTAGCCCTGACACAATAAAGAAAATAAAGAAAAATGGGTGACTGTGTATAGTAGTGGATAGGAAACCTACAGTAAAAATTCATGTTTGTTATTGCCCAAGTGACCTTATGACGTTGCCTCTTCTGTCTTATTCTCTCTTGCTATCATTGCTTGTGTCCTGTATTTTGACTGTAAACTCTTTGGAGCACAAACTGTTACTTGATCTCTGTTATAGTGTAACATCAATCATTGGAAGCTAATGTACTTCTGTTTCCTTAAGAAGAAAGTTATGGAGACTGTAATAATTACTAGTTCTGGAAACATGGTTTTTATCTATATCTATAGCATTGAATTCAGTACACACTCCAGTGCAAGCCTTTTAATGGCTGGATATTCCATCAAAACTAGTAAAAATATCGGGTTTTACAATATTTCTTTCTGTACAAAAATTCAATTCAAAATATTGCCCTGTTTTTTCTTCTATAATGTGACATGAGACATCTGGTCTCTTCTACTAATA
This sequence comes from Rhynochetos jubatus, assembly GCA_027574665.1. Classification (NCBI taxonomy): domain Eukaryota; kingdom Metazoa; phylum Chordata; class Aves; order Eurypygiformes; family Rhynochetidae; genus Rhynochetos; species Rhynochetos jubatus. The sequence continues at coordinate 42,717,156 of CM050690.1, read as the reverse complement.
TTCTTAGAATATTAGACACTCATGAAGTTTACCACTTCCACTTTAGGTTTTAATGTTTCTCTTGCAGACCACAGGAACAATTTCCAGAGACAGAGAAGAAAAGGGAAGAGAAGGAAAGCTTTGTAGTGGTTGTGATGGTTTAACTCTGGCTAGCAAAATATCACGAAGCCTCTCTCACAAATTGCTACTCCCTTCCTCCAACAGAGGGGAAGAGTTGGAGGAAAAAGAAATAAGGAAGCTCACAAATTGAGATAAAAACTATTTACTAATTAAATCTAAATCAATACATACAAATACTAGTAATAATAAATAATTAAAATAGTAGAAAATAAAACATGTAATACAATATATACAACATGATACGATTTCCTGCCATCCACTGACCAATAGACACCCAGATGTTGAGTGATGAAAATCAGACCCAGAGAGCCCAAGAACCACAGCCCAAGAGTGATCGCAGCTTGAGAGCTGCAGCCCGAGGACCAGAGCCTAGGAGCTAACACAGCAGATTCCGAGCGAACCCTACCAGTGATAACATGGCCAGGAACTCTAAACAACCCACCACCATCTCCCACATGAATGAGCCAGCAAAGGAGTTAGCAAAGCAGCTAACGCAGGAAGGTTAGGAAGTGCCCGGGAGTAGATGAGAAAGGGAGTAAGGGAGAGAGAGAAGGGAAGACTAATGGCTACCGGACCCCCTCCCCACGCAAGAGACCTGGAACATGACATACTATGGAATGAAATACTTCCTTGGTCAGTTTGGGTTAGCTACTGTGTCCCTTATGCTGCTCGTAAGACAGCAAGAGCTGGGAACGCAGCTGCCGATATCACAAGCGGAGAAAGACCTTGAATCCAGTATAGGCCCAGCGCCAGCTAAGAATTTATCAGTAACAGTTTCCTAGTAACAGCTAATTTTTTTTTTTTCCTGACTGAACCCAGCACAGTGGTCTACAAGTTACGAGATAAGTCTTCTTAAGAAAGAGACTGCTAGTTTCTCTAAGTTCCCATGACCTTTTTTTGAACAATCTTGGCTTCCTGATGCTCTTTGTTGTAAAGGAGCAAGAAGCGCCTTGTAAATAAACACCCACTTGTTCATTGTTTGCTGTTAAAATAGTCTATTCATCTTCTTTGCTGAACAGAACACAGAAGTAAACAAAAAACCCAGTGAAGCTAAATACTAATATAATTCCATCGTTAATGCAAAAGAAATATTAACTACAATGCTTCCTGTATCTTCTTAACTATTATACAAACTTATTAGAGAATGTCCTGAAAGAAATTCTGTTTCAAGCTGTAATTCTGTTAATGTTTACACATCGAGTAGCTTCACTGGAGTACAACAGATCTCCTTGTGAATGTAGGACTAGTCATGTTTCTAATTTTTTGTAGGCTAAACATATATGAGAATTCAATGAAACTATCATTAACTGTTATAACATCTGACTAAACTTGCATGAATATGTTATGGTAGATTATCAAATGACATGCAGATGATTTAAGACAATTATATTCCTATAGGTTATTTCAGAATTACCTCCCTTTTGTGACATTCTATGATATGTAGCCTTCACTACAAGGTCTAAAGATCTGCTTCTGTTGGAGGTCATACTAATGCAAATTAAGTAAGAGCATGAATTAAAAAAATTACTGTAGAACCTAGTTTAATTTTTCATGCCTGTATATATGTGTCCGCAGCAGGTTTGCAAGTACTTAACCACAGACTTGATGTTAATAGCATACTCAAAGAAACATTCTGTAAGGGCAGCAACCCTGAACTGAAAACCTTACAATTATTTGGAAAATTATCCATTAATTAGGAATGCTGAATAAAACTCATATTTTTAATCTGAAATACATTTGAATTCCTATTAAAATAATTTTGACAGGTAGACAAAATACGTGCATGATTTACACAGATTTAATGCATAATATAATATCTGATCAATTACATTCAGAAAGACTTATTTTTTTTCTTTAAATAGGGGTACATTAGAATTACTAGTTTATATTGGCATATATATTAGTCTGTATACTAATTATTAGTTTATAAAGAAGTACTAGTTTATAAAAAATTATTTTATAATGTTGAAATATAATTAGTGACTTCACAGAAAAATGTTCTTATATGTAACTTGCAAAGACTATGATTTATTAGGTTCAAGGAGGTGTCTCCATCAAGATTTGCAGCACTCAGACTCAAGTGAATAAAGACCAGTAAAGAACTGGCAGTGGAAAACAGAACAACAAAATAAAAACCAAAATGCATTCATCAGAAACATTACTTACAGATCACATTAAAGATTTTTCAGCAAGAAAATTTTCTTCTGTAGTAGATCTGACATAATTCTTGTGTTTAGAAGACTGGCTCATTCTCTACCTGTAAGATCATGTAGTTGTATATGGAAGTATTCTGAGTCACAGCCTTGAATAATATTCAACAGCTCACTTTCTGAAAATACATATTTACAAATAAGGAAAATCATCCTTCAGTTTAAATTCATTCATCATCCTGGATTACATAGATTTACATAAACATTGTGGAGAGGAGAATTACCCCCTGGCTTTAAACCCAATCTCCACAGCTGATCTTTTTGGTCTTTTAATCAGATTTTCTGTATCCTTAGACAATATCTTAATTGGTTATGCTCTCACACTAAAAAAAAAAAAAAAAAGAAAGGAAAACCAGATATTAAATTATCCTTAAGGAAACAGGGAAAGCCATTTATATGCTTTTCACAATACTGTGAACATATGTTAAACATAGTTCTCTGGTACAGAAGAAGAGTTGCATTTAATCACTAAAAATATACTGAAAGTTCTGTGTGTTTCTCATTACTGGATTTTCCGCATAAATTTTAATACAAATGTCCTCTGGATTATTATCCATATTCCAGAACTTCTCTGCTGTGATATTTCCAAAGTATGTAGATTATTGTGGTGAAATTTGTATATTTAATGCAAAATGTTTCCACAGAGTACAGGTTTTCAGGTTTTACCACTGCACAGCAAAATCCATGTTGATTCTGTTTTCACAACTCTAGTAACATCTTCAGAGATAGAGACTTCAATGAAGGAGCACTGTAGTTTTTTCTCCCCTACAATAGTTGAGACAACCAACACTGCTGCGCTAATGGGTCTAGAATATTTGTCTTTATGGCGAGAAAAGATGCAAGACTCAGGCTGTCAGATCTCCATTTTCATTACTTAGCCACGAGATCATTCCTTCTGTTTATGCTATCTGGAGGACATTTAGTTATTTTATTTACATAAAGCTATTAGCATTTTTCTCTAACAATCAGTTAGTGTTCAATTAGAGTATCTTGGTTTCTTCATTTTTGTCCTCAGTCTGTACTCCGTAGGATTTCCAGCAGATCTAACAATAAAGATAACATTTACATCCTTACAGATAATTTCATGTGATTCATTTATGCATACAAAGATTCATGCAGGAAGATAAAACATGACTATCTCATTTAGAAAGAAGTGAAGCAGCCTACATTCCTGGTAGCTTGTTTAAACAAACAAACAAACAAACAAACAAACAAACAAACAAACAAACAAACAAACAAACAAACAAACAAACCCCAACCAAAAAAAGCCCCAACTCCGTAACCATAACTACACTATATGCATCTGTTTATAATACTAATTCCAAGTTGTCAAACAGCTGCCAATATTAGAATACATAGTCTTATACCTAGGCATATATCTGCCAATTATTGCATTATCCAATCACACTTTTCATATCAGTCACTAAAGTTTTAAGAAGTATCTTGAAACTCAGGATGATATAATGTCTATGATTAGGTAAAAATGACAAATCTGTATCATCACACACTGTGCACTGTAGTCCTTTGTCTTGCCATTTTCTCCAGAGGTGATAGTTGAGATTTTTGCAGCCAGTAACATGGGCAAATTACACATTAATGGTTATATTATTCTATTGAAAGGGATGTTTGTTAGTGTGTGTGCATGTATGCATTGCAATCTGACTTAGTTATTAGATAAAAAATCTAAAATTGATGCAGAAAGACAAAATTGGAAGAGAAAGTGAGAGGGCTGTCTCTGTCTCAGCCTTATAGAACTAAAGCAAAAGACACACCTGTTACATCCTTAGGTTACTGCAGAAATAACAGGTATCATCAGCAATGTTAGGTACATGTCCTGTTAAAGTTGACCTCTAACTAAAGTTTATAGGCCAGTCAAGCAGAAGCCACAGTTGCTCCCACATTTCCTTTTGTGTATGGATGAAAGTGGGAATCTCTGGTCATTTTTCCAGCAATGTGAGAAAGCCTCTCACAAATATTTCAGACTAAACTTTCCCTATGTTGCTTAAGATGCCAGAAAAGAACTTTCTGTTGTTCATGTCTACAGACATTTTTTATTAGTAAAATAATACCAAGAGCACAGTAATAACAGAAACAACAACAAAAAAATTTAAGCCTTGCCTTCAAAAGCATACCTGCACAACAAGCTACTTGTATATCCTGAAGGACCAGAAAGTGTGATCTTACTTTTATACAGCACAAAATAAATGAGTCAGTATAACAGTGCAAGGAGAAACCATATGCAGTATGCACCACCAGTAGACTCAGAAGCACAGGCTAGTCACATTTAGACATCTGTTTGTATTTGTTACTTGCTTAAGTACTCTTTTGGCTGTTCATGAAACGGAACATGATTACATATGCATGTTGAAGTCATCATCAGTGGTTTTTTTTTATTTCGTACTTCTCCTTCTAAAAACACAGCTAACACAAGCATAACATAATCATGGTTGCAATGTATTTCTGCTGTTTCACCCACATGAAGTCTCAAATGAATTGACTGCACTGAGTGAGAAGCCTATACACAGTACTCAGTCAATCCTGAAAACATGGATCCATTTGGGAGAGCTTCCCAGAATTGTTCTGTCAGTTAAAGATCTTACAGGAGGCCAATTCTTCATTTGCCTCAAAGATTGCCTGCATGCCGTACCTCAGTTATCTCTCACATTATTTTCTTTGGTGACTGTGATTGCTTAAATTTTTAGTTTGTAATTTGTAGGTTTTGTTTTGGATTACTCCATGGAAATTCACATACCAATGGTACAGTGGTTGATATTTGAAAATTCAGATACTATATAAATTTCTAACATTTCTCTAATAGCTTGCATATAGATATTTTGTTTTCTGCATGCACAGCTTGTGTCAGCACATACGAGTTTTTAATTTATTAACCAGATCAAAACTTACAGTTACAGAAAACTTTTTCTCATAAATGTATGGAAAGAAGAGTAATATTCTCTGCTAAAATCTGTGGACTAAAATTTGTAGATTAAGATTTAGAAAAGGATACATATTTCTCTAGTATATTAGTTATGTTATCCTCTATCAAATTTCATAGAACTTTTATATAACTTTGTATCCTTGAGTTTATACATCTCTGTTGGTTTTGAAGGTTATGGTACTATTTCCTCTGCCTTTATGCAGAGAGGTGTGCCAAAAAGGTGTGCCCTTTTTGCATAAGTAAATCACAAAGATGTTACATTCTTTAATTTAATAGCCTGCAAATACATTTGTTATTAAGTGTTTAGTGTCCTAATCCTGCATGCAAAAAAATAAACTAGTTACTTATTTAAGTAGTGAATCGTTTCAGATGTTGGCAAAAAGTATTGCTGTCATACAGCCAAATAATGGTATCTGCACTGCTTACTCTGAAAAATGTGAAGCATTTCCTGTCATGCTTTCACTTTCAGCCATCCTACAAATTCTATTCAGAAAATAGAGAGAAATTGAATGTTGTGACTGGATTGCCCAGTATCTTGTATGTCAATGATAGTACATAACTAGCATCTACATAATTAGATTTTTAACTCAGCAAAGAAATAACTGGAGCTAATATAAATTCTCTATAAATTTAGAATTTTTCTCATTGTAAGGAGCTGTATGGCAACAGTTTAATATGACTAAAAGAAAATCAGAATGCCAACTTCATCATTAAGTAGTAAACAATTAAGGTACCAGCTGTGATGCATTCTGTCTTTTTTTTTTTTTTTTTTTTACGGGCCAGTACAGTCAATATACTCAAGTGGAATGAAAGTGATTGAAGTGGATCAAGAATATTTGACGCTTTTTTTGCAAACATTGCAAAAAAGTCAGCACATACTGTAAATAATGCTGCTGCAAGCTTGGGGAGACCAGCAAAAACCTTGAAGATTTTTGTTATATCCCATGACAGTAATGAAACTATAAGAACAAATTCCTAAGGAGCTGATGAAATTTTAAACCTGTATCATTTTCATCTTTAAAAAGAGATTACTTTCCCCCACATGGGCATCTCTAACTGTGGTGGATGACATAGGGTTTCTAATATCATGTCGGTTCAAAAGAGCTATGGTGTTTGATAAAGCTGAAAGCCTAACACAGGAATATGTTTATGTCTCTCATACTAATGTAGAACAGTACATAATCAATAAGCCCAAATACTTCACTGTCAAGCAGACATCCATCTGATTCTCAGTGTTTCTTGAGGCAACAATTACAGCACAACCAGCGGGTCGAACTTAAATGCTCCTAGATCAAATTTCATAGGCTCTGAGAAGTGGAGACACTGGAGGTAGTGTAGAAGAGTGCAGGCTCAGGCTGGTAAGCAAGGGGGCTAGGTCTGGCAGTGGAGATCCTATGGGTAAAACCAGAGCCTTGGTGCTCCATTGAAGAACTGCAGGCCAGGACTGGAAGAAGTCAAGTTAAGGCAGAAAAAAAGAGGAAAGATAAATAGTGTCTGACACATGCAAAAGGTATAGTATGTATAGTAAAATCAGATGTAACATGAACTTGCAGACCAGAGGGGGAAAACCAAGGTCTAAAAGTATTTTATCAAACATATACAATTACCTCAAGCATATTCTAAATTGAGAAAGAAGAAACCATCCATAGCATATTCCTCATTGAAGGACTCAGGTTGATGGCAATTTGTTTTACACCTGCTCTCCTGTTCCCCTTCCCATAACACCAAGGTGGTGCCACGAACTTTATGACACCCAGAGGAGCAGTGGAGAAGTGAGCATGACACCATGAAAAGTGAGAGTTATTATAAGGTATACTTATAACAATTTTAACTGTGTCATGATTATTATTATTAATATTTTTTCCTGTATGGTAGCATTCATTTTAGTTTTTAGTTTTTAATTTTACTTCTTTTTCTGTAATAAGTAGGTCTGTAGTAATAATAATTATTTAACTAAGGTTTCAGTTTTATTAACAATACATTTGTGTCTTCATATGTAACGTGTTTGCTCATAACAGGATTTTGATTATAACAAAAGTAACCCAGGGAAATAATCGGGGAAAGTAAGTCAAATGAGTAAAGATTGGATGATGTCAGAAAAAGTAATGCTTGGCTGTACAGCCACAGAAGGGAATCAGGCAAGTGGCACCATAAAACCCAGGTGATAAATCTTTTGGGGCTGGTGAGTAGGGAAAGGTGCACCAAAGACCCCAAAGGACCACCTGTCAACAGTCTTGGCTGTGGTGTGGGAAGAGAGCAACTCAAAGAGAGAAAGCATCCAGGCTACCTCCTCATCTTCACTACAGCTTGGATAGCACAAGCAAAATGTAGTGCACAGATTTAGGCAGTGGCATGACTTCCCCATCCTTATGGCTGATCTGAGCCCAACACTTACTGGGGATAATGTTTTGGGTACTGCTGCTGGGCAGCAGTGCAGTGAGTTGCAGAGAGTAAAAGCAATGAGTTATGTATGAGTTAAGTATGTGTATGTGCTGTGCTGGTAGTTGTTCTTGCTGTGTAACAAGGTTTTCAGTAACATTTATTTATTGTTTTTTAAATAGTGTAATTGATTTTACTCAGTAAAATGGTAACGAACAAGCATTTCAATGAAGGAAAACTTCACCTATTTCTGTGGCACAACCCTCCCTATATTAACAGACCAACTGCAGAAGTCCAACATAGCAAAACTTTATGCAGAGTGTTGGCCAGAAGACATCAAAACTTTTGATAGCTGAACCATAATTCTTGTGTTCCAGCAGCAATATTCCCTGCACAAATTGGTGGAGAATGTTACCAAGATAGAGCTGACCAAGAAAATTCAGAATGTTTCAGAGAACTTAGATTGGTAGACAAACACTCTGTTAACATCCACTTTGGGTTTTTAATTTTGGTGGTTTCTTTTTTTTCTTTCCCTTAAGGGAAAATTAAAAAAGGAAAATAAGAGAATTATGTTTTGAGAGTTTGATTTCTATACAAACATGGTAAGTGGAAGGTGTCCCTGCCCATGCCAGAGTCTTTGAAACTAGATGATCTTTAAAATCCCTTCCAACATAAACCATCTTGTGATTCCATGATTCATACTGTGATTCTATGATTAAAGTGTTATAAAGTATGGCAAAGGTGAAAGAGAGGATGGAGATGATGAACAGTTTTTATATATGTTAGTGTAGAGGAAAAAAGGTTGGTTCTTTTCCTTATCTTCCATTGCAAATGAAATGGTTACTGAAGCCAACAGTGTTAAAAAAGTAATATAAACTTCATTTTACAAAACATCATGAACTCAGAGTAGACATGATATAGAGATACTTCATACTGTGCTTTTTCAAGAGCTAAATGATATTTCATCTTGCTTCCCCAGCTATCAGATTTTTTTTGTCCTTTCTATCTCCTTAATTTTTCTCTTTAGTCTTTTATAAGTAATTTTTCTCCTTTAATATTTCATCAGTATCTTTGCTCCAAAATTCTGAAAAAAAAAGACAAACCAAAAAAGGTATTTTTCCTCATCCATGGATTCAGTTGGTTTTCAGTAAATCTCCATCAAAATAAATAATATTTAATATGAGGGCATTGTAGCGCCTGCCAGGCTACACTGGTGTTCAGAATATACTGCCTACAGAAATATGGAAAACAAAAGGATAATGGTTTATTGTTTGGTTGGGTTTTTTTCTTTTGTTTGGGGTATGGGTGTTTGGTATTATTCCTTCAGTGGTGGTGGCTTACTACTGCCTAATTATGAAGGTGTGCTGTTTGGTGGATATTGCCAATGTTATTCTGTCAGGAGTGTGATAGAATGGTGATATTGATGAAGGAAGCACACATTCATTTCCCAGTCAAAATGTTTTCTGATTCATGATAATATCTGAACATATTTCTAAAAAATTGTTCCTATGCACAATTGTTAAAAATCCTGTCAAATAAATCTTAAAAACTCGTGGATCCCTACATTTATTCTTTCCTTAAAGGTAAGATTTGGTGCTGCACATGGTGTTCTCTGATTTCATCACTGGTTGCTTGATTAGGAAGGAGAAATGTAAATAACTGTCTACTCACTTAACATAAGGGTGTTTTGTTTTTTTGTTTTGTTTTCTTTGTTTGTTTTTGGTTTTCTTTGGTTGGGTTGTTTTTTTGTTTGGTTTTTTTTAGTTGTTGTTTTGGGTTTTGTTTTTAGTTTGGGGGAGTGGTGGTGGTGGTGGTTGTAGCGGTTTAGATATTTTTTAAGTGGACAAAAGGAAACCGGTTCGCTTCTTTGGTTCTACAACAGTGCCAATACTGCATTATTAATTAGTATTGGCAGTGCAAAGATTCCAGGCTAGATGTTCTTTAGGTTTTGTGTTTAAACCTGAATAAATTAAATAGTATTTTGACTAGGATACACTTCTGAGTAAAACTGAATATAATGGTGGTCATGCTAATGTTTCTTGTGGGTATTTTTTGCCTCAGGGAGACAATTATGGTATCAAAATTAAAAAGTAATTCAGCTTTATTATGATATTTCCACTATACAATAATCGAATTCTTTTGCAAATTAAGCATCATTTTGATCTCTTAAATGGCTCTCTGTGTCACTAAATTATAAAAAAAATCAAGAGAAAGACAATGAAAAAAATCGCAACACTGAACCAAAACCCACTCGCAGCCAAATTGTCATATCCCAGCTTTATTCAAGTTTTTGTTTCTGAGTAAGATTTTTTTACAGAAAACCAAAAAACAGGAGCAGGGTAGTTTTTGTCATTTATCCATTTATCCAAAAATAATGTAATTTTCTACTATTCTAGCTGTTAGCTGGCAGAACTCAGATTTTTGGGTTGTTTAGGTTTTTGGTTTATTTTTTTTTTTTTCATTATACAGCTAGATCCCAGAATTTCTGAACTGTAATACAATAATAGCTGCTATGCCACCACAGGTGAAACATTTGAATGAATCTCCTTGGTTTGATCAAAAGGGTATAGCATGCTTTTGTAGTTAGAATTTATTTAGCATTCAGAAAAAGAGAAATAAACAATCAACAACTGGAGTAGATGCTGTCTATTGTTTTCTGGATTGCAGGTATGTATTACAACAGGGTGTATTAAATTTAGATTATATGACATTACATTAGCATTGAAGCTGATTAGGAGAAAATAGAAATATAACTCTTTTAAGAAGCTACAGGTTGTCAACCATAGTGAGGGCATTTTGAGGTTCCAAATAGAGAAAGGCAGGTGTAGAAACAAATAGAAGTTGTCATATTGGTATATTAATGTATCCAATATCTGTCTGGAGATTTTTGGTTGGTTGGTTTAGGGTGTTTTGGTTTTGTTTGGGTTTTTTTTTTTTTTTTTTTTCTTGCTAGCAGGCAAACTTAACAGTATCGTTAAACAGAGGAAATTCACATGGTGAAGTTTGAGGTTTCCACTGACAACTGTTAGTGCTTTCTGTGTTTTTTTGAGAAAGAAATGAGACCTGAAATAGTACTAGTATGTGACAAAGGCCATAATCATCTGTGTCAATTTCCTTATCACACAATTTTATCTGGAGTGGTATATAAAATAGTCCATCTGGAACATCCATTGTTGTAGACAGCATCATAGCCCTGTTGATTTGCTGCAACTGCTGAACTGCTACTTCCATCCATTTTTTGTGCAATCAATACACAGTTCTTACACTGTAGGAATGCAGTGAAATGAAATGAAATTAATGAAAACACCATTCTGAAACACTAAAATAAAATAAAATGTAACTGCCAGTAGAGGTATGCACACAAAGGTATTATTAAGAATTTATATATTTTAATTTTTTTCTCGCTTTTCTTCAGTGTTATATCTATTAATTTTCTCTTAACTATACAGTAGAAATGTACTCAGAAAAAAATTCCCTTCCACTTCAGAAGACATGAATGCCAGAGTATCACTGAAAGCACTTACAAATGCCAAGAAGTGGTTTTGAAACAGAAAGCTGACTGGTTTCTAAAGAAAATAACTCTTGACTATACCAGTATAATTGGCATCCTGTTCTCTTTATACTACTCTATGGACTTTGCTCCATTTATTTTCCAAATATTGTAGTATTAGAAACTATGCAGAAAGATGGACAACTGATGCTTATTACCATGTTAAGGTTTAAAGCTGAGGTCTCATACAGCTAATGTTCAGCCTTAAAAAACAAACAAACAAACAAATAAACAAACAAACAAAAAACAAACAACCCAAAACAAACCAGGAACAAGAGGGAAAAAAACAAACCCCAAACTAACAACAAAAGAAACAGCAACCAACTAACCAACTGACCTGCCCAAAACTCCCCACTATTTTAAACTCTTCTTGACAAAAACAGTCTACTGTTTCTTTTCATCTTGGAATGCACAGTCATGAGTTTAACCTTTTGGAAAGATTATCATTTGAGCTTGATATATGATATATATGCTACATAAGTAGTAGAAGATGTTGAAAAATAACTTCCTTGTGGATTGCAGCAGCATAGCAGTAAGTACATCAAATGTATGGTAGCATTTAAAAATTCTGTTGTGCATTCTTCTGTGTCCTGTAGGGTTCTTGCACAACAGATATACTCAATAGAATATTTTCCAATATCAATTTATAATTTTGCATAATAAATATAAATTTTAAATTTTTCTTTCACTTATACTCTCTGTTGTAGTGATTCTTGAGGTCATTGATAAATTTTCTTGCCTTTCTTCTGCTCTTCCTAAAATAAAATTAAAAAAAAAAAAAAAACCAACCCCCAAAAAAACCCCAAAACTGTTAGAATATTTTTGTGGAACATTTGTGAAGAATATTTTTAGTTCATACACTTTGATTTTTTTCCTTATTTGTTTGCTCTCTATAGTTGAGTTATTTTTTCCTGAGGTTTTGGTTGTGATTATGCTTTTGAATCTATGCATGTTATAATGTACAATGTTAGTGATTTCTAGGTTGTCCTACAATGCAAATGATATTAGTGACAACTAGGATTCTTTCATTATTTTCAGTAACTGAGCACTGAAACTGATTCATAATTTTTCAGGGAAACAAAAAAGGTATGAAAGTAGGAAATACAAAATGAGAGTACATACCCAAAGATGGGGTCAAGCTATAATGCTGAATAGTAGGACTAGGTAGATTTAAAAAGTCCTCTGCAAATTTCAGCTGCTTTCCAAAAGTTTCTATGCTCAGTTGCCTTCAATATTATATGTATAGACTTCTTGCAATTATATTTTAACAGACAAGTGGGTAAATCTCTAAATGGCAAGAAAATGAGCTAAATTTCTATCTTCTAGAACTAGCTATGTCTTCTTTATCTACAAAGATATTTTTTTACCTACTAAGTAATGCAGTACTCTAATATCTTAAGGTTATGTTTTTTCATGGACTATATTTTTTCTCTTTTTTTGTGTGCATTAATAATCCTTTCCCTTGGATTTCTTATTCTATATTTGCAATGCAGTACCTTACTCCTTCTGTCGACCTTTCTTCTTCACTCTTCCAATCTTCATTTTACATCTATTTCTGTTCATGTTGATACTATTTATTCACAATCTTTCCCCAGTTTCTCATCTTCTGCTCTGTCTATCCCCCAGGAATATTACTTGCTGCCCCTCTTACAGTTCTACAGAACTCCTGTGACAAGGAGTCACATAGATACATAGTCCCTTAGATTCAAATTATGTATCCCAGGGATACTTAGAGCACCTTTTATTTTTTTGTTTCTACTTGAGCAAGAGACTGAAAACTGTACAAAGGAAAGGGTATTTGAGACATTTAGGTTATATGTGTGTAATGTTGACAAACATAAGGAACATTAAGCTGAGAATACTCAGTTTCTTACTGGAAATTTAATGGCTTATGTTTCAGAGTTTTCCAGTGTAACAGCCTAGGTATTTTAATTTTATAAAGTAAGGAGTTTTCTGGAGATTTTTAGTTTTTCCTGGAGAATAAGAAGCTACTGTCCCTGTATTTCTCTATAGCATTTTCTTCTGTCAGGTTGATATTAATTTCCTGAGAAAGATGGCAATGAGGAAGAGAAGTCTTTTGATGGAAAAAAAAAAACCAAACAGGAAACAGGTCCTCTATGTCTTGCTATTCACTTCTCGGCAGTAGAAGGCCTAGAAGGTGTGTGTGTGTGGAAGTGGGGAGTGAGCAAATGCAGGCACAGTGTTGTGACTGGCACAGAAAAGAGACAAAGAAATTTGAGAAATCAGACAGCACAGCCCACTGAAGAATCAAATTGTTGGAAGAACGGAGGGGAAATTAGGCTGAGCTGAAAGTCAAAAGAGTGTGATAAGATGAACACATTATGACAAACTCTGCTTTATTTTTGGCCACCATAGGAGTTTTGTGGATTGAGGGAATATATTGATTGAGTAAAATCTGCTAAAATAATAATTTTATGACTTAACTCAAACTTCATCTATTAGATGTCTATTTATCTCCTCTACACAACATGGTTTCATATCTCTCTGTCCTAAAAGGAAGAAGAGGTGAACTGACTAACACAACACATAACAGTGAAGACTGACAGTGGTCCTCGAAGTTTGTAAAGCCTGTGTTATGACAATGTATTGTCATAACAAATTACATAAAAAATGGCTGTGCCATTTTTTTTCCCCTCATATTTAAACCAATCTGAATCTTTAAGTGGCATATTTATGTGTATGTAAATATGTGCATGTATTCACATACTTAGACCTGTATGTATGTTGGCTAGAAATGCATACCTTTACAAGAGGTATTTCATTTGAAGAAAGATTATTTTCTAGATTATATACATTTTTACAATTATTAAAATGAAAACCTGACATTAAGTAAGATTAGAAAATAGAATAGAATAGAATAGAATAGAATAGAATAGAATAGAATAGAATAGAATAGAATAGAATAGAATACCATAGCATAGAAGAGAAGAGAATAGGGAAAAAAAAAAAATAAACAAAATGAGATAAAATGAAATAAAATTAAACCAAAACATAAAACACAAACCACAAAACATGAAACATGAAACAAAACCAAGAAGGAAAAAACCCCAACAAAATATCAAAAAGAAAAGCTTAGCTAAGACACTGGGTATCTGGTGTTATACGTTGTTGTAGTTTATTAAAATCTACTCTCTCTCTTCTGTAACTCAAGTTAAAAAATCTGCACAGTATTACATAATATCTCTTATCACCAGGTACATTGGAACATATGGATAAATACTTGAGCTCAGTTGGTTTTTATTTAGTATTTAAATAGTTTTCAGAAGAATTTAAGTATAAGAGAATTCCACTACATAAATAATACCTACCTTTAAGTTTGGATTGGACTGGACTGATGTACATCTGATTAGATTGGAGTGATGGATACTTGTCTTACTACAGCTTCATTTGTATCTTTCTGTGTGTACTTTCCTGAAACATGTTTTCTTATTTTTTGCTTTAGTATTAGGGACACAGATGTAGCAAGTCTACCTCCATCAGGTTTTGTCCAGCAGTATTTCTCAAGAAAGGAGGAATATGTCACTGATAATATTCTTTGCTCTTCACAAAACTAGTGGGGAGAAAATACGTAGAAATTTTTAAAATATGTAGAAAAGAGTGCATATGCAAGTATGTTAGTTCAAGATTTCTGTGTCTGTGGGAAAGCAGTCAGTAGTACAGTGTTGTTAGACAAACACTGTGTGTGTGCATGCACACATGTTTTATATGGATAGAATTTGGAAAATAATGCAGTATTATGAGACATATTGCAGCTCTAAATCAGAAGTCAGATTGGGTGTTCAGGTTCAGATTAAAAATATCCTTGTAATTTGCTCTTAAATCTTCAGCTAAATTGGCATTGAATAATATCAAAATTATATGCTGTAGGTTAATCTATAACTTTTTTCTCCAACACATCCACAGATTATATACTTTTACCTTACTAGGAGGAGAATAGAGAGTCTGATATTCCTTGGACATGATATCTGAGGATTTGCTTGTTTTCCAGCAGCCTCCTATGCTTCTGTTTCTGAAATACTGTGGTATTAAACAATGCAGCCATTTTTAGAAGTGGGTGAAATATCATACTTTTGTTACTGCCAAAAGACTATAAAGGTATTTTCAAGCTTCAAACACTTTATTTGTGTGCAAGGACAGGTGTATGCAAGTGCATCCAGTATACCTGGAGGAAAGTGTGTATCTATACAAAAACTTCTTTGAAGCTCATGACTACAGAGTTGCAGATACAGAAAACACCTATACATTTTCATAAATCTGAACATAGCTAACATACTCACCATGAAAAATGACTGGTTTTTATAACAAGGAAAGTTACGAATTTATATTAGGTAAGTATCCATCTCAATCTTCTTCACTTATATAATAGGAATAGCAGAGTTCAGACTCTTCAGGACTCTGAACATGCTTTAGTTAGTTACAATAGTTTAAAACAAGTTTTAATTTATATATTTTGGTTTAGGAGTTTCATACTTGTTCTGCTTTGGGCAACTGGGTTTGAAAACCAAGTGTGACAAAGAAATTGTATATAGTATCCATATGTTGGTGTTATGGGTATACCATTACTAAAATGTGGAGACATACAGCAAACATGTATGAGTTTTTCCTATTTCTGTGACAATTCTTGAGCAGTTATTTATGATAAAACTACCTTCAGTTTCATCTTTGTAGATATTACAGATATATATATATATGTCTATAGACAAAGATGAGAACAAATTTTGGAAAGAACTGCAGTAGCCTGCATCCATTCTAAGACACTATTACATTAATTTTTTTGGCAAGCCCCCATTTTTGACATATATTTTTTATTAAAACTCTGATTCTTGACAGAATACCTTAGTGGCAATAAAGAAAAAAAAAAGTATATAGAAAATAGTCTTGAAATGTGCCAGATCATAGCATTACATTCATCAGTATTTTAAATAGTTTTAGATTTTATTTCTGGTATTGGATCAGCTTGCATCATATGTAATTTCTAACTACACAATATATTTTGTCTTTTGGGTGGGAACTTTATCCTTAGATGTTTGTTTTACTAAACCACAGCTTTGAGAACAAGAAAAACTTACAGAAACTAATTTAAAATTACTTAAATATTAGATGTTTACATGTTTCAAGACACTATTATTATTATTATTATTATTATTATTACTATTATTATCATAATCATTATTATTATTGTTATTATTAAAGGTTAAGCTGCACTCTAACATTTGAACAGCAACAGCACATCTGTATACCTAGGTGTCAGTAAAGACGGTGCATGGAGTAACAGCTGCTGACGTAAAACATTCAAGATGCAATGTAGAAGTTGAAAAGAAATCATTTAGGCCAGATCAAAATACTAAGGTAAAACTGCATGTATCACCATGTGTCAAGATTAATTGCTTTTCTAAAATTAGAACCACAAGGTCTTGACAGCACTATTTGATGCAGATTAGAAAGGTTTTCAACAATGTAGCTATTTAAAATGGAGTAATTCAGATGTTGCTGAGAATCATTAGTCTTTAGTACCTGAATGCGGGACACTAAATAGAACCCTAAATGAAAAAGAGAAGAAGGCCTCTAGGGGTTGGAACCAGTATCTAGAGGCTCTGCTGGGTTGTTGCCTCCTCAGGGTCTGACTGAACAGCATTTAGAAGGAGATGCAATCTGTATGAGAGCCATGGCAGGGTCAGTGGTGACAGCTTACATTTTTAAGCCTCAGTACCAGAAAACTCCACCTTTAATCTAACACCCAGGGTTTGATAGAGCCTCTTCTTATTTACTTCAAGCATTATGGTGCTGGTGAGGACCTGAAGAAACCCTTCTAATTAGAGTGAAAATAGCAAGCTGAGATGATCAAGACAATTACTTTCTGTGGGATTAGACTTCCTGGTCTTCTCAGTTTAAAAACTGAAATCACATTGTTCATCCATTTGCAGAACAGGAAAACATGGCAATGTGATAACACCAGGGACTACTGGGAGGGAAAAGATTATATATCTGCTCAGGAGGGAAAGATACAATTCAATCCAATTCAGTAGTGTAGATCAAACAGGGACAGGAACACTCTTAGTAGGTGTCTCTTCTTAACAGGAGCCTTCAATAGAAGTCTTCACGTATTGTCAGATGTACAGTACCTGCTATTCACTTACAAATGGCTTAATGGGGTCTTCCTGACATGATATAGTGATAATTCACAGAAGTGCCAATTAAAATGGAACGCTTATTGTGCCAATCATTTAAAAGCAATGTTAAGCTCCCATAACGCTCTTTCAAAAATAAAAGATATAATAAAAGCTTTATATCCAGACCTCCCTCTTCACAGTACTGACTCCTGGTAATAGAGGGTTTTTTACAAGTGTGATTATACTTGAAAATCTTTTGCATTATGATTTTCATGTTTTCAAATTCTAATGACTCCAATTGAGACTATTCTTCATATCGTAGAACTGGACCCAAATACAGTCTTAGGGCATTCTTATTATAAATAATTGGCATTTACTGAAATTTTTAAGCCTCAGTGAAACCTTTCTCACATCCACTCAAAAAAACTCACACCTCTGCTCACAAAAAACCCCATGAAATTATAAGATGAAATAAAAGTGGAGAACAAATATCTTCGATATTCACTATGAGGATGAAAGTACCATTTACCACCTAAAACGGATTAAAAATTTGTCTTTATGAGCCCTGCTCCTTTTTCCTCTCCCTGTTTGCCAATCTGTACATTATTGGCCTGGATGAAGTTCAGATATAGCTTTTTCTTTGTTGTCATTGTATAGACTTTTTTCTTTAACCAAATTATTTTCTAGCTTTGTGATGAGAAGTCTGTATCACACTGGCACAATTAGTCGACTTTATGCCAGTCTAGGGTAGCATAACTGAGAATAAAAGCAAACTGGCCTTACCATGGGTCCCATGTTTTTTGAGTCAGCTTTTAGATGGTCTCCAAGGGTTACGTGAAAATTCTCATTAAAGAATAGTGTTTCTATTTTCTGGCTGACCAGAAGGGCTTTTTCTGCCAAATTCACATTTTCTCTTGCTATTAATATTTTTAACTTCCTCTCCTCTGGAACATGCAATAATTATTTTATAGCTCACCAACATATTTGTGGTGTAGGCTGTTACACAAACAATTCTGATTGCAGAATTATAAAATTCCATCCACATTTGATTTTTTCTATTTAATTACTGCTTTACCACAGAGGTAAGCCTTCTCTTCTCTCCGTAACTTCTTTTATTAAGAGCTTAGGTGCAGGAGCATGTTTATTACGGACATTAAAATTATTATGCACTAATCTTACGTACTGTATTATTAGCAATAATAGGGCAAAACAGAGTGAAGTCTTCACCTGAATTTGTTTACTTTTATGGATTTTTGTTGAAATCATACATGCAGATTTTCATTGCAGTGTGTGTGGGTTTAGCCACGTAATTCCCATTAATATTAAAAGGAATTGCACAGCTAAGTCCCTGCATGGCACATTGAAAATACTCCTTAATGTTATTTTAATGAAGATTCTTTTATGAGTAAATTATTTCAGAGTAGCTGAGCAGTTATTATCTTCCTCAGTTACTAGTGATTGCCCACGGGGTAAGTGTTCTCTAATATTATGTTGCAGGCCCCATGCCTTTGCCATGTTGTTATGGGACCTTTCTAGTTATAAACGATTTTCATTGCAGTGTGCAATTAGAAATGAGCCAACAGAGTAAAGCAGCAAAACTTGGTTTTGGCTGCAAGTGGAAGCTGTCCTTGGGGGTCTTTAATTTATGCTCTGCCCTTTTTGTATAATCAAGGTTCTTTTGAAATAGGTCCAGTTTATTCCTTAGGGGGAATATTTCTCTCCTTGTTGAGGTTCATTCCACCTTGTTTGTGGTTTATGAATCTTTCAAGGTTTTTCTGGACAGTTACTCGTATGCAGAATGACAGTATAAGCCTTTAATGAAACTTGGAACCATAAGTTACTCATTTAGGTATACTTGGAGTTTGGGCTGAAACCTAGCAAGTTTCACCCAGAAATCGGCTGCATAGTTAGCGTATGTGAACTCTGTTCTTCCTTCCATACACAAATTATATTCATTAGCAACTGCCATGTCTTTACCTAGAGGTGAGTATCACCACACAACTGTGGACATACATGTCTTCCTATTCATGAATGTTCTACCTTATCTCTTTGGATTGGAACACTACATACCAAAATACTGTGGATTGAAACACTGCTAATGGTACTCATTTAGAAAGTGCTGATTAGCTCTATAAAGAACATCTGGAAATTGTTATGATGTAAATTTTCAAAAGGGAGTTCTTTCTTTTCCTTTTTTTTAACAGTCAATGAAATAAAAATTGTTTATGCAGGCCCAGCTCATTACTTGGTTTCTAATACAGGCACTGATAATGTTTTTTCAATTCTAAGTCTTTTTTATTTGCCTCTTTCTATTAGACTTTTCCCTTTATCTGGGCCACAAGACTCAGCCTTGGCTAACACATATATATATATTTTCATAAAACATATTTTGAGCTGTCTCCTTTATGTGGGTGCATTCTTTTAGTGTGATGGTAAAAGGTAATCCATAACAATAAAAATGCTTTTCTGTTGTTAAGAGAATTGTATCAGTTTTATAATTTATATAAAGCCATTCACTATGGAATTACTTTGATGAAACAGTGAAAGTAACTAACCGCAATGTTTTGTTGGGGTTTTTGGAGGGGGGTGTGTGTGTTAGGTTTTTTTGGTTTGTTTGTTTGGTTTTTTTTTTGAGGGGGGTTATTTTATGGGGACTTTTGTTTTGTTTTGGGTTTGTTTGTTGTGGTTTTTTTTTCCGACTCATATTTGGTTTTATAGGTTGATCTCTAGAAAAGGAGAAAAAAATCCTCTCTATTGGTTATGTGAGTATTCTTCCTTGAGATCAATATAATCAGCTCATTTAAACTGTAGGCTGTTAAAATCAAGAGAATCAAGACAGCCATATACTTTGTTGTTGTTTCCCTCAGTATGATACACATAAGTGATTTCTTTGAGATCATGTTCTAAAGGCAGAGAAGGTTTAGCTTGTGAATATATGAAAACTGATTAACTTCTATTGACACTGGCTGATCTCACAAATTTGTTTCTAGCTGCTTACTAATAAAGAGTTCATGTAATATGTCACAGTCTATGACAATAGTAATGAGTATTAATCAAATTAGCTGCCCCCAATTGACTTTGTATCACATTACCCAAAAGAAAGCGTTCCACAGACTCAATCAGTTCAAAAGGAATTTTTTATCAGCCCTAAGAAATAAAAACTAGGCTAATAATTTTGTAAGTCTGGATTTCTTTGCTCCTTTTTTTCTTTCTTATTTTTAGTAAGTAGATGTTCTTAGGTATGAATCACAAATTTCAACACAAAATAACAACTTAAATATGTAGTTTGTTACAATATAGAGTAAATGTGAATTGTTTCTTAAGAGTTGTCTGAATATTTAGTCATTTTCAAAAGGCATTCTAATTATATAATCTATGTTTCACTCATTCCAAGTCAACTATGTATAAATGAACATACTTTGAGCCACATTTCACAAACTGTACTAATTTCAGGTCCTCTGCCTCTTTTCTTTTTTTTTTTTTTTTCATTTCCTCTATTGATTTATGAAAAATAGAATGGTAATTAATTAGAATGTATGTGTGTACTCCAGCCAATTTTGATATTTCATTTGCAAATTGCTTTGTGTAATACCCTACTCTTTTGATCTAATAATGAAAATGTGTCAGTATATTCTCATTATAGAAACAAGGTAAAGCGGTCCAGGCCTCCTGGGGACAGTATGACTACAATATGTGAATTTAAATTGCTAAGCTCTAACCTGCATACCCCTATTGTGTTAATTGTGTGTTGCATAAATACTTTATATCTTTAGAAATAACACAAAAGAGAATTTAGAGATCATGTACAATAACCAGTATTTCTGGAAATTTCACATAAAATAAAAAATGTCCTGAAGTACCAGTGTTGCAGGTTATGTGTGCTAGGAGAATAAAGCACAACTCAGAACCAAGCATCCTAGTTCTGGTCTTGTTTATTATTTTGACTACTACAGCAAAATATATATCCCTCTATTTGGTCTTGGACTCAATTAAACATGATGCAACTGATGGCAGCTCTTTGTAGATTCATCAGTATACTGGGGCTATACCAAGAGGTCAATGAAACAGTGTGTTATTTAAATACTCTTTCATACTGTGCTGTCTATATAAACATATTCACATACTATTGGTAGTCTTCATTTTTCATTCCACTATTTATATGTGATAAGTATTCTGTATTGTCTGTGTCTTTGGCGACAGAAAAATTTAAAAAAAGAGAATAGAAAATATATATCTATATGTAACTTCACTTACATCAGCCAAGGGAAACCTTGAAAGAAAACAGTCAAGCAGCAGGCAAATGAATTCTTACTTAATACAATGAAGGGACAATGCCTTCATCTATCAGTACTTATGCTATTATTTTGCTGAATGACATATTTATTACTGAACTGAAGACTGTGAAAAGGTAGTGAGAAAAAACTTTTAGTGAAAAACTTGGTGCTCGTCTGAGCTCTAAATTTTGGAGTGGTAATGTTATTTCAACATCTGGCATACAAATCCATAAACCCACTTGACAGCTTCAGGGAGGTCACAGTAGAATCTGTAGAAAGTGATCATGACTGAAGTAAAAAATATCAGTGGTGGTTTGGCTTTAAAACCTTGACTTTTTTGATAAAATATGCTGCTGGATTATCAAATATTGTTCTTTGAATATATAATAAATTTTTTAACATAAAGATACTTTTTTCAACGATTTAAAATTTCAAAAAGAATATACTACACATTTTTATAGTCTATGTTGAGAAATAATTCCTTACATCTGGGCCTTTTCTTTGTGTAACAGGCATTTCAATATGTTGGATGAACAATATCATTCTATAAATAATACTATTCTGTTTGTTTCATGTTAACCATGTAGTGTGATATGCATCACATATACTTGGAACTTGGCAAGAGAAATTTTCTTGGCTTTACAAAAGTCTTTAAGATGAATATTAGTTTTGTTTTGTTTTGTTTTTTTAGTAGAATGAAAGTAAATATAGATTTCCACTAATTTAAAATCTGAAATCAACATTTTACAGGCCTTTGTCTTGAAAGTCTTCAAGGTCGGGGACTGAACATCTTCCTGGGTACTCTATTCCAGATGTGCATTAATGTTCTCATTACTTTTTTTCCCCATTAATGTCCAAACGGAATATTCCAAGACAAAACTTGCTGCCACAGTATCTGTTGTATCACCTACCAGTATCTAAAACACTTCTGCTCAATCACCTTCACAATATATTCTCAATTATTTGCAGATCTGATGTTCGCTTTTCATGTCCTCCTTCAGATGTGTGTGGTACAGAAAACTGGGCAAAATATTCCAGGTGAGACCCTACCACATAGACTAGAATTGTATTTTCCTTAAATCTGTTGGCTACACACCTCCTAGTGTAGGTCAGTCTGTCTTCTACTTTATTAAACATAGGCACGCTGATGGCTTGTGTAGAACTTGGCATTCACTGTTATCCATTGGACTATCTCAGCTGGGCTTAGGCAGGTGGGCAGTTCTCAGCCTGTCCTGACGTGTAAACCTATTCTGGAGATTTCTTATCTTGAATATCAGGAATTTTCTGGTGTGGTCTGGTTCTATCTCTGGCTCAGTCCTCAAGTTGCTCAAGATCCCCCTGAACAGAAATGCTACCACTTGACATGCCAACCACTGCTTCGGAACTAGTATGGATAAAGTTGCTATGGGCACATTCTGTCTTATCACCCATACAGTTGATAAAGTTAATGCATGACATCAGCCCCAGTGCCAAGGTACTTAGTTTGATAATGGCTTTCAAGATACTGATTACTTGCCTTTGAATTAGGGATGCATGCAGTTTTCAGTTCAGCTAACCACTGAGCCAGCACAGGACACAGCGGTGGCAGCACCTCCTGCTGCAGCTCAGCACTTGATTTAAGTGATCAGAGGGGTTCTCGGACCCCAGCAAGCAGGGAAGGAGATGGGCAATCCACTTGGTACCAGCAGCCCCTGCGACAGCAGCTGCTGTCACTCGGGGGCGGTGCCGGGAGCAACCGGCTGGGATTTAAACTCTGCCCAGGGAGCAGGAGCTACCAGGAGTGTGGCAAACAGGGCATGTGGCAGCAGTTCACGCAGGCAGGATGAGCGGGCAGGACCCAGCCATGGTAACCACTAGGAGGAGAGCCACTGCTTGGAAGAATGTGGCAACGCAGACAGTGGTACTACTCAGGGATGCTGCCGTCCAGGGGTCTGGCTGCAGAGAATGCCTCAGCCTGTCCCTCATACCTGAGGGCAGCAGAGACAGCCCCTGCATAAGGTGTGAACAGGTGGAGGATCTGCTCAGCATGGTGGTCCACCTGAAGGAGGAAGTGGAGAGGCTGAGGAGTATGAGGAAGGGTGAGAAGGAGAGAGGTCTTCGCTCCACCAACCAACCATCTCAAAGGAAAAGCCAGAAGGTGGAGGGCACATAACTCCCAGTTAACCCCATATCAACTTGCCACCAGGCAGAGGGGGAGAACCTAAAGGAGGGAGCAGAATGGAAATGGATACCTGCTCTGTGATGGAGGCGCACCCCCTCCTGCACTCTCTCCTCTTCCCAGTTGCCCATGCAGAATAGATATGGGGCTCTGGAACTTGAGGGTCAGGCATTGGCAGAGGAAGGTCCTTCCAGGGGTCTGCATAGGACAACCCCGAAAGCCCCACACATTATGACAGCCTCCGTTAAAAACAAGGAGGGTCATTGTGGTAGGTGATTCCCTTCTGAAGGGAACAGAGGGTCCAATATGCCTCCCAGACCCATCCCACAGGGAAGTCTGCTGCCTCCCTGAGGCTCAGGTTAAGGATATCACCAGTAAACTTCCTGATCTGGTACAGCCCTCGGACTATTACCCTCTATTGGTAATGCAGGTGGGCAGTGATGAGCTTGAGGAGAGCAATCCAAAAGCCATCAAAAGAGACTTCAGGGCACTGGGGAGAATAGTTGCAGGATCGGGGGCACAGGTAGTATTCTCCTCAGTCCCTTTAGCAGCAGGGAAGAATACTGAGAATAACAAGAAAGAACAACTGATCAACGAACGGCTCAGAGGCTGGTGTGAGCGGTCGAGCTTTGGGTTCAGTGAACATGGGGAGGTTTATATGGTACCAGGCCAGCTGGTGAAAGGTGGGATGCAACTATGTTCAAGGGGAAAAAGGATTCTAGCCCATGAATTGGCAGGGCTTGTTGATAGGGCTTTAAACTAGGTTGGAGGGAAGAAGGGGGGCAAAACCAACAGGGACACCAACAGATGCCCAGAGCTTGGAGAAAAATTGCTGCTCACCAGGAGAATACCTGGCAGGCAAAACAGGGGAATTCTAGATGTTCCAGTCTGCAAGCCGACTTCATCGAGGGCCCATCTTAAATGTGTCTATGCGAACGCACAGAGCATGGGGAATAAGCAACAGGAGCTAGAGAAGTGCTCACACATGGGGCATTATGACATCATTGATATTGTGGAGACGTGGTGGGATGGCTCCTATGACTGGAGTGTCAGAATGGAAGGGTACAGGCTCTTTAGGAAGGACGGGCAGTGGAGACGTAGAGGGGGTTTTACTCTCTATGTCAGTGACCAGCTGGAGTGTGTGGAACTCCACCTGGGGAGGGATGAGGAGCTGACAGACACCCTATGGGTCAGCATTAAAGGGAGGGTAGGAAGAGGGGAGACAGTAGTAGGAGTTTGCTACAGGCCACCTGGCCAGGATGAGCAAGTGGATGAGGCCCTCTATAGGCAGACAACAGCAGCCTCACGGTCAAAAACCCTGGTCCCATGGGTGACTTCAACCATCCCAATATCAGTTGGAGGGACAACACAACAGGGCACAAGCAAGCCAGGAGGTTCCTGGAATGCAATGATGACAAATTTCTTATACAAGTGATAGAGAAGCTGACAAGGAGAGGTGCCATGTTCTCACCAACAGGGAGGGGCTGGTGGCGAATGTGATGCTCAAAGACATCCTTGGCTGCAGTAACCACAAAATGGTGGCGTTTGAGATCCTTATGGAGGCGAGGAGGGCATGCAACAAGCTCACTGCCCTGGACTTCAGGAGAGCAGAGTTCAACCTCTTCAGGGAACCTTATGTAAAGGTTCCTTGGAATGAAGCCCTGGAGGGAAGAGAGGCCCAAGAAAGCTGACAAGTATTCAAGGACCACCTCCTCCAAGCTCAGGAGTGATGCATCCCAATGAAGAGGAAGTCAGGTAAAAGTACCTGGAAGCCTGTGTGGATGAACAAGCATCTCCTGGACAAAGTAAAACAAAAAAAAGAGAAGCCTACTGTAGGTGGAAGCAAGGACAGGTAGCCTGGGACAATTACAGGGTTGTTGTCCGAGAGGTCAGAGATCAGGGTAGGAAAGCCAAAGCCCTGACAGAATTAAACCTGGCCAGGGACATCAAGGCCAACAAGAAGGGCTTCTACAGGTACATTGGGGATGAAAAGAAAATCAGGGAAAATGTGGGCCCTCTGCGGAAGGAAACAGGAGAGCTGGTTTGCCAGGACATGGACAAGGCTGAGGTACTCCATGCTATTTTTGCCTAAGTCTTCATTGTCAAGGGCACAAGTTATACACCCAGAATCATAGAAGACAAGGACAAGAACTGGGAGAATGGAGAGTTACCTATGGTTAGTGAGGATCAGGTTCGGGAACACCTCAGGAACCTGTAAGTGCACAGGTCCATGGGACCTGATGGAATACATCCACGGGTCCTGAAAGAACTGGCAGATGAGGCTGCAAAACCTCTATCCATCATATTTGAAAAGTCGTGACAGACTGGTGAAGTTCCTGCTGACAGGAAAGGGGAAACATAACCCCCATCTTTAAAAAGGGAAAAAAGGAGGACCTAGAAAACTACAGGCCAGTCAGTCTCACCTCTGTGCCTGGCAAGATCATGGAGCAGATCATCCTGGAAATGATGCTAAGGCATATGGAGAATGAGGAGGTGATTGGTGACAGCCAACATGGCTTCAACCAAGGGCAGATTGTGCCTGACAAATTTGGTGGCCTTCTATCATGGGGTCACGACCTTGGTGGATAGAGGACAGCCAACTGACATTAGCTTCCTGGACTTGTGCAAAGCCTTCGATACCGTCCCACATGACATCATTGTCTCTAAACTGGAGAGGCATGGATTTGATGGATGGACTGCTCAATGGATAAAGAACTGGCTGAGTGGTCGCACTCAGAGAGTTGTGGTCAATGGGTCAATGTCTGAGTGGAGACCAGTGACAAGCAGCATTCCATAGGGGTCGGTGTTGGGACCGGTCCTGTTTAACATCTTCCTCAGTGACATGAACAATGGCATGGAGTGCACACTCAGCAAGTTTGCTGATGACAGCAAGCTGAGTGGTGCGGTCAACATGCTGGAAGGAAGGGATGCCATTCAGAAGGACCTTGACAGGCTGGAGAGGTGGGCTTGTGCCAACCTCATGAAGTTCAACAAGGCCAAGTGCAAGGTTCTGCCCCTGGGTTTAGACAATCCCTACTACAAGTACAGGCTGGGTGGAGAATGGATCTCTACTCTGCTCTTGTGAGACTCCACCTGGAGTACTGTGTTCATCTGTTGAGCCCTCAGCTTAAGAAGGATATCAACCAGTTGGAATGAGTCCCGAGGAGGGCCATGAAGATGATCAGAGGGCTGGAGCATCTGTCTGATGAAGAAAGGCTGAAAGAATTGGGCTTGTTCAGCCTGGAGAAGAGAAGGCTTCAGGAGGACCTTATTGCAGCCTTCCAGTATTTGAAGGGGACCTACAAGGACGCTGGGGGGGTGGCTTTTTACAAGTGCCTGTAGCGACAGGACAAGGGGTAATGGGTGTAAACTGAAAACGGGGAGATCTAGATTAGATATCAGGAAGAAATTCTTCATGGAGAGGGTGGTGAAACACTGAAACAAGTTGCCCAAGGAAGCTGTGGATGTCCCATCCCTGGCTGTCTTCAAGGCCAGGCTGGATGAGGCTTTGAGCAACCTGGTCTAGTGGAGGGTGTCCCTGCCCATGGCAGGGGGGTTGGAACTCGGTGATCTTTAAGGTCCCTTCCAACCCTAACCATTCTATGACTCTATGATTCTACAATTCCAACACTGCATGTCTCCAGCCCAGGTTTCCTCTACTTCTAAAACCGAATTCTATGGGGAACAGCATCAATAGCATTAATAGAGATAAAGGCATACTACATCCTCTTGTCAATGAAGCTGCACATTATACCACAGAAGGCAAACGCTGGTTAAGTGTGATCGTAACAGTGTACATCTGTTCTTCTCCATATTAGCTTCATGTCTTGCGTATGTTTGGAAATACAGAAGATCTTTTCCGTAGAAAACTGAGACTGACTGGACTTAAGATACCTACATAAAACAAGGGTACATGTTGAATCAGGTTTTTTCCAGTTGTCAGATGCATCTCCAAAGCAACATGAATTTTTGTAAGTAATAGTGTTCTTGAAATCATATAACTGTTCTTTCAGTATTCTCAGGTGACTCCCTTGCGTCTCATGAAATCTGGTAATATTCAGCTTATTTGGTAGTCTCTTATTCATTGCTTACTGTTGGTGACTCTTCTTCCAAAATCTTGTTCTCCCATTTCCTCACCTGGAAAACCCAAAGATGGGGTTTTTTCCCCTCTTTTTATATCAAAAAGTTTTTTTGTATTTTTTGAGGTATTATACCTCCATAGTTCTTTGTTTTTATTTTAGAAAACTGGTGTATAAAAATTCCTTTTAAACAATACAGATGAAACCAAATAGTCAGAATATGAGGTTCCCTAAAAGGTTAGAAGTTACATTCAGAAAATTGTGAATATGAAGACATTAGAAATGTAGTTAATTCATAATAAAAATTGTTTGTATGTAAAATGCACAGGAGTATTCATGTCGTAACTCATGTTTCAGTAATCAGCTGCATAATAGGAGCAAAGAGATAGATGTAAAGGTGAAAATATCATTTTAATGAGTACTAAAAATATTTGCAGCAAAGTTCAAGAGAAAAACGGTGCGAACGGTCACCCTGTTAAATCAAATTTGATAATACCATATGCAAAATGATATGGGCCGTAAAGGCATAATGTTGGACTTTCAATGAAATCTGAGTTTCCTGAAAAATGATAAAAATATTACTGTAGAAGTTTCAAGAAGAACCTGTGTTTGTTTGCAGCAGTAGCTTAAAAAGAAAAAAAGAAAAAAAACCAAAACAAAACCCAAAACCAACCAACCAACCAAACAAACAAAAAAAAGAAAAACCAAAATGGTAGAAAATCAGGCAAGTAGTTCTGTGAATAGCATAAAGTATCAAAATCAGCTTCCTGGAGCTTCAGTGAACAATGTCCAGCCACCAAGTGAATTCTCATAGAGTGTTTAATAATGTAATGACGCTCACTGAAAGTGTTCTCATTTAGAGCTAATACCTTGGGTCTCTGTACTCTGCCCAGAAGGCTATTTCATCAGAACGAAGGAACTGATGTATATTTGAGATATTTACCTTTCCAAAATGTGATTGAAACTGTTGCAGCCAAAGCAGAGGCCTGTGATATCTATAAATCAAAACCACTCTAATTAGGATCTAGGTAATAATATTACTTTGCCTTGAACCATTAGTTGATGGAGTGTTCACAAACTATACATCTGAAAACAGTACATAATTGTTTTGTTAGAGTGTCATAAAATAACCAGGCACAATTTATAAGCATGTTGCATAAATATGTGACCATGGTGACCAACTTAGAGTCACACAAAGATGCATGTAGTTCTACATCCAAGTAACAAAAGGTTGGTACGCAGTGCAGGAGATAAGGGACAAGAGACTGCTTACAGGCAGAACTTCCTTCTTGACACAAAGAAGGGTGGCTGGCAAAACCAAAAGGAATATAAGCGATAGTGGGAGCAGCAGATGGGAAAAAAAAAAAAAATCCTCTTGCATATAGAAGAAAGTTGGACAAGAAAACCAGCCTATTAGTTCCAACTTCTCTTGTTAAAGAGTTTTCAAGCCTGATCACCATGAGTAGGTTAAGAAAATGTCTCATCTGGGACCACCATCACCTGTGCTAATTTTATGCCATCACCTCCATGACACTGTATTCTCATAGCTGGTTTAGAATATGAGTGTTAAAGATTGTTAATTCTCAGATATATCTATATTACTTACCTCAAGGAGACAGAAAGACCATGGAATGAGAAATAGACAAGCACAAAGAGCATGAAAGCATCTGTGGTGGGTTGACTCGGCCACCAGACCAGCACCCACCCACAGTTGCTCATTCATGTCTGTGGCCTGTGGAACAGGGAGAAAATGGAAGGCAAGGAGACACAGGAACAGTTTCATAGCTAAAGCAAAAGCTGCACATGCAAGTGAAGCAGAAAAAGGAATTCAGTCACTACTTCTCATAGCAGGCAGATGTGTAGCCTCTTCCTGGAAGGTAGTGTGTCAGCATGCGTAATAGTCGTTTGGGAAGAAAATTGCCATGACCATGAATATCCCCCCTTCGTCCTCCTTCACCTGAGCTTTCATTTTGTTCCCCATGGTCAGTTCAGGTCAGCTGTCTTGGCTATGTCCCCTTGCCAACCTCTTGCTCAGACTCAATCACTGGGGAACTGGGGAGGGTAGACTGGGAAAGAAAGCAAGCACTGACACTATGAAAGCACTGTTCACAACAATCAAAACTTTCTATTACTAATATACTAAAGAAAGTGTATATTTAATGTACTACTGGTAATACTTTAATTTATTTATTCTGTTTGTTTCTAAAAATGAAATTGAAGCTACACCACCTGCTTACTTTGAAAAAAAATTACTATTACCTTTTGTTCAAATGCATTAGTTTTGAAAGATGAAATTCTGTAACCTGGATTTTGGACGAGGAATCTCACAAAATGAACCCCAGAGATTTGAAAACAGACTGGCGAAAAAAGTATCAGCTTTATACATGCAAAGAAAAAAAATGTAGTTTAAGTATGCACTAGTGAGGAAAAAGAAAATAGAAAATTAAGTCTGAGAGTCATGCCCTAAATATGAGCCTAATGGCCCAAACCAGAAACATTCATTTAATAATGTAAAAAGACTGTCATCTTTTTTCTCATAGAGCTTGTGCAACTAGGCAAGCCATTTTATACAACCTCCTAAACTGTTAAGTAAACCAGCCATGGATTCTGCTTACAGACCTGTTTGTATACTTTCAAACTATTTTGGTCAGGAGGTTTATAAATACATAAGTAGATTATAATTTGTCATTATTAATAACAGTTATATGACAAAAACACTTACAATTTCTGACTGACACTAACAGATACTTTATTACCCCCTTTACCACCAAACCCTGAAGACCAAATATTAAGCAATGAAACTGGTTTTCCTCTATCACCTTCTCTTCTGTCTCAAAAAAGGCAGGTGGCATTTTCTGGACTGCCAGATGTCGTATATTGGGTTTGCCACATTGAATAATCCCCCACTGTGCCACACCTGTCTGCAGCCCAGCTTGTTTAATGTACCTTGTCACTTTGTTAATAAAAATGAAGTGTCTTTATTTTTCTAAACCAGTGTTCCTTATTAGAGTATTTCCAGAGATGCTGTAATTGCAGATAGCATTCAGAATACAGAGTTGTTTTTTATGGACATCTCTAAAGGCTGCTTCCCTGAATTCTGTTTCTCTCTTTTTAACTTCCAGGTGAATTGTCACATTTTCTGTCTAACAAGCTTTCTTTCCTTTTATTTTTTTTTTTTGTGTGTGAGGGTTTTTTTTTGTTTTTTGTTTGTTTGGTGGGGTTTTTTTTTGTTTTGTTTTTTGTTTTTTTGTTGGTTCTTTCTTTTTTTTTAAGGTGTCTCTTTTACAATTTTTTTATTCTGTGTTAGCAAGTGGTAATATTTTGGGAACAGAACTTTGAAGTGCATAACCTCCCAAGGAGGCCTGACCCTTACTGCTAATGTATTCTGGGCTGTTATTAAGTCTAGAAAGATGTTTATCCAGTAAAATGGCTTTTTGGAAACTGCAAGTCCTTTAGGTCTAAAACACTTCCTTTGAAACTGTGGATGAATCACAAGGTGGGGGAAGTTGAAAGGGACCTCTAGAGTCCTGTCCAAGCTCCCTGCTCAAGCAGTGCCACCTGGAGTCTGGTTGCCAGGACCAGGTCCTGACAGTTCTTGAATATTTCCTAGGAGGAACACTCCCCAGCTTCCCTGGGCAAGCTGTGCCAGTGCTCAGTCATGCTCTTGGTGAAAAACCTGAACATAAGGCAAAACCTATTTTTTTTTTTCAGTCTGTGCTCCTTGAATCTTGACCTGTCGATGGATAGTACTGAAAAGATCATGGTCACAGCTAGCCCATAATTCAAGACCTAACCTATAAACATCAGTTTCCCTAAAAGAAAGTTATTGGAGACAATGTCAAAAGCTTAACGGAAGACTAGGTAGACAACATCCATTGCTCTCCCCTCACCCACCAGGCCAGTCCTTTCATAATAGAATCAGGTTGGTCAAGCATGACTTCCTCTTGGTAAATCCATGTTGACTAATCTTTAAGACGTTTCTTGTCCTTCATGACACTGAATACGCCTTCCAGGATTAGTTGTTCCATCACCTTCCCTGCGATTGAGGTTGACTACTCCATACTATAGTTCCTTTGCACCTCTTTCTTGCATCTGAAGCCAAAGTTCAGATGGAATCCTACCTGAATTCCTGATGAATTTTTCCATTTCCAGAGACTTGAAAGCTGAAGAGCAATTCAGAAATAATAAAAAAAACCACAAACATTTCTCTCAAAACAGGTTTTTGAGTGGCTGTGAACTGTCTTGTTTGTATTTTTACTGTTGGAATAGAAAAACCTTTCAATTTTTAATTTTAGATTTTCCTTGATAGTCCTGTGTATGGCATCTGGTTTGTTGTGTTTTTTTGGTGTGGGTTTGTTGCTGTTTTGTTGTTTTGGGTTTTTTTTTTTCCCCTGATTTTATTTTTCCTGTGTTACCTGTCTGTAGCCAGTTAATGCCTGTAGTTCAAACTGTCTTGGTCCTGGTATTGTGATTCCTGTCTGTTCAGGTGAATTCTTACTCATTTTATCTCTCTCCCTCACTGTGTTCCTCTTCTCTGTTCTATTTTTATTGTTATCCCTAGCCTGTGGTTATTAAATTCAATGGGTCTTCCACCATAAATTGGACAACTCTCCTGTGTTGCTACTTCATATTGCAATTCAGTAATTGGAGCTGAACATGTTTTCTTGCATACAGAAGTTTCTGACTCCCACATTACCGCAACATTTTTGCTTGACATAACCCAATTGTTTCTGCTTCTTGTCTACTATTTTTCCCTTCTGTTTGTAGGAGATTCCTCTGCACGAAAAAAAACCACTGTTTTTTTCAGCTCAGTGCCTCCTGCAATGGGCTACAATACGGTCCTCAAGATGCCACTTGGCCCTAAGTTATTTAAACTGTTCTATAGTGCTTCCTGAAAAAGTCAGGAATTCTTTCCTTTATACAACGAGCTGTTGGGTTTGAGTGAGGTGTTCTTGGTGAGTGTCTTACCAAAAGGCCACCTTGCAGAAATGGGATATTAAATTACGACTGTATAGCTCCTTGCATTAAATATTAACATGCAATCAAAGAAAAAAAAAAAAAAAAGAAATGCAGCAAATATAAATTCCATTCTATCCTTATAGTAGGATCAAGTCAACCTTCTATGGGTTTGTAAAGTTCTTTCTGTCCCTACTCTTTCCCACATACATTCCCACTTGAACACCCAGCTTATGCAGCTGGCAAGCTCTTGGTTCATTTCTCATCTCTGGCATGTGAGGTGTCTGTCCTTCTCATGATGCCATATCTAAAATGTGTGATGATTTCCTGTCCCTTTCAAACAAAAACCTATACAGAAAGCTAACATCTTGCCTAGCAATGAGGTGTAAGTTTCTCACAGACTGCCCTTTGTAGAAGTGTTACCTTACAGTAGTTCATTTTGTCTAACAGCGTTCTAAATGCCCCGTCACCTAGTATGTAGGGGGATAATAGACTCCCATGACAAAACAATAGACATGTTCTAGTTTGTTATTCCTAAAATTTGTTTTACAACTTTTATTATTTTCATGGGTTTTAACTTTGTCACATGAAAAATATACATTAGTTTCAATCTTTTTGAATTACGTGTACTTAGCAGTAATATACAATCTCACTAGCATATGTTTAAGAGTTTTTTGCACCAGGACTTCAATGGTATGTTCCTCTACACCTCCTTCCCCTGTAATAGGATGTCAAGAGTTGTGGTCTGCGGTACACAGCTTCCTCTAGTACTTCCTCTAGTAGAATAGATCAGTTCACACTGGGTATCCATGGACATGCACTTCCTGCCAAATGGTTTAATAAAACCTGTCAGAAGGCTGGAGCTCAACTATCTCAGTATGCTAATGCTACACATAGTAAACAGCTCTGTGAGTAAACCTGATTGTCTAGTTCCGTCACTGATAAAGTGTGCTCACCTGTTTTTTGCATACAGTGTTGGTCACTGAAAATTCTCAGTTCATAATGTATCCCATTTTTCATAACTTTTGATCACTGCCTGCTATGCAATTTCTATCTGTCTGTCATCAAACATTGAACAGCCTACACAGTGGAAGAAAGACAGGTATTTTCTTAGTTGTTCTCTTTCTACCCAGAACAGATCTGGATTTCTTTATCTGGAGCCTCTTAAGTGTTTTGCTTGTGTGGCTTTTCATGTTTTAATCCAGTTCAGCTACACTTGCTGCTTCATTTTCGTTCAGAGCTCATTGTAGAACATATGCCTATGAATAATCAAACTGCACAGGACTTCCTAAGGTTCTTTTGGTGTGTCAGTGAAACTGCTGGGAGGACAGGCTCATTTTTGCACTGAGCGTTGAGGAAAAGATTCCTCTCCCAACAAACATAGGGACCTTCAGTTCCTACTGATGACCAGACATGCTGCTCTTGTCCTGAGAGACTCTTTAGCCAGACCGATGCAGAAGACAAATACAACAAAAAGAAAAAAATCCCCCAAACAATATAACAACAAAACCAGCCCAAACCACAGAAGAAAACATACAACATATTTCAAATTTAT
Organism: Rhynochetos jubatus; assembly: GCA_027574665.1. Taxonomy (NCBI): domain Eukaryota; kingdom Metazoa; phylum Chordata; class Aves; order Eurypygiformes; family Rhynochetidae; genus Rhynochetos; species Rhynochetos jubatus. The sequence continues at coordinate 42,682,806 of CM050690.1, read as the reverse complement.
TAAGTTGCTTAAAACTGAAAAATTTCATCTGGAAGCAGTATTGCACAAAGTAATGTACACTGTTCACTTCAAGAATTAATTCCAGGGGAAAAAAAAAAAAAAAAAAGGTTAAAAAGCAAAGTATTATGCAGTTCAATAATTTTGAGGTTGTATTCAGAAATAGTCTTAATTATATACTAACTGTAGATGTTAATAAAACAGATTTTCTATCATTTAACCAAATATATTAAAAAATATTATTTTCAATACTTGGTTGCCTATGCAGCCTATCAAATTATGTTCAACAATTTAGCTGAGGGAGGACAGCAAAAAAATTAACTTTATAATGTATTCAGCAAATATTTTTGCATGTTAAATTGTTTCTGATCAAAATGCGAACTCTTGTATTCTGTTAAGTCCTTTTATTTCTCATCCACTCTAGCCTGAAATCCAGTAGGAAAAGTTAAATAAAACCTACAGTTGTCTCTCTTTTCACAGTTCCTTGGTTGTTTCTCTATCTAAGTGGTAAAAGCAAGTTTCAGCTCATGAATATTAATGATCAGGTTTGTATTCCACTTTCCTTATTCTGATTCAGGCAGCATGTAGGTAAATTTAAAAGTCTCTTTTGTAACTTCTTTTATAAATATTCCACATTACAACCAGCTACATTCAGGTCAAACTCTCCTTTCTAGTCTTAATTAACTTGAGATGGTCACTTGAATTGGGTGGTTGCTTCATAAGTGTTTTAAGTTTGTAAAGCCTGATCTAGCTCTGGTTACCTCTGATTGACGAGTGCTTCTGAATACAGAACCATAGTAAAACATCACAAGTGACTGCAAAAGAAAGAGCTTATTCAAATATGTGGAAAAGCTGTAATTTGAAAGTTGAGCACACTTATTAATTTGTGTTCAAAATTTTAATTAAAATTTTTAACACAAACATCTTTCTGTTTGTCTCATTAAACATTAGAGGAAAATTTCTTTTTAAAATTGTTTCTTTATATAAAACAAATTCACTATAGTATAATTTAACATAATTAATATGACACATAAAGATCTCAGTATGGATGTGAATGCTAAAATATTGTGAAAAACATTCTGCATAATTATTTGCTCTATATTTAGTAAAATTTTATTTGTGCAAATACATGTCAGCTGAAAAATCGTCATACTTAAATGTCCCTAAGTACTCATAGACATGATCAAATGTGATGCCTCTAATGATTAAACAGCAAGACAATATTAAAATAACATTAGTGACTTGGGCAAAACCTGCCAAACCCCAGAAATTTCATTATAGGAAAAGCATTCTGCCTTGTGTCCCCCTAAGGGTGCTGCAAAGGCACTCCTCAGTTGAGAAATTTGGAAAAGATGGTGATCTAACATCCATTCTCCTGCAAATGTTGTAGATTATACCAAATGCAGAAACTCAAAGTTGTGGGAGTGTACACACATCTTTTCACTTAGATAAGAAACTGGTGCAAGAAAACTGTGACCATGACCAGTGCCCTTGGTTGCAACTGAAAATTGAATTCCTAATCACATTATTATGTCTCACAATATTTAATCCTAGCCAAATTATTTAAAAATGGAAAAGAAAATGTATTTTTGCATTAGTTGTAGAGTTTTTGTCACTCCATCCAGAAATAGCATGATCCATTTTTGTCCATGGATGTTACAGATAAAATATCTTAAACTGTGCTACTGGGTAACAATTTCCATAACATTCATTAGGGGATTTTGTAAAACAAAAAGGAGGGAAGATGCAGGTTTAATTTTCAAAGTGCTTGAGGTTGATTTTTAATTCTTTGTCTTAGATCTATATTGATTTATTAGTAAGACTATATAGTTCATGCTAAAGTCTAGCAATTTACATTCTCTACAATAATGGTAAAATTATCCTCTCTGATGAATAACCCTAGGATTTCTTATAGAAAAAAAGATGCTAGCCAAAACTCTCAATATTTTTTCTATTTTGTATCTTCGTATTTTAATGGTAATGCTGGTACTGGAGCTGTTGTCACAGGAGAATAATACCACAGTGTCTTGGAGACCCTCTGACACTGTGCTTTATGTACTGATTTTTTAAAATAAATTACACCTGTTAAAATTACTTGACTCATCAGGATGTTGTATCAGATGTTGTTCATGTCAGCACTTTTTACATGCTGTGATGTAAATCATAACATAATCAGGTATCATGCATCACATATACTATTGTTATTGAAAATGGAAAGAAAAATATTTTTTAAATCTTAAATACATAAAAACTATTAAACCCCCAACAAAACAACATAAAACCAGAACAGAACTTATTCAGGAATGGGCTGAAGACAAAATAAACTCCTGTTGCACAATGCAATTGTAGGTAACATGGACTTTTTTTATGTACAGGGCATAAGAATAAGTGGGCTTATTAGAATCATTGTGAATCTCTAACGAAGCAACAGTGGTATTACCATGCTGTTTTGCAATGTAATAATGCAGTTGTGAACAGGATAACTTAGAGTGCAAGATGCACATAAACCAGGATTTCAAATAAAACATTACGAGGTTTCTAATAGCATTATTATGAGTGTTTTAAAGAAAGCTTTTTTTGTAATAATGTTTTAAAACCCAAGCAATTACTAAAGGAAATAAATGGCAAATCATGTGATAAGAAAGATTAGTGAATTAGAATAAAGGCAATGATACTTATTTAAGTGCAAGCAGATTTTGCTGTTCTCAAGGTGAATGAGCAAATGAGGTGTAGTAAATGTAATGTTAAAATAGGAAGAAAATTTGCAGTCCGCTCATTATTTTTAAATATTTCTCTGATAAAAGGTTGCAACTCTCAGAATCCTTATACATATTACACAATCATATAAGCTTTCCAGAAGGATTGAAAATTCCAACTATTAAATTAATTTAATAGTAATTCCAACTATTAAATCCATTTGAGTATATTTATCCTCTCCCTTCTTCTCAGTTACTCATTACCATAAACAATCCACACATTTCAAAACCATGGGATTGATCACCTGCAATATGTTCCAGCAATTACTATTCTTTCATTGTTAATTTGTTTCCCAAGAACTGCAGCAACTACAAAATGTTGATACTGAAAAACAAGGCTTCAGTGAGGCACAGCACTGAAAAATGTAGTAATCTGACAAAACCTACAGTAATGAACAAATGAGAAGAACCAATACAGCATAGAACAAAAACCAAGTCTGAACCAGCCAGTGGGTAGAGAAGATGAATTTTTATTTCTTTGATGTCTCAGTTATTATTGTGGCATTCTAAAAGCATTTACAAGTAAATGTTGAATACATTTTGATAAACATACCTTTTCCCACTTCCAGGATTAAAGTGTATTAATGTATTACTTTATAACTAATGCATACTGTTAAGCTTTCTGATCATGCAGTCCTGGAGATTACGTATGTACACATTTAAGAGAGTCTGTTCTAGCATTAAAACCAGAAATCTCAATAATTTTTATCTGGTTTAAGATAACCTCTTCACATCTACAAAGTTTATCATGTTCTGCTTAGCTGAAGCCACTTACTCTGTTCTTTATGTATGCACAGCTTTCACGCTGTGCATACAAAGAACAAAATAAAACTGAAAATACTAGTAAATAGACCCACCTTCATCCAGCATATTTTCAATAGTTCCAAAATGAAGGCAAAAAGGTGAGACAGAGTTTACATAGCATTTCTTCAAAACCAGCAGAACTGAGTAGGCTATTTGGGTGGAAACCTGATTCCAGAGTCCAACTCTGCCAAGAACTAAGCTTTTCTGAGGAAGTACCTGCAGGAATGTTTTTGCTCATCTCAGCTTTAACATTGTGCTATGTGCAAGATGTTGATATTTTATCCCAGACCACATAACCCTCTGTAGATTAATGTCATTGGGAAGAAACGATGTTTTGTGACTCCTAGGTATCAGAAAATTTAGGTTAATAACTCCACCAGAAACTGTCAAAGCAACTTTCCATAATGTGTGCGGTTGTCAGACTTTAAAAGAGAAATAATTAATCCTCACTCAATCACAGATATTTTGAAGGGATCCAAAAAACACCCACCAGTGTTATTGAAGGTCTATATAAGTATTTACACAGAAAGAACCAGTTTCTCACAGTCTAATAACATCCTAAACCAGTGAAGATGCAGAATTAATATGGTTAAAACATACATGGTTTCCAGCTTTCAGGTTTACTGTTTTCTTAAGAACATATTCACCTGATTTGCAGACGAAGCACCCTTTGACGATTTGATGCAAGCCTCATAAAAATATGGATTTTGGTTCTCCAGTGATAATCAGGATCTCATCAAAATTTGTTTATATTTTAATCATTCATATATTACGTAGAGATTAATTTTAGGCTCACTTCATTCTTTTACTAGAGTAATTAGACATCAGTTGGAGCTGGAAATATGTTTATAATTTTGATTTCACGATCTAATTGTCTTTTTGTCTTTCTCTTGATGCAACTGTTACAGCAATGTTGCTGGTAACTCTGACTACAACACCAGCACTAGACAGTGGGATTGCAAGATGTTCTGGAAATCTTCCCAAAAGTGATATTCTGGAGAGCTTGACTGCTTATGTGCAAGAGCCATTTTGATGTCCAAGTGCCCTTTCTGACTAACATTATTTTATTTCCAGGCAGCAACTGCAATGGTCTGTATACAGTCTCTGTGTGCCATAATGTATGTTTCTGGGCATATTTTCTTACTGCTGCAGATAAGAACCAACAATGGCAGAAACCAAATCATTCTTGAAATTTAGAAGTTTAAGAAGTAAGACTGCTCTGGTCAATACCCATATTTCCTGAATTAATTGCCAAAGAGAAAAGGTTACCAGAAGCTGATGTGTTTTGGTGATTTTATCATCTCATTTGTTATCAAATATAGAAGCCACAGTGGCCCTCAAAATCTCATAAATTTATTTTAAAAACATGGTGGGCCTTACTTTTCAAAATGATAGAAAATGTTTTTAAAATCTTGCTCTTTGCAAACATTCTCTGCTCATAGAATTAGATAACTAAAGAATCTTTAATGTAGTCCTGTTCATCCAGTATCTAAAATGAAGTGACTATTTTAGAGAACATTTAAAGGTTACAGCTTCCGTTCTAAGAAACTTACAGTTTATGTTTATAAAACAGGAAAAGAAAGCCCTAATGTTACAATTTGGAAAAATCTGTTAAGGAAAGGCTCTTGAACAATATGTACAGTTTCTGAAACTGACACCAAAAAGAAACAAGGCTAATTATGTAGGTGCAAGACCACACTGATGCAGTTATACTACTGTCGTGGTTTAACTCCAGCTAGCAAAATACCATGAAGCCACTCTCACAAATCCCCCTCCCCTCCTCCAGTAGAGGGGAAGAATCAGAGGAAAAAGAAATAAGGAAGCTCATAAAATAGAGATAAGCAACATTTACTAATGAAATCTAAATTAATATATACAAATACCACTAATAATAAATAATTAAAATAATAGAAAATAAAACATATGATACAATATGATACAATTTCTCACCATCCACTGACCAATGCACAACCAGCTGCTGAGTAGTAAGAGTCAGACACACAGAGCCTGAGAGCGGCAGCCTGAGAGTGATCACAGCCTGAGAGCTGCAGCCCAAGGGCTGGAGCCCGAGATCTGTTGCAGCAGATTCTGAGCGAACCCTATCAGTGATAGCATGACTGGGAAAGCTAAACAAACCCACCAACTCCCTCATGAATGAGCTAGAACAGGAGTTAGCAAAGCAGCTAATGCAGGAGTCAGGGGGAGTGTTAGCAAGTTCCCAGGAGTAAACGAACAAGGGAGTAAGAGAGAGAGTAATGTCTCCTGGGCCCCATCTTTGCCTAAGCCCCGAGCATGATGTACTATGGAATGAAATACTTCCTTGGTCAGTTTGGGTCAGCTGTCTGAACTGTGTGTCCCTTACACTGCCTGTAGTGAGAGAGCGAGAGCTGGCAGCGCAACTGCAGTATCAGAAGCGGGGAAAGACCTTGAATTCAGTGTAGGCATTCCCCAGCACCAGGTAAGACCATATCACTACTGCTCTCAGCGTAAATCCAGGAACACAGCTCCATAGCAGCCACTGTAAAGAGAGTTAACTCTTTCCTGACTGAACCCAGCACAACTACTTCTATGATTTGAATCAGATAAGTACCTCACATCTGTCTTATTCCATATGAATATACCAGTTCAGGTGGAGTTAGTATCTGTATTATTAGGACAACACTTTGTTGTACCACATGACATACCCTGCAGCTTGACGTAAAGTCCTTAACAAAAAATCTTTACAGACAGAAAACTGCTTCCTGTGAATTTCAGCTGGGCTATAAGAAGAGAGTTACCTCAGTCAATCCTAAACATGTTGATGATATCAGAAACTTTGGTTTTAATACCTATTTCAAGCCGATCTCTGCAGGAACTTACTTAAGATGATGCAATAGAACAGAAGTGGGAAAAAGGTCACTTTCTGGCTAAACCCCCACCTTTTCTACCAAAATATGTTTACAATTCTGTAGTTGATTTACAGCATGATCTCTGGGGCAGTGGAAAAAGGTTGAGAGGTCTCAAGTCTGATGCTTCATTATCCTTCTTTTTTGGAGTAATGGCAAGTTTAGGAAGCATCTACAAAAAATATACTTACCTACTGCATTCCACCAATATTTGTTTGGTCTGTATAATTCCCATGTGTGACTCTGGGAAATGGACACTTACTCTGAACACATACTAATGCAGGAAGATATGGGCAGGCTGGAACCTCATGCGGTTCACCAAAACGGAAAACAGAGCATGGCCCCTGGGATGGATGAAACCCCAGGGCAGGACAGGCTGGGGTCCAACTGAAGTAGCAGAGAAGACCCCAGGGCCCCAGGAACACCAAGTTGGCTACAAGGCAACAGTACCCCTGGGAAGCAAAGAAGTCCCCGCCACACTCTGGGCTACATGAGCTAGGGTGCTGTCAGAAGGTCTGGGGAGGGATCCTGCTCTGCTGATCAGGAGCCTTGAGAAAACACCCAGGCAAACCTGTGTGCTTTTCCCAGACTTGGTCTCTCTCACAAGACAGACAAGTATCACAGTGGCCAATGAAGTGTCTGGGGCTGAAGCACAAGGCATCCCAGGAGAGGGTGTGGGAGCTGGGCTAGTTCAATCCTAAGAAGTGAATATTTCAATGAAGGGTGCATTGCTGTCTTCAAGTAAGAGGAGAGAACACAGGGTCAGATTCTGGGCCCCCCCCCCCCCCCCCTCCGGCCCAAAATGGAATCAATCAAGTTCCTAGAAGCTCTCCTTGACAAGGAGTCTGGACTAGAAAACCTACAGAGATATACTTTCCAACCTCAGCTGTCCTGTATGATGTTTTATGATGTTTCTGTAGCAGCATCAGCTGTGGTGAGATGGAAAAGGTTCCAGACATCTTCTCACTCTTGTGTTTATCACCAATAGGCCTTTCTAGTACACATTCATTGTTACAACCCTAAGAACTCACCCCAACTGAAGAAAATAAATGCAGATAATTCAACCTAGTCCTGTTTTCTGCTGAAAAAATAAGAGAATATTATGAAAAGAAAAATAAAATGGAGCAAGATAATTTGTCATAAGTGTAAGCACTAGTAAGACAGGACTGATTTTGATGGGGGGAAAAAAAGACCAACCATTTTCAGAAATTAAGAAAAAAGCAGAACAAAATTTAAATTAAGCTTTAGATGAAATCTAATGAAAGTTTGGACTGCTTTTACAGAGAGTAATGGCAAAGGTCAGAAAATAAAAACTTTTGCCAGAAGGAGGGAAAGAAGGCTGACTAATAAGGACATTGCTACTTGAAACTTACGATTGAAGGATTTGAAAATGTATCACTTCTGGAATCCAGTTTAATCCCTAGTTAACAATTGGTGGAGATGATTACAGTCAGTCTGTAGAAGTTTTCATGTTCACAAGGCTGCAATGATTTATTACACGATTACTGCCACTGTATAATCCTCAGATGCAAATATTACATTCACATACATAGCGTGTGGAAAACCTCAGGAAAGAAAGGAACTGCTAGTGTTCACAGATTCTGTTATGACATTAAAAGCTTGCTTCTTTTTGTGATAAACGTATAAAGCAACAAGAATCAAGACAGAGCAGATGATTTATGCAGCTGCTACAGCAAGTTCTTCAATCACATTTATTCGTCATTTTACAGCAATTCACATGTGGATAACATTGAGATTTACATGCTGAACTGCCAGTTTTTAGGAGTTTTTTCAGCTTATGAATATCTAATAAGAATTGAAGACCTTTCAAACAATGTAATTATTTTTCTGCCAAATGATAGATTATATAGACGGTATCTTATTGCAAACTTCATATATGACTTCAAATACCAGTTCTAACAGCTTTAATTCATTTGTTTTGCTTCAAGATTTAGAATGCCCTATAAATTGATTGTTGGAAAATTAAAAAAAAAAAAAAAAGAAGAAAGAAAATAAAAGGAAAAAAAAATTAAAGTAAATAAATTCCTAGCAATAAAGAGGCCAGTAATAAATTGGAGTCACTACAGAGTCCCAGACGAACACCACTGACAAAAAAAGATCTTTATTGTTAAAATGTGAGAAAGCCATAGCTGTCCAAATACTGAATCCTTTTCCAACAAAGCAAGTGAAGTGCAGTCTGAGCCTAGTTATAGAAGGTCATACTTCTTGTTGTGCTGTTTACAAATTATATTTAAAAATAAAATAAAATAAATAGTTTGATATCAATTTGGAAAGATGAGTTCTAAAAGCATTTGTATCTTGGCACTCATATACATGTCAGTAACATGGATTTACAGCATCTGATAATGTGGTCAAAGGAACTTCCGTAGGATCAAAATTCCACTTGTTTATGTAAGTATATGTAAGGTGACAGAAATAGAGATGGTGACTAAACACTGTTATATTTGAATAACCACTGTCATTGTGCAATTAAAGAAATCAAACAGCTGTCACATTTCTTACTGACCTTGTCAATGTGTCATGGCCCTGGACCTTAAAAACTAGTCACTGTGTGGCTGTAGTGGTTTTGACTTTAAATTTTTTATCCTGACAGTAGCTGCAACATATAGTAGTAAATAATCCAAATCATAATGTGTTAAGAATGGTTTTTGAAAAATTGGCTGTTGTACAATGAAAGATGAGCTGTAAAGACAATGAACCTTCCTCTTTTTTAAGGGTCTTTCAATAACGTGTATGTATTCATAAAATAAATTTAATGTTAAAGCATCTGCATAAATTTCCTTTCAGTATGAAGATACTGAACTTCAGTAGATATTCGTATTGCCAGACCAAACTGAATTCACTCTCATAGCAAACCTAAATAAAAATCAAAGTTTAAAGTAATTTTAGAATTTGTACGAAGAAGAGAAAAGGTGAAGAACTGCTGTTAAAGGGTCTCAAACCTTTAACCCTGGTCAATGACTTTTAAGCAAAAAACCCATACTTTACAGAAAGAGTGTAGCAGAAACATCAGAAAACAGATCTCTAAATATACACTAGTACATGATTATCCTGTCTCTCCCCAGTGTCCACTCTTGCTTTCATTTGTCTGTGGTGAATTTTCTGTATTACGAAACAGAAGTGATCACCTTAAAAAGATGAGATGGTGCAAAAGGTGTCTTGAAGGAAAATACAACTGTTATCAGATTTTTTGATACAGATTTCCTGTAGTGAACAAATCATATCTATATCTCAAGTATAATGTTGATAAAAGAATACTTGACAATAAAAACAATAACAAAATTCTAATGCTATCACTGATACAATAAGCCATTTCAATGGTACCAGAAAACTATTGTAGACAAGTTAAAATTAATTTACTTCTGATATTACCAAATTTTTGAACAAGGATGTTTCTGAAAAATGTAACATTATAGCTTGAAAATCGGCTGTATGATTATGAAGTTTTAGTTTATGAAAATCTTGTAAAAAGGAACAGTTTTGTGTGCAAACACACAGTGAATAGAAAGATCAAATTTTTTTGTACTCTGTCTAGGAAATATCTTCCATCCCAGAGAGGGATATTTTCATGATGTATCAAAATTGAGATGAATTTATGTTTCAAACCGACACTCACCCACCTCTGATTAGGATCCAAATGTTGCACCTTTCTCCCCTGCAATACAGTTTTTCAGTGATAAAACTGAAAGGATAGAAAATGTCATGAATATTCTTTTCTACAGAAATGTTTAAGAGAGGATTTCCCTTTGAAGAAAGGATGTTTTAATCCTACTCCCAGACCTTTTAGATACCTCAGGGTGATGAGGAATACAGTGTTGTATAGCTGGAGTACTTAGAGTGTCCTTCAATTCCTAAGAATACAGTTCCACTATCAAGGATCCCTCAATGAGGATGACAGTAAGACACATCTGATTTGGAAAGGCAACAGAGCATTAGAAGACACTACTTTCCTGAAGAAATATTTAGGGTTCTGGAAAGAACAGCCTCTGTATGGACTTTTTCTGTCCCACATAACTTATTTCTGTACCTTCAAACAACAACAACCATCACCTGTGAGAAGAAGAGTGTGTTATCATAAAGACAGCTGTCCAAAATGTTCTCTTATTTGGGTGTACAGGTGCAGGTATCAGAGCAGTGTGAATGCTCCCAAGAGAACTTTTATCAGTCCTCCAAGTTCCCTATATTCTCAAGAAAATGTTTCCCATATGATCTCCCTGTTTTTTGTATTTGTGTTGTCTGTTGCAGAGGTTGCTATGATATATGTAGACTTCTGTAAAATTGCTCTTTACAAAAAAAAAAAAAAAAAAAAAAAGAAAAAGAAGGAGATATGATGCATTCTGCAGTACAGTGACTGAATGAGGTCTGAAAGCCTTCAGCTGACGACTGCCTACATCGCACTCTACAGAGCTCTGAGCAAAACCTGTTTCTGTGAATCAATACATGGATTTCCACCTGCCCCCTTACTTCAGCATGCAACTCTCTCAAAGTCCATGTTATATTTTTCCTTTCTTAAACAGCCTAAGGAGATAGAGTGTTGAGGTTGAGAAGCTGAGAAAGTAGATGTGAATTAAGTTGCAAAGAAGCCATATGGGTAGAAAGACCTACTTGTTCCAGTGTTCTTATGAAGCCTAGTATCTCATGTACTTAAAAAAAATATTTTTGTTTATTTCTAGAAACAGTTTTACAACATTTTAAAGGAAGGTATTACTGTGCAATATAAGCACACTTCCCTTGGGAAGGTATAATTCAAATATTTGTGCCTGTGTTTATCTCCAGTGAGATGACATTGGAAAAACAGGGAGACTTGTGCTGTTGTGTTGATTATGTTACCTGAGAGTGTTGGTAATCTTGTGTCCATTATTTTGTTTGTTTTTCTTCTTTTTTGTATTTCATTCTAAATAATAGATTATAAATGTGAAAAGTTCTATTCTCTTGAGTGAAATACAGATCAAACTTGCAGTTTAAAGAAACCTGAACTATAGAAACTGAATTTCATATCTTCCTTACAACTACTTCACAGAGTGTATAAGTAGTAATCTCATCATTTATCCCTTGCTGTTTTGAATGTGTATCTAAGTTGAGGTGAACATCACAATTAAGAAAAATCAAATTGAATCACTGATATGGACAGAAGAAAATGGTGGAAACCATTGGGCTTTTTTTTTTTCTTATGTTGAGAGGTTAACGATGTACAAGATTAGATGAAGCATAGACATTGGTCAATAATAGCTGCATATCCTTCCCTACCTTTAAATAAAACACTTATAAGTGTAAAACATGCAAGTGTTGAGTACAGTGAAGATTAGAGACTGTGATACTGAGAAGATAAGAGTAATAATTTTCTTCTGAGATTTTGAAAGTGTTCGTGGTCTTTTTAATCCTTATTTTTTGATTACTACATTAACATTTTGCCTACTGGCTATGATAGTTTAAACTTCTGAATATTTCCAAAAACTTATGTTCATTAAAAAAGTATTACAAGTGTCCTTTTAATATTTTACTCAAATAACTGTTATCAGTAATTTAAAATATAGTTTATTTTCCAGTTTATACAGAATCTTTTATTCCTGACAGGACTTTACTTGATTTATCACTTATCTAGATTTGCTATCATGTACTTTACCACTGAGCTTGATTTAAAAAATATTTGCCTTGGGCAAATTAGCAGTCAAGTGAAGAGAGAGGTGATTTGTACCACATCTCAAGTAGTGTTGAGCTGACACTGAATAAATCTGTCTTTTACCATTTAATGATCTTTTTGCAGTGCTTAAAAACTGAAACTGAAGCACCATACAATGGCACAGTAGTCTCTCTTAAAAAACTTGCTAGCCTAGACTGCTGAAAGACAAAAAAGAGAAGGTATAAAGCTATTCATATTAAGGAAGAAGGATTTGAAGAAGCCATTCACTGCTCAGTTCTTCCTATTAAGTTCACGACTGAAGCCAGATGGACTTTTTTTGTACTTCTGATGCAATTTTTGCTGGCATCCCATTTTTTTAGTTGCTTTTACTACCATGGCTCTTGAACCACCAATGGTTGTTAAGTAATAAAGATGAATTTCCAATATTAAAATATTAGTAGGAAAAATATAGCTTTGAAAACCAGCGCCAAGCAGCCAAAGAAATGTTTTAGGGAGTTAGCAAATGGAAAAAAAAACCCAAAAAAACAAAAAACAAAAAAACAAACCCAGAAAAACAGAACACCCAAAAAACCCCACACACATTAATTAAGTTAGATTAAAGTTCAGCAAGCAGCTAGACTTCAATGGGTAATGACTACAGTTAGTCTAGATAAATTCAGGCTGATTTTAAATTACATGAGTTGGTTTGCCAGCTTCGGTCAAGCTATGAAATCATAGAACTCCATATTTAACTCTAGGTATGGATAGCCTACATACATCTCACCAAGCCCGTTGTAATGTTCTAACATTGGTTAACTACCAGATAATACATGCCCATCACTGATGCCAGTTACTGTATGTCTTTGTTCCTGCGAAGATTGACAGCTCCCTCTGCTGTTCTCATCATAAGGTGCTCTGAATAAAATCTGTAATTTTCCTGCACACAATGTGCGGCTCTTAAATTTTGTCAATTAATGGCTATCAGGCTGGCATGCTTTCAGACATTGGCTGGTATTCAGATGCCTGATGGCACCTTTAGGACACCTGCTTGGAAAACCAATCCATTTCAAAACAGAGCTTGACAGTGTTATTAAAGGAAGGTATGAGAATCAAAACCTTTTTTTTTTTTTTTTTTTTTTTTTAAACTTTCTATTTCTGTTTGTACCCATCTGGTCTATTTACCACAGATGCAGACTTATGAAAGCTGGCCTGCTTAGCAATTGAAGTCTGACTTAAGGAACCGATACTAAAGCACTGCATAAATGCTATAAGATATTATTCACATGTCTCCTTAAATCCGGAAATATGTATCTTCTTTTCTTTGATTTTCATCTTATCTTCATAATGGTTTTTTGTCTAAATATTTACTAGTTCATGAAGTCAAATGAGTAAAGAAAGTGTCATGTTTTTTATTTTTCTACATTTTAGGTGTCTTTTCCTCATTCTTTATGAGGAAATACATAAGCTGAGATAAAACTTGTGCTCTCTGAAAAAAAGCAGAAAAATAGAGTGAGTGGTACATGTTCTCTGGCATGTTTAATTAGTAATGACATATGCTAGACTAAACTTCTCAGAGCTGAAATTTTCTATGAAAGTTTGGATAGTACTGAATAAAAATCCACTATTTTGATTGGAAATTTCTTTATCCTATCAAATTCTATGCAAAGAAAAACAATAACATGGATATAAATTTTGTCTTAACAAATATGAAGAATTTGCTGTGTGAATTTTTTTATCAAACTCTCGCATAATCATAATTTTGAAAGTAATTTAAGTACCCAGCAGACACAGCAAAGCCCCTATCACCCTTACAGACATCTCAACATGTTGTACTTCCTGTGTAAATTAGCTGTAGAATGAATAAGATTTACCGTGCAGAAGTTTTGAAATAAAAAATCCATCTGCTATAAATACACAGTAAAAATGCAGGACAATTTTTTAAAGCAGTAGGGTCTGAACCATTCTTTTCATGGCCTCGTTTATTCTTTCCTTACCTATCATGCAGAGTCCTTCATGACATTCACCAGAAGAGGAAAAGCTGATAATACAGCTAAAAACTGTTAAAATTTCTATGAGGTTTTTGGCCTCAGTGAATACAAAATACAAAACATGAATACAAAGTATTGTACACACACGAAGCAATTGATGCCTTCCTGCCTCGTTGCCTCACTGTATTAGTATACTTGGCATATTTTCTATTTAGAATTATTGTTCACTTAAATATTGTCCAGAGGATTTTACATGGTAATTGAAACGCTATAGGTAATTTCAAAATTTTCTTATTAAGTTTTCCATTAGAAATGTAACCTTGGCATTCATGTGCTGAAACATGTCAGCCCCACAATTCTGTTTCGACAATGGCTTCTACAAATGAATTCATTACGGTGAATAACAAAAACGTTCCTGCTGGTTCCCTGGAGGGTCGGTCTCTCCACCAGCTTTCTTGTGACCCACTTCAGATAGCTTCACCAGAACGAAGTAATATTAAGTATGTTAACGATTTATCTGCTAACCTTAGAGATTCTTACTTCTGAAGGATATTTACTGGCAGCTTCTGTATTTATTGAAGACATATTTTCCCCAAAATACGGCTCCTGTTTACCAGGCAGGTATACTCAGTCCTACTGCATCTCATTCATATCCTAGGAAAAATGTTGTTAGTTGTCATTTCTAATGTAATCATCCTTTTCTTAGAAGGAAAGTGTAATCAATGAAAGCCCAAATCCTCTGCCATTTGCATTGTAAAAGGAGATATGGAGTTATCATTAAACCAGAGTACTTCTGCTTTAATGAAAAAAACGTTTAATTTCCTTTCCTGATGCTTTTAACTTTTTCTTTTTACTTATGGGGTTTGGAAAAAATGTTTATTTTTGTCAATGGGTTTACTTATTTCTGTAGATGTTAAAAACACTGCATTAACCAAATAGCTGCATTTGCAGAATAAGTAATGGTTGTCTTCACTGTGCAGCAGAAATTGAGAGCTTTACAACACAGTACACGCAGTATATGCTTTGTCTATCTGTGCACTGCATACACATGCACAGCCACTCACACATGCACCTTCTTGATTTGTGGGACTGCATAAGTTCCCTTCCATGCTTTATTATTTTTGAGACTTCTCTTATATAGAGCTGTACAGTGTAAACCCAAGCTGTGGTTGGCTCATTGCTGAACCAGTGCCTGATTCAATTAAAATGACAGGTTACATATTCAAGAAAGCTGATTGGAAATGGTGTCAGGGATATGTATTACAGTTCTTTCTTCCCCAAATTTTAATTTATAATGTAATAAGTCGATGCTATGATAATATAGTTTGTGCTAGAGTTACTGTTCATTTAACCATCTGTGGCACAGTGATCTTAAACTGTCTATCTCCTTAAAATAAAAGGAAGACATGCAGAGATATCACTTTTACTATTCCACTGTGTCTCTCATCAGTTCAAATTTTACACCACATTGCACAATTCTACATAGTCTTTTTTCCTGTTTTAATACAACAATAATAAACTGTAAGTTTCCATTAGACTAGATAGGATGTGAAGCAGTGCTTCCATTTGATGATTACAAATGATACTGAGTGGTCCCAAACAGAAAGTGAGAGAATTACACCTGCTAGGTACATCTCCTGAACTCCAAAATGCACCATATTTTTTTTTTTTTTTTTTTAAATTCTCTATTCTAACACAAAGTTGTGCTTACTGTGTTTTTTTCTTAACTGATATTTTCAGAGAAAAAATGTTTTTCTGCTCCCCCTTCCCAATATTAACTGTCATTCTACTACAGAATTTTTTATTTTCTTTTACATGATTTTCTCCTTTACATGACTTTTCACATTATGTAGTAAGATTAACTTGGGCTTTCTTTTTGTCGTTCATAAGGCATTGAATATTCATTTTCAAGTAGGCATTGTTAGCAAATCCTTCCTTCAGGAAAGCATACGTATGAAGCATGATATGCTGTATCAGTTAACATCAGTTCATATCTGTAGTTTATCACTATTGCTGTGTCACTATTGTGGGATTATCCTGGTTCTGTTCTGCATTGCAACGCCCAACAAGCATAAAGGTCAGGATAAGCTACACATTAATCATGTTCCTACAAGAACCTAACCAATCCTCTTTAATTTGGATCTGATTCAGTTAGACCTGTTTTATAAATGTGAGATAGCCAGTTACACACACATAATGCTGAAAACTTTTGCAACTCTTCAATAGCATGAACTTATTTGAAATCACAGTGCATTTGAGATCTCGAGCAGAGGCATCATGTGAAAATGAATGGGGCCAATTGATGCTGTATAGCATTAGTGTCTGAATTTTCTAGAAATTTTCTTCAAATTTAAACAAATGCCATGGTTATATATAAAATGTTCTCCAGATAGTGCTCTTTTCTTTAAACTGAAGTGTGTTTCCAATTTCCCTGAATGAAATTTTCCTTCATTTATAATCCTTTTCTAACACAGAGAGGTGTGTGCACATAGGCATTATGATTCTTGCCCTACACTTTGTTTCAAAGTTGTCCAAATATATAGGAAAAAACAATCTTCCATACTTTCTTCTCATTTGCTTATGTTGATATGAATACAAATATAATTCAAGAGAAGCCTCAATGGAAGAAAAACTATAGAAGAAAGTATTCCGGGGAAGCAAAGGACCAGCTCTGAAAGACAAATCCTCTCTTCAGCAGAAGTCAGCTCCTCCTAGACTCTTGCAAGCTAGATCTTCCTCCTAAAAGAGGGAGCAGAAGGAATAATTGATAACATCTGTAATTTCTGTTTGTCAAAAATGGTACACTTCATATACAGGGTAAGACAGCTTTGTTCTTCCAGGTACATAAAGTAACAAGTAGTTAGATTAAGGGTGTGAGGTTGTTTACCTCACAGTAAATGGACAGTAAATGTAATTCTATGAAATATTTCCCTTGGTAAGGGAGGGAGGCATTTTGACATTTTACTATATGCCTTATGTGCACAAACCTGTGCGACTACAACTCTGAACTCTTCTTAACATTTAATATTTAATTCATGGATGTGATCACCCTTCCCTCTTTGCCCATTTGCCGTGAAATATCCATGCCACAATCTTTTGGCAAACCTGCAGATGAAATAGTAAACTGGACACAATACCTATGCAATTTTCTGACGTACATCTCTCTTCTTGGTTTAGTGCAGCTCTGATAGCTCTGCACTGGACAGCGTGGGGAAGAAGCAGTATTGGCCAAAAGGTGAAATTTATGTTTGCAGCAGTTTCCTTATGAACAAAGAGAATTTATGAGGATATAGTAATTTGTAGTTGTGTAGCATCACAAGAAACAACCCCAAATTTTCTGCATATACTAAAATTTAACAACCTTGCCTATGGCAAAGTGTTTGCAAAAGGCTATAGTAAGTGAAGTCATACATTACCTATGGCAAAAGAACGTATGCCTAAGTGCCGTAATGTTAATATCCACTTACAAAACACAAAAAGTTTGATTTAGTGTAAACCACACCCCCTCTTTTTTTTTTTTTTTTTTTGTTTATGAATATTTAACTAGGTATTGCTGGCACAAAAATTAACAGTGGGTATAAGCATAATGATAATGTTATGAATGTCAAGTCTTGCATCTGTATTAATAGATAATGTGCGATGACTAGGAAGAATAAAGAAAAAATTATGTGGTTTTGTTATATATAAAATGGATCCTTTCTTCTACTTTACCATTTTAACCATTACAGCAGTTGCAAATACTCTTTGACTTACAGAAAGAATGCCTAAAATAATAAAAGTCACATAATGCTGGATTTTACACTCAAACCTCTTTAAACATTTTCTGTAACACAACCTTAAGGAAAATTAAGAGACAGAGGTACAGTCATTACGGACATTTATCAAAAATACCTATTAAATCCCCACATGCTTGTTGAAGAAAAGACCCAAGAAAAATGTCCTGAAGAAAGTTACAGGAGAAAAAGGACATTGCCTAAGAGAATGATAGAATTAAAATTCAGAGAGATCTTCAAATGGACCCAAGGACAACCAGCTATAGACATGGAGTGTTAGGTGCCAAGACAGTGGGAAAGTGTTCCTCTATAAATATGGGCTAGTGCAATGGATATGGAGGGAGAAGGAGGTCTCCAAGTGACCTGTCATTTTAAAAATGAGGTTTAGTACTGCAGAGAGCATACTGTCACCTTTTGCTCAGAACAAGATACTGGGGAGAAAACGGGATGGAGGATGTGAATTATGATTTCTCAAGAATATTTTTTTTAAATATACTCAAAGGAATGAATGAAATCCCTTCATGGCCTTAGTGTCCTTTAGACTTTTTTTTTTTTTTTTTTTTTTTCCTGCCCTTCCTTCCCTAAAAACCTTGCAAGATACTGAGTCTCAGTTTGTGGAGGAAGCCTGAAGTAATTATTTCAGGAACACACTCTTTTTTTTCAGGAAAGTGCATTTAAGAATTATCACTATATGTCCACTTCCTCCTTTTCATACAGTTACAGTTTAATTTACAATGACATAAGATTTTGAGATTAGCATTCATTCTCCCATTTCCAGCAGAGTGTTGGCAGCAGAAATCAAAGCAGATTTCAGAAGTGATCTAGGTAGATAAGATCCGTTTTCAAAAGAGCCTTAGGAACAGAAATTCTAGTGAAATTTTCACTAATATAGTTTCATTACCTGTACAGATGATAAATGTTCATCTATAAACTTCTTTAATAATTACAGGTTAAATTCTGTAAATGAGGGTGGGGTTTGCTTGTCTTCCTATGGAAATTCCAAGATTCTCTGTATGTGTAATTTCTTAATTTGTACTGATTTTATAAAGATTGTCACAATGCATAGTGACTTAGCCAGAGACTGACAAGGAGCCTGAAATATGTCAACCGTTCCCAGGGGAAGAAGGTTCAAAGAAAACTAAAGAAATCATTAGAACTAACACCTTTGCTTTGGATATTGAAAAGCAGTGATATAAATAGGAACAAAGCTCTTAGACTGAGAAGAGACTTCAAAAAAAATTAACACTAAGGGATGTTGACCAAAGATAGAAAAAAGTTACATATTCCAGAGGAGAAACCAACTGCAGAAACTTATTTGAATACTGAGAAGCTGATTGGTTAACTTCTGAAGACTATAATAGGATTGTTAAAATATCAAGACTGGAAAGGAAATATGAACATACTAATACTAAATTTAGATGTGTAAATTTGCATTATTTTAAATTTTTATAAAGATTTAACTTTAGAATTTTTTGCTTCATGTTTAAAATACCAGAAGTTATGTGAAGATTGTATAAGATTACACTCCGAAAAAGACTGCGGTCATAAAAGAAATTTTTAAGAGATGAACAGGGTATTCACTGGGCTATGTTTTGGGTCCTTTCTATTTCCTTCAGGTTAAAACCAATATGTGTTGAATTTCTGATGTAAGGGTACCTCCCCTCCCTTCTATAAGAAAATATGAACAGAATTGCCCTTAAGTGAGATGAAGATCAGGACCATAGTGGACTCATTGTGGGTCCAGTGTGATGAGACCACTGAGATATCCAGCAGAGGAAGCTCTCTGAGAGAAGTAACATTCAGCTATTAGAATGCTAGCAACTCCTTTAATTGACATTATTTTATACCTTCTATTTGTATATGATTTACCACAAAGTATTTCTGTTCTTTGGAATAACTCAAATATAGGAGGATAATAAATTTCCAGCCATGAATCTACCATATCTGGCATCCCATTTTGCATTCCTTTGTACCTTAGAAGGATACTGAAAGCGCATAGTTTGTACACATAATGAAGGGAGTCTGCGAGTATGGGCAGGTTGTTTATCTTTATGTTTCATTTTATTTTAATTTATTTAGCATGCAGAAGGATGAAAAAACATTCTGGTTTCTCGGTAGAAAAAAAAAATTTACTTCAGATTATAACCTAAAAAACAATAAGGAAATACATTGCCGTTTTAAAATTTGTTCTAAATATGGAAATATCATATAACTGGGAGGAATTCAGAGTAAAGAATATGTTTAAAAACCAAACAAAACAATGAACTGATTAGCCATACACTTCAAGAGGACAATGAAATATTAAAATCTCCAAATATATTGTTATTCTGCCATGTGTGGCAAAATGCTTCCATTCAAAATTTCTAAAAAACTAATACTTAGATGGTCAAAGTTATGAAGTTCTTAAATATTGATCTATTGCAGCAATATACAAGGCTTGAGCCTAAAACCTCTGACCCTTAGTGATAGATGTTTTACAAGCACTAATGGAAGAGACACATTTCTATTATCTCATTTATGCTTACATATTATTCCTATATATTCATTTTGAAAGATGAGAAATAAGATAAAATTAACTGGTTAGGGTCAGGCCAAAGAAACAAAGTTTAGTGAACACATAACGCAATTTTTTATGTCATTTACCAGTATGATTTTGCAGGATTTTGCAAATATCATCTAGGGAGAAGAGCCTAACATTGGGTTTTAAAAAAGGTAAGGAATACACAGATGGCTGCACAGGGATGAAACACATTTCTATACAGTTCAAATCTGTGTTCTTGAACAATGGCTGTAAGTGGTATATGGGAAAGAGAAAGAATAAGTCAATCAAATACAATGTTTTCCAGAGATACACTCAGTGTCTCTAGCAGTTCATCTGCTGGTCTTTCTAGGCCAGATGCGGTTTGTATGTATTTAGAAAACTTCAAAACTGATCAGTCCAGTTGCTGTTTGAACCCACGCCAGCAATCAGCATGTACTTCATCCAGACTCTGTCACCAGAGGTGCAAGAAAATGGCTCCTTTTCTTTGTGTTGAATCAGATACTCCTGCCTTCATCTGATACTCCCTGGTTCTTGCTGACAAAGAAGAGATCAATACACACTATTTTCTGTTTGCTCCATTCACAATTTTGTAGCCCTGTATCATAACTGTCCTTATCTGTCTTTCTCCTAGGCTGTAGTATCCTAGATTACCTGATTGTTCTTCATGCAGAAGCCATTCCATAACCTTGAATGTCTTCGATTTTCTTCCTCTGAAACTTTTTCTGTTCTATAATGTAATTTTTGGAAAGGGAGACAAGAGCAGCACTTTCTATTCAAAAGACCAAGAAACCAAAAATCTAAAAACAGTCACAGTGATATCCTCTGTTCTGTTTCCAGTCTTTTCCTAATAATTTCTAGTATTCTGCCTTTTTTTTGTTTTGGTTTGGTTTGTTTGGTTTTGTTTTTTTTTTTTTTAGTTTCTGTTGTTGTTGTTGTTGTTGTTGTTGTATCATTCCAGATCACTGAAGCTCACATTTTAAAAGGAGAATTCATTACACTGGAAAGGTTTTTTTTGACTGACGAGGGCAACACAGAGACCATAACTTGCTAAATAAAATGTTAAGATTCTTTGGCAAGTACATCATGCTGAATTTAATCTGCAATTTCATTTTCCAACCATTTAATTTTATAAGGTTTTTATGTAATACTTCATGGTCAGTTTTGTCCCTTATTCTTTCTGTCCTGAAGAAGTTACTATCATCAGAAAACTTTCAGATGTTGCTGTTCACTTTCTTTTCTAAACTGATATAAACACGTTGAACAGAGTAAATCCCAACCTGCATCACTGCAGAACTCCACTGATTACACACTTCCCTTCTGACCACTTATCCTTACATTCAGTTTCCTGTCTTTTAAACAGTTATAACTAGTTATTCACCTTTTCAGAACAGTCCAGTAGAGTTCCAAGTGCAACTTCCTTATACAGAAGTCATGCTAACTCTTCATAAGGATGTTATATTTATGCAAGTATCTTTATTTATTCTATGTCAAAATTTTGAATAACCTGACTAGTTCAAATATCAAGAGTTTTGAAGGAAACCTCTGGGTTTTTATTTTTTGAGGGGGAGGGGTGTTGGGGTGTGGGTGTGGGGGTGTGTGTTTTGTTTATTTCTTTGTTTTTGGTTGTTTGTTTGTTTGGTTGTTTATTTTTTAACTAACTGATTTAATTTTTTGCTGATATCTTGCCTGCTTTTTTCAATTCTCATAGACCAAGGTATTTCTGAGTAAGATCTTATATATTTATCACTTCTGGTACTCCTTACATTAAACTACAACATCAATTTAAGATTGCCAGAAGTGATAGAAGATTGTTTACTAAGATAATAAGACATCACAGCCATTCCCTTTCTCTCCCTCCCCCTCCAAATTCAAATGACGCTCCCACCCTTTCTTTTGAGAGGAACAGTCCTCTCAATTCCAGCATGAAACAGGAAAGCTCAGATAGGTTTCTTATATAAAAAATTTATTGCTCTGGACTTTAGATTTTTGATTGGTTTTCTTTTTTTGTGTTTCTTCCTTCACTCACTGTGGGATATGCAATTGCTACATTTATCATAAACATAAATTATTTTTGTCCTATGCATGTTATTTTTTATACAAAATTGAATTTTTTATTTGTTTAATTTCCTTCAACCAATAATTTTATATTATTTCTGAATATTAGGAGATGATATTATACCACAAAGTCATGACATAAATAACAATTTGAAAGCTGAATATTTTCCAATAGGAATTCATGACAAATGAACTTAAGTTTATGCTGTCATTTTCATGTATTACTCATAGATCTTACTCATCAGCTTGTGAACATCCACAGAAAAAATGTTTATGTAGAAAAAAGGAATGCAGTTACAGCTAAAGCCCAAGTGACAGATATTCTTGTAATGAAATAAAAATTGAAAGATTTTACTGGATTTGAGAAATACCAAAAGTGAATATTTCAAGTTAAATTCCTTTCTAATATAGCTCCAAAGGATTTGGTGGACTTACTTCTGCAGATATTTTGTCTCTTAATGTACATAACCACTTTCAATAGGAATGGAACTAAATTATTGAACAAAAATATTAAAAAAAGAAAAATAATACCTGCAAAAGTATAATGCTGACAGGGATTAAGGGTTAAATACTTAGTGTCAGTTACTGTGTAGACTTGAAATGAAGATTTGAATTTATTTTAAAAAATATATTCACAAGGAATAGTATGAAAACAATGCATAATTTGGAATGGAATAAAAAATAATATTAAAAGTTAAGGATTTCAAAATTTCTAATAAAAATCACAGTTAAAATAAAAAGGATAGGAAAAAAAAAAGTCAAGGAATTTAAATACTTTATTTCTTGCTTGCACCACTTTCTTCTTTACTCACACCAAGTACCAGCTGACACTACACAGCATATTCCAGTATAGCTGACAAGTTGCAAAGCAAAGGATCTTCCAGAAGAAGTAATCAATACAGTTTTCTGAACTTGAAACACACTCCCTTATTCACTGGCCAAACACTGCAAGATGCAGTATTTTCCTTACGACTCAAGAATTTTTACGCAGTAAAGACTATTTTGTCTTTAACAGATGTAGCCCCTATACATTTACATACATGTAAATGAATTGTCCAAAATAGCACAGTATCCTTCATAACAAAATGACTTCATAAATGACTGTAAAGACAGATAGTCAAATCATTCATTACCCTAATGATCCTTATGCCTTGTTGTCTAATGATAAGGTTTTCAGGGACTATTGTAAGCCAAGTTGTATAAAAGTTAAATAAAATTTTATGAGGTCCAGCCTGCTGATCAATAGGTACTTCTTTGTTATGGCTGTAAGTTAAGTTAATAAATGTATTGATTTGGAAAAATATGTGCTTTTTCATTTTCATAGAAGTAATTGGATGACAAACTTTTTTGAGAGATAAGGTGAGATAATTATGTAAATAAAATATTTTACTCCAATAACCACAAAATTATTCAAGAAAGGTTGTCCTTTTCTTATTTTCAGTGATAAAATCAGGGTTTTAAAGAGGGTGGTGCATAACTTCTTCTTTTCTTTTAAGTTTTATTTTGAAAATTATTTGGATAGATTTCATGAGAGAAAAGAGGATGAAAAGTAGATTTACATTTGTGAATTTTGATACCAAAATTCAGATTTTTCTGCCAAGAAAGAGGGATATTCATTATAAAAATGGGATATAGTACCGTGAAAGTGATATTTACATACGCATACATGCACATACACATGCACATACACATATACGTACTTATACATATGTGGAGAATTTATGTGTATCTAGTTTAATTTTTAGATGATCATTGAAAAATGATTTGGAAGAAGGTAATAGATGTCGTGGTTTAACTCTGGCTAGCAAAATAGCATGAAGCCTCTCTCACAAATCCTCCTCTCCTCCTCCAGTGGAGCAAGAATCGGAGGAAAAAGAAATAAGGAAGCTCGTAAAATTGAGATAAGAAGTATTTACTAATTAAATCTAAATCAATATATACAGGTGCTACTAATAATAAATAATTAAATCATAGAAAATGAAACATAAGGTATAATATATACAATATGATACAATATGTTACAATCTCCCACCACCCACTGACCAATGCACACCCAGATGTTGAGTGATGAAAATCAGACCCAGGGAGCCCGAGAACCACAGCCTGAGAACTATCGCAGCCCGAGAGCCACAGCTCAAGGGCTGGAGCCTGGGAGCTAATGCAGCAGATTCTGAGCGAAACCCTACCAGTGATAACACAGCCAGAAACTCTAAACAACCCACCAGCTCCCACATGAATGAGCCAGCACAGGAGTTGGCAAAGCAGCTAACAAGTTGCCCGGAGAGACAAGTAAGGGAGTAAGGCAGAGAGAGAAGGGAAGAGTAATGGCTACCGGACCCCCTTCCCCACCCAAGAGAGACCAGAACATGAGGTACTATGGAATGAAATACTTCCTTGGTTAGTCTGGGTCAGCTACAGTATCCAAAGTGGACAAACGACCTTGAATTCAGTACAGGCCATTCCCAGCACCAGCTGAGGCCTTATCAATGTTTTCTCTTAGCGTCCAGCAACATAGTTCCCTGGCAACCAGAGTAAAGGGAGTTAACCTTTTCCTGACTGAACCCAGCACAATAGATTTGATATCTTATTTCCAGAGTAAGAGAAGTATAATGCTGTTAAGATTATGCGGTGGGACTACATGCAAAGGTGTGGCAATTGTAGACTGGTCAAAATGGGATACATATTATACTAAACAGCATGATGAAGAAATATGCAAGAAAACCTGACCATACAAGTAGATATTCATAAAGAGCATCATTTGGAGTAAAAATATAGTAAATTCACAGAGAAATAGTAAGATTTTGAAAAAACTTTAAAAAAAATTCTAATCTTAAGAGTAAAATCTGAAAACCAAATGGAAGAAAAATTCAAAAGGGGATAAGAAATTAAAAAAATATTTAAGAACCGATCACTTCTGCATAAGAAACATTCAAGTTTAAATGACAACCAAATTTTGCACTTTACCTTCACATTATGATAGAAGAGTACATAAATACTAGGAAGACATTCTTCAAATATTATCAAAGAAAGTTACCTGGGAAATCTATATGCAATATCTTTGGTTATGTCTGTTTAATTGTTACATGTAAGTGGGACAAAAAACAAAACAAAACAAAACAAAACAAAACAAACGGAAAAAAAAACCAAAACAAAAATACCAATGCTAAAGAGAGACTAGAAACACAGTGTTAATGAGATTCGAACAATAAAGATATGATGGACTGTAGATAAAAGGAAAATGCCAGTTTCTCTGCATTTTAATCAGCAAGATCACGGTTTTGATGAACACACCAGAGGGACTGTTCTGTGCTTTGCTTCCACAGTGAGTGAAAGGAAACAAAATGAGCAGTTTTAGGCTGAAGATTTAGTGACAGATGATGCGTCCTTTGGGATTAACATTAGAACAATGGGGAAGATGATAGTTACCTAACTAGGGAAGTGCTACAAGATAATTCCTAGAAAAGACAGACAACTAAGTGCAAAATTCTAACATGCTTTAACACCTTACAATCAAATTTTCTTGATTATTATTTTAAAACTACTGATTTTAAGTGGTGAATTATCTATGTGCTTAAGCAACCAAGAAAAAAATGTAGAAAATACAGGTAGGAAATAAAATATCATAATTCTCTCATTCATCCCTGAATATCCCAGTTCCTCCATTAAAGAATTTTGAATTCTTACATGTGTGGAAAAATCTCACACTGGAGCCATACACCCCAATATGAATATGAAATATAGAGATTTATTTTAAACATTAGTTACATGCTGGATTAGAGTTTTAAGTAATAATAATAAAAAATTCTTACATGGTGGTTTTCAACAAAAAAGGAAGATATAATTGTCTACTGAGAAGACCATTAATTACAAAAAAAAAAATAAAAGATTGGTTATTGAAAATATTCAGATGAAGAAATAGTAGAATTATTTATCAATTCAATACAAAGAGATCATTCATACCTCTGATCTAGAAATATCAATTATACCCAATAATATATTGATAGTTTTAGTTGGGCAATATAATGCTAATAAATAGATTTTAAGAAAGAACAGATCTGAAACTTGAAATATTGATTGAACAAATGAAGCAAAGAATAGTACGAATGAAAGCTCTGGTACTAAGAAGGACATGAGGAAATTTCTAAACTTCAAGACTAGTACAGTGGTTTTCTTCTATAAAAGTGAGGGAGGGCTTTGAACAAGACCAAGTTGGTTTTAATACATCACACTACAAGAAACAGTATTGAAATAGTTATTATCTCATTGACATACCTTTAAAATGTCATGAAAACATGGAAGGAAAACAGATGATTAGGGAAACTGTTAAAACCCGTTTTATCTTTTTAGTCTCTCTAATGAATATATAATGAAAAAAATCACCCATCATCAGTGTGGTGCTGCTTCTGAGGTAAAATATAGCTTCTTCTTAATAATATGAGAAGTGTTTTAAATCAATCCTACCTAATGACTTTGGCATGCAATTGAATAATTCACAGGTGGAATTGCAGGAGAATTACCTTTTTAAAGAACTTTGTTTAAAACTTTGTTTAAAGTTTAAAACTTTGGGAGCTCTATATGAGGCTAGCTGAAATAATTCAGAGTGAGAGCTCTCTGTGTAACTGAGTGGAAGTTTTCATTTGTGACAATACAGTGGAGATTATTTTACCTCCCTACTTTACAAGCATGTTTCTAATACTAAAATACAATCCCAAAGAAATGGGTAGAAAATTACAGAAAAATATAAAACTGAAGACATTACCTGTAGGTCTCAACTTTAATGTCTTTACTTAAGGTTCTTGAAGCCTTTTGATATCCAAACAGTTGCAAGTGTTGTAGGAGTACAAGGTATTGAATTGCCAAACTATAACTACAAATAATGAATTTTGACTGGAGTTTAAAGTTAACACAAGTTTTTAAGGATTAAATATTTTGTTGTATTATGAAGAAGGAGAAAGAACAGATTCAGTGTAAATTCAAAAGATAAGCAATCTTAAAACAATGGTGAAGATTAAAAAAGAAATTATATAATAAATAATTTTTACAGGAAGAAAGACATGTTTAGGTGTCTGTCACTCATAACATGGAAATTAGGCCACATACATATACAATAGTGAAAAATACTAATATCTTTGCTATTTTAATTCAGCAAAATTTTACAAAATGTTAAGTAAAAATCAGTATAGATTGCAGTCCTAGCAAGCTAAGTCTCAGGCAAAAGAAACAAAGTTCCCAGGTTTTCAAAATATTCAGTGAGATATTACAAATTACCAAGAGATCATAAACTTGTCCATATGCCTCATTTGAAAGATGGCCTCTCTGGCTGCACAGTGAGTATGGCTTGGCTTGTTTACTTCTTGGGAGGGAAGTATACCACTAGCTGAATCACCCAGAAAGCTGAAAAAGTTGCTTCTCAGTTGGAAATAATAAAAGACGTTAATCAGAAAACCTTCAAGAACTGCAAGTGCTAGCTGGCCAATAAAAATAAGATTGCCATGAATTATAATATATTTCTGGTTACTTTTGGGACAAACCCCAACAGAAGAGTTCCCACTCTGTAAAGCAGTTGTTGTTATGACTTGGTAGAAAGTCTGAACTTAAAGGGATCCTTAAAGTTTTCTTTTGTTTTATGTTTCTTTGTGCTATAAAACCCCAATAATTAAAATTCCAATCACTAAGGAAAACTGAGTCAAAAAATTATTTTCTGTATTATTCTAATTAAAAATCCCCACATATTTCTCTACTTAAAATTGTGCCATAGCTTTACAGTATTAAAAAAAAAAAAAAAAAAAAAAAAAAATGGAAAACATTACTTTGGTAGTTTTGAATTAGTAATATTTCAAAAATGTTGGCATACTGAATGACTATTTTTAAAATACTATTAATAAATGAGTGGTCATTATGGACAAAAAATGGCATCAAGTTAATCAGTTACATTCAAACTTAGACCTTCACCTGCTGTATTTTATGAATGCTTAAAATAGTATGGTACTCTGGAAATCTGAAAAGTAAATTGCTGTATTAATTTTAAGAAAAGTAAATTGTTATATTAATTTTGGGGAGTTAGGTAAGAATACAACTATATAAATTTAGAAAAAATATTTATGGTGTCATCCTCATGTGATAAACTTCTCATAAGAAAAACTTTTTAAATTTTTTAAAAAAGACATTTCCTGAAAATATAATGCTTAACATTTGCAATTGCTACCAGATCGCTATTAGACAATGTTGCTCAACCCATGATCCTACAACACAAATTCCCAGGATTGTAGTAAGAAACAGATTTACAAGTGATCATGATGATAACTGGGACCACATCTATAGAACAAAATTCTCTGGGGAACAATGCAGCAATGAATTAACACACACCCAAACTCTTTGGAAAAGTAATAGGATAACTGGGAAAGATTCACGTTTTTGTGTTACATTAAGACTGATATAATGATTCACAGCCTAACAGTCATAAACTTTTTCTAAAAAAAAAAAAAAAAACCCACCAAAATAAAACCTGCTGGTTACTTTTTTATATAGATGTATATGTATATAGATTACTTATATGTTTTTGTGGTTTAGCCTCAGCAACTAAGCACCACACAGCTGCTTCCTCACCTGCTCCCGAGGACAGGTGAGAATAAAACAGAGCAGGGACAGAATCAGAAGAAAAAGATATGAGAACTTGTGGGTTGAGATAAGAACAGTTTCATAATTGAAAGTCAATGAAATAAAATACTATTACTTCTACTACTACTACTACTACTACTACTACTAGTACTGCTAAATGTAATGAAACTACTATTACTACTAATAACAATGATAATAGTATGAAATTAAAAAAAAAAAAAAAAAGGAAAAAAGGGAAGGAAAAGCAAATTATATAAATGCTCATCACCGGCTGACCAACACCATGTCAGTCCCCAAGCAGTGATGCCCCTCCCAACCAGCTCCCTCAACTTACAAACCAAACATGAGGTTTAATGGCATGAAATGTCTCTTTGGACAGTTTGGGCCAGCTGTCCTGGTTGTGTCTCCTTCCAACATCTTGTAGAGGAGAAACCAGGAACACAGGGACAGTATGAGAAATTGACGAAGTCCTTGACTTGATATAAACATACGTTAGCAACAACCGAAAACAATAGTCTTATCAATATTCTCAGCAGAAACTGACAACATCCATGTACTATCTACTGAGATGAAAATTAACTTTATCCCAAATAAAACCAGCACATATATGTAAAAATATATATACTACCCCATGTTCATGAAAAGCTTTCTACATTTAGACTGATCAGATTTGATGGGATTGATACAGATAACATTATCTCTTTGAAACATGACACTATTTAAGGTGGGCTTAGTATAAGTAAATAATCAAATGACTTATTCTTTTTTATTATCTTGGGAGGGATTAACTAAATAAGGTGAGTTACAAACATACAGTATGACTACATTCTCATCAGACCTGCCAAATAACAAATCAGAATGAGATGTGAAGAGAGGACCTTTATCCTTTCACCTGGAAGGAATTTGTACTCTTTTGAGTTCCCTCAGGCATAAATTTCTGAAATGGAGAAATGGACGTTCTGGACACTCAGCTCCATATCAACATACATACACACACTTCTGAGTTAGTGCGAATTCAGGCTACTCTTTGCATTATTTACTTCACTATGATGGATTAGAAAAATGTTGCTATTTGAAACTCAGTGTATTTTTGTTTTACTAGTCTAGTTGAAAATGTTCAACAGTAAATTATACTGTCTACAGGGAAAGAGACTTAGAAAAATGAAGCAAAAGCTATTGCAATTTTTCATACAGGTTATTTTCCTCTCTAGCCCCAAGAAATATTCCATAACGGAAAAAAATCCTTCACCTCAAAGGAATCTCTTTTTATAGATTAGGAACAAGTGGGTTAGTTTGTATGAATTGTTATCATAAACATTAGGTTTGAAATCCATTAGAAAGACTTCACAGTTTTGGAAATGTTGCTGAAGCAAATCAACTTCTGAGTCAGATGGGTCCCCGTTACTCAAATTTGACACCCTTTTTCTTTGTAAGTGGACTCTCTAGAACACCACCAGAGAAACTGTCAGATCTACCCTGAAACATTGGATTGTTTTACAACAGAGTGTGAATGGTTTCTGAGGAATTAGCAATAAACATATGTGGGCACATCACTGATAAATGCTATTACCATCTGAGTTAGAAAAAAAAAAAGACATACACAAGGAAGAGCTTCCACTCCTTTATATCAAGTACTCTCTTTCTTACTGCTGTCTGAGAAAGTGTTCTTGCAGTCACATTGGAAAGTTAGAAACGCCCTACTTCAAGACA
Organism: Rhynochetos jubatus; assembly: GCA_027574665.1. Lineage (NCBI taxonomy): Eukaryota > Metazoa > Chordata > Aves > Eurypygiformes > Rhynochetidae > Rhynochetos > Rhynochetos jubatus. Next base: position 42,652,037 of record CM050690.1, on the reverse strand, counting down.
TGTCCCTCTTGCTTTCTGGAGTGCCTTGCTTCAGGTCTGTTTATGAAGCACCTTTTCAAAGAACCTGTCTCGCAGGCCTTTTATAGAAGTTTCTTTTCTCTTTGTACCATTGCTGTCATTTTTGAGATGCATGTATGTTCTGAAATTTATAAGACTACCACCACATCTACCCTCAAAACAAACAAACAAACACAAACAAAAGAAATAGCTATCCCTTCAACTCTGTAATATCAAAGACTTCAGTGTTGGCTGTCCCAGACTTCCAGTGTGCTTCCAACCTCCTGGTTTAGCAACAGCTTGATAGCTTTGCTAGGCTACAAAATCTCCAAAGGTTGCTGGGAAGGAATTCCCTTAGATAGAAGAGACTTCAGATCAGGGAATGAATCACATACTTCATGACTGAGTGTTTATAATGTCTATTTCTCCTGTCCTTTTTCTCAGTGAATATTTCATTACTCAACACCAAGTGGTACATTCCTGACATGAGGGATTTCCAGTCTTCATAATCACATAAAACCGCTCTGGAAGGGTAATTGTCATGACAATGTAAGGAACACCTAGACTTGATATTTTGTGATAGGTTTCGTTTTCAAGATATTTGTTAAATTTGTTAGTTTATTTTATACAAGTTGCAATTCTTGAACTATAATGACCCAAACTGGTCACCACTGAAGCTTTAGCAGCATCAGTTAAAGTATAAAAGTTCATTTGATTTTCAAATAACGTTTCAGTATAATGTTTGCTTTTTGGAAAAAGTTTGATGTCATGAAATTCATTAGATCTGCTTGTGACAATATGTAAATATTACTATACTACTGTAAATATTACCCCTTTCATTTTCTATCTTTCAAACTATCTGCTTTCAATGACCAAGAATTTCTTGAGTGCAGAATTACATAATAATCTTCATTAATTGAGCTTATGTTTCTGTCAATATTTAAACAGTGCCGTGAAACAGTACTTTTTTAAATCAGTACTGCCTGTCCCTGATTCATATCATCAGTGAATTCAATAATCACACTTTCTTAGTTCCATAGAACCAGAATCATCATTTGCCCTGTTACATCATTTGTCTTGTTCTCATTTACTACCAAAGCACTGATAAGTTTAAGAACCTCTTGTGGTTTAACCCCAGCCAGCAACTAAATACCACACAGCTGCTCACTTACCTCCCTGTCTCCCAGTGGAGGTGGAGATTTGGGGGCAAAGACAAGAAAGCTCATGGGTCGAAATAAGAACAACATAATAATTAAATATAAATGAATAAAATAGTGGTACTAATCATATGAACAATACTAATAATACTAACAATACTACTAATAATAATTAATGAAAACAATGGAAAATAAAACAATTTGTACAATTCCTGACCACATGCTTACTGACACACATCCATGTCCCAGGTTGTCAGAGACTGAGACCTGAGAGCCAGAGACCAAGAGTGATCGTACCAGAATATGAGTGAGTTCCATGAGTCAGAGTGCAACCAAAAAAGCCAACCGACCCATCAGCTGAGTAACTAACTACCGAACAATGAACTGTGGCACTCCAACCCATGCCCGGCTAATATACTGAGCATGATACTCTATGGAATGAAATACTCCTTTGGTCAGTTTGGATTAACTGTCTGAACTGTGTTGCCCTCCTCCTACTGCTTATAGCAAGAAAGTTGGGAACACAGGTGCAGTATCAGAAGCTGAAAAAGTCCTTGAATTGATACAAATGTTCCTTAGCTCCAACCGAAAACCACCAGTGTTATCAGTAGCCTTCTCAGGGCAAATCCTAAATATAGCTTCATACCAGTTACTGTGAAGAAAATTAACTCTGTCCTCACTAAATCCAGCACAGAACCCAGAACATTTCCATGACATGGACTACCACCCCATGTCACTGTATTGCTCCCACAGCACAAGAGATGGAACTGAACAGTGAAAGACCCATTATGCTTATCTCTTTACTTGTGTACTTCAGTTTCTCCCACATCCGTGTTGTTGCTTGGAAATCTGCTTCATCCAAATGGCACAAAAAAACAGATTTCAGATTGTTTATAAATTGATGTTCCTCATAAGACACTGGCCCACTCATGTACCGCACCTTGTGTAATGCAAAGGAAAGAATTCTCAAAGTCTGCTTCTATTTAGATGAATCTATCAACAATACAAGTCTAAGCCCTGAATTTGGTTTCAAACGTGTTGAAAGAAAGATCAAACTGGAAATCAATGTGGTTGTCAAGTTGTATTGGATTTACACAAGGTTGTTGTAGTAGGGGAGGTGGTGAGGAGCTGCAGAGGTACACCTTTACTTCTGTGAGAAGACACTAGGAGCTGCCTGCATGTTGGACATAGCCAGACCTAGTCACTCCAAAATGGATCTGTCGTTGCCCAGAGCTGAGCCCATTAACAATGCTGGTGCAGCCCTGTGGTATTGCATTTAGGAGTAGGAAAAAAACCTGCACAATATTTGTGAGAGAGGAGAAAAACATGAAAGAGACAGCTCTGTAGATACCAACATCAGTGAAGATGGAAGGGGAAGAAGTGATCAAGGTGATCAATGTGCTGGAGCAGAGATTCCCCTGTAGCCTCTGAAGATCATGGTAAAACAGGCTGTCCTCATGTATCCCATTTGGATGCAGCTCATTGAGGACCATGCCAGAGCACCCATGGAGGACCTCATGCCACAACAGGTTAACCCACCACACTAGTATTTTCAGAGTCAGTTGAAAATAGGGTCAACATCTGAAAGCAAGCAGTATAGTAAGATGAAAGCTCTGCTTTGTACCCAGACATTCTGTGTAATTTGTGATCAAATCTAAACAATATATATCCACAACAGACTTTAATCTGATTTTACACATTATGACACTTAACCATAAGCGGTTTCTATCTTCATAAAATTTCTGAAGTGCTGATACACCTTTACTTTTGTATTAAATATATCTTTTTCTTTATATATTATAAATTATCTGGCATCCTACCTAAGGTGAAATTTAACATTTGTAAGTGGATATTGAACAGTAGCTACCACAGGGAATGGGCAGAGCAGCTTGAATCAATTTTCTGTTTCTCAATGTACTATATGGTAGCCTAGAGTCTATATTTAATATATATTGTGTGATGAAACTGACAGTCAAGTAAATACCTCCCCAAAGCTACATCTCTTGTTTCAGCAGTTTCTCACTATAGTTCTTTCTTTTATTTCATTTCAAACATAGTCTAGCTAGAACATTTTCTCTGATTAAGCAAATTTTAGCTGCACCATTTTGAGATGTAGCTTGTCGTATTGTAGTCTAAGTTTCTACAGGATGGCAGGATTTCAGAACTGGCAATACTATTGAGACAGACAGATACCTTGCAATCCATATTGAATAAGTAGCACTGGATAGTCGATTCTGCTCTTATCTGTACTCAGTTTTTCCCTGCCCCATCTTGCTCACTTCACAAAAGGTAGCCCAGCAGTTTTGTTTTTTTTAAACTCCATTCCTCTTGGGAATATGGTTGGTGGCTCTGTTTGATCTTTCGTTTGTTGTTCTTAGCTCCAACACATTTATTTTATTGTTTGTATTGTTTATGCTGCTGATAATACTTTTCTATTTTTTTTTTCAGTGCACAAAGCACACATCTAGGTGTCAGATAATTCAACAATTTTCAGGGTATCTTCCTTATATGGAACAGGTAATATTGAAAAGAGACAATATTGAGCCCAAACAGAAACAGAAAATAAAAAATATAGTACCCAAGGACAAATGTCATGTCCATGCCACAATTTTTTAATTAGTATTCCTGGAAAATTAAGAGTATTTCAGCTGTAATTTATTCTAATATTCATTCAGGTTTTTAAATTTATTTACCTTTTTGCAAGTCTCAGCATTTTGAATGTTTTTTCTGTACTGGTGGCAAATATTTAAATGTTTTCATGGTCAAATTCTGGACACCGATCACTCCAGTGATTAGGTTTCAAAAACTGATTCTACTAAGCTATATCAGACTAGTTTCATTTTTGACAATGAATTTTTATTCCAGGAGTTTCAAGTTGTTATGTTTCCCAAAGCAGGCTATTAATTTAACTGTAGTCTTTCTGTTGCTTGCCCAGTTCCATTGTTATGTCCAGTACATACCGAACTGTTAAAATATATAAATCTTAAAGTCAAGTAAATGTGTTAATCAAAACAGAACAATGAAAAAAATAATTATATTTCTGAATTTGAAAAAAATGTATTGATAAAATATTAATATATTTAAGTATTGTAATGGTTACAGTCCTTTTAATATGTACTTGTTAGATCTCCCCTGAGTAAAGTGGTAGATGGCTTGCTTTTAATATAAGTCTACCTTCTAGCCCATGTAAGTAAACAATGATCCTTTATCCAACAGGGCTCTTTGGACATATTCCTGCTTCTACAGTGCATTCTAGTTGGAGACAAAACCCTAGACAATGTTTCTGATCTTTTACATAGTGACAGAGAGTTGAATATACTCATGATTCAACTCATTACCCCAAGTAAAGAGTTTGCAGCACTTATTACCGAGCGTTTGGATTTGAATCATTAATTTCATCACACATCCTCAGCTGATAAAATGCATGTCATAAGGTACCTCTTGCATAACAACTTCACAACCTTGGTCCTCTTCATATGTTTCATTTAGGCTAGCTGATTTATCATCTCTTCTTGCCAGAGTTTTCTGGTGGTTCTATACTAGTACAAGAAAAAAGGACATTTTGCAAACATGCTTACAGGCAGACACACTTAAAACCTTTCAGCAAATACAGCTGCTCCAAAATTTGATTCACTTTAGATGAACACTTCAGATGCTCCAACAGCATTGCCAGAACTGAACACATTTTCTTCATGGAAAAGCTCATATTTCTGTGGAGAGACACAAAATAGATGGAACACAATTCCAGGTCAGACATAAATGTATTATCTCCTTTATCCTCAAAGTGTTTGGAGTTCAGGAGTATCTGACTAAGGTTTCAAATTTCAGTTTTGTCCCTTTCACATAATTAAAGAATATGCTTGTTTAATGAATTAACAAAGTTTTGAAACCTCTCTTTTTTTCCAATGTACAAAGTAAGTATTAATCACAACTATGTTGTGCAATAAGCAAAGTTTATAATTTATTCTTTTGTTTTAGTGAATTATTAGGTAATTAATAATTTTACAATTCAAACATTGAGCTGACTTTACAAATAAGATATACAAATCCTTAAGTGTTTCTATAATCCCTCTTATTTTAGTCCCCGATGATCAATTAATTCATTTTGGAATCTTTATTTTAGGAGATGGGATTGGGAGGAGATATATAGTATTTATGTAGGGTGGGGAGAGAAAAGGCAGGGGGTGTCACTTCTGTACATTTACTAATCAACTTTCTCTCTGTCACCCTTAGTGCATATTCACTTTTTAAAACTGTATTCCTGATTGCAATGTTTGTGTAGTTCACTCCTGTACCGTGCCTTGCCATTTTGATCTTTCAAACATAAAAACAATTAGATGACATTGCCCATTCATCATTTGTTTGCTGAGGTTGAAATTCACTCCAAGGCTTACAGCTGGAGCAAGGCTTATTCATCACTAAGGTGTCACGCAGACTTTACTGTTGCTTGGCTTGACTCTCTTCCTACAAACCTCAACTTTTTGCTTCTACGCAGCAATTTCCTCGTCCCACTGCCACCCCCCGCCTCCCCCCACTCCCACCCCCCACTCCCCCCCAAGTAAAACCCGACGTGCAATATGAATATCCACAGGATGCTACTTGAAATCCAACACAGGAAAATGTTACCTCTGAAAAGTCGGTCTCACTCAACCTGAGTTGCATTATCAATGCTGCTGATATGCTGAGCATGTGAATCAGGTGAGTCTGCACTGTATTTTTTCACCTGTAAAAAAACCCAGGAAGATTGTTTATCTCAAAGCATGATGTATATTTCAAGATATTGGGCTTGTCCCCCTACATTTACACTGTTGTGTATCATTCCTCCAGGTGTCCCATTTTTCTTCTGTTTTTGTTTTATTTCTAGAAAATTTTCATAAATCAAAGTATCAGACTCACTTTCAGAAGACATACTCTCAACTATCAAAGTCAAGGACTTATGAAAGTCAGATATAGACTGCTGAAGTAAGCAAATGCTTCTCATCATAGAAGACCTTAACCACTGCAACAGGTTTCTAACTTCTTAAAAAACTTATTTTTCAAGGCACTTAGGGACATTTCCTAATTATAAGTTTAACAAACTGTTAAAATTTCTAATTATTGTTTATTATTATTTATTATTATTTTGTGCTCACTAAGATGACTGTAACATGTCGTCTCAAGTTAATATTTCTTCTATTTTTCTTCCCCTCTAAAGATGTTAAAAATTTATAAAGAGCCCTATTGGGATGTCATGATGGACAGCCAGTATTTCTGTTTATTTGATACCCTGAGAAAAGAAAGCATTTCTTTGAAATTTTAACCCATTACCATCTTCAGAATTAAACATCATACATAACATTATGGTCTGAACAGACAAGTTATATTAATATAAATGAATCATCTTATTAAATAATAAGATCTGTGATATCTTGTCTGTGAACATTTGAAAATTACAGTTACTGGAATCCATCAATTTTAAGCAAAATATTATATTTTTTTTAAGTTAGCAAAGTATTATAGAGTGCTTCAAAACCTTTTTCTATAGAAAATGTATTGAGGAAATACAGGGAATTGAGGAAATTTAGGAAATAGAAAATGACAAAAAAGAATTGAAGATACGGCTCAACATAATCATTATTAAAGCTTTTGGCCCAAAGTCTGGTCCCAGATCTAGTGGCATAAATCACCTAAGTTTCTGAGCTTCAATTTTGCTTCTTCACAGGATATGTCTGCTGTGGCAAATTTGCAATTTACTCTAACTTTCCTGGTGCACAGACTGTGTCTAACAATTTCTAGGCTAAAAAGGTCTAGCCAAAAAGGCTAGAACTGTTGTGAGTGGCTGACAGAAACTGCCTGAAGTATACTCTGTCTCAAAGATCATACTGAGTTCTACTGAAAGGCATTTAAAGGGTAACACAATCTTCAGGCACAGTCAACATGGATTCGCAAAGGGAAAGTCCTACTTAAAATAATTTGTTAGCTTTCTATGGTAAGGTCACCTGTTAATGGATGAAGGGGTGTTGGTGGAGGTACATTTCTGGATTTTAGTAAGGCTTTGATCAGAAACTGTCCCTCACATTAGCCTTCTGAACAAGTTCACCAGCTGTGAAGAACTGCCTGAACAACAAGGCTCAAGGGTTGTACTGAATGAAGCTACGTCTGGCCAGCCACCACTCGCCAGTGGTGCTCCTCAGGGCTCATCTGTAGGGATATTCTGTTCAACATTTTTATCAATGATCTAGATGCAGGAGCTGAATGTTTCATTAACAAGTCTGATGATGATACTAAACTGGGAGGTGCGGTTGTCTTTCTTAAGGGACAAGACACCTTGCAGAACAATCTAGGTAGATTGGATCACTGGGAAATCATTAATGACATGAAATTTAACAAGAATAAATACCGCATTCTGCACCTAGGACAGAGTAACACTGGATTTAAGTATAAACTGGGAGAGGAGTGGATGGAGAGCAACCCTGCAGAAAGGGATCTGCAGGTGTTGGTTGACAGTAGTCTCAATGAGTCAACAATGTGTCCTGGCTTCCAAGAGAGCAACCCACATCCTGGTGTGCATCAAATACAGTATAATCAACCAGTCAAAAAGAGATTATCCTGCTGTATGCACTGTTGGTGCAGCCTAACTTGGAGTACCATGTTGTGCTGGGTTCAGTCAGGAAAGGGCTAACTCCCTTTACTCTGGTTGCCAAGAAACTATGTTGCTGGACAGTAAGTGAAAACATTGATAAGGCCTCAGCTGGTGCTGGGGATGGCTTGTACTGAACTCAAGGTCTTTTGTCCGCTTCGGATACTGTAGCAGACCCAGACTAACCAAGGAAGTATTTCATCCCATAGTCCGTCATGTTCCGGTCTCTTTGGGTGGGGAAGAGGGTCCGGTAGCCATTACTCTTCCCTTCTCTCTCTCTCCCTTCCTCCCTTCCTTGTCTCTCCGGGCACTTGCTAACCCTCCTGCGTTAGCTGCTTTGCTAACTCCTGCGCTGGCTCATTCGTGTGGGAGCTGGTGGATTGTTTTGACTTTTCTGGCCGTGTTATCAGTGATAAGGTTTGCTTGGAATCTGCTGTGTAGGCTCCCAGGCTCCGGCCTTCAGGCCGCGGCTCTCGGGCTGCGAACGCTCTCAGGCTGTGGGTCTCGGGCTCTCGGGGTCTGATTTTCATTCCTCAACATCTGGGTGTGCATTGGTCAGTGGATGGTGGGAAATTGTATCATATTGTATATATTGTACTATATGTTTCATTTTCTACTATTTTAAGTATTTATTAGTAGTGGTACCTGTATGTATTGATTTAGATTTAATTAGTAAATAGTTCTTATCTCAATTTTACGAGCTTCCTTATTTCTTTTTCCTCCGATTCTTCCCCTCTACTGGAGGAGGGGAGGGGGATTTGTGAGAGCGGCTTCGTGGTATTTTGCTAGCCGGAGTTAAACCACGACAGTCCTTTTTGGCGCCCAGCGTGGGGCTCAAAGGGTTGAGGTAAGAACAGATCTGATTACTGTGTGTTAAAGCAGATTGTGTGATAAGTATTGGTTATAGAGATGTTGTGGTGGTTGGTCAGCACGTTAAGTTCTCGGATCTTTAAGTGGATGATAGAAAGGTGGGATTTACTGCCTTGGGTGCTCCTTATGATACTGATGATGTATGCTCTGACCAGATTGAAGAGTCTGATTTGGCTGGTCTGTATATTACTGGTTTGGGGAATAATCATGTATCTGTATGCAGTACTGGCAGCGTTTGCATGTTTCTCATGTAATGTCATAGGGACTTTCACTAATTATACCTTTTCCCTTTTCACTTCTGGGACACAGACTGTAGAGGAGAAATCATTGTATGTGAAGGAATTATTCAGTTGGGTGGATGTGTGGAAATTATTCCAATTTTTTCCCTCTTCTCTATGGTCAATGGCGCAAGTGTATGAGTATTTGGGAAATTTTTCATGGTCTCGGGGTGACCTGTGGTTAGTGATCAGCACATTTCTGAATGTTCTTGTGCTCTTGTGTAAAGTTAAAGAAATGTTTTGGAATACTGCCCCATCTGCTACTGGTGTTTGGGGAAGAGGCAGGCCCTGTGTGCCGGCTTCATCCCCCATGGCTACACCACCGCTCACAAGTAGCCCATCCTCTGCACCGACTCCACCCCCCCGGCGACGTAAACGCCCCTTGACAGACACTACAGCCACTGCACCGCCTGCGCCACCTCCAACCCTGCAGCAACATCAACTCTTCTCGATGGACACTGCAGCCACTGCACCTCCTGCGCCACCTATACCTCCGCGGCGATGGCAACTCCCCTTGACAGATGCGGCAGCCACTGCACCCTCTGCGCCAGCTCCACCTCTCACTGTGGTTCCACCTCCCACAACAGTTCCACTTTCTGCTGCAGTTCCAGCTCCCAGTGTGACTCCACCTGCCACTGCGGTTCCACCTCCTGCTGCAGCTCTGCCTCCCAGTGTGGTTCTGCCTCCCGCTGCGGCTCCACCTCCCACAGCAGCTCTGCCTCCTGCTGCAGCTCCGCCTCCCACAACAGCCCTACACACTGCAGGGTGCAATGCAGCCGTGCAGACCCCTGTGTGGTACTGCCAGCATCAACCAGCACCAGTGTTAGTTGACCCAGTACAGAAAAAGAAATGGAAGCGTAAATCAGGGCGTCTGGTACAGGTTGATGGGGAGACAGCAGGGCCATCCCAAGGGGCAGTGACAGGGACAGAGGATGAGAGTGATGCAGATATAACCATGCGATCTTTAGCCTTGAAGGAGCTCCGGGATATCCGGAGAGACTTTGGCCGCCATCAAGGTGAACATGTTATTACCTGGCTGCTCCGCTGCTGGGATAACGGGGCCAGTAGCATTGACTTAGAGGGCAGAGAAGCCAAGCAGCTGGGGTCACTTGCTAGAGAGAGTGGCATTGACAGAGGAGTTGGGAGGGAGACACAGAATGTAAGCCTCTGGAGGAGGCTTCTGGATGGTGTGAGGGAAAGGTATCCCTTTAAGGAAGACATGCCATATCACGTACACAGATGGACCACCATGGAGAAAGCTATCCAGTATGTGAGGGAACTAGCTGTGCTAGAGTTAGTTTATCGTCATGATGGGAGGATAGATCCAGATAGAATCAGGTGCACACGACCCATGTGGCGGAAGTTAATGCAGAATGGGCCACCCTCGATAACTGCCGCATTTGCAGTATTCACTTGGGAAAGGGATGAAGACCCAATAGTGGAGGAGATAGTTCAAAAGTTCCGGGGATATGAGGACATTGTTTCTTTCCCCATGCGGGCCTGTGTCTCAGCTATAGAGGAGCTGTCCAAAGAGTTTAAACAATTCAGAAAGGAGATGTTCCAATCCCCACCTGCACAAGCCAGTGTCTCAGCCATTAGGAGAAAGCGTTCCTTTCCTCAAAGACAGGAATATAAAAGGTATCCATCACGCTGTACCCTGTGGTTTTACCTACATGACCACGGAGAGGACATGAGGAAGTGGGATGGAAAACCTACCTCGCACTTAGAGAAACGAGTATGTGAACTGAAAGGGAAGAAGCACACCAGTAAGGACTCTTCCAAGAAAACTGTTGCTCCCGTAGCCAAACAGCAGCAGAGCAATAATCCATTCCTCCAAGACATGAGTGACTGTGAATCAGGTCACTTTTAGAGGGGCCCTGCCTCCAGCCAGGTGGAGGAAAGGGATAACCGTGTTTATTGGACTGTGTGGATTCGATGGCCTGGCACATCAGAGCCACAGCAGTATAAGGCTCTAGTGGACACGGGTGCACAGTGTACCCTCATGCCATCAAGCTATAAGGGGGTACAACCCATCAACATTTCCAGCGTGACTGGGGGTTCCCAACAACTGACTGTGTTGGAGGCTGAAATAAGCCTGACTGGGAAGGAGTGGCAAAAGCACCCTATTGTGACTGGTTCAGATGCTCCGTGCATCCTTGGCATTGACTATCTTAAGAGAGGGTACTTTAAGGACCCAAAAGGGTACCGATGAACTTTTGGGATAGCTGCCTTAGAGACTGATGAAATTGAGCAGCTGTCCATCTTGCCTGGTCTCTCACAGGACCCTTCTGCTGTGGGACTGCTAAAGGTTGCAGATCAACAGGTGCCAATTGCCACCACAACAGTGCATCGGCGGCAGTACCGTACTAACAGAGACTCTTTGCTTCCCATCCAGAAGCTGATTCGTCAGCTGGAGAGCCAAGGGGTGATCAGCAAAACCCGCTCACCCTTTAACAGCCCCATCTGGCCAGTGCGTAAGTCTGATGGGGAATGGAGACTGACAGTGGACTATCGTGGCCTGAATGAAGTCACGCCACCACTGAGTGCTGCTATGCCGGACATGCTGGAACTCCAATATGAGCTGGAGTCAAAGGCAGCCAAGTGGTACGCAACGATTGACATTGCTAATGCCTTTTTCTCCATTCCTTTGGCAGCAGAGTGCAGGCCACAGTTTGCTTTCACTTGGAGGGGCATCCAATACACCTGGAATCGGCTGCCCCAGGGGTGGAAGCACAGTCCTACCATCTGCCATGGACTGATCCAGACCGCACTGGAACAGGGTGCAGCTCCCGAACATCTGCAGTACATTGATGACATCATTGTATGGGGCGACACAGCAGACGAAGTTTTTGAGAAAGGGAAGAAGATCATCCAAATCCTCCTGAAAGCTGGTTTTGCCATAAAGCAAAGTAAGGTCAAGGGACCTGCACGAGAGATCCAGTTCTTAGGAATAAAGTGGCAAGATGGGTGTCGCCAGATCCCGATGGACGTGATCAATAAAATCACAGCTATGTCCCCACCAACGAGCAAAAAGGAAACTCAGGCTTTCCTAGGTGTTGTGGGTTTCTGGCGCATGCATATTCCAAATTACAGCCAAATTGTCAGCCCTCTCTATGCAGTGACACGGAAGAAAAACGATTTCCAATGGGGCCCTGAGCAGCGACAAGCCTTTGAACAGATCAAGCAGGAGATCGTGCCTGCAGTAGCCCTTGGACCAGTCCGGACAGGGCCAGAGGTAAAGAATGTGCTCTACACCGCAGCCGGGGAGAATGGGCCTACCTGGAGTCTCTGGCAAAAAGAACCAGGGGAGACCCGAGGTCGACCCCTTGGATTTTGGAGCCGGGGATACAGAGGATCTGAGGCCCGCTACACTCCAACTGAAAAAGAGATACTGTCAGCTTATGAGGGAATCCGATCTGCCTCAGAGGTGGTTGGAACTGAAACACAGCTCCTCCTGGCACCTCGACTGCCAGTGCTGGGCTGGATGTTCAAAGGCAGAGTCTCTTCTACTCATCATGCCACCGATGCTACGTGGAGTAAGTGGGCTGCCCTGATCACACAACGAGCTCGCATAGGAAATTCCAGTCGCCCAGGAATCCTAGAAGTGATCATGGACTGGCCGGAAGGCAAAGACTTTGGAATGTCACCAGAGGAGGAGGTGACACGGGCTGAAGAAACCCCTTTGTACAACCAGTTGCCGGACAATGAGAAACAATATGCCCTGTTTACTGATGGGTCCTGCCACATTGTAGGGAAACATCGTAGGTGGAAAGCTGCTGTGTGGAGTCCTACACGACAAGTTGCTGAGACTGCAGAAGGACAAGGTGAATCCAGTCAATTTGCAGAGGTAAAAGCCATCCAGCTGGCTTTGGACGTTGCTAAATGAGAGAAATGGCCAGTGCTTTATCTCTACACTGACTCCTGGATGGTGGCGAATGCACTGTGGGGGTGGCTACAGCAATGGAAACAGAGTAACTGGCAGCGCCGAGGCAAACCCATCTGGGCTGCAGCATTATGGCAAGACATTGCTTCTCGTCTAAACAACCTGGTCGTCAAAGTGCGTCACGTCGATGCCCACGTACCCAGAAGTCGAGCTACTGAAGAACATCGATACAACCAGCAGGTGGATCAGGCTGCTAAGATTGCAGTGGCTCAGGTGGATCTGGACTGGCAACATAAAGGTGAGCTGTTCATGGCTAGGTGGGCCCATGACACCTCGGGCCACCAAGGGAGAGATGCCACGTACAGGTGGGCTCGTGACCGAGGGGTGGACTTGACCATGGACGCTATTGCGCAGGTCATTCATGAATGTGAGACGTGCTGCCATCAAACAGGCCAAGAGGGTGAAGCCTGTTTGGTATGGGGGGCGATGGCTGAAATATAAATATGGGGAGGCCTGGCAGGTTGACTACATCACACTGCCTAAGACCCGCCAAGGCAAGTGCCATGTGCTCACAATGGTGGAAGCAACCACTGGGTGGCTGGAAACATATCCTGTGCCTCATGCCACTGCCCGGAATACTATCCTGGGCCTTGAAAAGCAAGTCCTGTGGCGACATGGCACCCCAGAGAGGATTGAATCAGACAATGGGACTCATTTCCGAAACAGTCTCGTAGACACTTGGGCCAAAGAGCACGGCATTGAGTGGGTGTATCACATCCCCTACCATGCACCTGCCTCTGGGAAGGTTGAACGGTGCAATGGGCTGTTGAAGACCACCCTGAGGGCAATGGGGGTGGGACTTTCAAAAATTGGGATACACATTTGGCAAAGGCCACCTGGTTAGTCAACACCAGAGGATCTGTCAACCGTGCTGGCCCAGCTCAATCAAAACTTCTGCGCACTGTGGAAGGAAATAAGGTCCCTGTAGTGCATGTTAAGAACATGCTGGGAAAAACAGTCTGGGTTATTCCTGCCTCGGGCAAAGGCAAACCCATCCGTGGGGTTGCTTTCGCTCAAGGACCTGGAGGTACTTGGTGGGTGATGAGAGAAGATGGACAAGTCCGATGTGTGCCTCAAGGAGATTTGATTCTGGGTGAAACTGGCCCATGAACTAAATTGTATGATGGACATTAACTGCTGCAAATAACCCTTGTTCTGAGCTCTATGTTGCAGTAATCACTCTGGCAGAGATCACCTGAATCTACAGAGGTCCAGCCTTGCCAGAAGGGCAGTAGTGACCTGACCTGAGCTGGCATCGGCGCCCAACGATCCCACGCAACACTTCACCTTTTCTGTCCTGAGTGACCACCTGATAGAACCCAAAGTCATGGACCAATGGACATTTTGCCAATATGGTTCATAGACCAAGGGAATATCTGTGTGTGATGGGAAGGGAAAGGGGAAGCTGGTTCATGTGAATTTATGGATGATATAGAAATAAGCATGACGTAAATGGTATGAAATAAGGGGTGGAGAATGTGCTGGGTTCAGTCAGGAAAGGGCTAACTCCCTTTACTCTGGTTGCCAAGAAACTATGTTGCTGGACAGTAAGTGAAAACATTGATAAGGCCTCAGCTGGTGCTGGGGATGGCTTGTACTGAACTCAAGGTCTTTTGTCCGCTTCGGATACTGTAGCAGACCCAGACTAACCAAGGAAGTATTTCATCCCATAGTCCGTCATGTTCCGGTCTCTTTGGGTGGGGAAGAGGGTCCGGTAGCCATTACTCTTCCCTTCTCTCTCTCTCCCTTCCTCCCTTCCTTGTCTCTCCGGGCACTTGCTAACCCTCCTGCGTTAGCTGCTTTGCTAACTCCTGCGCTGGCTCATTCGTGTGGGAGCTGGTGGATTGTTTTGACTTTTCTGGCCGTGTTATCAGTGATAAGGTTTGCTCGGAATCTGCTGCGTAGGCTCCCGGGCTCCGGCCTTCAGGCCGCAGCTCTCGGGCTGCGATCACTCTCAGGCTGTGGGTCTCGGGCTCTCGGGGTCTGATTTTCATTCCTCAACATCTGGGTGTGCATTGGTCAGTGGATGGTGGGAAATTGTATCATATTGTATATATTGTACTATATGTTTCATTTTCTACTATTTTAAGTATTTATTAGTAGTGGTACCTGTATGTATTGATTTAGATTTAATTAGTAGATAGTTCTTATCTCAATTTTGCGAGCTTCCTTATTTCTTTTTCCTCCGATTCTTCCCCTCCACTGGAGGAGGGGAGGGGGATTAGTGAGAGCGGCTTCGTGGTATTTTGCTAGCCGGAGTTAAACCACGACACATGTGCAGCTCTGGGCCCCACAATTTAAGAAGGATGCAAAGGTCCTCAAATGTATCCAGAGCAGGTCAGCAAAGCTGATGAAAATCCCAGAAGGCACATCCTATGAGTAACAGCTGAGGACTGTCGGTTAGTCTAGTTTGAAGAAAAGGAGACTGAGGGGTGACTTCATTGCTCTCTATAACTTCCGGAGGAGGGGAAGTGGAGAGGGAGGTGCTGACTCCCTGGTATCTGCTGATAGGATAGGTGGGAATGGTTCAAAGCTGCACCAAGGGGGGATGAGGTGTGACACTAGGAAACATTTCTTTACCAACAGGTTGGTCCAACAGCCTTCCTAGAGAGGTGATTGATGCCCAATGCCTGTCAATGTTTAAGAGGCATATGGACAATACCCTTAATAACATCCTTTAACTTTTGATAGCCTTGAAGTGTTCAAGCAGTAGGCCTGGAACTATTCTATTCTATTCTATTCTATTCTATTCTATTCTATTCTATTCTATTCTATTCTATTCTATTCTATTCTATTCTATTCTATTCTATTCTATTCTATTCTATTCTATTCTATTCTAAACTTAAACCCCAACCAGGCAAACCAGGCACTATGGGCCCTCAGCACAGCAGAATGTATGAGAAATGTCTCAAGGGTAATCAGGTATGAGAAAGACTACAAACGCCCAATTCTACTTCAAGAATTTAATGTTGTCCGTAAAGAAATAATTTGAGATACTATAGATAGAACACTTCTATCATTTCCTCCAAAACCACATGGAAACTTTCTAGGTTTTCATATTCCCTCTAGCAAAAACTTCACCATGATGGGCAGGTTTAAAAGTTGTATATGCTTATCTGAATGGCCGGTTCCCAAAACAGAAGTTTGAACTTGTAACAGTAGTAACTGAAATTACGTTTCAGGGGTGAGGAATAGGATGAGGAGAAAGGAATGATTTAAAAAAGACATTAATGTGGTGGGATTTCTGGTGCTATTACGAAAAAAACTCCAATGCTCTGAGGTTTCAAAAGCTAAAGGATTATTCTTACTATTCTGGTTAGCATTTTTAAGTACAAATCAAATAAGTAGTGTCTATGAAAATATAAACATATAATTTCTTCAGTACATGAGAAAAAAATGTTATTGAAAAGTCAGCAAAAAATCTTTTTGCCATACATCAGGAAGGACAAATAAAAAATGTTTTGCTACTTTGATGCTGGTACTAAATCCTTACCAGTATAAGAACAGAAAGAAAGCAGAAGAGGGGGAAGTCCCTGCACATATGAATAGCTTAGAGCTATACTCCAATTTTCAACAGGAATATGAACTTTGCCAAATTATTCTGAACTTGACTAGGCAGAGGAGGATAACATACACCATGACACCTATTTTCTGCCTCCCTAGTTGTCATCTTTGCATCTTGGATAGAAAATACCACAAGTAACAATTATAAGTCAAAATTAAATGTCAAACGCTATATAATCATGCTAAGGAATATTCTCTGTGTAGTAGTAATGTTTTCATCAGTATGACATGCAGTATACTAACAATATTATGACAATACATAGTTACTTACCACATACTATATTATGATTAGTAACTAACTGGATCTTTAAAGATACAGCTCCCCCATAGGCAGTGACACCTGCCACTAGGTCATGTTGCTCATTGGCCAATTCAACCTGGCTTGAACACTTCCAGTGAAAAGACATCCACAGCTTCCCTGGGAAATGTGTTACAGTGTCTCACCACTGTCAATGTGAACATTTTTTTCCTTATATCTAATATATATATATACACACTTTTTCAGTGTAAAAATGTTGACACTTGTCTTGCCACCACAAGTCATAGTAAAAAGTCTCCCTCTGCCTTTCTTATAAGTCCTCTTTATATATTGAAAGGCCACAATAAGTTCTCCCCAGAGCCTTTTCTCCTCCAGGCTGAACAACCCCTCTCTCTCAGCCTTTCTTCATAAGTGAGGTGCTCCAGCCCTATGATCATGTTCATGACCCTACTGTGGACTTGCTCCAACATGTTGACATCCTTCTTATATTGAGGGCCTCAGAGCTGGACGCATTAGTCCAGGTGGGGTCTCATGAGAGCCTCCCGTGATCTGCTTGGCACAATTCTCTGGTTACAGCCCAGGATATGGTTGACTTTCTGGTCTAGTAGCGTACACTGCCGGCTCATGTCCAGCCTTTTGTCCATCAGTACACCCAAGTTCTTCTCCTCAGGGCTGCTCTTGATCCGTTCTCTGCCCAGCCCGTACTTGTGCTTGGGATTGCTCCGACACAGGTGCAAGACCTTGTACTTGGCCTTGTTGAACTTCATGAGGTAGGCAGGGGCTACCTCTCCAGCCTTTCCAGGTCCCTCTGATTGGCATCCCTGTCCTCCATCGTGTTGACCACACCACACATCTTAGTGTCATGGACAAAATTGCTGAGGATGCCCTCAATCCAACTGTCCATTTCACTGACAAAGATTTTGAGCACTACCAGTCCCAACACCGACCCCTGAGAAATGTCGCTCTTTATTGGTCTCCACCTGGACATTGAGCTGTGGACTGCAACTCTTTGAGTGTGAACATCCAGCTAATTCCTTATCAGCCATGTTGTCTTCCTGTCAGATCCATGTACCTCTAATTTAATAATAATAAATATTTTCTCAAAAATATAAAACACCCCTAGAACTGAAAATTAAAAGGCAAGATTGAACAATAAGACAAAGGAAATTAAGAGACTTCCGTTGTTATTTTCTTCTTTTTTCCTTGGCTGTGTTTCGAATTAGTTTTCAAGAGCAGTATGGGCTTTCCAGGGCACATTAGGCATCTAATATGATAGAGAGAAAACAGTTTCAAGCCTCTGCCACAGAATTAGTCACTACAAATTTCTGTAGTAGTTACATCTCTTGATGCTTTATTTTCATGTAGTTCATGATTTAAGCCACCTGAACCAGTGATTTACCTAAGAAACATCTGTAGCAAACTTGTTGAATCTTTGTTTCCTGCAGTGATACATGAGGAAAAAGGGAAAAATAATGTAAGAAGTAAGAATATGTGCTTCAAGCTTCGTGCTTCTTTTCTCTTATATTTGAAGGAAATCACAGAACATTCATTTAACAACTGTAACTCCTAATACATTTGATTACTTCCCTCTCATACTTTAGAGAGACAGCATAATTTTTTTTAAACATGATATGTTATAAATGCCTTTGGTTTTCAGTACTTCTGTCAAAAGAACTGGAGTGACACTGCCTAAATTCCCCTGCCTCTCTTTACCCACTGTCTGTGTGAATAACAGGCATGAGTAGTCAGAGGACCCTCCTTGTCCCACCACTTCAGGAGTGGTGCAGCTCAGATTAAAGTCTTTCATGGTTTGATGTCGTACAACATCCAGAAATGACAGTCTTTAGGCAGAGGAGGATAAGTGACAACTAAAAACTTTGAACATTAATTTTTTTTGTATTGTTTTAAAGAAAAGGCAAAAATATATATCAGCAAATGTGAATAAAATAGAACTTCACTGTTTAAAGTGAATTTTAAACTTTTCCTGTGGCTTGCCTGCTTTTGATAGCCCATGTCATTTATTCTATAAGGGATAATTACTGTGGCCTGTTCCTGCTCCATGCAAGAGCAGTAATTCAGTAGTGGGATGCCAGTTTATACCTAGTTAGAACTTAGTTTAAATCTTATACAACCTGTTCACACTTCTACAGGGAGGGTCATCGTTTTTAATAGAATAAATGACAGCCAGAAGTTCTAATAGTGCTGAAGTGCCTGGAGAAAATTCTCTGAAATTCATAATCCATTTACTGCATACACACAGTTGTCTTTTGTGTGTGTTTTAGAGCATCACAATGTCTATGCATCTGAAAGCTCTGGGACTCTGACAGTCAAAGATATTTTAAAGTCTGAAAGTGTCAGAAGAACACAGTCTAGGTTCAGTTAAAACAAGAGTAGATGGTAAAATATGTATAAAGGTGTACATGCTGCTACACAAGGGATGCTTATTTCAAAATGGATGGAATACGTGAAGGTTCTTGGCTGGCAGAGGCATGCAAGGTGCTTTACAAAAATGACATGCACATGGTCTGTCGGGTAATGTGGGTCAGATAACTCTCTTGGTTTATTGAGTATTCCAGTGCACTTGGGATCTGAGGACAGATAGTGACATGTTAAGCTTGCCAGGTATAAGGTACAGTCAGGACAGTAATGAGAGCTGGGAGCATGAGTGCATATGAAAATGGGGGAGCATTCATCTTTAGGGAGGAAGAGAAAGTAAAGGAAAAAAAAATGGACAAAAGCCATCTGCTCACAGAAAATAACAGAAAAGGATACACTTTTACACAGGAAGCATAGCCAGGTAACTATGAAATAGTGTATGGGAATGACTACATTATTTTCTGAACTAACAGTAGACTGATGTCTCCCTCTCACCAATAGAGACACATGCAGGAGCATCCAAGTTCACATTCACACTGCTCACCTACCCTTCTGCCATCTAGAGCAGGGAATAGAGCATTCATTTTTGGCTTTGGAACCCATAATGCTAAAGCCTCACAGGATTCCAAATCCTGTGACTATCCTGAAATCCTGAAATTGTGATATTGGTCCTGCCTCTAGTCTATGGATGGACACTGCTAAGGCACATGTTTGTCCAGCACATGATCATGTGGCCCAAAAGCTTTTCAGTGTGTTCTGATAAGGTCCAGTGTGTTCTTCTAAGTCTTTCCAACAGATTAAGCAGCCGCATCAAATACAGTTTTCTGTCTGAGGACATGGGATGAGCATGTCTGACAAACAGACTTTGTACAGAAGTATAAAACGAATAATTTCTTACTGTATGTAAGAAAAACAGACATCTAGACAATGCTAAACTAAAAATTTTTCTGTCTCAATTTCTTAATGCAGACAAAAAGTTATTGGGGTTTTCTAGTCAGTTTCAGAAACTAAAGTTTCCCTAATATATATGGTTTCTCTTTGGAATTTTGCAGTGTGTCCCAGCAGAGCTCGAGGGACATGACATGATATGTCACCATGATAACAGAGACATTCTTTTTTACCCAAGATGCATATTTTTGCTAGATATCATTTTGTAGCAGGTGCCTTTGGTTTTAAAAGTTGCCAGAGATATCTTTTTTGTGCTTCTCCCCACTGCTAACTGCCATTTTTCTACAGTACATTATGATTCTCCTCACTTGATCCAACCAGCTTTCTGAACTTTTTTTCATCTGATGTAATAATCATTAAGATCTAGTATGTCAAAGAGCTACTTTTATATTAATTTGAAATTTCATGATTTAACAACAACTGAGTGGGATGGTGTCTCATAATAGCTCAAGTTTTATGAAGACCCAGATATGACCATCCCTGCACTTTTAAATTTTTGAATGCAAATCCTCTGGATTGGTCTTTTACTATGCTAGGATTCACAAGGGAAGATAAAGCCACAGAAATATGAATACAAACCACAACTTAAACAGTTAATCCTTCTACTTTGCATTAGGAAAAGAATAATAAAAAATAAATTACAATAAACACCAATTTCCCGTTAGAAAGTGGGTTATATAAAAATGTTGCAAACTCATTTTATTTGTTCTTTCAGTGCAAATTAAAGAGAAACTTTACTGAAATCAAGTCAAAAATGTTTGATAGCATTTGGTGTTGACTGATGACTAAGGCAGAATAATTAGCTGTTTTCCCACTACTTCAGAGATTTTATTGACAATTATAAACTTAGATACATATATCCTAGAAATAAATCTATATCTTAATAGCTATCTAAGTCTCTGAGTGACATGTCTTAGGACAAGCATTTTGACATTCAAAAAAGAATATGCGCTCATAGCACATGATCTCTTGTATGCTCTTCTAGCATATGAGAAACATCATTGTGCCAACTAGCATTATTATGCTCGCTCCTTAATTTTCTGTCACTTTAGTTTTCCCCCAAAACAGTCACCATGCTTTCCCTGTACAACTAATTGCCTCCTGCTGTAGTTTTAGCTTGCATTTTCTCCGTATCTTTTTGCTTTCTCTATATATTTATAGGGAAAATTATCTATGAATGACACTTCTTGCCACAAATATTTCTAATCTGACAGCCATTTTGAGTGTAGACGGTTAGTTTTAGTAAACATATTTTTGTATGTGGCTATTGAATACACATACTTTGGACAAGGTCATTTGACTTTAAAAGCCTTCAGAACTCCAGAATTTGTGAGGAGCTGAGTGGTTTTAAGCCAACTCGAGATTACTGGTTGAGGAAAAAACACAGCAGTCCTGTATGTGTCAAATGAAAAGACTGACCATAAAATTTCACATCTCGTTCTAACCGTGCCTAGCAGTAAATGAAAAGTTATGTGTTGTAGTCTTCTCTGAACACATCCTATAACTTATAAAAGAGGCAAAGGACTTGCAAGAAAGGTGTACTGATAAATTCTCTTGATTTTGTTGACAGGAAGGGAGAGATGTAGGTGCCCTGTTGTTAGGCAGTTCTATTCATTTCTAAACAAAACCTTATGAACTACTCTTCCTTGTTAAACCATTAGCTGAAGCTTGGCTTTAATGTTTGTAAATTTCATTTGAATAGAATTAATTATCTTTCACTCATCTCAAACCAGCAATGAAATAATTATGAACTGCATCTAATTAACTTTATCCTGGACTCTAGCTATCAAAGGGTTATTCATAATTCAGTTTTGGTTTGTCTTGTGGCAATTACTCCCTCCTAGAGAGCAATGCTGTGCACAGGAAAGGATCCTCAGCTGTATTGGTGTAACAGTGAAAACAGAATGAAAAATTAACCTGTCAGAAAAGGAAAACAGCAGCAAAAAATGTCCATGACAACAACGTATTTGCTATGCTAGCTCAATATATCCTTATTCCAGACTGCATTGACCTTACTGAAGAATGATCTTCACCAGTTTCTATGACACTTTGCCAGGTCTGAGTTTTAACTGGGGAGGAGGATGCTACTGATTTAGATTCCAGAATATTCAGTCAGTCTGATTCACTCTGCCTTACCCTGCATATACTGTATCTAATCTGTTACTTTGGAAGGGCCTGCAGCTGCTGTTAAGTGATTTATCTCAAGTAACCTCTGTGCTATGACAGCTCAGAGATACTAGATGGTCTCAGTAGTGATAGGAGCAGCCACACTCAGCACAAAGTGCACTACTGCATATTTATGTCTAAGTGCAGTTTGACAAATAAAATTTGTAATGCTGTGACTAATCAGATTATTTTTTTTCATGCAAAAAAATCATTAAAAGAACAATGCAACCTCCAAACCCTTCTGCAGTAATTGTTATCTTGTGAATGGGCAGGATTTCATAAGCCATATAGGCAAAGATAAAAG
This sequence comes from Rhynochetos jubatus, assembly GCA_027574665.1. Lineage (NCBI taxonomy): Eukaryota > Metazoa > Chordata > Aves > Eurypygiformes > Rhynochetidae > Rhynochetos > Rhynochetos jubatus. Next base: position 42,629,556 of record CM050690.1, on the reverse strand, counting down.
TTTCTTTTGTTTTTGTTGTTAAATCTTGACATTCAAAAGAAGACGCTTGTACTAGAAAAGTTGATGTAATTTTGTTTTACAGCCTCCAGATGAATCTTAACAACAAGAGTGTGAAATAAAGTCTTATTAACAACAATGCTAAAGATCCATAATATTTGAATATGTTATTTCAAACTACAAGCTAATTATGTGTATACCTTGTATCTCATGACTATGTTAAAATAAATTTTATAGCCTAAAATACCTTTCCAATGTTTTTAAGGAAATAGAAGGAAAATCACATCTTTAAAAAGAACATGATAATAAGAAGATATTATAAAATTCCTATGTTCCATCCCCACCTAAAGAGATTAAAAAACAGACAAGGGGTCAAGTTTTCAATATGTCTGAATTCCTAAGGGGCAGAATTATGTTTGTCTTAGTTGAAATGAATGGAAATAAGAGATGGCTTACAGTTAATGTTACTCCAGCAACTGAACCCTTCAATCTCAGCTTTCCCCTCAACCAGCTGTACCAAGTAACATCTGTTCCACTAAAACTAAGCAGGATTTGTTCAGGTTTCTGGAAGGCATATCCTCAATAACATAAACTGTCAAACTATACTCTGCATCAATGGCTTAATATGATTTAGAAATGAGCTGAAGTTTTACTGAAGCTTTTCCATAAAGTGATTATCTGGGGCTTGGTTGAGTCTGGACAACTACATATTTTTAAGCCCTTTATTGATATCAACCCTCCCTACATTCAGACTTCATTGACATCTGTACTGAGTTTGCGTGACAAGGTTCTGGTAGCAGGGGGCTGTAGGGATGACTTCTGTGAAAAGCTGCTAGAAACTTCCCCTATGTCTGACAGACTCAGTGCCAGCGGGCTCCAAGGTAGACCTGCCACTAGGCAAGGTTGAGCCCATCAGTGACAGTGGTAGTGTCTCTGTGATAACATATTTAAGGAGAAAAAACTGTTGTGTATCAACAGTCGGAAGAGAAGAGTGAGAATATGTGATAGAAAAAACTCTGCCAACACCAAGATCAATGGAGAAGGAGGGGAAGGAGGTACTCCAGGAGCCAGAGGAGAGATTACCCTGCAGCTGGTGACGAAGACCATGTGAGGCAGGCTGTGTCCCTGCAGCTATGGAAGGTAACAGTGGAGCAGAGATCCACCTGCAGCCCAAGGAGGACGCTACGCTGGAGCAGGTGGATGCCTGAAGGAGGCTGTGACCCTATGGGAAGCCCTCGCTGGAGCAGTCTCCCGGCAGGACCTGAGGTCCTGTAGAGAGAGAAGCCCAGGCTGGAGCAGGTTTGCTGGCAGGACTTGTGACCCCATGGGGGGACCCACGCTGGAGCAGGCTGTCCCTGAAGGACTGCACCCTGTGGAAAGGACCTGTGCTGGAGCAGTTTATGAAGAATTTCAGCCTGTGGGAAGAACCCATTTTGGAAAAGTTCATGGAGGACTGTCTCTTGTAGGTGAGATCCCACAGTGGAAAAGGAAAACTGTGAGAAGGAAAGGGTGCAATGAACTGACCACAACCCCTATTTTCTGTACTTCTGTGCAGCTGAGTGGGAGGAGGTAGAGAAATCGGGAGTGAAGTTGAGCCTGGGAAAAAGGAAGGTGTGGGGGGAAGGGGTTTTAAGAATTGGTTTTATTTCTCATTACCCTACTCTGCTTTGATTGGCAATAAATTAAATTAGTTCTCCCCAAGCTGAATCTATTTTGCCTGTGATTTACCTGTCCTTACCTCAAGACATGAATCTTTTGTTGTTTTGGTTTTTTTTTCTCTCCCTGTCTAGTTGAGAATGGGGAGTGAAATAGTGGCTTGGTGGATACCTGACATCCAGCCAAGGTCAACTCACCACAATATCTTAAGCAAGATTCTAAACATGAAACATTAAGTTCTTAGCTAAAGTACAATAGAAACCTAGGTTCAGATTCAGTGAGGTAGTAGTATCTATTGGTATGGAAAGGATGCAAAAGCTCGAAATCCAAAATACTAAGACAAGGGAGTAGTGTTCACAGATCTATATGCCCACAGGTTTCCTGTGTAGTTAACAGGAAAAAGCTATGCCCATCAAGAAAGCCAGTACATTCAGTGAAGGATGTCTACATTTCAAGGAGAGAAAAATCATAGAATCATAAAATCACAGAATGATTTGGGTTGGAAGGGGCCTTAAAGACCATCTAGTTCCAACCCTCCTGCCATGGGCAGGGACACCCTTTGCTAGACCAGGTTACCCAAAGTCTCATCCAGCCTAATCTTGAAGACATCCAGGGATGGGACATCCACAACTTCTTTGGGCAACCTGTTCCAGTGCCTCACCACCCTCTCATGAAGAACTTTTTCCTGATATCCAATCTAAATCCCCCCACTTTCAATTTAAACCTGTTACCTCTTGTCCTGTCATGACAAGCCCTTTAAAAAAGACAGCCTTCAGTGTCTTGCAGGACCCCTTCAAGTACTGGAAGGCTGCTATAACGTGTGTTCAAAATTCTGTTTCTATTCTGAATTTAAGCATTCCCCGAAGTAAGCATGCATATGAAAACAGAGTTTGCAACCTACATCTGCTTTGATGTAGATGCCTTTGTCACATTTAGTGAAATAAACGTCTCTATCACTATGAGGATCTTCTTAGTTGCCTCAAAACCTTTGTATGTCCACGCCTCAATTTTAAAATACATATACAATTTCTAGTCTGTTTGAAGTGATGAATATTTTTGTCATAGAACTGTGAAGACACATCTTTTTCTCTCCAGTCTTTCAGTGTCAAAATGCCACAGATTAACATTTACTTTATTCTTGTGTGTATATTCAAAAGTGCTGATAAATTATTTTATCTCTTTTAACAGACGTTGTAGCAAAAACAGTGATCATATAGGTGTACATCTGCACAAATATGCTTGTGAAAGTGATGAGAGACCTACACGTATAATTTAACAGATTAATTACTTTAATTATTGGTGTCTAAAAATTATTGATGTCAATAAAAATATTTTAAAAATGAAAGTATTTTAGGACTAGAAGTATGAAACTTACTTTCCTATCATCTCTATGTCACCCTTCAATATTTTTTTTTTCTGGCATGTGTATGATACATTTAAAGTTAGACTGAAGATAAAACTGCTGAAAGAAAAGCCAGTAAATAAATAGTACTGCAAAGAAAGTGTTGTGAATTGAATGACTGACTTCTAACAGGTTTTCTAGGAGACATCTCTGGTTTCATCTCTGTAGATATCACATTAGTTCAGGACCCTTGTCAAATTTATTCATGTACTTTCAGATTGTTAGTGCTTAAACACAGAATTTTGGTGTTGCTTGGCAGTGTTAAAAGAGGTTGTTCTGAACTTTTGTTGTTGTTACTGTTGTGGAACAGTTATCTGCTAAAATGCACTAGATGTCAACCCAAAATGCAGCATCCTTCCTTTCTGCATATACATGTCTTTAAAGTTTATCTAAAGTGAATTGTTGTAAAGAAGCTCTGCCATAAATTACAGCTGACAGTGGAAGTGATTAAGGCACATAGTTTGATTGCATGCATTAATCTCTACAACTTTCCTCAAGTCTAATTTAATTACCCACAGGTGTACATTTCTTTTTAATTTATTAGCTTTGTCAGTAATCAGTTGCACTGTATGCTATTGCTTGCAAAAGTTGCAACCCAGCTACATTCATGGGCAAATCAGCCAGTACATAGCAAAATAAATGAACATTAAGTGCCATAGTCCTGCCTCAACTGTACAATAATACTGTTAAAACAATTTATGAAATAAGACTTTATTTTATCATGAAGAATTGTCAGATCCCAGTTCAGACCAATCCACTAGCCCAGGCAAAAGCAGTTGAGAAGGTTCAATAATTTCTTTCTGTGGAAACAGTTGCTGTTGTTAGAATACCATGCTCAGATATCATCAACCATCCAGATTTATTTTTTTAACTGAATTTATGTCACCTGAATATTGTTTAGTTGACATTGCTGCCTATTCCTCCTGATCAAGTGAATACTGATATAAATTTTAATAGACTGAGATCAGGACCCTGATATTCAGCATACCCATCATTTTAGGTCCCTACACAAGCTATGCATGTTCTCTCAAAAGACTCAGATTTTTTGTTATGACTAGCAGAACTGACAGTTCCAGAACTCTAGCGCATTTGTAGCCAGTGATACTTGAAAGATTCTCTACTTAGAAGTATGGTTCTAGTCCGTCTTTTGAATTAATATTACAGTCTCATAGAGATCCATGCCTTTCACTTGCAAAATCCCTAACCAAAAGAAAATTGTATTTTTTCTCTTTTTGTTTCCCCATACACTCTATTCTTTCAATGTCATAGATACAGAAGAGGGTTTTTTTTGTCTTGTTTTAATAATGAATAATATGCACTTTAATTGTGATTAAGAAACAGGAAGAACAGCTGTTGATGTTATTATTTCCACAATGACATGGACAAAGCACAGGAAACAAAAATTGTCATGCACCAATAGGCGAGGAACTGTCAATAGCTCTGAGATAAGCTTTATTTCCCCTATGTCAATTCACAAAATACTGTACTGTGAAATTCCTCAAACAAAAGCATATCTGACAGAAGAATGATTTTTAATTTTTTTTCATTTTTTAACTAAAATATGTTTTCTCCCTACAGAACTTTAAATAGTGCATAGTATATTTTTTCAAACAAATATCATGTTGAAAATGTACACTAGGGAAATACAGAAGGCCTCCTAAATAAAATGGGGAATTGCACAGTACACGTCATAATTGTTAAACTTATGTAGTGAACACACAAATACAAATACAAATGTTAATTATGGCCAATGGATTTAATTATGGTGCTTGCTGATAGACAGATTACTCTAAAACTGTTGGTACTTTCAACAAGACTATCTGACAGACTGATTGAGCAACAGCAGCTCTAGGCAGGTGAAGGGCAGACTATTCTCCTTACAGCTCAGAATGCAAATCCCATACCAAATGAAATAGTGCAGAGGAAGGTGCTATAAGGCCAACAAGACTTCACGTTAGATAACCATATTAAAGAAAATCCTGATCAAAGCCAAAAACCTCATTTAGCTCGTGTTCCAGAAACATAGAAAGAAAATCTTTTAAGTTCAGACTGACAGAAAGTATAAAATGGCTAAAACCAGTGGAAGCACATTAACATTCTCAAACTGAGAATAAGCGTAAGACAAATAAGGGTAACAAAAGGAGAATTTTCTTCATAAACTTGTAATAATTTTTCTGTATTTTTCACCTGTTACTGTTTCATGCAGAAAATTGCTGCTTGCCATGAGACCAAAAAAGAAAACCTCAAAGGATTGCTTACTCATTAATGTTTTCAATACATTTAATCAATTTACATAAATAACCTTGCTATTTAAGGTATAAAGAGATAGCTTTAAAGCTACCTGAACAAGAATTTAAAATGGATATATTGATTAGAATAGCTATTAAAAAGCAATGTATTCTAAAATAGCTATACTGCTCAATTTCACCATGAAACCTAAAGCTCTAAATCCACTATCTTTAAACCACCATAGATTAGGTGGATTGTTATAATGGTATATTATACAGACACTATAATGCTGGCCAAGGAAATTTTTCACTATTTAGAGATCCTTAGATCCTTTCCTTGTCTTTTCCTCTTCTGTCTGCAGACATATGTTGTTCAGAACAATTTGGATTTTGACACCAGTGTTAATTAAAGACAATAAACTGGGGATGGTGGAAATAAAGGGGAAGGAAGAGGGAAACTGACACAGACTCCTGAAAGCAATTACAGAACTTTAAAAGGCACTTCTTTCAACTTTGTAAACATACACAGAGAGAAATACACAAACTGCAATCACCCAGATCACATATAGTTGTAACTTTAAAGTCACATTTATCTATTCTTCTGCTCGATCTTTGCTGAATATATGAAGACAATAGATGAATGAAACCCTTATTGTTCAAGTATTAGAACAGATCAAACAAGAGCCAGAAGGAACAAAACGTGTTTTAACAAGTTATTGCCTGGTTACCGAAGATGGCGTTAACTGTGTTCACTTTACATGTTGTTTGATGAAATAGCTGTTCCTTATATTCAAGAGAGATTAAGAATGTTTACTCTAATCCGGGTTCTCTATTTCTATGCGTCACAGTTATTTAAACACCATAGTAAACAAACTCTTTGTACCGCAAGATTGTTTCTCAGACTAATTACCACTCAGAAGTAACATTAATTATAGAAGAAAAGCATTTAACATATTGAACAGAAAAAGTTTACTTAGAACTAACATTTTTAAATAGAAGGAAAATGAGGACATGAAATCATTCTGCGATGGACCTGCACTAGCCATCTAATACTGCCTATCCCCTTCAAAGATCTACCCTAAGCATCCTGTTGTGTTCAGTGTAAAGTCAAGTTCTGTTGTCTGATATAGAGACAGAGTGCAGTAACAGCAGTCATCCATTAAATTTATGCAGCCATGCTATGAGTGTGACAATCATCTCCAGTGAAAGGTCAGAAATAGGAATTAGGCATAAGTGACTAGCAAGTTAAAGAGCTGGCACTATATATACAAAAGGACTATTGCTTTATTTACTGTGTCCCTTGTTACTTCTTTAATAAAAGATAAAAGAATGAAAAATACATTAGTTTTTGGAGAATTTTATTTCAAAGCTAGGTGTACGACTAATGTGTAATACAAACTCTGAACAATGCTAAAACTGACGCTAGAAAACTACTTGCCCAAGACATATGCAAGATAACGTCTGCTTGTTGGCTACACATACAAGATTTGGACTCCACTTTGAAACAGAAAGACAGGCATGCTTTGGTAACTGACCATCTTGATTTGCATTAGGCAAGAATTTGTAAGAACTCTTTGCCCAAAACTGAAACAAATCACCTCTCTTAACAGAACTTTATTATGAACTTAACCTTAATCTCTCTTAAACATTGAGGTAATGTCACAAACGCTTTTTTTGACTGCATTAAAATCTGATCCTTTATATAGAAAACTGATCTGAATAGATGAAAGATTCTCCCATAGAAATGGAGGCCTAATCTCCATGATGGAAGAACATGGATCATATTAAGCATAAAAGTATGTCTCACTCTGTGCAAACATCTATGCAAATTCTACATCTATGCAAAAGTACAATCAGCAAGATATAGGCTCATAAAGATGTTTCTTTTTTTAGTTCCTCACTGTGGTTTCTAAGGGAATGAGTGGTGTTTTTCTACCAGTACCGTTTTTGGATTTCTTTTTCCAAGGATGTCCACAGGGGAGTTCGGCATCTGCTTAATTTTCAGGATCCCTTGTTGTTAGAGGATGCTTTTGTTTTCAAATCCGTGCATTGTCAAGCAGGTTGTGCACTGAAAGTTGAAAACATGGAAGTTGGAAATTGACATGCTCTGCAGAAGCCCAAGACAGAATGTTTCACTGCTTAGTAGCTCAGGCAGAACATGTAATTATTTTCACATCTTCCAGGAACATTAGTTTAGTGTTAGATTGTCTTAATGTTGTGCACTTGCAGTGCAAAAAAAAAAAAAAAAGGCATTTTGGTTCTGTCATTCAGAACCAGCTTAGTGAATTTGTTAGATTTACTTGCAAATTCGGTAAGAGATTATTGAACAATTCTATCCATGTAGAAAACAATTACGTTCCGGTTAAATTTGCCGTAACATTTCCTCACTTCATGTCTCTCTTAGACTTGATTGATAGGTTATTTTCATGGAGGTAGGGTATTACTGCAGGTGTCGGGCAGCAGTTTGGTTGCTGCCCTCTCAAGCCTGTTTTAATTAATTCAATTGTTTACATATTTTTCAGAATATCATCACCCAGCCACCAAGAAAAATTATGAGTTATGAAATAGATGAATGAAAACTGTGATGAGCAGTACCTCTGCTAGAGAATCTGAAGATAATCACAATTTCTAAGAGAAGTCTTGTTTAGCCAATGATATTTGTAATTACTAGTTTTCCATATATTAATATCTACAGATTTTCTTACAAAGTGCTTACACCTACAACCCTGTGCTGAATGAAATTGTGATCTAAATCTTATAGACAGAAACTGAGACACATGGCAGAGTAAGGTCACAAAAGGATACACTCATAGCTGTTGTCTACATTATAATACTATTCTAATATTACAACGTTAACCTTTCTGGTGTCTTGCCTTCAGCAAATATCTTACTGAAATGGCTAAGTCAATCAGGAGGCACACAGACTATGAATTCAGAGGACTAGAAATAGCTTCCCAGTATACGAAGAACAAGGAATCACTTGAGAAGTCAAAAATAAAACAATATAGGGAACAAGCCATAAGCTTCTCTAATTTCCGTGCCACTGATTTTGAAGATCCTTAACAGAAGTGATTGAAAAGATGCTTAGAAGATAATATTTTATACATATTTTGGGAAAACTCTATGTCCCAATGTTTTTAAATTTTACCTTAAATTATTTTTCTCCTTCTCTCAGAAAATGTGAATCTTAACAAATGTAGCATCCTACAGTATTCAATATAGTATCACATAGTAACATTTAAATAAAAGTGCTGAGATAGGAATAGGGTAGATAGAGGGTAACATGGGTGGAAAATTGGCAGGACTGTCAGGATCAAAGGTCTATGACCAGTGGCACAGACCAGCTGGAAGCTAGTTACAATGGGAGTCTGTCTGAAAGCTGGACTGGGATCTGGGATTCATAATCTTTATTACAACTAAATGATGGGATGACCTGCACCCTCAGCAAATCTGTGGATAATATCTCATCTGGATAAGTAGTCGACATACTGGGGAACAGAGCTAACATGCAGAACAGCCCAGACAGGTCCAGGAAGGAATCTTGACAATTCTGAGCGGAGTGCCCAGGTTAGGGTCCCCTGCACAGCACGGACACTAACATACTTGCACGAGTCCCACGGAGGCCTCTGAGGCAATCAGTGCTGTACCACTGGACATCCAAAGACAGGCTGCTGGACCCATTCGAGTTCTGCCTTTAGGAAAAGGAAGGTTGGGGGGAAACATGATTGCTATCTTCACATATATAATGGGATAGCATAGAGAAGTCAGATCTGTATAGTGAAAAGAAGAGAGAGAACATACAAATGAGAAGTTTCACCTAGGTTGCAAGCAAAATTTTTTGCACATTATGGGTAGTCAGAGATTTGAATGGATTACCCAGGATGGCTATGTAATCTCCATCCTTGACCATGTTCAAAACTCAGTGGGGTGGAGATCTGAACAACTTGATCTAGTTGTGCTTGCTTTGATCAGGGGACCAGATGACCACCAGAAATAATTTCCAAAGTATTTTTCCATGATTCTGTTACAGAGGGATTATCTCTGGAGCAGTTTTTTTATGCATTGTTTACATGTTGCAGTCTCTGAGTTTACATCTACATCTGACAATCACACAATAATTTTATTCTAGTAATAGGTCACCACACATTTATGCACACATTTCTTTTAATTGTCTTTCAAAAGCTACTTGCAATGTCTACACAACCATCTGGGACTAATGTCACTGATGATACAGGATTCAGAAATAACAGAAAAAAATCCTTAGGGACATGCAGTTTGTCTGGTTTAGATCACATTTTCAATGTTATGGGGTTTCTTCCATGACCTACTTTCTCGGCACTCCTGCCTGATTGTTACAGGCTCAAAACCACCTTAAATACCCAGGACGTATTTTAATCATGTTAATGCATAATGAAATTCATAGGATTACTGCCTTTTGAAACAGAGTTAAAGACATTCATATTTCAATATCTAGTTTCCTGACAAGCATGAGGCAGACAAGAAGGATGTACCATGCTGCAGGAATAAGATTTTGGGTATCTTATCCTGACACTATCTTTTAAAATAATTAAAGAATTCTATAAATTTATTTTCTTATTACAAAATCTAAAACTTAACTTAAAAGGCAACAGACCACAGATACACTTTCCAGTTCGAGACAATTATGTCCATTTTACAAGGGATGTGCTGTGAAACATCCTATCTAGACTAAGATGTCAAAATCACTGCACAACATAAAATTATTTCCCCAAGTGATAATTAAACACTCTACTCATTGGCGATGTCCGTATTGACAACTCATCTGAAATAGGACCATATAGACTCTTGATTCCTGTGATTACTTTTGTGCAGTCCCTTTGCTACATACTTTCAGACTACTGCCAGCCATTAATCAAACCAAATCATGTCAAGGAGCTTTTGAAGTATCATAAACCAGATGAACTTGAAAACCTCAGTATTTGGTGGGGATATGAGACCTTAAAGTATTAAAGAATATAAGGTAGACAAAAAGAAGGAAAGACAGATACATGTGTATGTGAGGAAACAAAACCTCTCTCTGACAACCTGCAGCTTACGTATTTTATTAACTCATCACAGGGATTATTTTCTTCCACAGAATTTGTTTTGGGGGAAGTGTTGGGTAGTATCAAACTCTGTATGTTATCATTAATCAAATGCAAGATACCATTGGAAGAAACACTGCCAAAGTAGTTAATAGTTTAACTCAGTGAGTTTTCAATATTGATGAAGAGGTGGAAATGTTACTTCTGTTGCAGGGGAAACATATGTTGGCTGTTGTAGAGTTCTGCTAGAAAGCTGAAAGACTGGGCTATTTGTGCTCTCCCTCTCTCTCTGAAGGTAGCTTAATGAAATGAAAGAAACAATGGGATCACTGTTGTCTCCATATATCAAAATGTGATATAGAAAGGTTTGCTTCAGGGTATTTCATTACTTATTTGGTTGTATGAAAAATGCATGGTGTCAAACACAAGACCTAAATCACCTTGTGTTCAAGTGTCTTCACCCTTTACTGATCAGCAGCCTGTGAGATGGAAGAAAAGCTGAGAGAGATATCTGCTGAATATTATTTGTGGCAGAAGTCTGTTTTCCCTGGTGGATTTGCACAACAGTTTAGTAATATTTTTGAGCATTTCCCCTTCCTTATGCAGAGCTTCCTTCAAAGCTTTAGCATAGCATTGTTCTTACTTTACAGCAAAGGACAAGCCTCTTGTGATTTGAAGCTGCTGACATCTTCTCTTAGAAGGCCTGTGATGGTGATTATTTTGCATCACAAAGGGAGTCCATATTCATTATAATTTATACTAAAGGCTGCATCACTGTCTGTAGGCTTATATAAGAATTTAAAAATTCAAACTGTTGGTAGGAAAAGCATTTCATGGACATAATATACCATATCTATAACGAGAAAAATACATAGCAGTTTAGAGCCACTGGATATTTTTTATCCACACTTACAGAAAACCAATAGGTTTTCTTTCCTAGGGGAGGTGAAAAGATTAGAGGACAGAGGAAAAGTAACTTATGAAGGATGCCTTCTTAGCATCAGAAATCAAACAGTATTTTTCCCCCCAAAGCATTACAAAAGTTTAAATTATTCCCTGTGTTTCTATATTGTAGTTGAATTTTATTTATAATCTGTATCCTCATCAACTATAACAAATACTTTAGCTCATGAAAATTTAAAAAAAATAAAAATGTTCTTATCACCTGCAGATGGCATCAGTGGCTGGTGGCCTGCAAAAAATTATCTTCCTTCATAAACTTTGTACTGTTTTAAATGTCATCCAAAGTCACCCATAATACTCTTAGTTTTGGAACATAAAGTATGAAGTTAAACATCTAACATAAAAAGACAATTTGAAAAGAAACAATGTCATAACAAGCCTAGATATTCAAGTATTGATAAAGTATTTTCAATTGAGGAGGTACTTATCATGTTGTTTTGATCAGAAATAAATGTAAGTTGACACATGCCATCATGAACTTTACAAAAAATTACTACTTGTTATCAAGCTGTTGAAACTACATGTCAATATATTATTTGCTAAAGGTAAACAGAGTAGCACTCTGTTCCAATACTATCATTGTCAATTGTTTTTCAGAAATATACCAGAAGTAAGAATCTGATAAACTTTATATAATGAAATTATATCTGTAACTTGACTTAAATGGAGATTTTCAGTTCTCCAGACTTCTAACGCAAAACACTTCATCAAGTCTGACAGCATAGTGTGAAATTCTAGATAGATATGCTTCTATAACAATTGCTTACAGACTATCTGCTCATCTGTAATGTTTTCCATTTTGCATTCTTCCCCTCCTCTTCTGCATCTCAGATGCCTATAGAATGCAAGAAACTAGAAAGCAAGACATGATAACATTGAAATAGAGAGGAAAAAAAAAATTGTATATTTCTAAGAAAGATTATTATAGCTCTAACAAAGAAAATGTCTGGAATAGTTTGATGGCCAGTCATCAGATGAAGGTAAATAAAACAGGTTTTGATTTGTCCAAACTTTCCCCTTTAATACTTCAATATTTTCTCATACAAACTAAATATTGTCATCACTTTTTGATCTGAGCAATTGCTTCATGTTTGTGGGTTTTCTGTTTCTTAAAAAAATATATACTGATGATGGAATAGATGTGTGCCTATGTAAAGTGGACAACAATGAAGTGTGAATAAAGACTTCAAGCTCCATCAGCACGTCAGATACTAAGCCACTTAGTGGCTCGAACTACATTTTATGAAGCTTAAAAGTTGGTTTTGTCAGAATCATGAACCCATGATTCTGTGCCTTGTATTTCTTTCATCTCTTTCTCCCTGCTCCTAGTTACCTTTTTTGTACCTATCTGTACATTGCAGTTTTAGCATCTATGAATATCTGCAAGCGATAGGTTAAAGGAGGAAGTAGAGGGTGAAAGAAAGGAGAAGCAGAATTTCAGAGTATGGTAGAGAGTATGGTCACCACCATAAGCCAGTGGCATCCCGTTGGTCCTCAGTCTGGAGTCAGTGGCGTCCTGTTGATCAGGAATTCTCAAATGGCATTAGTGGTAGGAGTCCTTCTCCCTCTCAGGGTGCAGTGATCTTTTATAGTTTTGATTGGCTTGTGTTGGGACCTATCAGTATAAACTTTACTCGGCTTGGCCTATCAGCTCTTGGCACAGCTTGTTGCCTAGAGCCTCCACAGACCTGTTGCATGTATAACATCTGGCATAAGACGTCCCCAAGCTGGCAGCATGACATGGACAGGTTTGGGGTAAACAGGACATATGGTTTCTCTCCATACCCAGGACGTATAAGCCTGCTGTCACATACACCACACATGCAGTGAGAGGGTTTTGAGACAAAATGTGCTTGTATCGGTCTCCTACAGCTGTGTTCAGGCAGGTTTCAATATCTCCAAGAACAAGGACACCACCACCTCTTTAGGCAAACCCATTCTTTGACCACGCTCACAATATAAACACTTTTTCTTCTTTTTAGAATACTTTCCATCGATCTCAGTTCGTATCAATTTCCTCTTGCCTTGTCAATGGACACCACTGAGAAATTTGGCTCCTTCTCCTTAACACAATTCCCTAATTATTACACAACTGAAGAAGATCTCCCTGAGCCTTCTCTTCTCCAGGATGAGCTCTCACAAACTCTTTCAGTCTCTCCCCATGTGACACATGTTCCAGTCAATTCATCACCTTCATGGTTCTCTAGGGGACTCATTGCAGTATTTCTATGTCTTTTGTCCAAGGCAGCCTAGTGCTGGACACAACACACAGATGTGTCTCATTTGAGCTGAGAACAGGGAAAGGACTGCCTCCTTTGATTCATTTGCAATAGTTTGCCTAATGCGGCAGGATGATGCTGACCTTCCTTCTGTAAGGGCAAAATGCTGACTCATGATCTTCTTATTATATACTGAAACTACAAAGTTTCTTTCTCTGCAAAGCTGCACATCAGTGGAAGGGACATCAGAATGTACTGACGCATGGGATTATTCCTGCTCAGCTTCAAGGTGAACAACTTCCTTTTGTGGACTTTCATGAGGTGGCTGTTGGCCCATTTTTCCACTTTTTCCTGAACCTTCTGAATGGCAGCACACACATCTGGTTTATTATCTGGTCCTCCCAGTTTGGTACCTTCTGTATCAGATTGTCCAATCTTTCTAGTGTACTAAGAGACTTCATCTCAGTCATTGATGCGCTGCTGATTCTTACAAAAATTTCTTGTGTTGCATATTTCAGCTTCTACTAAAACACATGAGCTAGTGTTTTCACTCAAGGCTATTATAGTTTCAGCTGTCTCATTACACAAAAACATTAAATAGCTTCTGCTAGTTTACACTGACAGAAAGACAGCTGTTATGTTACCAACTCTGATGGAATGGAATCCAACTCATTCCAAATCAAAATCCACTATTTTACAGCAGCACTTTAAAATCTACTTTTATCTCCTGCACAAGTCTATAGAGAATGACACTAAAAATCTTGGATTTAAATTTACTTGCAGTGAATGTAACGGGTTTCTTACCATTAATTCCACTGGAACAGCTAAGCCAATAATAAGTGCTTATGAAAAATCCTGCCATATGTGATTTTTAAATATTCATATCTCAGATAAATGGAAAGGAAATTTCTCTTGAAGACAGTGTTAGTGCTGCTTTAAGTTAGTGAAGGTTTAATTTACCCCAAAATTCAATATTTAAATAGGAAGCTTTGCACCATTCTAAGAATGCTCGGAATATAACCCTTTGTTTTACCTTTTCTTATACTTAGGAAGAGAAAACACCTTTACATCAAATTTTCAAAAGAGAGCAAACAAATAGTCTTAAACCAGAAGTTTTAGATAAACTATATTATGGTATTTGAACATGAAAGTAGGTTAGAAATCCGTATCAGGATAAAGTGCAACTTATACCTCTCTGCAACATATATATTTGTATATGCTGGGAATACTCTCAAGGTTCAGTTGCAATTTCCTTCTGTATCCCACGTAATTTTTAGAAGAAATCTGGTATTCTACTATGTCTTAAGAATACCTTTACTGATGCTTGGATATACAAGCAGACTTCATAAAATTTCTTTCATAATATACTTTAAATAAATAAAAAGAAACAATTTTTGATAAATTATCAATTTTTTTTTTTTCTGTCTTACTTTTACATTTGAAGCAAGGACTCCAAATTCAATTTTAAAACCATTGTGCTTTGAAGTGTCATTGTAACAATATATCTGTTTTTACTACATCAACATCTGTGTAATATTTCTGTATCTTAATTTATATTTTGACAATATGGTCTGATCAACTTGTTCACAGGAAAACAAAGTTGGATCATCAGTCCTTTCATTCTCTTACATCTGTGAAGTCTGCCTTATTTTCCATGAGGAATAGGTTGAGAACTAAATACTCAGCTTATTCAACAGGTTATTCACAGGCATTTTTTAGAAAGCACATATATTCTGCACTATGAATATCATAGAATTTTGGGTTATGGAATCTGAAAAAAAAAAAATCCTTAAGAGATAGATATTTTGATTTCTTGATTTTTGTTATTCTTGGCCAGGGGATAAGCCACAAAGATATATTTGTCTAAGTTTATGCTTACCAGTTTTCACTTTATTGTATTGAGTCATGGAAGTCTCCCCCATCTTTGACAGTTATTACCAGCTAACCTGTGTCCCAGCAGAGTCCTGGCAGTAGCAACACTCTTTCAACCCTGACCAAAGCCTTCTGCTAATTTCTTCCCAGCGTTCTGAGGGACATGCATTTATCTTGAAGCTAGCTTGAAAGTACATTTTACTAATAAAATATTAATTTTCTACCAATTAGAAGACTTTGTTGTTTCCACACTGTGTTTTAGGACCAGCTTACAGTTTTGTGCCTGGGGTAATTTTTTACTTTTATGTTGCCGAAAACCCAACCAAAATAAATATTAACTTTATTTCTCATAATGGTTAGTTCAAATGGGTTCAAATTGTTTATGGAAAGTGGTGTAAGTTTTGTCTGTGTGTTAGCGGGACAGAAAAAATGCTGCATTTCACTTGTAGGAATTCTAAAATAGTTTCTTCCTAGTTTCCAAGGTCTGAAGAGAAAATAAGTGCATTCGACCCATGCTTATAGAATATTGTAAAATTGTTCAATATTTCTGCTTTCTTCATTCCTTGCCTCTCGTTATCTAAGTGTTTTAGTTTTGCTGTCACTTGAAAGTATCCAATTGACTGATATAAGGCATGAAAGAATGTGACAAAGAAAGTTGTCAAATGCCTTTATATCAGCATCTTTTCCAGATGACATTTTAAAAAAGGGGGTCCATGTCAGGAATAGTGAACTGAAGTGAATGTATAAGCTACATTTACACTTTTAACTGCATCATAAGGAATTTTGCATTTTATAGAAGTAACATCTAATTTTAAGTTGTCTTATTCCCCTTCATTCTGTGGACTTCCCATGGGTCCTATGCCTTCCCCTTCCTCTTTTTCACACTTGTGAAATGAGATAGATGAACAAATATGTATTTGTTGTGTTTTGCTGATTAAGAATCAAAACTTGCATAGAAAGAAGGTGATAATTGAGATGTCTTTGTGTAAACTGGAAAATAACTTCTTTCTTCAAAAATCAATAAACACCTCAGCCTCTTTTAAATGCAGAACCAATTTTGTCTCTTTTATATTTTGATGCTGTGTTGATTAGTGTTTACACTGAAACATTTGCAAAACAACAAAATCTAGGTATAAAAAAAGAAATATAAAATTTTTGAATGAAAAAAAATCAGCAGATTTCTTGAAGTTGACCACTTTTTTGTGTAGTGTTTGGGAATAAGAATCTGCAAAGTGGATATATTTTAGGTTCCAGCAGATTAAAGCACTGCTTGTGCCTCAAGCTAGTGTTACAGAAGATTGCAGCATATATTGCAATACATGCACAGTAAATACTATCACTACAGAAATTCTCAAAGGGTCATATAAAAAGGAAGGATTCACTATAAAATTAGACAAGGAAAGATGCAAAGAATAAATGGCAGCTGGTTTTGACTATGGTGCAATGATGTGCACATACCACAAAATGTACCCCCTGCAGCTGATCAGTGAGTGTCAGATTTCTTTCTTTTACCATATAAAGTTAATTTCATTCAAAAATTTTTAAGTGATAAGCTAGTATATGGCAGGTCACACAAAGGGGTTATGCAGGACTGCTTCATTTTCTCCAGAAACATGGGTGGATTTTCCTTCAAAAATTGTGCAAATTCTTGTCTCATAATTTACATATGAACAGATGAACTCTGTTCCTATCTTATCAATTTATCAGTACAGTTTTGATACACACAGACTTTTACTTTTACACTCTCTACTTCCTTTGAAACATGTGTTTCTTCATACTTAAGATTAGGTTTCAGCAGCCGGCTGAGTCAATCTAATACCCCTGCAGAGAGATGTTGTATTATTTCAACACTGTTTGTCACTGTGCGATGTTAGGTTTTTATCTGTCTAGGCTCTCCACCTCTTTCTCAGCAAACTTAGTTCACTAACTCCTCAGAATACTATGCCAGAAAAGAAAAAATCCTTTTCTTTATTGAGCGGGACAGATTCAATAGTATATATAAAAATACTATAATCAGAACCAGCAAAGGACAGCTGTGAGTAGGAATGGTTACAAAAGGGGAAAATTAATACCATTTTCATCTTAAAGAAACTCAGAATCATCTTGCTTGTTAGCTTTGTTCAGTGTATTCTCAGATATCCAAGTTTGGGGGTTAAAGGGCAGTGGTTCTTTGAAAGTACTTATGCTATATCATTACCTAGTTCTTACTGAGGAGAAGTGGCTTAGCAGATATAGGCTACCTTGTCTAAAATGTTACCTAGAACCGCTTTGTTCCCCAGTCAAAGAATGAGCAAGAAAAGTGTAGGTGTTGTTTGGGAAGGATCTTTTCTTCTAGTTCAGGAAGAAGGGGTCTGCATCAGGAACTTGCTCAGGCAAAGATTAAAGGACAACATGAAACTTGTCGACTACTTCTTTTCTATATATTTATGTGTTTGTTCCGAACGACCTTTGTGTTCAGTCAGTTAAATAAATGTAACAGATTTTCTGATTTTATGGCAAGTTTTCTATATTGCAATACACCTGTTTTCTCAGATCCTTTACATGGCTTCTGGAAAAATAAGTTCAGAAGTCCCAGGTCTGCAATAACGAAAACAACTTTTGGAAAGAACTCGTACAAAATATCAGAGATTGGAGAAGATTACTCCAAGCACCATAAGGTATGGATTTCCTCCATGGATTTCAGATGCGAGGAAGAGGATAACTGTATCATCTACCCAGTAGGACAGTTTCTTGAGATACTAAGTCAATGACAAAGTTTAAGTCCTACAAAGAATTCGGAAGCTAAAAAGGTAACCAGAAAAGGCCTTGGAAACCACAAATTGACTCATCTGACAAGCCCTTGAAATTGCCCAGGAGAGGAGGTTGATCAGGTACTGTTCCTGAAATCACATTGTAATTGTCATCTTTGTTTTCCATTCTTTTTCATGGTTTGCTTTTTTTTTTTTTTTTTTTTAATAACTTAGTCAGCAATCTACCCATCATGAGCCCCAGGAGCTGTTTTGATATCCTAGTCCTAAAAAAAGGTAATTATGATAACACATAAATTTATCAATTCTAAAGTAACTACAGTGCAGAAAAATTGTTGCATTCTTTTATTTTATAAATTCTTAATATTTATTAATTGTAAAGGTTATTTTAAAAGTTTTGGCAGCATATAGTCTGTGAAAAAGACAACGAGGATTTCAGAAGTGTATGGCTTCAATAATCCAGTAATTGCCTGCTTTTGATCAGTCCATTGAATGATATCACACACATAACAACAGATGGTTGTGGCAGAATGTTGCTTACCCTTACACGACCTGATAAAAGGATATATGCATAACATATACCTTATTGTGGGAAATCTCATTATTCTTCACTGTATATTGATAAGGACAGGAGGAAAAGAATAAAAATATTTTGTTTTGTTTTGCTATGCTTTGTTTTTAAAGTCATGACTTGTGAGTGTGTTGAATACTGGAGATGAACTAAACTCACAGATTCTAGTAAAATGAAACAAGAAGGCTGTCTTTTAAAGTGGTATGAAACAAATTCAGGTACCTCAACATAACTAACAAAACTGAAAAATTTCAATCATGCTATCAGAAAGAACATCTTACACATATTAGGGAAAGTATCTTTTAGATTAAAAAACTATCATCATCACAAAACTGAAGAGGTTTATAAATATATTTCATCTCTGTGACTGATGGTTTTCCTTCTTGGAAAAAAAAATCTCCTGTTTCTTACTACTTTCTACTAAAAGCTATAAGATTCAAAAAACCACTAATTCTGGAAGTATTATATGCAGTTTCCAAATAACAAATAGAGTTGAGGTATATGAACAAGCAGGAGGAACTGGAGATCTGCGTGCACTCTCAGGACCACGATCTCATTGCAATTACTGAGACATGGTGGGACAGCTCACATGACTGGAACGCTGTCATGGATGGCTATGTCCTTTTTAGGAAAGATAGGTCAGTAAGGTGAGGAGGTGGAGTTGCTCTTTATTGTGAGAGAGCAACTGGAATGCATTGAGCTTTCCCTGGGGGTGAATGAAGAGTGAGTTGAATGCTTATGGGTAAGGATCAAGGAGCAGACTAATACGGGAGACACTATTGTGGGTGTTTACTACAGGCCACCTGATCAGGATGAGGAAGCTGATGAGGCCTTCTACAGGCAGCTGGAAGTAGCCTTACAATCACAGGCTCTGGTTGTCATGGGGGACTTCTATTACCCTGGCATTTGCTGGAAAAGCTACACAGCCAGGCTTACGCAGTCCAGGAGGTTCCTCTAATGCATTGATAATAACTTCTTGATGCAGTTGGAGGAGGAGCCGACAAGGAGAGGAGTAGTGCGGGACCTTGTACTGATGAACAAGGAGAGACTTGGTGAGGATGTGAAGGTAGTGGGCAGCCTTGGATGTAGTGACTACGAGATGGTGGAGTTCACAATCATATGCAGCAGGCACAGAGCCACAAGCAGGGTCACTACCTTAGACTTCAGAAGGGCTAACTTTGGCCTCTTCAAAGACCTGCTTGGAGAAGTCCTGAGGGATAGGGTAGGGGGACCCAAGAGAGCTGGTTAATATTCAAGTGCCATTTCCTCCAAGCTCAAGACTGGAGCATCCCAAAGAGTAAGAAATCAAGTAAGAGAGCTAGGAGACCTGCATGGATGATCAGGGAGTTAATGAATAGACTTAAGCGGAAAAAGGAAGTATATAGATCATGGAAAAAGGGGCTGACCACTTGGGAGGAATACAAAAATGTTGTCAGAGGATGTAGGGATGCAATAAGGAAAGCAAAGGCCTTCTTAGAACTGAACCTGGCAAGAGAGATCAAGGACAACAAGAAAGGATTTTTCAAGTACGATGGCAGAAAAAAGACCAGAGGAAATGTTGGCCCACTGCTGAATGAAGCGGGTGTCCTGGTGACTGAGGATATGGAGAAGGCAGAGTTACTGAATGACACCTTTGCCTCAGTCTTTACTGCTAAGACCAGCTCTCAGGAGTCCCAGAGCTTGAACACTATAGAGGAAGTCATGAGAAAGGAAGGTTTTGCTTCAGTTGAAGAGGATTGGGTTAAACATCAACTAAGCAAACTGAACATCCACAGATCCATGGGCACTGACGGAATGCCCCCATGGGTGCTGAGGGAGCTGGTGGAAGTCATTGCTAGGCCACTCTCCATAATCTTTGAAAAGTCCTGAAGAACCGGAGAGGTGTCTGAGGACTGGAGGAAAGCCAATGTTACTCCAGTCTTCAAAAAAGGCAAGAAGGAGGACCCAGGCAACTACACACCGGTCAGCCTCACCCCCATCCCTGTAAAGAGGACAGAACGACTTGTTCTTGGTGTCATGTCAAAGCATGTTGAGGAAAGGAAGCTAATCACAAGTAGTCAGCATGGATTCAACAAGGGGAAGTCATGCTTGACCAATCTGATGATAGCTTTTTATGATGGCATCACTAGATGGATGGACGAGGGGAAGGCAGTGGATGTGGTCTACCTCAACTTCAGCAAAGCTTTAGACAAAGTCTCCCATGGCATCCTTATAGACAAGCTTAGGAAGTATGGACTGGACCATTGGACAGTGAGGTGGGTTGGGAACTGGCTGGAGGAAAGAGCTCAGAGAGTTGTGTTCAATGGGGCAGAGTCTAGTTGGAGATTTGTGGCTAGTGGCGTCCCCCAGGAGTCTGTGCTGGGTCCAGCACCATTCAACATATTCATCAATGACCTGGACGAAGGGCTAGAATGTGCTCTCAGCAAGTTTGCTGATGATACCAAACGGAGAGGAGTGACTGCCATGCCAGAAGGCTGTGCCACCATCCAGCATGACCTGGACAGGCTGGAGAGATGGGTGAGGAGAAATCTAATGAAGTTCACCAAGGGCAAGTGTAAAGTGCTGCATCTGGGGAAGAACAACCCCATGTTCCAGTACAAGTTGGGGGCTGTTTTGTAGGGGGACAACTCTGGGGAAAAGGACCTTGAAGTACTAGTGGACAACAGGATGACCATGAGCCAACAGTGTGCCCTCACGGCCAAGAAGGGCAATGGTATCCTGGGATGCATTAAGAAGAGTGTGGCCAGCAGGTTGAGGGAAGTTATCCTCCCCCTCTACTCTGTCCTGGTGAGGTCTCGCCTGGAGTACTGTGTGCAGTTCTGGGCTCCTCAGTTCAAGAAGGACAAAGAGTTAATGGAGAGGGTCCAGCTCAGGGCCACTAAGATGATGAAGGGCCTGGAGCACCTTCCATATGAGGAAAGGCTGAGAGAGCTGGTCTGTTTGGCTTGGAGAAGAGGAGGCTGAGGGGGGATCTTATTAATGCTTATAAATATCTAAAGTGGGGGTGTCAGGAAGATGGGGCCAGGCTCTTCTCAGTGGTGCCCAGTGACAGGACCAGGGGCAATGGCCATAAACTGGAAAACAGAAAGTTCAAACTGAACGTGAGGAAACACTTCTTCCCTGTGAGGGTGACAGAGCACTGGAACAGGCTGCCCAGAGAGGTGGAGGTGTCTCCTTCCCTGGAGACAAAAGCTGCCTGGACTTGTTCCTTTGTGATCTGCTCTAGGTGATCCTGCTCTGGCAGGGGAATTGGACTAGATGATCTCTAGAGGTCCCTTCCAACTGCTAGCACTCTGTGAATCTGTGTGAACCTTACCAGTCAATCAAGGTTGACAACAAAAATCCTTACTCAAGGTAGATCAAAGTTCAGCAACATAGCTGGAATTTCTCCCATTTGTCTGCATAACAAAATTCAGAAAGTAGTAAAAAATGTTTGATACTGATTATAAGAATTCAATAATACATAATAAACATTCCACAAAAGAAGAGTAATTCTGTTATTCTTTATTTCACCATGTGGTACACTTTTTAGTAAGGAAGTTCAGTCATTGTAAGTCAGTTATATATTTTCTTTAGGTCAGAAAATACATATTTTAATTTATTAGTGATATCCATGAATTTATTTCTAAATGATAGCACTTCCAGTGGGAAATCCTCTGGCTTGAGTATACAACAAGTATTGGTTAAAAAACACTTGCCACAAAAAAAGAAAATAATGTGTCTGGTTCTAGACATCCTGTTGTAGCACACCCCTTGAATTTGAGATGTTCTACATTTAGGAAAAGAATGATAGTGGAAAAGGATGTGCTTTTCCATAAAGCAAACATAAACAAAAGAAGTAAGGGATTAAAAATATTAAAATGATTAGCAGTAATTTTTAGAGTCAGCAGAAATACCATCAATTCAGTAGATAGGCCTTGAAAAGTCATAACAACTATAGGATATAAAAAGTGATCAAAAGTATGCAGTTTTCTCACTGAAAATAATAAGGTTTGCAGAAATGTTTGTTTCAACATATCTTTCAGTGATAAAATTCTTCAGATAGGTGTTGTATTTAGCTTAAAGACTACTGTTTATTGCAGAATAGTCAGTAACCTGAAAAATATGGATGGAGTATTTTAAATTACAATGCTGAGTCAGGGGATAATCTTAATCCACTACTCTATTTGATATACTAGAGAGACAGCTATGTATATGTTCTTCTTTAAATTTTTCTAAAGTACCTTGGGCTTTTGTTTTATTTTGTTTTGAAATGGAAGAAAAAGTATTTCAAGACCTTACCGTGTTTTATTAAAGGAAATTATGTTTCATTTCTGCTGCAGGGAAAAGACAAAAACCAACCAAATAAACAAACAAAAAAAACATCTATGCTGGTTTTAGTCAGGACAGAGTTAATTTTCTTCACAGTAGCTGAATGAGGCTATGGTTTGGATTTGCCCTGAGTACTGATAACGTGGTTTTTAGATGTTGCTAAGGAGTGTTTACACAAATTTGAGGTCTTTTTCAACTTCTGATACTGCACCTGTGTTCCAAACTTTCTCACTACAAGCAATGGTGGGGGTACACAGTTCAGACAGCTAACCCAAACTTTCTTGCTCATGGGGCTCATCTGGACTCTTGTGATCTCCCTCCAGCTCCAGCTTTCAGGCTCTCTGTCTCTGACTCTCAGTACTTGGGTCCTGGCCGTGCATCAGTCAGCGGGCGGTAAGCAGTTGTATAATTTGTTTTATTTTCTATTATTTTAATTACATATTATTATTAAATATTAATAGTTCTTATCTCAATCCGCTAGCTTCCTTTTTTTCCCTCCAATTCTCCTGTTCCTCTAGAATAGGGAGGGGAGGGGAACGAGCGGCTGTGTGGTACTTAATTGCTAGCCAAAGTTAAACCACAACACCACCAAAAACATCCCAAACCCTGATCCAAGGTGAAAACCAGCAGCTAAGTCTACACAGTAAAATTCCAATTGCAAAGGTGTAGATATATGTGAGAGAACCCTTTGAAAAATACACAAAAAAGCATACAAAAATGTTGTGAAAGTGTGATAAGCCAAAGATTAGAGAGGTAGAGTAAACAGAAAGACAGACATGAAAAAGCAGAATAACAAGATATTAGAAGAACAAGTCAACTGTGTTAATGATGGTGTCTGTTCTGGCCTGTGAGTAGGAAGAAGTTACCTGGCACTAGTTATTTTGGTGCAAGGCCAAAGTGAGACTGGAACATCCAGAATGGAACTGTGATGAAAAGAACTGAAATAACTGGGGATAAATTAATAAGCTTTGTGGATAATATGTACAATGTTTTGTACGTGCACAGCTTTGTAGACTCTGTATTGCTAAAGAATTAATCTCTGTAGATTTTATTCTCTTACTGATTTAAATCAAAACCATTAACTGTTATGACATGGAACATTTTTTTTAACATTTGAATTTTATGAAGCGGCTGTAGGTCAAATATATTGAAGTATGCGCAAGAAACAAAATTAGAGAAAGTAAGAGATTCTGTACTGAGCTCTGTATAAATGTCCATTTATTTTCATTTTACATCGAGTCATATGTTCATACTAAAGGAAACAAAAGAAAAGGAACTCCAACAGTGAAATGACTTTGACTAATCTGATTGTAAAATTTGGTAGGAAGCCAGCAGAAATGGACTGAACACCTGTGCCATAATGGCACAGAAATGCTGCTGTGGACCATATGTTGGGAAAATGGCCCAGAAAGGCTTCCCAGACATTGGACAGACAGCATGAGGAGATACGCAAGAAGAGATTTTATCAACCATAACCAAGCAGCCCAGAATTATTAGCATTTGAGCAAACTGCTGAAACAACTAATAATGTGGAGTGTATTGCCCAATACAGAAGAAAAGCAAATCTAGCCAAATGGTGTCAGAATACATAATTCATACACTTTAATTGTGAAATATCAATGCAGTCAATGTCATTTATAAACAACAACTTTAAAACTAAAACAAACTGCATATGTGCTAAATAACCAACAACCTCCCTACAATTTATGCAAACTTTAAAATACTGTCAGGATTACTCTGGGCTGGGGGCAGAGGTGAGGAGGAGGTTGAAAGAAGAAAGGTAAACAATTCTGATGCAAAGTCTGCAAGCCCATGTGCAATCTTTAAAAATGCAAGCAAAATCTGTTCTTTGCAAATGTAAGTGAAAGGCAAAATCCACGTATTTCCTTTAAATACAGTTCATTCTTAGGAGATTATCAGCAGGTATTCAGTTAATGATGATGTAGAATTTTATTAAATATAACGTATAATTCATAAGTATTGTCAAATAGTAACCACTTAGAAAGGACAGCATATCTTAAAGAAATCATAGTGAAGATACAGAAAGTCGATCGTTATAATTTTCCTATTTGTTTCCTAGAGATTTTAAAATTACAAATTAAAATCATAATTTACTTTTATTTTGTATTTCAGTAACAAGCACTGGTATTACTACCTGAGTATATATGTTAATTTCAATTACTTTAGAACAAATAATTAGCACAACACTATTGTAATGGGATTTTTTTGCAGCAGATGTGCTAAAAAGCAGGTTCCTAATAATGCATTTCAGTTGCCTTTTCTCACCAAGCTTTCCCATGGACAAAAACTCATGATCTTAACATTTTTTGAACTGGAACATTTCCTCAGCCTCCTTTGAAGCAATATGCATGGAAAACTTAACATACTCATAATGCAAAAAGAGAGGTTTTATTGGCACCTGAATGGGTCTTTAAAGAAAGTAAAGGAACATATGTCTGCAGACAAACACCATAAACTAGTCTTAGTAGACAAACATGGTCAGCACTAAAAAGCTTACAGAACACCAACAGGAAGACAGATAATCTCTTGTTCTTCTGTATTTAAATGCAGCTTCTTCACTGTCTTATCCTTTCTCAATTTGCATGCCTATCTGTACCCATGAATATATCATAGCCTCATAGATTTGGTGGTAAACACACATTTTAATCACATTTTATATGTTATTAACTAGATCTTCTGTTGCTACAAATAAGCTTGAGGAGAAATAGGGAAATGGTGAACTTTACAAGGACAACTGATGACATCATCACTAGTATCTTTTGACAATCTTCTATTATCAATCCACATTAAGCATGTCTTAAACACTTCATGGGGAAAAAATAGCATTTTGTGTATTTTTCAAATATTTCTGGACAAGAGATTATACTATTATTTTTCTTTCAATCTTTTTTTCATAAATTCTTCACTGCCTTGTAAAAAAATGTTAGCAGCTCTTGGCACAGCAAAATTAACATTGCCTGCAATGCAAATGAATGAGTGTCCTGAGGAGTTCTGTGATTATTTCTTGACATGATCATTTCAGAGCAATGTGAAGATATAGTAACAGGAAGAAGTCCCTGGAGCCTGACACAGAATAAAGCCTGTTTCCCGCAGGTCACATAAGCTCTGAGTCCCAGATCCAGAAAAAGCAGCTGAACAACCAGCTCCTACTGGAATTTTATGAAGAGTTATTGCCATAAATCAGTCAGGTATGTATAACATTCAGTATTCATCAAGTTTAGTGATCTTTAAATGCCACAGTTCTTTCCTTCAGAAACATTAATGAGGAAAAGTCTTTTAATTTGGTACAGAAATAATAATTTTATCCTCTGCCAATGTGTGGATGCTTATGGAGGGAACGGAAATGTATTTGCTTTGATTAGGATCATGCCAACGGGAAAGCATCTAAAAACCCACTCACCTGATGTTATTAAGTAGTAGAAGGAAATTCATAAATCAGTATTCATTTTGAGTCACACAAAATAATCATGTCTAATTGGGACCTTATTATTTCACTATTCATCTTGTTTTATTGGGAGCAGTCCAAAATACTATAATATATAGTCTATCACAGAACACTCTGCTATGTGCTGGCACATCTTGTTGTTTCAACAATTTCCTTCCTGCTTTTCATCATTGCATATTAGACCCCTTTATTCAAAAATAATTCACTAAAAAAGAACTTTTACTGTGGAAAAGAATGTATTCTGCATGTGAAGTCAACATCAATGCCTTTGGGTTTGGACTTAGAGGATTTTTTTATATTTGTAGGAGACTGATTCCTTCCATTATATTATTCTTAACAGTTTGAATCCAAGACTAAGAATACTTATTTTTGTAGTGGGTTTTTTTTTTTTTTTTTCCCTAAAAATATTATCGTTAATTTTACACTTATTATTCTTAACACTTAAAATAAATGATGGTACATTCTTCTTTATGGAAAGTTATGCTGACCTGTTCATAGTTCTGTGGCTGTTGAAACTCACAATGATGTGAGCTAAAAGGTTGCTTCAGTTACTCTTGACTCCTGCCATGGTTTCTGAAACCCTTAATTTCTGCTCAAAATTCTAACACTCTGAATGCAGCTTCTCCTCCATAATACAATTAAATAGTCAACTTCTAAGTGGCAGCCCTCAGACCCTTTTAAAAAAGCTGGCCTATATGTGCTGAAGCTCAGTGATCCTTTTGAAGTCTATTCCTCATGAACACTGAGAGCTCTTTTTTCTTAAAATAAAAGTTTCCTCATTCTTTTAGTCACTGGTTACAAATTATTTTCTCCACACCAGATTTTCTTGAGCAGCACAAATGACAAAAAGGGATAGGATGCAACAGAAGTGCTCAATAACATTCAGCTAAAAAGGACAATAAGCACCATTTCAGCATTTACAATGGAAACTGACAATAATCCCCATTAAATCCACTCAATAGGAATGCAGAAAGTAGTCTAACAATTGATATAAAATTCAGCTTCACTGAAGTCAGTGGAGCTATACTGAATTACATCACCTATGAATTTGGTTTCCTGGTTGGGGGGAATGTAAAGTATTCTAATCTTAAAATAATAATGGATGATTCTTTTTTCACAAGGGACAATAGCTTTTCTATAAAAATGTTCTACCATTTTATCTAATATATGTCAGTTGTGTCAATTATGTGAAATGTTCTAACTTGTAAAAAAAAAATAAGTAAGATGTTGAGATGGAAGCAGAATAGCCAGACATAGAGAAAAACAGTTATCCATTGAAAAATCTTGATGGATGGCTTTCAGTACCTGAAACATCTATGGTAAATGTCTTAGATGTTGCAGAATTAGAAGATAGAAATTATAGAAATGTAGACATGTAGAAGATAAAGGTCTTAACATCATTTAATAAAAACATAATGAAAACGAAAAAACTCAGGTAACGTACAAACTTCTTAATGATGGTAAATTTGTTATTGCATTTAGCAATTATTTGTTTTATTAAGTAATCAAATCAATTCAGTGTCATTTAAAGTTATCATCAAAGTTGCTTTAAATAAAGTATAAGGATGAAACCATTATGTATGCTTCAAATTCATCGTCAGGAAACCTCGTGGAAATAGATCACATGCCATATTTAACTGTGGTATCAAATATATCTGTAGACACATTTGTTAAAATAATAGTCTGATCTTGCATGGTAACATGAATGATGCACTGTATCTGAATTTCTACAAAAACATTAACATGCTTCCTGGAGTATTCTGTAGCTGTGCCTGTCTCTTGGTAGTGAGAAAGTTGGTTTAAACCCAGGAAGTTAGACACAAATATCCACTGGAAGAATCTTCCTCATTCCTTATCAGTCTTTGCGTGCTATAATGAAATATTTATGATTTTGTCCCATCATCTGGTAGAACTTCAATGGGCCATAGTCTTTTCAGGGACCTCTGACCAAGCCCAGTTATCCTGGGAAGGGGGAGGTTCATTGTTGTACCCAGAGTGAGATTAAGACACAAACGAGGTCAGATGCTGTTAACAAAGGAGTTTATTTTTGTGTAAGAAAATAGCAACAGGAGAGAGAGAATAGAAAAGGGGGAAATTTAGCAAGCAGTCAGGATAGAATTGCAAGAGATGATAGCCAACACCATGGATCCAGAGGTGTCCCATTTGTCCATAGTCTTGTAGTCTTCATTGGGGAGAGTCCCTGTCACAGTTTGGTCCCACAGTATTTTAGAGGATAATTTTGCTGACCCCTGCCTCCTGCACACACTCTCAGGTTAAGCACGCTGGTCCTGTGGGTTGCACAGGACCACTATGTGACCACTTGCATGTTTTGGCAGGCTTGGGAGTCCTCTGTGTCTGGACCTCCCATGAGGCGATGTGATTGTTCTTTATCCTTGGTTGGAACTGGTCTCCTGAGGCTATTTACTTCTTATATGATCAGTAGGCCATTTGGACGTTATTTATTCAGGCCTGTAGCCAATCCCTACTCCGACAAGCCACCAAAAGTCAAGCAACCAGGAATTTTCACAACGTTGTCGTTAAGTTTTGAAACAACCAACTCAAGATAAGGTCTCTCACAACCTACTAATGTGAGTTGGACTTTTCCATGTCCACAGAATCTTTGAGGTGTTCCAGCATGAGCTTACCCACAGACAAAGGCACTTTGACATGTACCAGATCCAGAATGGACTTATCCTTGGGCTACAATCCCTTCAGGGGTATACCTGCTGTGATGTGCACATAACCATGGAGTGTATCTCCTCCCATGTGGTTTTATTCACATCACTGTCCCTTTGACTCAACCTCACACTGGAGTTCCAGCCTGTTCCATACAGCAGCACAGGAAGAACAGCAATGTCCTGCCCATCTGTCAGCCCAGGAACATGGCTGTTGCTGTTATTAAAACATTCCCAGGCACAGTGGAGTAAAATGGCAAGGAGTACAGAAAATGGCAAAAGCAAAAAAGAGTCACTAACAAGCACTGGACTTCAATATACAGTGAGGCAACCAAGACACATGTTAAATACAAAAAAATGCCAATTAGCTCAACAGCTATAAATTTAATCCACCACAGTCCAATCACATCTGTCATTATCTCAAAATCTTTGAGCCCCAGCTTGGACTCCAAAAAAGGACTGCAGTGGTTTAAGCCTGGTTGACAGCTAAGCCCCACCAAGACACTTGTTCACTACCCCTTATCAGGATGTGATAGAGAACTAAAAGGATAAAAGGGAGAAAACACATGGATTGAGTTAAGATAGGTTAATAGGGGAAGCAAAAACTGTAAAGCAAAGTAAGGAAATAATTCACTACTTCCCATCGGCAGGTAGGTGTTTAGACTTCTTCAGGAAAGCAGGGCTCCATCATGTGTAATGGTTACTTTGGAATCTCTGAGTGTGTCCCATTCTTCCTTCTTTCACTAGATTTTATTGCTAAACCCAGTGTCATATGGTATAGGATAACTCTTTGTTTGGCTGGTGTCAGCCGTCCCAGCTGTGTCACTTCCCAAACTCTTGTGAATCCCCAGCCTACTCACTGGCAGGGCAGCATGAGAATTAGAAACGGCCTTGGTGATATGTAAACGTTGCTCAGCAGTAACTAAACCGTGACTATGTTATCAACACTATTTTCATCAAAAATTCAAAACACAGCACCATATGAGGTACTATGAAGAAAATTAACTGTATCCCAACCAAACCCAGTACAAGCTGAAAGAAAGAATAGTAGTGACAGATACAGTACCACAGTTTGATGATTTGTATTCTACTGCAGCTAACTAAACAGAATTTTATTCAACCCTCTTTCCCTACTTTTTCCCCTCTTCATCCACCACCTTCTTCCTGATGTTGTGTTTCATTATCATTTTACAATTACTGTTTCAGTACTGTCAGGCATCATGGCCCAGCCCCCTCACATTCATATGCTGGAATCTTATCTGCTAGTTCCTTAACATTCTTTTCTGTCCAAAATATTACTGAAAAAACTTCAGAGGCAGACCCATCTGGGCATTGTGCATCATGTGTGCCAGGATAATGTGGCATCTCCTACCCTTTCTTCCCCCAAAATGTTTCAAATTAGAATATCTGGTGGATCTCCCCATTTAACCAAACACAGGATGTACCTGGTTTAGTCTTGGATATGAATAATGGGAAGAAATTTCAACTGTTTCTTAAAACAGAAGTAAATAAAGCCCCTACTTCCTATTCCTGCATTTCATTTTAAATGTAAGTCACGTACTAATAATACAAGAAAATCTTGGAAATTCCTGAAGAATTTTCTTGCAAAAGAGCAGGATGGCAGTGGTGGCTCTGTAAGAGAACTTATGTTATGGCATCTCTAGTGTTACATATTTGCTTAATTTAGGGTTTATTTGCTATGTATACTTTTATTACATTTGGATTGCACCAATGAATATGAAATCCAAGAGCCAGAGATTATATTTGTATCGATTAAATAAATTATGTTGTTGAGGTTTTCAGACCTTCGATTCCATGTAAAAGGGATGAATGAGTCCTTCGTCTCCTCTGACCTGCTGTCTAGCTGATCATTGATACACGTCTTTCACTTTAAGTCCATTTCCTTCCTTTCAGCTGTTTTATCACATATGAGTTATGTCTTGGATGTAACTGGCCACTTGGAATGAGTCCAGAGGAGGGCCAAGAAGATGATCTGAGGGCTGGAGCAACTCTCCTGTGAAGAAAGGATGAGAGAATTGGACTTGTTCAGTCTGGAGAAGAGAAGGCTTCTGGGAGATCTTATCGCAGCCTTCCAGTACCTGAAGGGGGCCTACAAGGAAGCTGGGGGCTGGGGGGTGTGTGTGTGTGTGGCTGTGTGTGGGGGGGGGTGTGTGTGTGGTGTGTTGTTTTTACAAGGGCCTGTAGTGACAGGACAAGGGGTAATGGGTGTAAACTGAAAACAGGGAGATTTAGATTGGATATCAGGAAGAAATTCTTCATAGAGAGGGTGGTGAAGCACTGGAACAGGTCGCCCAGAGAAGCTGTGGATGCCCCATCCCTGGCTGTCTTCAAGGCCAGGCTGGAGGAGGCTTTGAGAAATCTGGTCTAGTGGAGGGTGTCCCTGCCCATGTCAGGGGAGTTGGAACTAGATGGTCTTTAAGGACCCTTCCAACTCAAACCATTCTATGATTTTATGATCTTTAGTACTAGATACCCCTTCTTCTATTTTAAAGGAATTATTTTCTTCCTTAGGGTTTATTCTTCTATTTAAACTTATTTCACTCACTTGGGACTCAAAAAATACTCTAAGAATCTCACTAAAGTTATCAAAAAATCTAGTTGCCAAAGAAGCTGGTGCCCTTCCCTTCTTCCCCCCGCCCCCCCCCCAGCCACAGAACCAGATATTGGTTAGTTTATAACATTTGTATGCACTCAAAAATACTTTCTGTTTCATCTCTGAGAATTAGTCATCAAGAAAATTCTTCACCCAGAGGACAAACCATTATTGTTAGCACTGTCATTATTATTACTATTATTAGAATCATCATCATAATTTTCATCAACGTCATATCTCATTTTTCAAACTGGCAGTCATGATACTGAAGGAGTGAGTGTAACAAGACTCTGGAATATTCACATCTGAGGTCAACATTTTTTGAGAAAAAATTCTTTAAGACATAAGATACGCTTATTTGATTGTCTCCGAGTTTAAGTCACAAGAAAATAGTATGAAAACATTTTTGGTTTTTTTTATATATAACTACATCTGGCTGAGATGGAGTTAATTTTCACCACAACAGGCCTCGTAGTGCTATGCTTTTTGTTGGTAGCTAAGAAGGTGTTGACAACACACCAGAGGTTTGGCTACTGCTGAGCAGCGCTCGCACAGCATCAAAACCCATCTCCAACATTACCCTCACCTCACCTAGTAGGCAGGAAGTGGTCAAGATATTGACAGGGGATATAGCCAGGGCAGCTGACACAAAATGACCAAAGGGATATTCCATACCACATGAGGTCAGATCAGTATTAACAGCTAGGAGAAAGGAGGAAGAGGGGGCAACATTCTTTATTACATTTGTCTTCTGGAGCTATGTGTATTGAAGCTCTGCTTCTTGGGAAGTTACTGGACTTTGTATGCTGATTGGAAGTAGAGAATAAATCTTCATTTTCCTTTGCTTCCATGCATGGCCTTTGTTTTTGCCTTTTTAAACTGCCTTTATCTTGACCTACAAGCTTTTCTCCTTATTTTCTCTCCTAACCTGTCCTGTACCCTGTCCTGCTGAGGACAGAGAGTGATAGAGCGTCTTGGTGGGCCCCCAGCATGCAGCCAGGATCAACCACTCCAGTATCTCAGGAAATTCAGCTATCAGTTAGTAAAATATTCAGTGTTGTCAGCACTGCAAAGACAGTAAGATAGGTTATTCTTTTCCATGTACTATCACAATCTGCCTGTTAAGTTTTAATTTCATAATCTTTATTGTGAGTGATGAGGTAGGAGACAAGAACACGTCAGTTTGATTTTTGGATAATGGACAAGCATGTGTTTCTGACAGAAAAATCTGGGTTTAGCTCATGAATGAGTAAATTTAATACGGAAGTCAGTGATGGAAATAAACACAGGAAAGCAGGGTATCATTTTATAGCAGCTATTCTTCTACTCTCCCTCCATTTCATCATGCTTGAAGGCTATCAAGAAGTTTGAATGAGTGCCAGTTCATCCTTTTCCCTCATGGCCATCTGATCAAATCACAAAGGGTTGGACAAAAACATCAAGAAAGTGACAGCATGGAAAATGAATGACAAACACAGCTACTATTATGTCCAAAGGATAAAGTGTGTGTGGGGAAAAAAATAAAAAAAAAAAAAAAAAAAGAATTAGCATGTGAGAGAGAAAAAGGAAGAGAATGAGGACAGGTGTAGAGATGGAAGAATACAGGTCTTGAGGTGG
Source organism: Rhynochetos jubatus (assembly GCA_027574665.1). Classification (NCBI taxonomy): domain Eukaryota; kingdom Metazoa; phylum Chordata; class Aves; order Eurypygiformes; family Rhynochetidae; genus Rhynochetos; species Rhynochetos jubatus. The sequence continues at coordinate 42,596,155 of CM050690.1, read as the reverse complement.
ACTCATATTTAATAGTCACTAATGGTTTAGAAGTACTTAGGAGATTAAGTAACAAGTTTCCAACTTGGTTACTTATACTAGGAATTAAAGCACTTTACCTGAGCATCTGATCTTTGTGAGACAATTACGTATCTACCCAGTGGGCTGCAGTGTGACAGTGAGACACGTTAGCCAGCATAGTTTCTAAAAAAGATCTATCTGTGACAGCAGACAGATGAATTAGATGGTACAGTCTGTGCTGCTACTTCTGCACTGCTTTCAGTATTCAGCCTAACATGTATGACTAGCTCAGCTATGTCAGTAATACACTGGATCTTGAATTGAAGAGACCTTGAGTATGTACATGAAGGAAACAACGGCATCGGGTCAATTCAAAACATAAGGACAACTGAGAAAAGACAATGTCTTGCTACACTTGCACAGCTTCTGGCAATTGTTCAACTGCAATTACAACAGTATACATACAAGAATAAAATAAACATGTTCATAACAGTGATAACTTTATGTTCCCTTACACTGATACGAATCTTTCACAATTTTATTATGAAAAATGTAAATAGTTTTCAGAGGTCCTTAATATAGAAACTTTTAATAATATAAAGCAGCTAGAATTACTCTATGTGTGAATGCATGCTTCCTTTTCTCACAGTTGAAAGACTGAGATTCCATGGTCCTATACCTTTCTAGGCCACATATTCTTGATGACACCCTTAGTGTAGGGTGTCATCAAGACATTCTGGAAATGCAGAAGAAAGATTATGATGCTAGCAAAGTTTTAGAGGCCTAGGAAAGAGACACAGTCCAAAATGTATGCAAATTGTAATCCCATCTTAAGACATGAGTATCTTACTCAAAATTTCTGCAAGAAAGAGTTATAGATATGCATCTTGATTATACTCTTCTTTTAAAAGACAGGACTTCACAAAATTACAGTTCGAGAAACACCCTCTGACCTGAAAAGGTGGTTTATCTTAGCAATTGACAATTACTTCAGTAGTAATACACTGGTTTTTGACTCTTGGTTCAGGGTATCATGAAAATAAGCTGTTATGACAGAAATGTTAAGGTAATATACACATGCACAGTCAACCGAATTTATTTGTGACACTCCTGCTGTACTGCTTCTAGACCTGATTCTATCTGAATATCTGGAGTTTTGTCTTCGATTTGTCTGGTGACCACTTATGTTAGCCACCAAAGACTTTTGTCACTGATGGGGATGGCTATAGGTGAGAGGGGTTTTGGCCCTAAGAGTTACAGAATTTGTAAAATGTTATTGCCAGGGCACACAGATATTTCTGATCTGGAAACAGACCAAAAAGTCGGAGAGAGGCTAAGTTTTACCATAAGCTGTCTACTGCTTAATTCTCACAATTGTCCTACATTTTCTTCTGCAACAGGGATTTCACACAGGTTGGTGTAATTTGCTATGTCCTTGCTAAATACCAATGTCTTACATTCATGTATTCACCTGTTGTTTGAAAATGTTATCATTTCTAAAAAAATGAATGCATATAACAGTGCATATATTATATATATAGTGAAAATTCATGCAGCAGAAGTATATGAGATTAAAAATTCTGGCATGGTTTCCTTTCAGAGATGGTATTCATAGTGCATCCTAATTCCTGAATAAATATTAAATAGGTTATGAACAATTTGGGAAAATTAGCCATCATCACCTGATCAGAGGAGCTGACAACTCCAATTTAATTTTGGTAGTTGAGAACTAATAATGAAGTAGTGGTGTCACTCTGTTGAATTCTGATATAACACTTGACATGAAGCACTGGCACCACCTGTGTATCTCTAACTTGTCATTTGGAAAGCCAAAAGAGTAGTTCAACACTTGCTCTATAAAAATATATTTCTTGGTTTTTCTGTTTCTTTTTTTTCTTTTTCCTTGTGTAAGGCCAGTTTTAAAAAGGAAAAGCTATAATCTCTCCTTGGTTGCTGATACTTTGTATGTAGATCTTAATAAATTTTAATTATCATTCAATAAGTTAATTATATATTTTCTGAAGACATTACTTGTTACTGTGTTTCAGGATTTATATTTTCACCTAGATAAATTGTAACCAAGAAACCTGTTAAGAACAATAGAGAAATCCAATAGGTAAAACACATCTGTGTATCACTTGCTGCAATGAACTCAGGGAAAACAGAAAGAATAGGTTAGCACTTTAGTAAGATTATTGCTTGATTATTGCTTATATTTTACAAGAAGAGTGTCCACTTGAAAGGCCACCTAAGCAACATTTTCACTTATCACATGTATATAGACAAAAGAAGCACGTAAAAGTTCATGTAAATTAACAATGTCGTTACATTACAGATTGCATGATGATACACTCAGTTCATGCATTATCAAATAGAGGTTTGACTAAATTGCAGGTTTAGAAAGAGTTTGTGAAACTTCACTATAGGAAAATAATACTGTATTTTTATTACTTTTCTGTCTAAAACTTAAAGCAACACAATATTTCACCATCCTCCTTTTCAAAGCCTTTTTGTTTCTTGTGACAGAAGAAAAAAAAAGTTAAAAATAAAGAAAGGTTGAGTGACTCAATTTGAAATTTTATACAAAAGGGAAGTAATTATGTCTATGTGTTCTAGACCTGAATGCTGTTTCTTGTAGCTATTACAGACCAAATACAGAGACATGGAAACAACAATATGTAACATACCCAAATATTTTCCTAAAAGCTTAGTTCTGACACACTTGCATGTATGAGAAATTATTTATATCGGTTTTGAACCCATGTTTACTCTTTTGAGTAACTGATATAATATTGGAGTTAAGCAACTTGGTCATGTAATCAAATCTCTGAAGAGTGTTGGTCATTGAAATTGGTACACATTCATTCAATATGAGACTGAGAAGTGACAAAAAATCATGCTTGATGGTATTAATGTGGCGAGAGAGAACAATGAGATTCTGAAATTATCATATCAGTAATTTGGCAAGGTCTTGCTGCTGGCAATATATACACAAAAACTGCAGTCACAGTGTAAATGTCTTTGCAATGACAGAGCTTAAAATGTAGAAGCAAAATGTACAAAAAGAAGCATTAGGTAGAGAAAGAACAAAGGCATGCAAAATCAAACTCAGCATATTCTAAAGCTTTTATTTTTTTAATCTGTTTTTGCCAGGAATCAACAGATTTTTATTAAAGACAAAAGTAGTAATACCCCTTCAAAAAAAATCAAACCAAACCAAAAAAAAAACCCCACACCAGAACACCCCACCTCCCCCCAACAACAACAAAACATGCCAAACATCAAAAAGAAACCCCCAGACTTCCACCCACACTTAATATATTCAGTAGGTTTTAGTGAGATGGTCTAATTCAGACTTCTGCATGGAAATTACTGACATGAAATCAGTAGATGGAACATCATTGACACAGTGCAGCAGGTCTTCAATTTATACAAAAAATATCTCATCTAGAGATGAGGGTTTTGTTCTCCTAATTCAATAAATTAAACTAGTAGAAAATTAAAACACTGACTTGCTTACAGATTACCATCATCAAACAGTAGCACTTAATGTATGGTATTCATTCAGGGTTGCTTCAATGTTCAGATGGTTACAAGGCAGTAGCATGTCAGTAATCAGACAGTTTATGACTCATTTGGTTATAGCATATACTGGATGGAAAAACGTTTGCAATTGCAGTTGATTCGACAGCTGCTTCATAGGACTGATGTTTTTTGACTCTTTCAACAAGAAGTTGTATGGCACTTCTCAGGACTGAAGATGGTACCCTTGTCAGTGAATAAAATATGCTGAAGTCACACCTGCCCTCCTATTTTTGTCTTGGAAACTGAAAAATCTGACATTTCACTGCCATTATTTGTGCAGCAGAACTTGAATTGGATTTTTCTAAAACAAATGATTAATGTATAAGAATGCAATTTAATACTATTTTTTTTCCTGCACAAGCATCTTGGATCCTGTTTTCAGAAATCGATTTAACATATAAATTGACCAAGCTTGGCAAAAGTTGAGAATATTTAACACGATACAGATGGTATAACAGAAAGCAATATCCAGAGATTTGGGAGACTTGAGTTACTCTTTAGCCCTCTACCAGCTGCTTTGGCTCAAGTGTGAATAAAGACCTTCTAAGAATCAGTAAGTGTATCTTATGTTGTGCCTAAGCATTGCCCACCCAACCAAACTGACACCAAAAACAAAAGTAACCATATGGTTTTAATTATATTAATGAACAGAGCACTACAGATTGATACACAAGTTTAAATATGTAATTTAATATCATCAATTGCTTGCACATTGTTAATTTCCATTTAATACAAAGAAATTCATCTCCAGATATTCAGTTTTAATGGTAACAGAAAATAAGACAGATAGCAAATGCCTGAGCCTAAAAGAAAATGGAAGACACATTCAATTTCTTTCTTTACAAACCATAATAAAATCACAGTCAATAGATTTTAGTTATTGGAATCATAAAACAACACTATCTGCAGTTAACAATTAAGTCCTTTGGGGCTGTAAGTGCTCTATGTAGTTTTTTTGGCTTGTAATGAATGATTACTAATTGCAAGGCTCAGATTATATTGCAGACATTTAAGTGTGGATATCCCAATATAATATAGCAGAGAACCCTGAGCAATGTGTTCTTTTTTCTTTTTTTTTCAGCAGCCTGCATTTGGTAAATCGATCTTCATGTTCCTAATAAACACTAAAACATAAGTGATGGAGTGGATTCCAATTGTAAATGGATTCCTAGGGCATTAGATGCTGGAGACAATATCCTAACAATACTCCATGTTTCCCTTTAGCAATGACTTGTTATTACACTCAGAGAGGTGTGTGGCTGTGTATATCAGGAGCATTATTACTGCCATAGTTCAGACTATATACAGTTGTTGAATCTTCTTTCACACACTGAAAAAAAAAAATTACCCCATCACAGCAACACTGATCATCATGATCAATCAAACAAACAAACAAAACCTTGTTGGTTTACCCACATATATATGTGTTAATTAAATAAAGTTGTACTTTTAATTCTTCAGCACAAGATTGCTACCTTGTGTCTATGATTTAGTACTATAGAAAGGTGTCACATTCAAAATTGAATGAGACTTTGGAATCAAACACATCATTCACACTGCCTGTGTGTCTGGGACAGGAACATATGATGGTATCTGTTTGTTATCTTTCTCTTTGCCATTCCATTTTATTATCATTCCTTCTGCCACCTTTGCTATCTTTGAAGTAATCCATAGTATCATGTCTTCTAACTACTCCCACAGAATATTTCCTCTAAGGTCTCCTGCTACTGATATTCTCCTGCCTTTTTTTTCAACCAGATTTTCTCTATTTCACAGAGTTACCAAATCACTAATGTTGGAAAAGACCTGTAAGATCACCCAGTCCAAACATCAACCCAACACTACCATACCCACTAAACCATGTCCTCATGCACCATGTCTACATGCTCCTTGAACACCTCCAGGGATGGTGACGCCACCACTTCCCTGGGCAGCCTGTTCCAATGCCTGACCATTCTTTCAGTAAAGAAGTTTTTCCTAACATCTAATCTAAACGTCCCCAGAGGCAGCTTGAGGCTATTTCCCCTTGTCCTATCACCAGTTACATGGGAGAACAGATAGCACCCACCTCCCTACAACCTCCTCTCAGGTGGCTGTAGAGAGTGATCAGGTCTCTTCTCAGCCTCCTTTTCTTCAGTCTATTCAACCCCAACTCCCTCAGCTGCTTTGTTGCCCTTTTCTGGACACGGTCCAACATCTTTATATCCTTCTTATAGTGAGGGGTCCTAAAGTGAACACAGTACTCGAGGCGTGGCCTCACCAGCCAGTACAAAGGCACAATCTCTTCCCTACCGCTGCTGACCACTTTGTTCCTGATACAGGTCAGGATGATGCTGGTCTTCTTGGCCACCTGGGCACACTGATGACTCATATTCAGCTGGCTGTCAACCAACACCCCCAGGTCCTTTTCTGCCTGACAGTTTTCCAGCCACTCTTCCCCAAGCCTGTAGTGCTGCCTGGGGTTGTTGTGATTTAAATGCAAGACCTGGTACTTGGCTTTGTTAAACCTCATACAGTTGACCTCAGCCAATCAAGACTGTCCAGGTCCCTCTGCAGTGCTCTCCTACCCTCGAGCAGATCAATACTTCCACCCAACTTAGTGTCATCTGCAAACTTACTGAGGGAACACTCAATCCCCACATCAAGATTATTGATAAATATGTTAAATAAGACCAAAGAATCTTGGAGAAACTTGGAGAAACCCTAATTTTCTTCTTCACAACAGCCTCTATTCAGTTAAGACAATCTTTATTTATGTCATAGCAGCACACTGAGCTTTGGAGACAACTTAATTACATGACACGCTGTTGGATCACTCTTTCTGGAGTTTATAAGACACATCTGTGTGCTAGGGATGTTCTGTAGTAAGTTGACCCTTCAGGAAGGCACAGATGCTTTTGGCTAATTACTTACATGTCTTCAAATCAGTTGCATTTCCCTTGGTTTCTTTATATATCTCTGCTGCTTAACAGTTAGCTAACTCATTTCATAAACTTGGAAAACAAAGGTCATCCAACTTCCATGAGGATGGGTTACTTTCTGTTCCTCTGGAAATGGAAGTGACTTCACTTCTGAATGCAGTGAAAATTGCGACCATTTCAGCAAGATTTAGAGTCAACCCTGTTGGATATAATGAGAGATCTAGACTTTACCTGTAAAAGGTATTTCAAACTTATTTCAAAACATCAAGAAGACCATAAGAAAAAGAAAGAAAGACATTATCATAACATGGTCAAGTTATAAGTACTGGTTATGAAACAACATTAAGGCTTCATTCTTTCATTGATCAGACCTCCTTATGAAGTATTGAAACCAAGACTTGACCTATGATTTATTAAGCAATTTTTTCTGGCACATATCAGAAAATGTGTTCTTCTGGGAAGTGGAACAAGGCATTACAACTTAGGAATCATATATTCCTTCCAGTTTTAAAAGTTCAAACATGGAGTAAAGGCCCTAGTATAAGTTGAGAAGAGTGAATAAAGTTTACATGTGTTTTCCTAGGATTTTTTAAGCTTTGTTTTGCTGTTGTTTTGTTGTTGTTGTTGTTGTTTGTTTGCTTCTTTGTTTGTTTTAAATTTTATTCATGATTTTCATTTTTTAAGTAACCTTCTTTTTAATTTACTATTTTGGATTAATATCAATGTAGTGAGAATGCAGAGAGAGACTGAAGGACCCTCCCATATGTTGGTCTGATTGTTGTGTATCTGGTGCCTGCCTTTTGTTTATCATAATATCTTTACATTTTCTTTGATGGGCAGACAGGTATAAGAATGTTCAAGACTATGAAAAATGAGCCTGTATGATGTATGTAGTCTGTTTTCTATATTTGATATTCACTGTCAGTGTCAGAGCTAGTGATATCTTCCTCTGAGTACACTTATCTGTCTTTTGAAAAATTACCCTCAGGTGCTTTCTGGTTTTCCAAAACAGTCCATACTTCTCCTTTCTACTGTCTCTCTGACTATCAGTTCCAGCCATGTCAAATATTCTAACCTTTTACCTGAAGTTCATTAGTGTAAATGTAGTAATAATTACCTTCTGAAATGAGCAAGTCAATGTTTTTCTGTAGCTATACATTCAAGTTGCAGCACAAAATAATTACCAAAGAGAAAACATGCCTCAAAATCTGAATATGCTAATTTAAATAATTGAACCGAGAGGAAAACTTTGCTGTTAGCTAACCAGAGATAAGTTAAATAATCAGAAGATGTGACTATGAAATTTGATTTGGAGAGTATGATATTTGACCTATAACACAAGCTATTAGTCCTTTCTCAGTATACAGAAAGTTGCAAATATAATTCCACCAGGGTTGTATTGTTGGTAGGAAGGGATCAGCAACTCCTGCCCCTGCTAAAAGCGGGTTTAATTAGATCAGGTGGTTTAGGGCTGTGTCCAGTGCCGCTCAGAGTATATCCAAGACAGTGATCCCACAGCTTCTATGGGCACCCATTGCCATGTTTTATCGCTTCTACAGTAAAAAAAATGTCTTTACCTTCAGTCAGAATTTACCAGGTTCTAGCAAGAGTTCATGCCTCTGTACAACTCTGAAAGGAAGCTACCTCTGTCTTCTTCACACCTTCCTACTGGAAATCTTGGTGGCCTCCATTGGACTCACACCAGTACATCAATTTCTGTGTCATATAGAGGAGGCCTGGGTTGGACACAGCACTCCAGGTGCATTTCACAGATTCCAAACAGTAGAGCAGGATCCCTTCCTGGACCCATTGGCTGAAACTTTTCATGTGCAGCTCAGCAAGCAGGGACTGCTTAACTGCCCAGGGACATTGCTTCTTAATGGCTAACATGGTGTCCCTAAGGCTCCAGACCCTATTCTGCAGAACTGTTTCTGACTGGTCAGCCCCACCCTGTCCTGCTGCCAGACTTCATCCATCCCAGGGTTAGTCTTTGCATTTCATTTCTGTGAACCTTGTAGGATTCCTGTCTGCCCATTTCTCCCATCTGTACAGAACCCTCTGCAATCCTGTCCTCCTGCATAAATCAGAAAAGGACCCCTGCAGAAAATATAAGTAGATAAATACTTTTAAGTTTCATTAAATTTCATTTGCAGACAGAGAAGTAAATTATATTTTTATACCAACTGGCTTCAGAGGATAAGTTGTTTTGTTTTTTGTTTTTTTTTTTCAGAAAATGAAATTAAATGCATGTCATTTTAATCACAACTTGAAAATTTACAAAGGTTAGTAAAAAATATTGAAGTATTTAAGCACAAGAGAATCACTGCATAGCTAAGTATGAAAGGGACTTCAGAAGATCTGTAATCCAAACATCTACTCAAAGCACAGTCACCTTAAAGATCTCCATGGATGGAGATTGCACAACCCCTCTGTGGTCCTTCTCCAATACTTTACTTTCTGCCTGGTGGTATTTTTCCTTACATCCAGCATGTGTGTCTCATTTTTCAGCTTCTGCCTGCTGACTGTCATTCTCCTGCCATGCACCACTGCTCCTATGCAGTTTACTAAAAAAATCACTCGATTTTCACCATAAGCGCCTTCATCTGAAATTTCTAAGCCACATTTTAAAACTCTTAACTGAAGACGTAGAGTGGGTTTAACTTTATTCTTTCCCAACTAAAGGCCCATTACTATTTCTCCTTTGCAGAAACTCTTGTTTGTGCCCGGAATTTTCCTGGAGCTTGTTTTTGTCTTGATACACTTCCAGTAGTCACAAAGACATGGGTGGAAGGGAATCTAGATATCTTTATGATGCCTCTATCAGGCTGCTCAGGACAGAGTCATTCCATAGAAATGTCAAAAAAGTCTAATCATTCTTTATATCACAGCTGTTGCCATTAGCGGTTCCTGGTGACTTACTAGGCCTGGATTTTCTGGTGAAAATAAGGGCATTTTAAAGTGGTATTTATAACAGTTCATTCATGTTGACACTACATGTCAAATATCATCAGGGCAGGAATAGAGTTAATTTTCCTTACAGTAGCTAGTACAAGGCTATGTTTTGGTTGTGTTGAGAAGAATATTGATAACATACTAGTGGTTTTAGTTGTTGCCAAACAATGTTTATGCCAAGCCAAGGACTTTCAGTTTTTCATACTGCAGCTGTGTTCCCAGCTTTTTTCCTACAAGAGTCTGAGAGGTGACAGAGCCAGGACAGCTGACCCAAGCTGACCAAGGGTATATTTCATTCCATAGAACATCATGCTCAATACATAAGCTGGGGAAAGTGGGCTGGGGGTCTTGGTCTCTCTCTCTCACTGTGGAGCTGGGTCTGCTGGCTTGCTGGCTCTAGGGCTGCTCAAACTCTGGCTCTTGCTGCTCAGAGACTGGCTGGTAATCAGGCAGTGGGTTATATAATTTATTTTGTTTTTCATTATTTTCATTACATATTATCATTAGTAGTGTTAGTGTTAATTTCATTACATATTATTAGTACCAATATTAGTATTATTAGTATTGTTAATATTATAAGTATTATTAGTTTATTTCATTTATTTTCAATTATTATATTTTTCTTATCTTAACCCACAAGTTTTCTTGTCTTTTTCACCAGTTGTCTTCTCTATTGCACTGGGGAAGAGGAGAGGTGAGTGAGCAGCTGTTTGGCTGGAGTTAAACCATGACAAGCTGCCAACAGCTACAAACAGTGCTTCTAAAAAGGTAAGATTCTTTTCTGATTTCTTTGCATCATTCATTATATAATGAATACCTTTCTTTACTATCTTCTTTTAAACATCTGTTAAATCAGGATTCTCTTAAATGAACACTTTCATTTTTCTCTCTGTTCTTTTCTCTGTAACTCTTTTGATCCTATTTCAAATGTCATCTTCTGATCTATAGACTTTATCCTTTTTTTTTTTAAACTTAACTTCTCTCTCTCTGTTTCTAAGTTGTGTTCTGCTTGATCTGACCTCACTTTGTCTGGGCTCTTTTCCCTAGTATCACCAACAATATTTGTAAAAAGAAAGTGAAAACACTTTTTGCAGGTAAAGAAAAACACTCTGTCATTGTCCCCTCCCCTTCATCCTGTAATAATGTTTAGTGATAAAAATAATTTTGTATTTTACCTTTTATCACAATCCTTCAGAATAGGGTGAAAATCATAGCCAGAAACCTTTGTGGTAAGTCAATGTAAGTTGTCATTTCTTTATGACTAACACAGTTCTGCAAAATAAAAGTCTGGTTTGGGTTTAACTATATTTTCCTGCTCACATCTAACTCATATTTTTCCCTTTTAACCATGGTTATCACTGGGGATATCCTCAGTGGATTAGGTTAAAGTAACAGAAAGTGTAGGATTTTTCTAATACTACAGTCTTTCAGTAAATTTGGCTTTTTTTTTTTTCCCCAAGTAGGATCAATAATACAAAAGTGCAAGCACACAGTAACGGATACTTAAATGTTACAACTTAACTATTGTGAAATTTGTTTCGTTTTGCCTATCCAGTGCCATTGTGAAATTAATAGACCGGTGAGTTTCATTTTTAAAGATAATTTTATTCAGGAGGTGCAAAGCTGTGATGCTCACCTGTACTTTTCTGTAGTAGAAAAAACCCTGCAGCTTGACAGATGTATGAAGGTCGGTGCAGGATAGAAGGAAACTGAACATTCAAAATTTAGTAGAATAAAATCATAATTACAAAAAATTAAACTACTCAGCTTCAGAGATTCAGGAGGTCATTTTGTTCAGAAATACTTTAACAAACAGATATGGCAATTAAATACATATGGTGGATAAAACTACCAGTATTCACCACATATTGTGGCATTAGTATCATATTAGTTATGCTAATTTGGTAGAATTAACCTTTTGTAATTGCTTTAAAGACCTTGTCTAGCCAGGCAGAATATTATTTCATTGAAGGAATAACTGATGAAGTATAAAACTAGAGGCAAGTCTTCAAGAAACCAGTTACACTGTGAGTATGCAGTACATATTTTCCTTTTAGGGTATATTACACCTTTTTTATAATATACGTATCAATTTTTCTTTTGTGAAGAATTTCCAAAGGCACTATAATTTAGGTATAATTTCTAAAGTGGTTTTTTTTGTTGTTTTTCACAGGATTTCAGTAGTGGAAAACTATTACTTAAAATTAAATGTTTGATTTTTATTCTTCTCCTTTCAATTAATGCTAAGAGATGCAACTGAATACTTTCATGGGGCAGAGCTGGAGAGGGGGGAAGAAAGATGATAAAACCAAAGTGCAGTTTAAAATTGTATATTCAAATTAAGGAAACCATTTACAAATTTTGTGCTTCATTGCCCAGCATATGCTGATATAGACAGAAAGATATACCACAGACATTTTACAAGTAATAGGTTCAGGAGAAACTGGCCAAGTGGCAGAATGCTAGAGACCAGTGACTTGAGAAGAGTAAAACCACCATGTGGTGGTATCAACCTGGGATTGTGTAAACTACTTTGACCAGATTCCATGCAATAGAAGTTTACTCTAACCAAAAAGGAAACACAGTTGTTGAAGAAAGTTAGTCTGGGCTAGCCTGTGCTTTTCCATGGTACATCAGAATCTTACTGGTAAATTTTAATTGGTGGTAAAACATGCCACATTTAGTTTGGTATTGCCTGAATCACTTATCAGTTTACTATGTGCACAGTCTTTTAGTTCCACCTCTGACCATTTCATCTAAAGAATGATTGGGACTTTTTCACTGACATGTGATTCACCATAGAAATGGCAATCTACCATGAGGAATATCTTGACTGGAAGCATAAATTTAACTTCAGAGGTGGGGAGAGTTCCCCTAGTTTCTAAGTACCTGGCATCTTCGCAAGCATCTTGTATTGGGTTTTTGTGGCAAGATGTTTGTAGTGGGGGATCTACAGGGGTGGCATCTGTAAGAAGCTGATAGAAGCTTCCCTCTGTGTCTGAGAGAGCCAATGCCAGCCAGCTCCAGGATGGACTCACTTCTGACCAAGGCCAAGCCACTTGCAGTCATAATGCCTCGGTGATGGATGTTTAAGTAGAAAAAGCCCAGGAGATTTTGCAGAGGGTAAGACGTGACAGAGAGAACTCTGCAGATACCAATGTCAGCAGAGAAGGAAGGGAAAGAAGTAGTCCAGAGGTCAAGCAGAGGTTTCCCTACAGCCTATGGTGGACACCTTGGTGAGGCTGGCTGTGCCCTGCAGCCATGGAGGGTAACAGAAACAGAGTTCTATAAGCAGAGATCCATGTGCAGCCCACAGATCTCACAACAGAGAAGGTGAATGCCCAAAGGAGGCTGTGACCCACTGGAGAGTCCATGCTGAACACAGGCTCCTGGCAGGACCTGTGGACCTGTGGAGAGATGATCCCAGGCTGGAGCAGGTTTGTTGGCAGGACTTGTGACCCCATGGGGGACCCACAATAGAGCAGTCTGTTCCTTTAGGACTGCACCCCACAGAAGAGTACCCCACCGAAGCAGTTTGTGAAGAACTGTAGTCCTTGGGAAGGATTCACATTGCACAAGTTCATGCAGGACTGTCTCCTGCGACACACGCTGGAGCAGGGGGAAAGTGTGAGAAGTCCTCCCTCTGAGTAGTAAATACATGTGATGAACTGACCGTAACCCTCATCCCTCATGGCCCAGAGCTACATAGTGGGAGTAGGGAGAGAAAAGCGGAAATTAATCTGAACCTGTGAGGGTGTTTTAAGGTTTGGTTTTAGTTCTCTTTTTACCCTGATTTGGATTGATGATTTAATTATTTTTTTCCCTCAAACAAAGTCTGTTTTTCCCATGATGGTAACTGCTGAATGATCTCTCCCTGTCCTTATCTCGAGCTGTGAGCCTTTTATTGTATTTTCTCTCCCCTGTCCAGCTGAGGGGGGGGAGTGACAGAGCAGCTTTGGTGGGTACTTGGCCTCCAGTCAAAGTTAACCTACCACATGTCCTTTACAAGCATCTATGTTTGTAAAGCCAGAAGACTAACGCCTATGCCCTTTAAAAAAAAATAATATATATATACAGCATTAGCACCAATCACATTTCTTATCTATTATTAACATTATTGTTAACATTTATAAAAAAATCTGGTATCACCTTGTGGCTGAGTGCCTGCTGAGCTAGTCACTATGTGAACATATTGGGAAGAGTCACTTCTGAATCTTGAGCATTAACAAATATATGCAAAAATGTAACATTAAAGAAAGGAAATTAACATCAAAGTTTATTATTTTGTTGCTGTTTAATTTAAGGAATATATTTTTGAATATAGAAGTTTTGTAGGAAAGTAGGGATATTTTTCTTAGAAGTAATTTCCAAGTAACTTCCTGTTAAAAAATTCATATAATTCTCAAGTACCACTCGAAATAATTTGCAACATAATACATGACAAAAAAGTAAGCCCACTTGGATGAACTGAAATAGCCAGTCATCTCTCAAGAGTCTGAACCTTGAACTGAAGTTCCAGAAAAATTAAGATAAAATCATATATTTCCACCAAACTTTTAACCTGGAGATCTAAGTTATTCCAAAGGGGCCTATTAAGGACAAGAATATGCTGAAAAATGGAAAAGTTGCTTTCACAACATATTTTGAATTCTGAGAAACTTAAACTTATCTGACCTTTTAAAATATTTTTAGCCTCTATTGGCATTGCTGGATTTATATTTGCAACAAAACAGAGATGGATGTGCACCAGCAAATCTGTAGTTTACCTTTTATTTGCTAGTGGGTCATCTAAATTAGAAAATAGAAGAAAGGTTGATTCAGATGACTGTTCACTTACCTCAGGTAACAGCAAAGATAAGGTAAATATTTTTCTGAGGCACTGAAGTCTTCTTTTCAGAAATAAGTTGCTCATCTTAGATGAACAGGCTTACACTATAGAACCATTACACAGCTACCTACTGCCACAGGAGCAAACTTGAGCATGAGGAATACTGTATGTTCCAGTTATGCTTACAGATAACCTGTCTGTGAAGAGCCAATACAGAGTGACCCTTAGATTTTCAGTACTGACACCCTAGAGGATCATCAGAAATTCAGAAAATTTAACTGAAGATAAATATTCCATTGTGTCATGGAAGTCAGGGAAAACCCATTGACTGGAAAAAAGGGAAACATCACATTCATACTTTAAAAGGATAAAAAGAAGGACCTTGGGCCCTTGAGTCAGCCTCACCTCCAAGCCCAGTAACCTCATGGAACAGATCCTCCTGGAAGCATGTTAAGGCACATGGAAGAAAGGGAGGTGATTAGAAACAGCCAACATGGCTTCGGCAAGGGCTTGACTAATCTGGTGACTTTTTAGAACTCTTAGTGCTACTAGATCTATCTGGACTTCTGTAATGTGTTTGACATGGTCCCACACACATTCTTGTCACTAAATTGGCGACATATGGGTTTCATGTATAGACCATTAAATTGATAAGAAATTGGCTGGATGTCTACATCCAAAGAGTTGCAGTCAATGTATCAATGTTCAAATGGAGATCAGTAATAAGTGGTGTCCCTCAGGAGGCCAGTCAGTACTGTTCAGTATCTTTATTAGTGACATAGTGAGATTATTTGCATCTTCAACATGTTTATGGATGATACCAAGCTGAGGTGCAGTTAATACACTAGAGGGAAGGGATGTCATCCAGAGGGACTTAGGCAGGCGTGAGAAGTTTGTCAACCACAAGACAGTTCAACAAGGTCAAATGCAAAGTCTTGAACCTGTGTTGGGACAATTCCCAGTATCATTACAGACTGAGTGGGTTCAGAGAGTACAGAGAGGTGTGCCTCACAGTTTTTATGTTGCACAATAAATCATGAAGTAACTTTCATGAACAACCTTCAGAAGATTTAAAAGTTTCTGACAAAATCTTCCCTTTGGTCCAAAACAAAATCTATTACAACTCTGGGTCCCAAGAAACTTATATTCCTGTATTACTATGAAGCTACTGTTTTGCTCTAGAAGTGACTTTGGTGATTTGGTGAAGGCTGCAAATCTTGTGGCATAGTCCCTCTGAAATCACACGGATTATGTCAATGATGTGAGGTATTTCCATGATTGCTCTAAATCTGCATAAAATATTTCCTAGGAAAAACACAGAAATCACATTTATAAGAAATCAATATTTTTATTATCACTATTTCACTCATAAATGTTTACTGTGGAAAAGTAGGAAATAAGAGAATGGATTAACATGTTTTCTCTATGGGAAATAATCTGAAATGTTGTCCTTCGTCAGACAGAGACTGTATGGTTAGCTCTAGTAACCCCAATATACTTCCACTTTTAGTATTTTAGCAGACATAACTGGGTAGCTCAGGCTCAAAATTATTCTTCTTTCATGTGGTACATAAAAACTTCATCCAAAAGGCATAAAGCTACAATCAGTCTATACTTTAGTGTATACCTCATTTCAAGCAAAACCATGCTATGTTTCTACTGAAAGAGTAGGTATGATCACTCTCCCCACACTTTTGAGTAAAGCGCTGCAAGTAACAAGAATACAGTATTTAGAGAAAATTTTTTTCTGTGGCAATGCACCTGAAATGCAAATGACTCAATCTCTTGAGTTTATTTTGTTGTCTCTTCCCTATCTTATTTCTGCCATTGCTCCTTTCTAGAGGGATAAGTGCAGACAGTGATTTGGACACAGGATAGAAATGCATCTGGAATTGTGTTGGCGAAATACCTTTTGGAGAGTAACAATGCAACATACCACTGAGCTGTAACACCTAATTTCACTAGTGGTACAAATTACTGGTCAGCCCTTCTACAATGTTGCTTTATGCATTGCTTCTGTTAAAATGTCCAGTTGTCAATTACTTAAAAGTCTGTTGATGTCTCCATTCATTGGTCATTTGAAAGGAATATTTCTTTGGAAGGAATGGATTAGTCTGGGATTTTGAAAACACAAAGCTGGGGGGGGAAGAACTGTCTCTTCTATAGACTACAGAATTCACATGGAAAATGACTTTTAGTTAAAAATCTGCTTGAAAGAGGTAAAAAATAAAAATACACCCCATGTTTTGGCACTTCATCCTATGCTTTTCTCAAGAGTAAAAGATCTACTCCCTAAGCAAGTTGTCTGTAGTGTTTTGTTCTTTGAAAGGATTACGATTCTCTTCCTCTAATCTCTTTCATCCTACAATGTACTGGAAGATTGAATTTTATAGAGCTAATGAAATAATTATTATAGATTACAGATTTCTTTCATATGAAAGATGTATCTGAAGTCCTCAGTGAAAAAAAAAAAAAATCATTGTGTTATTTATTGTGCACACACTTTAGTTACAAAGACAAATAATATGACATCTTAGAATGATACAAGAATCACTTTCTTAATCTCCTGACAACTTTAAAATCTCCACTCAAAATGCACCATTGTGTTTACTTAGTAGTACAATGGTATCAAAAATCAGTAGAATATTTTTAAATAAAATACTTTATAGCATAGGTACCTCTTAGAGTAAGTAGCTATATTAACTTGCAACAGACATATTTTGGTATCCAATATCCTTCCTCTAGCTTGCCCTTTTTGGGTTTTTTACAACTTTAATTTCAAACACACTGTGGTCTCCCACTTCCATTCATACCACTTGTAGCTTGTCAACAAGTGTTTATTTCATCAGAGGGAAACATCTGATACTCCAGTGTCAGTTGAAATAAGGATCTCTCAAACACACAGTTCCGAATGAGAGTCCTTTATTTCCATAATGAGATTATTACTTTATAGGTGTATTTTAATGGTTATACCTGCAGAGTGAAAAAATGAAAAGCCCTAGGTCCTGTTATGATCTAAAACTTTCCATCTCAGAAGAGGTTCAATGAGCATTGGAACCCATGTCATGCTGCCTGAACAGTTTCCCTAAGAGAAGGATGGAGAAAGCTCTTCTGAAATTCTGGCACATGGGATGTAACAGGGGGCAGAAGAGATTTTATAAAATGCTTCCAGAGGCAGACCTAACGTGGCAAGTTAAGTGTATAAGAACAAACTTATTTACAGTGATCATTTTTGACATAACTTTATTTTTAATGAGTTAAAATGTAGAAGTTGTTTTACAGCCTGAATGTTTCATTTTCCCATCCCAATTTCATTATCATTCTACTGAACTGAAATGATAAAGGTCTTCACCTTTTACTGGTGCATCTTTCTGACGAACAAAATGTATTTTGTAAACAATTAATATCACCTGTGAAAGTCATAAACATAAAGTATCATCACTGAGCATAAAGATGCCTGCAGATAGGGCGCTTTGATTGGTTTATTTATTTTATACTGATAGTGGTAATATTAAAAATGCATCTGTCAATAAAGGAGTGAATGAATGACAGCTCAGTGACAATTCACATCTTCATTTACTAACACTAGGACATTGAGATGCACCTGGAAAGTCAGCTAGAAAGAAAAGCTCCAATGAGATTGGTCATGAACATCAAGGTCCCCAAGCAAAATAAAAGACAGCTCTGTGAAGAACCAGAAGGGAACAAGAGACCTTATTAAGGATCATAACGGCAAGATGATCATGGAATACAAAGACTAATTTCTCATCCAGCAAACTTTTAAAAGAGCTTTTTATTATGTGGACCCTTATTATTTACCATGTGATTTATAACAGGCAGTAAAAAGGCAAAAACCCAGAGAAGGTATAATTGTGTACAATCTCATCTGGAGGCTTTGATCAATAGAGACAGTTATTTTATCACCATTCAGTGAGTATCTCATCAGCTTGGATGTACTAAAGAAAGGTTCAATTACTGTGTCTGAATTCCCCTACCTCTCGGGAAAGTATCGCAAATCCTTGAAATAAGACTGGATGTTTTTGCTTTCTCCTTTATGACACTTTTACACTTTACATAAATAATCAAATATATGTACATATGAAAAGAGACATCTTCTCCAGCCTAGAGGTTCCAACTCTCCTCTGGTATATAGGATAGTCAGATTTTATTCCCTGATGAAAAATTTTAAATTATTCATTCAAAGTGAGACAGAATGAGAACAGAATTAACTGAAAACACCCCACCTCAGAAACCCATATATTGTGATGACTGGGGATCTTTACTGTGATGAAGTTAAAATCTCCTCAGAGGAAGGAACTGAACGTGGTGCTTCTTCCCCCCAGTTTCACAAGTCTCCTCCTTTGTGTGTATGATTGTGAACAATAAACATTCTGTCTAAAATCAAGTGTTCTCTTAGAAAAGAAACTACTTTTTATATTACAACAAGCCAAACAAAAAAATCAGGCAAGTTGATTGACACTTTTTGTCTCTAAGCCTTTTTGTTTAGCAGAAAATATCACACACACGCACCTACGTGTAAAACATTAGTTCAGCCTTTTCTTTATTTTTGTTCACAAGCTATTGGTTTGAAAAAGCATGATTTAAACCATGTAAAATAGGAAATAAAATATATTGTGTATAAAAGAATTAAGAAACCCCAGAGACTTACCAAACTGGGCCAAACACTTCTGCAAAATCTTTGGCCCCAAGTGCATTGAAGCATGACATCAGAGTCAACACAGAACATGGGAGTTACTAACTTTGTTACTGTGTTAAGGTCTGGTGCAAGATGATTACATCTGCTTAGTCTTGCCCAGGACTTTCTCTCCAAAAATCCAATATTTCAAAGATAGATCCTAAAGAAAGGTTTGTAATGTGGATAATGATAATTCCAACTTTAAAATACACTTTTCATGAGTATTTTGTAAAATCAAATGAACTGTAAAAAATATTTGGACAATCTTGTTAATTGACTCAGTAAAGTAATTTTGGACAGGGCACTTAATGAAAAAAATGCATTAGATATTTACCTGATATTACAATGTTAAATGAAATGTGTCTTTAAAGAAATATATAAGAGAAAATTCTCCCAGCTCAACTTAAGAGTCAATAAATTTAAAAAGTTGATATTCTTCTGCAATTAAATATATATTTTATAGAATCTTAGAGTGGTTTCAGTTGGAAGGGACCTTAAAGATCATCTAGTTCCAACCCCCCTGCCATGGGCAGGGACAACTTCCACTAGACCAGGTTGCTCAAAGCCTCATCCAGACTGGCCTTGAGCACTTTCAGGGATGGGACATCCACAGCTTCTCTGGGCAACCTGTTCCAGTGTCTCACCACCCACTCCATAAATAATTTCTTCCTTATATCTAATTCAATTTAAACCCATTACCCCTCATCCTGTCACTACAGGGCCTTAGAAAAAGTCCGCCTCCACCTTTCTTGTAGGCACCTTTCAGGTACTGGAAGACTGCAATATGGTCTCCCTGGACCCTTGTCTTTTGAGGCTGAACAAGGCCATCTTTCTCAGTTTGTTCCTATAGGAGAGGTGCTCCAGCCCTATGAGCATCTTTGTGGCCTCCTCAGGACTCGCTTCAACCGGTTGATATCCTTCTTGTGTTGAGGACCCCAGAGCTGGATGCAATACTCCATGTGGGGTCTCATGAGAGCAAATAGAGGGGCAGAATCACCTCCCCCAATCTTCTGGCCAGTCTTGTCATGGTACAGACAAGCTGTCACCAATAACCTCCTCGTTTTCCATGTGCCTTAGCATCATTTCCAGGAGGATCTGCTCCATGATCTTGCTAGACACAGGAGTGATACTGACTGGCCTGTAATTCCCTGGATCTTCCTTTTTCCTTTTCTAAAGATGGGGGTTATGTTTCCCCTTTTCCAGTAAGCCCCTCACAACCCCAGGATGTATTTCATCAGGTTCCATGGACTTGTGCACCCACAGGTTCCTTTGGTGTTTCCAGACCTGATACCCTCTAACCATGGGCAGTTCTGCATTCTCCCTGTCCCTGCCCTTGCCTTTTACAACTCAGAGTGTATAGCTTGTGCACTTGTCAGTGAAGACCAAGGCAAAACAATCATTGAGCATCTTGGCTTTCTCCATATCCTGGGAAACCAGCTCTCCCATTTCATTCTGGAGAGGAACCACATTTTCCCTGATCTTTCTTTTGTTGCCCAGAAGCCATTCTTATTGCCCTTTATGTCCCTGGCCGTGTTTAATTCTTTCAGGGCCTTAGCTTTCCTAACCTGTCCGTGGCTTCTTGGACAGTTTCTCTTTTATCCTCTCAGTCTACCTGTCCCTGCTTCCACCCAGTGCAGGCTTCCTTTTTGTGTTTCTGTTTGTCCAGGAGCTCCTTGTCCATCCACACAGGCCTCTTGGTGGTTTTACACATCTTACTCTTCATGGGGTTGCATCGCTCCTGAGCTTGAAAGAGAAGATCCTTGAATACTTGCCAGCTTTCTTGGGCCCCTCTTCCCTCCAGGGCTTCATCCCATGGAACTCTGCCAATCAGTTCTCCTGAAGTCCAGGGTAGTGAACTTGTTGCACAGCCTCCCTGCCTCCTTATGAGTCCTAACTCCACTATTTCATGGTCGCTGCAGCCAAAGGTGCCCCTGAGCATAACATTCCCCACCATCCCCTCCCTGGTGGTGAGAACAAGGTCCAGTGTGGCACTCCTCCTTGTTGGCTGCTGTATCACTTGGAGAAGGAAGTTGTCATCAGTGCATTCCTGGATTCTCCTGGTTTGCTTGTGCCAGGAGAGTATGTTGTCCCTCCAACAGATATTGGGGTGATTGAAGTCCCCCATGAGGACCAGGGTTTGTGAATGTGAGGTTGGTCATACCTGTCTGTAAAGGGCCAGCCACTTGCTTATCCTGGCCAAGTGGCCAGAAGCAGACTCCCACTGCAGTATTCCCTCTCCCTGCCCTCCCTTTAATCCTGACCCATAAGCTTTCAGTCATCTCCTCATCCATACTCAGGCAGAGCTCCATGCACTCCAGCTGGCCTCTGACACAGAGAGCAATGGCCCTTCCTGGTCCTCCTGCCTGTTATTCTTAAAGAACCTGTAACCTTCCATTCTGACACTCCAGTCAGAGGAGTCATCCCACCATGTCTCCGTGATACCAGTGACATCGTATTTCCTATTCCTAAAAGGAGCAGTTTACTATTTCTTTTCTGTGGAAACTTTACATATTACTCTGGGTTTATTTTTGGCTTAAAGTATTAATGTATGCAATATGATCAATTCAAGTAGTGTATTTGTGTGTTTGGTAGCTACTAAAAGGTGTTATACAATTTCTTTTGGAACCTCATAGTCTCCTTATGACATGATTATTGATACCAAAGGAGCCTCTAACAGCAAGAACTGGAAGAATTATAGTAGTTATATCCCATGTATTTAGCTAAAACCAGATTCTCACAGGCTTCAAAAGACAGGCAGAAAGGGATGGAAAGTGAAATGGAAGCTCGTTTTGTGAGTGGCAAGTTGAGGCATAAAGATGAGGTGGGTGTTTGTTACAAAAGCCCAGGGCCAGATTTCAAAGAGACCAGATGCTGTGACTGGTAACGCAGATATTAAGATCTAATGGATTGGTCTGTGAAAAGTATAGTCTGGTTTTCAAAGCACTTCAGCACTCAAGAAACTGGAAAATTACTTACTGGACATCTCAAAATTGTAAGTCAAACCCTATGAAAATCTAACTTTAGTTATGAGTTTTGACTACTGTCTGAAAACTATCACCATTTCACTTTGTACAAGGCCACATAAGAAGACTATCAAAGAGCTTGGAAACAAACCTAAATCTTCATAGTTTTATAATATTACTTCTTTTGACATGCACAGAAGTTCAGGGAACGCAATCATAAACTACTCTCAGTGAATACATTATCTTGCTAGAAGACAGTGAAAAAGAAGACAAAAAATCAGAAGAAAAAAGTTACTTCAGCATTTTTTAAATAATTTATGCATCCTATTTTTATTTTAAATTCAATTTGCCTTTACAAGTTGGGGTGAGGAAAGTGGTCTTACTTGTTTGTTTTCCAAGAGATGTGCTAAATGGCGAGGCAATATAGAACACACCGGAGAGTTTGGAGAGTTCTTAATTCATTGCCCTGGTGTACAGTAAATCTATTCCTTGAACAGGTTTATTTCTGTTATCCACCAGGATTTCAGCGAATGGATGGCATGGATATAAGATGGTGACTCTATAGTGAGTGATGTTACAAGGGGAAAGACTTATCACTGTGATGAAAAGTAAACAGGAGCAGCACTTTACAAATAAGTGCTTTGTAAAGAAAATGGGGTTTATACCAAACACTTCTTTCATACCTGCAAACAAGTTCATTGTTATGAAGGATGTAGACTTACAGCATTGACTTGACTGAAGCTGTCCACTTCACTACTACCCATCAACTCCAAACCTGTGTCCATTCTATTCCTGGGTGGAGAAAGAAAATTTAGCAAGTTAGTAGCCTTGGCACTGTGGTGAATATATTCACCTATTCTTGTTAGTACTATAGATGTGACCTAAGTGCAAACTGGATCAAGGTTAACTAATCACATTTTAATTTATATGCTCTTTGGTGGCATTTGGTTTCTAGTACAAGCTAAGACAGAGTGCTTGAGTGTAGGTTAAGTGTTCAAGAAAAATATGGGTTCAGGGTGTTTTGTACTTAGAGGAACAAAGAATGTTCTGGACGTGAACACAGTATAAAACAAAACCAGGGTGTTCACCTCTGTCTGCAAACAGCAGATTCAGGACTATGAACTTTCCAACCCTATTTCCCACCCCCCACCCTGGAATATTATTGCAACGATAAAGCTTCAATGTCAGTAACACTCTATTCCAAAGGTGAAAGAAGAAAGGAGGTATGAATGATGCTTTTAAAAGTTATAATTCAGGATTAGTTTCAGAAAAGAAACTTAGAAGAAAGAAAGGACAGAAGGGACTGCAGGAGAGGAAGGGATAAAGAGAAGATAGATGGACAGGCAGGTACTTTTCACTATTCAAAGCTCATGTGGCATTGCAGTATCAATGAAACTTATCAAGATCACTTCAAGAATCGCATTCTTCCTTTCTGTGTAGATCTTCTGCTGATGCTAGTATGCAGTCTTGTACAGTCTCAGGGGACTACTAAATCCTCAATTTTATTATCAAGAAAATTTTTACATCAGTCCTGTTCTCAAAAGAGGTTTTATACCTTGTTGAGTGACAATGACAATGATGTGATTAATTCATGACTGGAGTAAGGCTAGCAGTTGCTTCAAGGGCTTTGCGTTCCTCTCAGTACACACATACGCATGCACACATAGAGACCATAAGGGTTTCACTGTCTGCACTCAAGGTCAGCTTGACATGATGAGGCTGTCTGGACCCGGGTAACAGCTGTGAGGTGTCATGGTTTAGCTTTATCTGACAATTGAGTACCACACAGTCATTCTATCACCTACCAAACCCCTCTCACAGTGGAGAAGAAAAACAAGGGAAGCTTGTAAACATTGAGATAAGAACTATTTAATTATATAAATAAAACCTATAGTGATACTAGCAATACTACTACTAATAAGTAATTAAACTAATAGAAAATAGAACATATGAAGTAGTACCTCACCGTCCGTGGACCGACAGTCAGAGTTCAAAACATCAAGCAAAATCCAAGCGGAGAGAAACAAAAAAACCACCCCAAACTCAAGAGCAGATAGAAAATCCCCTGAGACCAAGAACTGGAGAGCGGGGAGAAAGAAAAGCCTAACTCCCCCAACCAGGCTAACAAAAGAAGCTGCTTCTCTGCTAAGAGCCTGACAAGCACCTAACAAAATAGAGCTATCAGCACAGGTATCTGTTAGTCCAAAATCCTAACCAAATCCACCACCCCCAGGGCCATTTTCCTGCCTTCCAAACTCTGAATGCACCCAGACTGACCGCTGAGTCTGATTTATAATGGAATGGAACAAGGTCCCTTGGACACTGTGGGCTGGCCAGCTCTGTGTAGGAGTGAAGCTCGTTCCTGCCTGAAACCAGCACAGAATGGCTGTGAACAACACCCCTGCACGCGACCTTGTTCAGAAGCCCTCACTGCTGTGCCAGCATTTGGTGACAGATTGTGCTGTTCTAGATTGTGACCCACTGACTCAACTTAGTCTCAACAAGAACCCTGGCTGGCTTTGGTCATCATTAAGGACCTGGAATGGTTGTGTTACTCCATCGGAGGGGAGCTGCACTCACCATAGGCACTGCCTGCCCTACCATGCCTTACACTGGGCTGGGGTTGCCCTTGGCTCTGGTGCCACTGCACAGCAGCATTGCCTGATGCTTCTTAAAAACCTATTATTTGAAAACTCATCTGTCTTTTCTGAGAGAAATTTGTCTTGCTACTTGAGAAACGTAGCAGATATTGTTTTTTTCCAACTCAGAATATGACTTCACCAAAAGGGGTTTCAAGTGTTGTTTTAGCTTTTTTTTACGGTGAACTTCAGCCCAGTAAAGAATTTTATAAGATATGAAACGACCTCACCTTAAATAACCTTCCTTAAGGCAACAAAGTGGGCATAACTGAAATATAAGCAAGACAATCATAATTTCTGAATTTAAACCTTTAAGGGCAGGCAGGTTATAAAACTGATTACTCAGACCTTTGGAAAGGTCTTGGAAACCCACGTTATCTATCCAAGGACAGACGAATTCAATGATGACTGAAAAAAATCTGTATAATCCCAGAAAAAATAGCTCATGGATTAATCTAATTCATAGGCTGTAAGATTTTCACTACTTGCCTGTCACTGCTCAGTTCAGCAAAATGTGCCTTTGACAACATATGATATAAACAGGAATGGACAAACCTGCTAAACTGCTATGGCTACTGGGGATTTACTGACGTTGTCTAAAGCCAGAATAAACAGCAAGATGCCTGTATCCACAGGAATCCTGTTAATACAAAGCCATCAACAACGGAATTACTCTAGTGTTAGCAAGTGATGCATGCATGTATTCCAGAAACTTGCTTTTATGGACATGGTCATCAGAAGAATTTAGTAAGAGCAAAATGGTGATTAGTATGTAGGTTTGGGCACATTTAGGCAGATCTCCAGGATCTCAAACAATGTCTCATATACTTTGTGAACCTAATTTAGTCTTTGTAACTTCATAATAGACAGCTAACGTACACAGAGATCATTTTAACCATCACCCCAATCAGTAAACCATATTAGTGCTAAAGCACAACTCTAAACTCTAAAACCATGAAATAGTGAGGGAGGGAAAGAAAAAAAAAAAAAAAAAAAGAAGGTGAAGAAGAAGTAGAAGGAAGGGGAAGGGGAAAAGGAAGAGAAAGGAAAAGAAGGAGTGGAAGAAGAAACCTTTTCTTCCTCCCACATTTGACTGTTTCCTGGATCCAAAAGTTAAAATACTTCTTTGTATTAAAACCATGTGAGAATTATTGCTCCTCACCCTATGAATCATTTTAATTTCACTGGTAGTACAGTACAGATTCTCAAAGAGCCTTGCCTTGTCAGAGATGAATATGACACAAATTTCAAATAAAATGCTAACTAGTGAAGACATCAGAACAGAGATCTTATCTGGAGTATGCACAGAAATATAATGAAAAAGGTAAAACTGGTACTAATGACCGTTACAGCTATGGTTAGATATACAATATAGACATTGGCATATTCTGAACATTTATATAATTGTATCAATGAAAATAATTTTTATGGCCTTTTCAACAATTTGTTGATATAAATTAGTTGGCAATGTCTACTCATGAACCTTTATACTCTCCTTTCCACATGGCAAATTATGTGAGAACAATCTTCCTCCACAGATTTTAATCAAGTTAAAAATTTTCAGGGAAAGATCAGTCTTAAGCTGTGTTAAAATCAGAAAAGTACAGGAAGAACAAATAGCTCCAGAAAAATTAGTATGATATTTTGAACACTTGGCAGAGGAAAGGGTCATAAAGGATAGGACCCTACAAATCCCTTATCTTGCTTTCATTATAATACCTTTCTCCCACCTACTTACTGGATGCAAATGGTGTTCAGAGACTGGGTCTGTAAGTCTGTTCTTTCACTACCATCAACTTCAATATATTTTACGCTTTTCCATAACCATATTGCCTAAAATAATAGGCCTCTGAAACTGAACCCTTACAATAGTATTAAAACATTGACATAAAGAGTAAAATATTTTCTTTATATTATTCAAGTTCTTAGGTAAAAGTATGTACCCTTTTCCTACCACCTCCACCCAGAGATCTGCTTTCATGAAAAAGGGTTCTTTGCATGACAGCAGACCACTTTTGTGATATGCTCTGTTGAGGAGTCCAGGAAGACCTGAATTTCAGGCCATGCATTACTATGGATCTCTCCAGATAATCTGGTCTTTGCAAATTTTTCATCTGCAAAAAATTTTATCATTAGGGTTTGTGCTATTATTAAAACTTCTTAGAAATTTTATATTCCACAAAGCAAAACAAACAAAGCACCCTGCTTTTTTTTTTTTAATCTTAAAAATATATTTCCTTGAAAATGTGTGTATATTTCACAAAGGTATTTTGACTAGAAATTGCTCTTGGTTTTTTGTTTGCTGCTAGTGGAGGATTAATTTACTCATGCAAGTTCATTGCTCTACTTCTTGAATCCCACAAGAAGACTTAGGTTACAGGATTCCATAAAGTGTGTGTTTCAGAAGTAAAATGTTTATACCTTTCTTAGCAGACAAGTAATTCACAATGTTTGCTGTTGGTTTGTGCTTCTCTCAATAGACTCAAGGTTTTTGAGATTCTGTTGAAAGATTGACCTGCAAGTCCCTGGTTGAAATACCTTCATATAAGGACGTCAGAAGAAGAGAAAACTCAGTTAAAAAGGGCACTTTCACCCATTCATGCACCCTGTTTGGCTATTATTTGGCTGGACTCAAGAAAGTTCAATCCTGGAGAGGTTTAAATCGAGGGATATCAATTTTATATTGTTGCCAGGTCCATAAAACAGCACAGTTTCTTTCAAAATCACTGTACAGAAAGTCCTCTAGTGATTAGAATATCTTGCAGCACACTGCTTAAATTTAAATTATGGGATAGACCTCTTGGCTTTCTTTTCCTATTTGGATAGGCATAGTAAAGCTTATGCTTTGTGGGAAGTGGATGGTGAACCTCTAGGAATAGACAAAGTTTAAAAGATGAAGAGCTTTATAGGCGTAGGTAACTAGCAGTTGCTTCCATTTACATTCAACTGTGAGAAAGAAGATTCTTGCCACCAAATCCATCACTGCCATATCTGTGCAGCTTTCAAGTTTACAATTGGATAAGATTACTATCATTCGTCAAGTGATTTTTTTCTGCATTATTCCCTTCTGTGACAGAGAGTAGTAGGAATAGAAGGAATTTTAAATATGTTACAGTTTTAAGAAGCAAGGTCAGAAAGAGAAGTTTGAGTTTTATATAAAAGTGAAGAGATTTTTGTGTCATACCCAATTCCTGCAGGAGTATTAGACCACCTGAAAACAACAGCAAGCCCTTGTAGACTCTGCAGATGAGATTCATACTGGAGTTAGCTGAGCATCAGACATTGCTAGATTCCAGTGAGTGATAAGCTATATTTATGCCGTAACTGTATTTCCTACACAAGAATGAGAAAGAATTGTAGGAAATTGAAAAATGAGGCAATTGAATTGTAGGAAAAGGAGATGAGATTGCACAAACATTGTGTGCCATCGAAGCATGTGTGTCCTAAGAAGCCAGCCATGGTAGAATACATTATTCAAAGATGTTGCAAGATTCACTGTATTGTTTCCAGTCCAAGCAGAGGTTAAGAGTATTGTAAATCTCAATAGGAAACCTGCTTTCAGAAGACTACTGATTCACATTTGCTAACATAAGCATTTCACATAGCTTATATTCATAAATACAGGGTTTTGTCTAAAATAACTGTGGGCTATTTTTCAGAATAAACTTATTTTCTTCTGTGATATGTACGCTTGCAAGAATGCTACATGAACTGAAACAAATTGTTGGGCTTTATGTACCCACATAACATCAGATTTCCCTACAACATAGATTACTTGAAAGCATCACACCTGGCTTTCCCATTTTACCTGGTTGCCATACGGAAGATAGACAAATTTACAGACACATTAATTATCTTCTTGGCACACAGTAGACTATGCCCACCCTACTGAAAATATAATCTTTTACCCTACAGTGAAAGCTGGTGTCAGCACTTCTGTTGCTTTAGCACAGCATATATTTGTTCTCTAAGAATAAATCCTGTTTTATGCAGATAGAGCGCTTCCCCTGGGAACTGAGGACCAATGAGATCTTCATTGTCATCTATTCCAGGCACAAGATACATTTCTTTCCTGATCCTGACTTCATTGTAAATCCATAGTAGCACATTCTGAAAGTCTCCACAAAGACAGAAAATAAAATAAATTAAAATAAAAAAAATTAAAATAATAAATAAATATACCTCCACTGTGCATTTATCTGTCTTTGGGAATAAAAACAAGAGAGCAAATAAATAGAGAACAGATGTTATCCTCACTACTTAATATGCTACAAGAAGGCACTTAGATGTTTCAGTAATTGTAGGCAGAGCTGAACCTGAATAAAATGAGGCAGGCATTCGGCAGAAATGTGGGGCTCCACCAGAAAGAAAACTGTGGCATAGCCAGAAATGTAAGGCAAAATCCATTTTGAAAAGCACATCTTATTTTTTAAAAATTATTTTAATGTGTTCATCCTTGACAGCTTTTGTGAGTTTCCTTTTCTTCACTCTGAGACCCTTAATTATCTGTTTAATCATAAATATAATGTAGAAACCTCACTAAAATTTCTCACAAACTGAGCTAGACACAGTTTTTTACCATGCAGTATATCTGTATGATAGCTTGCAAGAATGTATCAGGTGCTAACCTGAGCCAGTTGGGAAAAGGCAGCTTTTCTTTATTGAAGCTAGTAGATCATCAAGTTATTCATCTTATCTGTAGTGTCCTTTCTTGCCTTTAGGTCTCAAGAAAATGTAAATCAAATGCTTTTTGAGTTATAGTTCATGATGATTCACAAGGTAATCTTGCAAACACAGCAGGGAAATATACGATTTGCAAATTGCTTAAATGACATCTTTGCTATTATCTTAAATTATTGTTGCAGTAAATCTCATTTTACAGTATTTCAGCTTGATTATATTTTAAAACTTTACCTTTCTCAAGATAAATACTCTACCTCTTATTTGCATACATTATTTAAAAAAAAAAAACTTTATGCTTACTGAAAGACTGAATGTTTTATTTCAAAACGACCTAAGGTTCATTTCTTTATGCCAGCATCTATGTGTATTTTAAACTATTTCTAAATCCTTAACTAATGCAATTTCTTATACAGAATTATGGTAGGATTTTCCTTAAAATTAACATTTCCAAATTGCTAAAGATTTCAGGTTCAGAATAACTTTGGATTAAGCATAATGTTTGCCAATGTATCTACAGAGTATTATAGTCCCCTGCAATTCCTAAAAGCAAATAGCAATGTTGTTAACTATTTCATTCCTTGGAGTTATATTGTGAAATAACATCTTTTGGTTTGTAGCAGAAAATATTGGAGAGCTATACTTAATAGTCCTCGTGTTTAATTTTGCTCTGCAAAAATGCACTCTGACTCCATGAAGAGATAGTCACCTGATACTTCTTTCCAGGTATGCTTTGTACTTACAAAGATCAGAATCTGATAGTTGTGAACAATGGAAAACCTATGGAGCAATTTAAGTATCCATTTTCTGTACTATATGTGTGATATCTGGAAAGAATTGAGGTTGTAAAAGGTTACAACTGACTTTATGTACCTCTGGATCTGCCTAAATTACAGTAACTTTAAAATAGCATGCTTACTGAGAGAGCTGCGTTCAAGTAATTGGTTTTTGGTGATGGTAGTATTGGTTTTTAATTTATGTCTAGAGAAACATCAGAAAGTACAGTGACAAACAGCAAAAGTTCTTGAAAGATCAGAATGTACTTTCAAATCTACAAAGACTGGATAGATGTCTTTTAAAGAAGAGTATTTCTAGTATTTTTAGGGATTTTATTAATTTATATATTTGGTGTATGTAGCATATTTATTTGATATATTTGGTACAATTATATATTAATAATTATATACATTTTAGTTACATATTTGGTATATTTAGCTATATATTTAATATGCCATATGCATTTCCAGTTGTATTATTTCCTGCTCTTCATTATAATTTATGTAAGGATCATACCTCAATCAATATACATAATAATTCTCATAAATTAATAATAATTATTAGTATTTAACATTTGGTAATTTATCATAACTTTATGGAGTTGTCATTAAAACATGTAATTTTATTAAATATTTATGCTTGGTTCTATTAGAAATGGTTGGATGTAATTCTAACTGCAGGTGACATGATTTCTATTTCTTAATGAACCATCTTGTTCCTTTGTTACTAGATTTTCTTCAGCATTTCCATATGATAGCTGTAAACCTGCAAAAGGCAATTAAATTGAAAGAAATCCTACATCCAGTGAACTCAATGAAAAAAAAAAAAAAACCACCCACACCAAAATAACAAAAAACAAACACAAAACCCCCCCAGAAATCCACAAACAAACAAAAAACCCACCCCAAAACCTAAAATCTGTTCCAGTTTTTACTCATCTAATCTGAAACCTGACTGGCTGCTTCTGTGAAAGCACATCAGCACCATGTAGTATCTGGCTAAGCCAGGGAACCCCTTGATTAGCTGCACCTGTGCAACCCTGAATGTAAGAACTTGGCTTGCAGAATAAGCTTACTGTTCAGCAATTGCCTGCATGTCTGGAGCTTAGCTTTCAAATAAACTTCTGAATTAGATAATCTGCAAATATATGTGTATATATATACACAAATCAAGAATTATTTGTAAATTAAAAATGTAGTCAGGAAAATAAAATGGTTATTAAAAAAACCCCGAACAAACAGCACAAATAAAGGTCCCAAATGAAACGCAAGATTGTGAAAAGACCAGTCACTGTATCTTTTATTAGATGGATGGTAGTCATAATTAAATATGACATTACAGAATTAAAAGAATTACTTAATGATATTTTGATCTTGATTCCCTCAAACATTTTCCAACACTCCCTGTAGGGAAACAGCAGAATGTAGATCACTTCCAGAAAATAACATGTGGGGTGTTCTGGGCATTCTTATTTTAACCAGGATGATTAAGGGAACATTCAATATGAAATTTATAATGCTAGGAGATGAAAAATTATTTTCTGTGGTAAGAATAACTGTTCCAATATTTCTTTCAGAACCAAAAGACATACTTTAAACTTTCAGTTGTAGGTGGTTTTTTGTTTGGTTTTGTGTTTTGTTTTATTTTCTCCTAATCCTGAACCCTCACTGGACTGGTGGTACATAATGCATTCTAAGAAGAAAGTATACTGTTCAAAAGCTTCTTTGTAGCACTTAACATAGTTATAGTAGTCAAAGAGAAGCAATGATTAAATGCTAGTTTAAGAGAGATAAATGTTACTTCACAAATTGGAGAATTCTCCCCTTTCCCAACCAAAGCACTTAACTGTAGAGATCTACAAGTGCAAAGTTATCCAGTAATTGCCCACAGACATCTTGTGGATGATGTCTTACACTTCAGAGCTTCAAGTGATCTCCCAGTAACTAGGAGCTTAGCAGACAAACCTACAGACTGCTCCAAAGGGGTTAGTCGAAAAGATTTGTCATGCAACGATGTGTTAGCTGCAGGCACCTCAAAATACCTAGCACTCAGTCAAAAGCACTTTGAACTCCAAGTTCTATTATCACTTTTCTAAGCAGAAACTTCGGGGAGTAATGTCTTAGAACAAGAAAAATCTGAGTTTCTCTGCACAAATGTCATTTTTAATGGAATGTATCAGATATAAGACTGGGTTTGGAGAATTCATTTCTAGGAATACTATTCAAACCTATAGAACATATTGCTATACTTGAGGCAGTGACATATCCTGGATAGCCCTTACAACAGTAAGAAATGCATCAAAGCAATTATATTATCAAAATAAAGTTCTGGGAGTAATATTTGCCTATATATATGAAAGCTGATGAACTATGGGACTAGTCACATGTAATTTCTTCTCAGCACACCCGTTATGAATGCACATTATGTGAAAGAAAACAGAAAAGCCAATGGGTTGCAAGCATCTGGAATTATTCTTTTCCATAGGCACTGGTCTGGAGCTGACTGAATACCAAGAAATTTATCCAGCATTTTTAATTTAAAAATTAATTTCCTTTGGTTGTGTCCACTTACTATGAAAATGAACATGATTGAGATTTACTTGCATGTATGTGCAACAAATGTTAGGCTACAGAAAGACTGTCAAATGGGTGTGGTTAGACTAGCAAACTACCCACCAGAAACTGTCATATATTTGCTATATTTTCCTAAGGGATTCCTTAAAACCACTTCCAAACCTGTGATATAGGAGAATTCAAGTGGGAAAATAATTTGGAGAGGAATACACAATTTTTGTTTATCATTTTATATAAATGTTATAGGAATGTTAACACAGGCAAGTATTTTTAAATCTAGCAAGAGTTTTAGTTAGAAACTAAACTAATTAATTTACTCTTTTTCAGTAAAGAGCCAATAACACATGAAAGAGCACTGGTCCTTCCCTTCCTTCCTCCCTGCTTTAAAAAAAAAGAATGAAAAGATGAAGACCTGAACTGTTAGCAGCAAATCTGGGGTTTGGATATAAGAAAGGGATAAGATAAGAAGAAATTCCACTACCATTGGAAACAGTCAAAAATTCAAACATTTTCATGGACTTTCTACTCTGTTCTGAAGCAAGAAGGAATGGTGAAAAAAACTTATGACAAAAATGAAACGTATAGGTAGAATCATAGAATCGTAGAAGGGTTTGTGTTGGGAGGAACCTTAAAGATCATCTAGTTCCAACCCCCCTGCCATGGGCAGGGACACCCTCCACTAGACCAGGTTGCTCAAAGCCTCATCCAGCCTGACACTGAAGACATCCAGGGATGGGACATCCACCAATTCTCTGGGCAACCTGTTCCAGTGCTTCACCACCCTCTCAGTGAAGAATTTCTTCCTGATATCTACTCTAGATCTCCCTGCTTTCAATTTAAACACATTATAAATAAAGTGCATTAATTAATTATAGGTTGTAAAACTGCTCACAGTCAAACCTCAGTGTTAAGTAGTCCTTGATTATGATTAGCGATATCTGTGGTGATCATACAGTATTCTCTTTTCTATATCTGAGATGTGTAATTCTGCTGGTTTCAGTCAAGAAAGGGTTAACTCCCTTTACTCTGGTTGTCAGGGAACTATGTTGCTGGACACTAAGAAGAAACATTGATAAGGCCTCAGCTGGTGCTGGGAATGGCCTGTACTGAATTCAAGGTGTTTTGTCCGCTTCGGATACTATAGCTGACCCAGGCTGACCAAGGAAGTATTTCATTCCATAGTACGTCATGTTCCGGTCTCTTTGGGTGGAGAAGGGGGTCCGGTAGCCATTACTCTTCCCTTCTCTCTCTCCCTTACTCCCTTACTTGTCTCTCCGGGCAACTTGCTAACCCTCCTGCGTTAGCTGCTTTGCCAACTCCTGTGCTGGCTCATTCATGTGGGAGCTGGTGGGTTGTTTAGAGTTTCTGGCCATGTTATCACCGACAGGGTTAGCTCAGAATCTGCTGTGTTAGCTCCCGGGCTCCGGCCCCGGGCTGCGGCTCTCGGGCTGCGATAGCTCTCGGGCTGTGTTTCTCGGGCTCTCTGGATCTGATTTTCATCACTCAACATCTGAGTGTACATTGGTCAGTGGATGGTGGGAGACTGTAACATTGTATCATATTGTATATATTGTATCATATGTTTTATTTATCTACTATTTTAATGATTTATTATTAGTAGTATCTGTATATATTGATTTAGGTTTAATTAGTAAATAGTTCTTATCTCAATTTTACAAGCTTCCTTATTTCTTTGTCCTCTGATTCTTCCCCTCTGCTGGAGGAGGGGAGGGAGATTTGTGAGGGTGGCTTCGTGGTATTTTGTTAGCTGGAGTTAAACCAGGGAGGGAGGAAGGAAAGGAAGGAAAGGAAGGAAAGGAAGGAAAGGAAGGAAAGGAAGGAAAGGAAGGAAAGGAAGGAAAGGAAGGA
The DNA here is from genome assembly GCA_027574665.1 of Rhynochetos jubatus. NCBI lineage: Eukaryota > Metazoa > Chordata > Aves > Eurypygiformes > Rhynochetidae > Rhynochetos > Rhynochetos jubatus. The sequence continues at coordinate 42,561,672 of CM050690.1, read as the reverse complement.
AAGGAAGGAAAGGAAGGAAAGGAAGGAAAGGAAGGAAAGGAAGGAAAGGAAGGAAAGGAAGGAAAGGAAGGAAAGGAAGGAAAGGAAGGAAAGGAAGGAAAGGAAGGAAAGGAAGGAAAGGAAGGAAAGGAAGGAAGGAAGGAAGGAAGGAAGGAAGGAAGGAAGGAAGGAAGGAAGGAAGGAAGGAAGGAAGGAAGGAAGGAAGGAAGGAAGGAAGGAAGGAAGGAAGGAAGGAAGGAAGGAAGGAAGGAAGGAAGGAAGGAAGGAAGGAAGGAAGGAAGGAAGGAAGGAAGGAAGGAAGGAAGGAAGGAAGGAAGGAAGGAAGGAAGGAAGGAAGGAACTCCTTTCTATGCATGAGGAAATCATCAGTAAATTGATAAGAGAGAAAGCAGGTTTGGGAAATAAATGGAAGGGAAAATCCTCTATTAACACAATGCATAATGAGTTGAAACCAATCAATCAGAAGTAGCACCTCTATATTAGGCTTTTAGTTACCACATCTGAGAACACAGTTAAGTCCATTGTTAGTCATAAAAGCATTCTGGACTGTGATTTAGAAAACAAACTTCGTTGACTTTCCAAAATATCTCTGTCCCAAAGGAGGAAATCCTTATTTACAGAGTAATTTTGAACTAACAAACCCAGTAATTTACACAACAACTTGCTTTTACAGAAACTCTCCTACATAACTACAGCATGCTTATGTATATGCAGGCCCAAACCATGTGACTATCCACCAGAACAGCTGTTTCCAGCAGGGATCTTCAGGTAACTAATCCAATGTCTGTCATATTCTTTGAAGTATCGGACTGCATGTTAAGTTTGCAATACAGTGTAATATTTCAACAGTTTATCAATGTAGAGTCTTTTCCATACTTCTTGTAGCATCATGCTTGTGTTTTATTACTCCATGAGTGTAAACATTTCCAAATAACTGTATCTCTTCATCTGCCTCTTCTATATAATTAAAAAAAGTAGATACATATTAAAAAATTTAAGAAAATTATATCATAGATGCTTGAAAATTGACAACTAGTTTTCCTCTAAATTAAAAGCCAATGCAAAGTCATATGGCTCTGTGAAGTACTACCTAGTCAAAAATGGTGCTTTGTATGTACACACAATTTTACAGCAGTCTCTGGGGAAATATTCATGAGCTAGCTTGTGCTATGTGGAATTGTGTATAAACCTGTCTCTATGTGTCTGTGAGTCTGTGTGTACATGTGAGAGAAATTGATAGGCTGCTGAAGAAGAAAAATCAGGACTTTCTCAATTGCAATTATGTCAGGAGAGAAATATGATTATTAAACTGAAAGGAAGAAGACAACACAATTAGGGAAGGATAATGATCAAACTATTGGGGAAAATACCAATTTCTTTATTGACTTGGAACTTGTGGATGATTTTCAATGCTTAAGGACTAGATCCTCTATTCACATTTGATAAAACATTAAATAATGCTGCAATAATTAAGAGACATCAAGAATTAAATATGACTTAAAATGAGAAGAAAAACTATCCCATCAACAAACTTGATTAATATTTAGTCAGTGTAGTTTCACACACTTTCAAACTCAAATTTTCTGCTGACTCAGTCCTATCTCTGTTTTTGTCCTTTTAAGAGTTCTGAAAGGTCTGCAGCCAGTACACCTCCGAATCTGAGCACAACCAGAATATAACTCAGCAATGGGAAGTCAAACACATGCTGCCAGAATGAATAAAAATTGCATAAGTGATGTAAGACTGTGATAAATTACTTTTCTTTATCATGCTATTCTGAGGATGAAGAAAGAGTTGCATCACTTTCCTTGCATATAGCATGGCAAAGCAATTAAGTAGAATTACATAGCATACACTTCTGTTGAGATTTCCTAGGAGGTTAAAATGGCTTAGATGTCTTTCTCAGCTTGGATTTTTGTATGTAAATCCTTCAATCTTCTTAAATAATTCCATTCTTAAACTTCAGCCAGCTGGATTCTAAATTGCCCATTGTATTTTTATATATGAGGTATATATCAAATTTGGTGCTGATGATGGTCTGATAATTAAAGTATAAATAAGAATGCATCTAGAAATTTTAGGGCAAAATGTTTCTGATGCTCCTGTCAGCTGCCTTGAGAGTACCACATATACAATGAAATGGAATTGCAGAAAGTGCACACTATATCAGGACTTATAAAACACAAAACACTTGTCAATGTAGCTCTAACAAATGAATGTATTAAAAAAAACAAACAAACAAAAAAAAAACCAACACACATTAGTGTTGTCACTTTATTTGTAGCTCACATCTCCCTTATGCAGAGGTGCTATACTTGATATGACTGTATTCTAGGCAGATCCCCTCTGTATCTTAACATATGTGATTTTTCAACATGTATATTATTCTTCATTTTAATACTACTTCATTATATTATTTTCCTATAAAGAGTTAACTAAACTCATCACATTGATTGTTGCTTAGTCATCCAAAAAACCTAAGTCATTTCCTTGAACTACTCTTTATGTCAATAATCAGTACCCTATGGTCACTGCATATTAGCATTTCATTGTTGTTCATCTGTCTGTGCTTAAGTGTAATGAAGTGTGTAATTTCTCTAGAACTATCCACTGAGCCTTAAGGTGTGAATCAATTTCATATAGTCCGCCTTTCACACTGTGGTTGCAAACACATACTTATCACAGCCACGAAATGCTGAGGACATTATGATACAGTATAGATAGGTTTGTAACTCCCTGGGAAATTTTTTATCCTATTCAGGCTGTTTAGATCAATAATGTAACTGTTTACTAGGCAGCACCTGTTCATACATAAGCCTAATATTCTATCTACTCATAACAGTCCCCTAAGTTAACCTAGAAAATGATTCAACAAAAAATGAATGTTTTGCATGGTCTCCTTGAGTTAAATCTGTTGGGAAAATATTATTTCTTAGACCTTTTTTTTTTTTTTTTTTTGCTTTCTATACTAATAATCACTACTTGTCTATATAAATTAGAATTAGACAATCATTGTGGTTTTCCTCACTTACACAAATCTTTTTTTTATTTTACTAAGAAATATTTATTTGTAATCACAAGATCTGTAAGTAATGCACTGGATGATGATTGGGGGATGGTAGAGAATCTTAATAACATTGTACAGTACCCATCTTTTCTTTTCCACCAGTGTGTTTATCCAAATTTTCTGAGATTCAAAACCCACAACTGTAAGTTAAAATATACAGCATAACTGTAAACAAATATGTTGACCTCACATACCTGCAGAACTACCCAGAGTGTATTTTACAGTCCTTCAAAACTCTATCATGGAATACCTCCATAGCAAAATCCTGAATAACTTTCTCTGAGAGCTAGTCATCAAATGGTATTCTCCACAAAGAACACATTCACAGAGACACTTTGTATGGATGATACAGTGTGGATGCTGGTTGGAGGTGACGATCCTAACCTAAACGATTTTGTGACTCCATGATGTAGACAAATCCAGTCTTTCCACTTTCTTGAGCATCTCTCTTCTTCCTTGCCTATATGATTGTTAGCAGTCTCTTCAAAACATTCCTGCAAGGGTTTTGGCTTTTTACATTCTTTTAATTTTCATACAGAATCAAGTAAAATTTGAAGTTACCCCCATATGCTAAGAAATAAAATGTCTTTGTTTGCTTTTTAAATTTAAATTGAACTCAAGAGGAGAATACAGGAGATGCAAATGTTCTTCCTTTGTGTTCTAGAATTGCAGTACAGTTGAAAAATAGGTCAGTTCCTGTTTAATAGATGATCTGTTAAATAGCGATGTCACTACTTCCTCCATGAAGAATTAGGGGTATTGACTTTACAGATTCTGGTGCTGCTATGGTTACCTCCAATCCATGATGTTTTGTTGGGTTTTTTTGGGGGGTGGGGTTGTGTGTGAGCGTGGGTTTTTTTTCCCCAAAAATATATAAATACAACAATTTCATGTTTTATATAAGAAAGGTTATTACCCTCTATGCTACAGGTATTTAGACAGTGAAGAAATTTAGAGACAATTACTGTGCAGGTAGGAATCCTTACCTCTACCTATTCATTGGTAATAAATAAATATATAAAGCTGAACCAAAACACGAGTAACATAAAAGGGATAAAAGACTTAAATATCCTACTCCTTAAAAATACTTAAATATCCTACTACTTAAAAATACTTAAATATCCTACTACTTAAAAGTGAGACGGTGGGTTTAATTTTTAGGTATGGACTTATATTATTTTCTAATTAAAACAGTTTAGAAAAGGAAATATATGAATTGTATCTTTCGAGAATACTTTTTATTTAGAAAGAATGCTTTTGAAGTACATACTAGGGCAGATATAGAATAACTGAATTAAATACACCAGTAGGTTAACACTGCCTGATTTTTACAGGATGTTTCTGTTTGACCGACTCTGTGCTTTAGATTTTGGAGAATCAAGACAGTACAAGATTTCTGTAAGGCAAAAGCTTGATTCTGGAAAATGAAATAAAATTCTTGGATAGGACCCAAATCCACTGAATTTACAGATTTCTGTTTCCCACAACCATGTGCTACCTGACCAAAAAGAGAGCTGTTGCTAAGCAACGCTGTTCCTCTTTCCCCTGGTTGGGTTTCAGGCTCAAACAAAGGCTCACAGTGCAAGTGGCCATGCCAAAGAGCACTAAAAACCGAAAAGTCCACACATTAAAGTGACAGCTTATTCCACTCCAGATTCCACTTTCAAAGAATCTAAGTTTGGGTATTTTTCTGAGTGAGGTATGGGGCAATGAAGAAAGTAGGGCATGTGGATGCTTTGTGTTGCCTTTGCCATTTTCTTATATTTTTAAAACAAGGGGAAACCAGAGCCCTTATTTTATATAAACAACATGACCCATTGGTCCCACTTTGCACCAGTCTGACAGAAGATAAATTTCCTCTCCAGAGTTGATCCAAATGTGGAGGCTTAGTGTTATAATGTGAGCACCTACCACAGAAATAGGGTTTTATGTTGGTTTTGCTTGTTCCTTTTAAGATTTTATTGCTTGCTATTCATGTTAATGATTGATACCCTTGCCAAGACCTCTGCATTAATTTCTCTAATTATTTGGGTAAAAACATCTATACTTTCTCCTTTTTATTCTATTTCTATTTATTTACACAGCTAAAACATAACCAATGTACCTCCATCTGTAGAAGACACATGCTTCGGTGACAGATTATAACACAGCATTATAGACGCCAGCTGTAGTAAGCTAGAATTTTAACTCAGGGGGAACCTGTGTCAAAGGTAACACAAACAATGCTCATCCCTAGAAGGCTGAAAGCCAGTGCACAGTATTTTGTTTTGCAAGTTCAGTAGATCATTTAACTTGCATTTTCTAAGAGGAAAATAGTAATAAACAGGTGACCAGCATAATGGACCACTGTTGTAATGCAAAAGCTGACCCTACCTAATAGTGAGCTCACACTTAGGACAAACTGGAAGTGAAAAGCTTATACCAGGAAACCCAGCAAAAACCTATATCACAGCTAATGTATTATTTAACTCTTGATGCATTAAACTGAGTCCAGGAATCCTTCAGAAGCTAGTAGAGCTTACAGAAGGACTCTCTGAAAATAAACCATTTTTATAGGTAATTATTTTTCAAACCATAATTTCACTAGTCACTTCCATAAGAGATGTTACCTGGCTTCCTCGGAAGCATTGTGGTAAATGTCAGATTTTGTGTATTGGCAGAAAAATTTGGAGTACATTTGGAAGCTCCTGTGTAATGTGGGGTGCATTTGGAAACTCATACTTGCAATTCATGCACTCACTGAAATTCAACAAAAATATAATGAACATTGGCTTTTTAATCAGGTTTTGGTGTGGAAACTAATAATTAATTTAAAGGCAATGGATAATATTCAGGGAAATCAGTACTTTTTCTAATTTTTGGTGCCTTAAAAAAATTAATGAAAGCAGAATCATATCTTGACAACACATAACACCAGCAAATCACAACAAATACTTATCAAATTTATTTCATGATCAACAAATGAGGAAAAACTGTGAGAAAACTAAATAAAAGTTTTTTCCTAGAGGAAAGTTTCTCTAAACTGTCATGTAAATGTTAAGAAAGCAATAAATTCTAAAAAGTTAAATTCTCAGGATGGATAAAGCTGCCCAGAAAATTCATTCTCAGAAGCCTGAATGTGTTGGCTGTTAGTATAGTGTAAGTTTAAGTTTATCTGTCTGTGATTAGAATTGAGTCAATTATTCATTTTCTTTAGCTTTAAGAAGTCATATTCTAAATCTATTCCCAAATATGACATGAGTTCATTCACAATTTACAATTGCTTGACCAAATGTATGTGTTAAAAAGACAGTTTTATCCTGCAGCTCATTTGTCAACTATTAATTATGAATATTTTACATACAATGCAGCGGGTCTCAGAAGTTACATTGTACTTATTCTATGCTGTGATTGGATGGCTTAATACTTCTGAAGCCTAAAAGACCTGTTTTGCTGGTTATGAATTTTTTTGTGAAAAGAGTGTGATTTAACAAATACTAATACTATTGGTCAATGACATTTTTCCCCATCTAAAGAAAGACTTTTAAGGTGAAGTGTGGCCACAGGCTTTTGCAGAAATAGTTGGTCTGAGCTGCAGAAAAAATATCTTTCTTTTTCCTCATTTTCATGCTATTTTGTATGAGACAGAATCTTATAAAGCCTCTAAGCTGGTAGAATGACACTGAATTTATGGTTATAAAACCTTTCCTAGTTAAAAACCAACTATTTCACAATGGTAGCTTATATAACAAGTGGTAGCAATATAGCAGAAAGTAAATTTATAAAGTAATGGGTTATTCTTTTCAATAAATGTGGAAATTATCTACTCTTTCTTTCTGCCCTCCCATAAGCAATTTATCCTGAAGATACTGTCTGGTTACCAGAAGTGCCTCCTTTTAAGTATGAACTCATTTTATCTTATTGTGAATTCCAAATTATGGAATAGAGACAATAGGAAGGGAAAGATATTTTTTGTAAAAGATAAATAACACAGTGTGGTGTTTAAGTCATGAAATATTGAAACTGTATTTCCCAAGGAGCCAAACATATTAAGTATTTAGCAACTATTTTGTTACGTTTCCATCCTGAGGCAAAGCTGACTACAGGTAACTAGTAGTTAGTTACCTGTAGTAACTAACTAATTACTGGTAGTAACTTGCAATTTGCTATATTGATGGCTGCTTCCATAGGGGTTATTATGAAGAATCAATAAATATTTTACTTTAACAATATTTCACTTTCAAAGAGGCTGGGCAAGAAGCATAAGAGTGGTGCAAGCTTTAGGAATCAATTGTGATAGAAAATTCGTTACATTTACTGTCATATACAAACAATTTTGAGAAGAATGGAGAATATTTATCATTTGACAAAGCATTAATGAATACTGTAGCTTCATCTTTCCTGCTGATCCATGATATTCTGTTCTCTTTCAGTCATCTATTTAATGTTTAGACAAACAAGATTATCCACAGTTCATCCATTATTAGACTCAAAATTGTAAGCTCACATGCTACTGTTCCTACCTTACACACGGTAGAAGGAGCAGCTACAGGTGGTTCTTTCTACTGAAAAACAATTTCACATTTTAAAGACTGTTATGAATATTCAAAACAGAAAAAGATATTTAAGTAATTTATTATTGAAAGTAGTTTTGGCAAGTCAACAGATGAAACTGTGAGCTGAATGGAAATAAGTATGCTAAAAGATAAAGATACTAGTAGCTTGTAGATAAAAGAATTCATTTTGCTATACTCAAATATCTGCCTACACATTTATCATAAAAAGGAACACATGGTGATATCGTCATGATATATGGCAATATGACAAAATTAGACATCCATTCCATAACAGTAAAAAAAATAATAAAGATTTCTAAGCATTCTGAGAATATTATGTTTTTGTCTTTCATTAGTCATGGTTTAAGTTAATCTGCACTATAATTGCAGTTACTTCTTGAGATTGACACCAGCCTTTAATTCAACCATTAATTTTTCATACTGTACTGTGCTTAGGAACTAATTGACTGCCCATTTTACAGAAGTTACTCAGTTTAAGTGAATGCCTATACAATTTGAGCTAAACACCGCAGCAAACAGCAGAAAATGATAATGAAAATAATGTTATTGGGAGTAGGTATTCACCAGCACATCCTGAGCTACACAAACACCATGCAATTTTGCCAGAACCATGTATTTTTCCTTGTTTTCCAAATATTCTTACCAACAGCAGTTTTGGCTGTCAAAGGAAAGCACATGTCGTCACAGCCTCTTGTAGAAACAGGTTTTGATGTGTGTATATATATAAAATGTATAATTTCCTATAAGTGTTTCTATTTTTTTATATCCAATGAGGAGAGAACAATACTTTCAGATATCAATACCAGAGAAATTAGGAAAAATAAATCATAAATACCTTCACAAATAAATAATGAACAATCAATTGATCACAATTTGTGTGCATAAAACAGTGAAATAAATTTTCTAATCTTTCCAAATCTAGAAAAACACTATAGTTGGTTCACATACTAATTTTTAATAGGAAATGGAACTAATGTTAAATGGATTGGTCTTATCAAAAGATGCACCTAACTCTAAGAACTATCTGTCCTCATTTCCCTGTGATTAAAGCAACTGCTATCAGAGAAGCATATGAAGTATTATGTTGATATAAGAAAACTTAAAATTTATACTCTTTTGAAGGTATGGCTCTGCTTCAGGAAAGGGACTTCTTATAAATAGCTTTTAAATCCAGGAAGTCAATGATCAAGCTGCTCAGGACTGTTTTTCCCTCTACCCAGTAGCTAAAAGGAGGAATATCTTTTCTCTCACTGTTGCAGAAACCAGTTCTCAAATTCTCCTGCCATATGTGCTGGAAACTTTTTTTATTTTAATTTTACATAATCATCCAGTTTCACTAAGGGGAATCTGCCATCTGTCTAACCCTTTGCTATGTATCCTACTGTTTCACTTTGAAGGGATTGGCTTCATTCTGATATGCTGACATAAGTCCATATTTGGAAGCTTGGAAGGGGTTACGTTAATCACCAGGGGAAACTACATGATTCTTTTGAGTTTAATAGTCCTATGGTCTTGAAAACTGGTCTAAGTTTTATGTTTCTGGTACATGTGGTTTTTTTCATTGACCATGATTCATGACTATAGAAAACAAGTACCCCTATAATACCTGCAGAAGCATAAGAAATTATGAGATTTTAACTCTGACACCAGCAGTAAAAAGGGACAAATCTAGCTACATTTAGAAGGACTTTTTTTTTAGGAATATCAGCTTTTTATTAACTTCTCTACTTTCAATTATTACTGAAACATGAGTATTTGTAGTCATCGTTAAATTTGTCTCTCTAAGCACTACAACTTCGGCAACTATTTTCTACCTTATATTACTAAGCCAAAAAAAGCTGAATTTCTGGATGACAGATTAGTGAGTCCTGAGGTCATATTCATTTAATGAAGCTTCCAAATAGATAGATATAGGATGTATTGTTAAAACAGAGATGCCAGGTAGAGTATCAGTATTTATTTACTACAAGAGCTCTCTTAGTGGTATCTAGAGTTCCTTCACTGTATTAGTAGCATTCAATAATTGTCAGCAATCTGATTATAAAATAATTTCTACTGTAAACAATCTCTTCTGTGTACATACAATGTGTAACATTGTAAAGAAGTGTACCTTTTTGTTGATCAGTTATAAGTGAGTCGAAATCCATACATATGTTAGCCAGAAGCTTGTTTAACTCATTCATGAAGTTTGAAAATTTAGTAGAGGGGACCTTTCTCAGGATAATACACAAATCTTAGCATAATACAAAAACCTACCATGTTTAACTGAGTGACACATTATTTACACAGAAATTTCTAAGTTTTTATTCAATTAATGGCAATTGCAAAATTTTTGTGGAGAGATAGAACTTCCAGGTCTGTATGACACTCTTGATTGGATAAGACGTCTCCCAGAAAAGTAAGAAATTGTCGGTGTCTAGTGAAGTGATTCTTAGGTTCAGTAAAATATCAAGGAAACATAATATGCAAATTCATTGTGTCCATGTCTCACATGGACATACACATGAAAATCTCCTAACCTTAACAAATAAATATTTGTAGACATAGTTCTATTTTCCAGGCCCTTGTCCTGTGTGGGAGAAGAACTGCCTCAGTTATCTTGTGCATTGTAAGCAGCCATATTACTAGGTGGTTCATAACAGACAGGTTTCCAAAAATATACCTCTGCATATTTCCTTTCCCACACACATGAACATCACCTGAGTAAACTAGTGAAAGGTATGATAACTGTCTTGATCTGCTTAGGATGGTGTTGGAGCTCAGTACTTTCACATCTCCAAACACGGAGTCCATCATTCAAAATTGCCCAACTGTAAACAACTATATGCTTCCAGTGGAATCTTCTAACATGCTTAGGTGGCTTACTGCCTTTAACACTTTGCTGAGCAGTAGAGACTTCCATTCTGAAATTTCATGAGCAACTATATATTTTTTAAAATCTGCCCCAAATCCTTCAGGGTCTAGCTTTCCACAGGCTCCCCAGGCACTCACAGCTAGGACTTCAAAGAATAAATTTCACATGTATTTATTCAGCACTTACTTACTGAGAGAAGATGATCCAGCTATTCCTTATTCAGCTCAACACACTCTCCTGTAGAGACATCCAAAATGTAAAATCATCCTGGTATAACCCTTCCGCATTTGTTTCTCAGTCTGCAGGTCTGCGGCATTCTTCCCTGACAGATAACGATGCCCTATTCTCCAGCTGTGCAGGAGATCGTGCATGTAAGAGGTTCTCAGAAAAGCCTTTAGAAATGGGTTGTTTTCTTGTGCAGGGGATCATGTTCTACAATTCTGATCAGTTTGAAGTGAAACACTGGAGGAAGCAGAACTCTGTTAGACTCCTTGGCTCTGAGTAATCATGAAGAGCCAATGGTGCCAGGAATAAATCACATTAAATACTTTGAGCACAGGAATGGAGCTGTGAAAACCTCACTAAAGTTCGAATGTTCCAGAAACACAGAGGACAACTGGAGAATGTTGAAACAGCACTCAGCTTTTGGGTACATAGGACTACAAAACAAAGGAGTTATCACAGTTTAAAAAACCTACAAAACATCAGTATTGACTGTTTGTGTGCTCCTAGCTCATGAAAATGGTAGTAAAATGTGCAAGCCTAGCACTACTTATAAGTAAAAAAAAACAAACTCACAAACCCACCCTTCCTGTCCACCTGACCCAGGCAAATGTTTTGAGAGGCAGTCTGGGGCTATTCCTTGTGTTTTACTTTCCTTTTCATTGCCATTACAAAGGCTTAGGCACATACAGAAAGTAAAATAAAGCTCACCTCTCAACTGTGATCAGTGAGTCACCACCTGTGTTACTGTGGTTTATCTATACAGACCCTCAGCAATGGGACTCTGGGAGAGGGTTGGGGGAACTCAAAAAATAATGTAAGATTTCATAATTTCTGATTTTAAAGCCCTTTTTTTTCTTAGAGCTTCCCAAGTTACTACAAATAAAATAACAACAACGCAAAAGCAGACAGTGAGAGATGAGGAGGTGAAGGTCCTAACTTTCTGTTCTGAGCTTGACCAAATCCCAAATGCAGGGAAGATTTAGTCTGAAAAATGGTACTGTATACTCAGACTACTGAAAAACACACATACACATTTTTATAAGCCACATCAGATTCTGCTTTGAATCATTAAATACAATATGAATAAAAAATACTATAAATTTTTGTCAGTGTCAATCAGATGAAAAATAAAAGCTGGTAAGTTTAAAACTCCTCCTCCCTGAGGGGCTGACATTGGTACCTGCTTGTTGTTTGCATTCAGTGGACGCTTAGCGCTCCAAACTGAAGAATTTGGTTAGCTATGGCAGTATTTTTCAGCATTATATACAGAGAATAATTAAACCTATACCTAAATACCCAGTCTTGGCCTTTCTGAAGGAAAACCAGACATGTCCTCCTTTCCTTCAGGCCACTGAACAATTCTACCTATCCATTTCATGCAAAACAATTATAGTTTTCTGTTCCTTCCAGTAAAATCCAGCCATCAACTCTAACACTTCTGGAGTTGCAGTTCAATGACATTTGGTTTTCTGAACTAAACCAAAGAGAAAACAAGCTTCCTGGTTACTTCTGTCCCTAAAATCTTAAAAAGCAGTTAATCTGAAGCCATGTCAGACCTGGAAAAATGAGGAACTGGTAATGGTATTTTGCCTGAATGGGTTTCAAAATAAGGAAATACTAATTTTCTGAAATAAAAAACATTATGACACAACAGTAACATCAGATGGATAATGTGGGAGGGGTTCTTTGGCCCCTTATAATTTAAAAATAAAATTAGAATAAGAAGCTAAAAGTTAGGACACAAAAGGTGATAGATTTTTTTACAGTTTTTCCTTTCTGTTTTATGTTTTTGGTTGCTTGCCATGGTTTAAATAGGACATTTGGACGAAAAGTAGAAAAGTTAAAAGTGCCTTTCTTTTTATTCTTTATTTAGGAAAAAAGATAAAAACAGGTTAAAATAAGAAAGCAACGGTAGAGACAATATTATCCACTGGTAATAAGACAGAACCAGATATCTTGGGTCTAGGTTCATTTTACAGTGTATTGAACCAGAGATAAGTTAAGGAAATTTTGAATGATTACACAAGATTTCTTTATTTTGACAACATTAAAAATCAATAGTTTATACTATAATATTGGCTGAAAAATTAAAGCAGGTTTCTGTTTTAAGAAAAAAATGGTCTAAAAATGAACTGTCAAAAGGCAACACCTACAGTTTTTGTTACTGGAAAACACCATAGCGCAGCCATAAACTACACCCATGATACATGGGGTACAGAGGAGCCTCATGAAAAATGCTTAATACAGACTTAAAAATGGCACAGTAGTGGCCAGAGGCAGTAGAAACTGTCTCTGTTAGAATGTCCAGTATCGGAGGGCTAGAGAATTTAAACCCTCAGCTGTGGTTCTTAGGCTAAGAAAATCTTTCCTCGTGACATCCTCTTCCTAATAAAATAATGAAAAGCTGAGGAGATGGCCTTTCTTCAGAACTAAGGTCAATATCCAGGTGAGTTTCCAACTGGAAAGGTTCAACATGGGGCATAAGTGTTCCACAATAAACACTCAAACAATATTCTCTACATAATCTCTATCTCTGTTCTAGAGCTACTTCAGCACAAATCTTTACATATTCAATATTTGCTTCTTTCACAGGAAAGTTATCACTAGTCAGTATTGTTCACAGAGTGGGAAAGTAGCATTGCTCCAATCACCATAGCTGACCATAATGACCACTGATGAAAACATATGTCAGCTTTTCAAAAGACTACCTAAGCCACAGTTTCTGCTATGATGATCAACGTCAATTTACAGTTTATAAACCTCCAAATTCAGGATGGCAATCATTCTTTGCTGCTTCCAGTCTTGATATCTAGCACTGTCATAGTCAGAGGAATTGTAAACTATGCTGCAGCACCTATCAAAAAAGTTCTGAGGCTTCTATTCTTTGAAAGTGCAAATTTCAGCTTATTGCTGCCATATACAACTTCTTAGTTTTATTAAAAGAATGAGGACACATGCTAGACTGTAGTTCAGAATTGCCAAGAATTCATGAGTGATTTAGAACAAGGAATTTCCACCAGGGCTGTGATCCCCATCTTGTCTTGAAATCAAAGCTCTATATGCACAATAAAACAAGAACAAAAATTGCAATCTGGAGATAATGAATGTAGAACTCAGTCATTTCAAGACAGAATATCTCAAATTCCTTCAAGAAAAAGATACTGCAGTTAGCCTCCATTTCAGTGTATAAAGAAGTACGTAAAGAACGCAAAGGTCACAGGAAAAGGCAAATATACACCAGTCAGAATCACAGGGAATGGTGCAGTGAAGCACTTGGGATGCTTCAATTACCCATGTCCCTTGATGAATGACAACTGTGTGCACTTGAGATGTGTCTGCAGGAGGCTAATAATGTTCAGGCACTTGGATATCAAAGGTAAAGAGGAGACTAGACTAGAGCATTTAAACTACATCACTTGAGTTTGGTGAGGGTTTCTTTCAGTGTCTGCTAATGTTTACAATCACAGTACAGGAAGACCATTAAACACCCATTGCATATCTGCCTAATGACAGGAAAAATAGGCCTTTCTCCAGATAATCCAGGCTCTCCATTCAGCTTTCAAGTGAGGAAATAGCTGCAGCCTAGAGGACATCATTCCTTGGAAGCTGTGTCCTTGACAACTTACATGCTAATATCTATCAGTTAGATATCTGTAGTCAAGGAGTAGAAGTCATAGAGAAGAAAATGTTGAGAGAATTTTCATTCTTACAGCAAGTATTAAAAGTTTTCTCTTTATGTCCACTCAAGTGTACATTAGTATCCACAATCCAGGTAATGCTGACAGTACAGATTCTTGATACTGTGTGTTCATTTTTACCTTGTTGGGAATCCCATAATTCTGTGCTGGATTGGCTGTGGGTTGTTTTGTTCTTGTTGGTTACTTACTTGGGTTTTTGTCTGGGATTTTGGGGAGGTTGGGGAGTTCGGGTTTTGTGTATTTGGGGGGTTTTTATTACGTGGCTTTTCATTGTTATAAATAAATGTGATTTTAGGATTTGGTCACACAGGGATACAGCTTTGTTTATACTTCTGTAAGGCCTTTGGCACAGTCCCTCACAACATCCTTCCCTCTACATTGGAGAGGTACGGATTTGATAGTTGGACTGTTCAGTGGATAAAGAATTGTCTGGATGGTCACATCGAGAGGGTAGTGGTCAATGGCTCAATGTCCAGATGGAGATCAGTGACAAGTGGTGTCCCTCAGGGCTCCATACTAGGACCAATAATGTTTAACATCTTCATCAGTGACATAAATAGTGGAATCGAGTGCACCCTCAGCAAGTCTGCAGATGACATCAAGCTGAGTGATGCAGTTGAAACACTTGAGGGACAGGATGCCATCCAGAGGGACCTGGACAGGGCTGAGAAGTGTGCCCGTATGAACCTCATGAGGTTCTACAAGGCCAAGTGCAAGGTCCTTCATCTGGGTCAGGGCAACTCCCGACATCAATACAAGCTGGGGGATGAAGGCATTAGAAACAGCCCTGCGGAGAAGGACTTGAGAGTATTGGTGGATGAAAAGCTGGACATGAGCCGGCAGTGTCCATTTGCAACCCAGAAAGCCAATCGTATCTTGGGCTGCATCAAAAGAAGTGTGGCCAGCAGCTTAAGGAAAGTGATTCTCCCCCT
Source organism: Rhynochetos jubatus (assembly GCA_027574665.1). Classification (NCBI taxonomy): domain Eukaryota; kingdom Metazoa; phylum Chordata; class Aves; order Eurypygiformes; family Rhynochetidae; genus Rhynochetos; species Rhynochetos jubatus. The sequence goes on along the minus strand of CM050690.1, from coordinate 42,546,340 downwards.
CAGCTCTGGTGAGATCTCATCTGCAGTACTGTGTCCAGCTCTGGAGCCCCCAGTACAAGAAAGATTGGGCCCAGAAGAGAGCCACAAAAATGACCAGAGGGCTGGAAAACTTATCTTATGAAGAAAGGCTGAGAGAGTTGGGTATGTTCAGCTTGGAGAAGAGAAGGCTTCAGGGAGACCTTATTGCAGCCTTTCAGTACTTAAAGGGGGCCTATAAGAATGATGGGGGCAAACTTATTAATAAGGCCTGTAGTGACAGGACCGGGGGAAAAGATTTTAAGCTAAAAGAGGGGAGATTTAGACTTCATATTATGAAGAAGTTTTTTACAATGAGGGTGGTGAAACACTGGAACAGGTTTGCTCAGAGAGGTGGTAGAAGCCCCATCCTTGGAAACATTCAAGTTCCGGCTGGACGGGACTCTGAACAACCTGATTGAGTTGAATGTGTCCCTGCTCACTGCAGGGGGTTGGACTGGATGACCTATAAAGGTCCCTTTCAACCCAAACCATTCTATGATTCTATGGGTACCCATCTTAATAAGTGTGCATGCACTTAATGTGTGTCATAGCAATAGGCCTTCTGGGCCCATAAAGCAAACTAAACATAGAGTCCTAGAATGATTGGAAGGGACCTTAAAGATTGTCTAGTTCCAACACAACTGCCATGGGCAGGGATACCTTCCACTAGTAGAGGTTGCTCAAAGCATCATCCAGCCTGGCCTTGAACACTTCCAGGGATGAGGCAGTGACGCTTCTATTTTTCATGGCAGTAGGCTAAGTTGACTTAGGTACAAAAATCCCTTTCTGTTCATTTTCTGCACTGCACCCCAGATCCTACCAGTTTCGACAAGTTTTAAAATCCCATAATATTTGACTGTCTGTGGTCAACAGGACCTGAATTTCCCCGATGTTAACAGTATCATGGCAACTTTGTGTTAGTTACAGTAACTCAAATCACCAAAGAATTATTTATAAAGCTTTTTTGTTTTCCTGTTTGTGTATAACTTTTACATTCAATGATTATAAACCATGTCAGCACTAGACAACATGATTCACTAGCTAGGAAGTGTTTTTATATAGCATATTGGATAATCTTTGCTTTGTTTGAACATGTGGTGTCAGTTTCTTCTATACCTTTCCATGGAGAAATTTTGGAAAAGTTAAACAAGATGGAGTTACGGGGAAATTTTGTGGATGTTTATTTTGCAGTTCTGTTTTGTTTGGACTTGTCTATTACCTAAAGACAGGTAGTAGAGGTCAAAATATTTCAGGCTGTTTGAAGACAAGATGTTCATTCAGTTTAGATGCAGGTTCCACTAGAAATAAATCTCATGTAAGTAGAGAAATGCAGTTTCAAACTCTGTAAAAGTTTTGAATTTGCTCAGTGGTTTGTGTTTAAGGAATTTTATATAAATCTATCCCTCATTTCAACTGAAGACAATTTTTTTTAATGCCTATATGGGCCTCAGTATTGCAGCATCTGAGAAATAAGACAGAGCTGTTTTTTATTATTTGTTTAGTCAGTCTTTCAATGACTATGTCCCACTGTTCAACGTAAGTGTGAAATCCATTATTCTACTTCCATACATTTACTAGGCTCTCTTAAAATGAAGCAAAATTTCTTCTCCTGTAAATGATCATTTCTGCAAGTGACGGTAAGAGTTGGAGTACAATATGGTCTGGAGACTCCTAATCTTTATTCATCTCATTGCAGAAGTAATCTATTGCAGACCTTCCCCAGAACTAGAAGTAGGTTCAGCTAATAGTTCCTTCCAGTATTTCAGAACTGATTGATTTTACAAAATAGCTGTGTGTCCCTAATCTTTCAACTGCCACAGGCTACTACTACAAGAAAAATCTAAAATTGTCCCCCACATTGTTCAATTTGCCGATGGTGACTAAGGCTGCATCACCAATTGGAAAAGTTTTAAACTATATTTTCCACTGGTCTTGCAAAAATATCAACTGCACAAAAAGGTGTCTTTTCACAACAACAGTTAATAAAAATAGACGGAACAAAATCCTACAAACAGCACTGCACCACCTTCACTGTTCTTATATTTTTCACTTTCTCTGTATTGACCATTTCCTACACACTATTTCTTGTATACAGAAGAGGTAGCTACTAATATTGAGTTTGAATAAAAACAGATTAGAATTTGGAGAAATTAGGAACAAATGCTAGGCATTGATGTATTTCTAATATTAAAAGAAATAGAAATTTACCTCTTGAAGAACTTGCTTTTCAGCACACTTTCTCCTGTAGTATATTACACACAGCTTTTTTTAAAATAAGGAAATCTGAATGGCAATCTCTTTCAATCTTCAGAAGCTCAAAGAAGTATTCTTATATGGTTTTTAAAGTGTTTTAGCAATATTTTCATACTGTGTTCTGTGGAAAATATTGTTACAAACATAATGAGCCTGAGGCAATTGACCCAACTGGTACACTGGTATGAAATGGAAAAGATTTAATTTCTTTAATTTTGAATAATTTTGAATAATTCTTGAGGACAGATTGAAAATAATTTGTTTCACCTTCCTCTGTCTTGCAAAATTAAAAATTTAGTTCTGACTAGTTAAAACAGTAAAACTAAGCCCAGACTACAGAACTCAGATTGTATGCATCAAAGACATTTCCGAATTACTAGAAGACTTATTATAAGGGAGCCTAAATACCAGTTATGGCAAGAGCAAATAATCAACACAGACATATAATCATAAAATAGTTTAGGTTGGAAAAGACCTTAAAGGTCATCTAGCTTCAATGCCCCTGCCATAGTCATGGCCTCTAGGTCAGGTTGCTCAAAGCCCCATCCAGCCTGGCCTTGAAAACTTCCAGGAATGAGGCATCCACAGCTTCTCTGGGCAACCTGCTCCAGTGCCTCACCAACCTCTCTCTGAAGAACTTCTTGCTTATACATAGTCTAAATATACCCTCTTTCAGTTTAAAGCCATTACCCCTTGTTCTGTCACCACCTGCCTTGTAAAAAGACACACCCCCCCAGCTTTCTTGTAGGCCTCTTCAGGTACCGGAAGATGCTATTATGATGTTATACCTGAAGACAAAACTGAAAAAGGCAGAGGAAATAAACACAACTGCAAGAAGGAAAATGACACTTGGAGGCAAGTGTCTCCAATTATAAGAAAGTGCTTTCAGTGCATACAGCACAGGTGTGAAGGTAGAGACCTGATCAACTTTCTACTATCACAGACTCTTAGAGCAACAGCTATTTTGCAGGGTGTCTTTTGAACACACAAAACCAAAAAAACAACAAAACCCCTAAACAAACACCACCACCATAAAAAAACCCAACCCAACCCAACCCAAACCAAAAACCAACCAACCAACCAAACAAACAAAAATCCTATGATAATATGATAAGGTAGGATGATGATTCTAGTTGGAGGCTCAGGAGAAGATCTACTTTTTGCATGAAGGGAGGGCTGAATAATTAGAAAACAAGACTGTTGTGGCTCATAGCCAAACCACAAATGCCTTGGAACTTAAAAGCAACTCTGGTTGATGGGCACTCAGTAAAAGAGACCACAAGTGTCTCTTTTAGACTTATCCAAGTCCAGGAAAGAGGCAATTAGGTTAATTAATTAGGTTAATTAATTGTCTCTTGCCTGGCAAGATTTTTAGCACAATGAGAAATTGCTCAAGTTAATTCAGAGAAGTGATGTAATTTGCCAAGTTCTACAAAATCTTGGGGCTCTCCCTAATTAATTTTATGCGTGTTTCCTAGTGTCCCCTGCCTACCCTAATCCTTCTACCTCCCTCTAAAACAGAAAGACAAACCTTGTGATATAATATTTTAATTTTCTTCCTTTACTCCCTTTCTTCCTCAAGGCCTCTGAGGTCCTATATAGAAGAGAATTTCTATCCTAAATATGTATTTAAATAGAATTATTCTATAACAGTGTATGATTACTTTCACATATAGAAATGTTTACTTAAATATTTTTTATTTTATAGAGAAATACCTTTCTGACAAATTCTTGATTAAACTGCATACATTTATTCTTTTCTTAGAAATATTGTTATAATTCCACCAGCCCTCTATGTGCACTGTTTATGAATAAATTTAATACTGACCTTAAGCATGCTTCCTGTGATAACATGTTGAATTAGTTTTTCTAGAACTAAACAAGCTGAGATTCAAGATAAAGCTCAAACTAACTATATAGTTTTATCAATGTAGTTCTACATGTCCTGTATACTAAAAAATATGCTGAAGACAAATGGGAAGGTCAGGTTTTTCAAAATAATAACAACCAAAGAGACAGTAACAAAGTATACAAGAATACATAAGGTCTCACATTTTGTCAGCTTGGTCAGGAATGCTTACAGAGAGTAGGGGGAAGAACTGATGCGCCTCTACTTACACCATTAGCCCTGTGCTAATGTTTCTGAGTAACACAACATTGTCACCAATATGCTTACTCTCTTCTGCACATATCTCTAACTATCCAATATGGCATCTGAGTACACTTAAGTCTCAACATAGTAGAGAACTTCTGGGCACACTCAGGCAGAAACTGCAAATTTTCAGGCTATGCAGACTAACACATGCAGAGTGAAGCAAGGCTGAACAGAGTCTTATAAGATACCTCTTTGAACTTTGGTAAATGTTAAGCTCATACCCTGGTTGGATCTGTTTGTTGACCATTAGAGAAAATTTGGTTTTGCCTTCTTAATATCCATCTCATTTTAACAGTCTAAGAAGTCTCTTTATCTTCCATTACCAACACAGATCCCAACATGCATACAGAGTCATGCCTAAAGTATCAGTTGCAATGTAAAGGCATTTGTCTCTATATATGCATGTGAAATTATAGAAAACCCCCTCTTTCTCCAACAATCCTTCTTAACGTGTATTAGTCAGAGAATATCATAGCAGGGAATAAGCTCCATTCTGCAGTAGCTGTCATTTAAGGCAGTTTGATAGTTTGTAGGTTTGCTTGGTTTCTCTGAACAAATAAAACTGGTATACAATGTCAAATATTTGGGACACATAACCTGCAGCGTGTAAGTTTAATAGACCTGTAAGACCTGTGGTAGGTAGGCTTTGTAACACAGGCATACAGTGGTGTGTAATTTTATTTTTAGATACATGAAAAACTCTCACAAAATATTTCATACCTGTCATCAATCTATACAGGCTTCTTCAGAAATACTAGACTAAATTTCCCATGTTATCTTCTGATAGAGTCCTGTAATAGTAGTACCTGAAGGTGTCTGGGGGTGTGTCTTTTTACAAGGCCCTGTAGTGACAGGACAAGGTATAATGAATTGATAAATTGAGATAAAACGAGATAAATTGAAAGCGGGGAGATTTAGGTAAGATATCAGGAAAAAGTTATTCACAGACAGGGTGGTGTGGCACTGGAACAGGTTGCCCAGAGAAGATGTGGATGTCCCACCCCTGGAAGTGTTCAAGGCCAGGCTGGATGAGGCTTTGAGCAACCTGGTCTGGTGGAAGTTGTCCCTGACCATGGCAGAGGGATTGGAACTAAGTGTTCTTTAAGGTCCTTTCCTACCCTAACCATTCTGTGATTCTATGATCCCAGTCACTGCATTTTTAGTCTAATGGCCCTTGATATCTTATGGAAAGAAGATACTACAAAAACTAGTGGCATTATTGTACTCAAGTACAATATCCTTCCTTCAGTTATCTTTTTAAATGGTCTCAAGATTTAGAGTGTAGGACTTGGAAACTTACAATTTAAAAGCTGGAGAGATGGGATCTGTACAAAATCCACCCTTGTGCTCCTATTGCCCCTTTTGTGTCATGAAAACAGGATAGTGTCATAAAGTGTTTATACAGGAATGCTTTCTCAAATATTATGAATATGAACTCATTTTATCTTAATATTAAGCCTCGTGAGACAGGCATGATTTGTTCTCTTAATTTTGAGTTCCTAGAAAACTATATGTTGTAGGATCAAAATGCTCAACTCCTGCCAAGATGACCAGGCAGAAATAGGAGAAGCTCAAAAAAGTCTCATTGGTTGATGTGAATTAGTTGTCAATACCAGGTTCACACTTAAAAAGGAAAAAACAGAAACAGAGGAATTTTATTTTCTGCTTTATTTCTCCAATTCTGTATTTCAAACTCCTGCTCTGGAAGACTTTTAAGTTAATCCAGCAGGAGTCCTGAAGAAACAGAGGCTGTTAGTTCTTTGTGTTTAGTTTCTATCTTACCATCAGGTAAGTTTAGCTATCTTCAAGACAGAACTTTCTGTCAATTGAGAGTGAAGTGAACTGTCCAAAATCACCTGTCTAGTTTAAGGCAAATCTGGGAAGATTAACATAATTTATCATATACTAAATTTGCCTCCTCTTTTACTATTCATGCATTAACATAAAAATTATTTCTAATATATGCTGAGAATTAAAAATATATGTAATGGACCATTTAGTTAATTCCCATGGTTTTGAAGGAATCTGTAACAACAAGCCCCTAACCCTCACTTTAATAAGCAACATTCATTTTCAGTGAGGCAATTGTTAGAGCAATGTAGTGCATCTGTTTCTGAAGATAACTGATCATAATAATCTGAAAAGTTTGAAGCAGGGTGAATTGATTTTTCTTCTTAACATTTCAAGACCAGAAAGATAAAATATGACGTCAGAAAAAAAGTTTGATACAAAAATGAAGGAAAAACAACTTAGTATTTTATTAAAATTGGAAGCATGGGAAAAAGAGATGCTTGTGTAATTCTGAGTATTACAATAGTAACTTTCTGTTGTGGTTTTATGCTGCTGCAGTGCCCTCTGTCTTTTAACGTCTCTGTATGCACTTAGTTATCCCATGAGATAAAGTGGTTTTGTTTCTTCAGAAACTGGACAGCTTTGGCTAATATTTCTTATCTTCAGGGTATATTCTTTACTGAAGAAAACATAATTTATGAGTTCTTCCCATAAACAGATTTTTTTCACATGTTCTCACATAAATGCATGAGGTAAGACATTTTTTCCATGAGTCTATTGGCTAACCCCTAATATTTATGCCTAAATGTATCCATTTCAGCAAACTGAGAAAAGATATACAGACTGAAAAAGAAATGTCATTGGTAGTGTTGATTTAAAAACTACCAGGTGTTTTATTAGTACAGTTAAAGGATCACTTCAGCTGACAAATGCAATAATATTCAGAGATGTCATTACACTAATTATCGTGTAGTAATTGATACCATTACAATTAAATACAGAACACCTTATGTTGTTCAGTATACCTACTTCAGTGTCCTATATCTTGAACAATATTCTGAGGCTTTGGAATCCTGGTCTCAGACAACCTATCTGTAAGAGATGGGAAATATAATTATTGAAGGTAACTAGATAGATAGATAGATAGACAGACAGACTGATAGGCAGATTATTTGAGGCAAATAACTGTTTTCAGTGGAGAAGATCCCCCTGCTATATATGGAAAGGAAAAGTTTTGAAAAGGCAGTGCTGAAAATACCTTAAAATGGAAACATATTCATGTTGTTTTTCCATAAACTGTGAGCTTTGAATTCACTTAAAAAAACATATGGTGCACTTTTGCTTGAGAAGACTTTGTTAGTGTGTCAAAAGGCTGTATGTCGTTTTGTGTAAGCCTTGTACTTTTGTATGTAACACATACAGGCATTACATACCACATGACACCAGTTATTTTGCTCCCTTTTTGAGGAATTCATTCATTTTTTCCCCCCATCCTCTTCACTTACCAATTTCTTCAGTATTACAGCATCACCCAAGAGAGTTCTAAATGATGCATGGTTAGAACAAAGGAAAGGGAATCTAGGGCACTGCCACAAGACTAAACAGCCTTAGTTTCTGCTGTAGCATGTAAGAATGCAACATATTAAACATTTACACATCTACTTGTTATCAGAATTGCTTATCTTGTACTTTTATAATAATAACTCCTTTGATTTTACTGTAGCATGCAATCTGCTCTTAGCAGGAAAGAAATGCAGAATAAATATTTCCAGCCCTAGATAATCTTTTTCCCATAGAGAAAAAATGTATATACATTAAAACAAGGAAAAGAAAACCACAAAACAACAGCGAAAAAAGTCTAGATGTAGCAGACATATTTCTCTTCCTTCTCCAAAATCTGATTATAAAGGACTACACAGAGAGAAGAAAACAGTGCAAAATTTGGGAGGTACTATGGCTAAGCTTAAATAAGCCCTTGCAGAATATTCTTTGTTTCCTGAAACATCTGTTTTATCACTATTAAAGAATGCTTATTGTGTAGCGTGCCAATAATAGGAAAACATATCTCTAGCAGTGTTGTTCATGATTTTTTCCCTTGTGCCTTCAAAAAATGGAGTGCCAAGTGAAAATTTGAAAACTACTGCTCAAAAATTCAACATACCAAAATGCCTGGTGACAAGATATTTTCAGTATTGTTCCAGAAGAACTACCAAGACAGATAAAATTTCACTAGGTCAGTTATTTGGTTGGGAAATCTCCTCTAAGATTTGCCTCTAAGAGGAAGTGGCAATGGTGATTTAGTACTTGGTTTTCTTCTCTGTGTGATAGTAATGAATTAATGGTATCACACATTACAGTGAGGTGCTGTGCTGAGACAGGCAGTTAGTTATCTTGGAATAGTTAGTAGCTGAAATTTGTCTGCCGGGAGATCCAGGATGCTTCTCTGTCAAATAAGGATGCCACCCAGGATGGAACATTTCCAGCAGATCACAATTAATTGCACAAAACTTATTCAGAGTCCTCTGTTTTTTCAGTTAGAGCTGACACTAGTTTTAACCTAAAAGTTCTTAGTTCATACAGCTGTGAATGCTTTCATCCTTGCAATGTCTTGTTCAGGAATCAACATTGTGCCATATGCACCTAGAAGTGATCAATATACACAAGATAGGCACATGTATGTGACAGGCTTATTTCCTCAGCAGATTTCAGGGATGTGGGGAGTCTGTTATGCAGCAGCTCTCCTGGACTGAGACCCACTGACTTCTCTGGGACTCCTCCTACATGGTGGAAAGGAAATATGTACCTCAAACGAATTACACCCGCATATATGCTTCAGTAACACCAATCTCGTTGTATAGCTCATAATTTGGGTGCAAGATTTGCTTCCTTCCCAGTGCTCTACAATACCAGTATTAAACTGAATCATGCAATTAGAAGTTGTGCTGCTGTAGAATGTACTCTCTCTGGGATGTACTGTAAAGATCCCCACTGATTCCAACATCTCCAGGTGTATTACAGAGCAAAACAGGCCAATACAAGAAGAATGTTTTCCAGATCCGCCATAGCTTAGGGAAATTGATTTAAGTCCATTCATTCAATTCAAACTATTAGTCTCAAATCCAAGGAAGGAAAACAAAATCAATACAGCCATTTGAGAGGCTGACAATGCTTGTACCTGAATTCAGGGGTATTAGAGTAAACAGCCAGCACTTATTGATGTATGTGGCAAGATCATTAATATGATCTAGTTGCATGACCGCTACCAGGATTTTAATATTTTCAAGGGGTTTGTAGGATTTTATTTTTCCGTGTCTATAAAAAGATGCAGGTCAAAAGGGTCATGATGAATAATCCAGTTTAGGTATTGAAGTTATACTTAAAATACTCTCATGTTACTATGTTTTCTTTCTGGTCAGTGTCTCCAGAAAAAAGAGTGAGACAAAAATGTGGCAAAATGTCTCACATAGCTATGCAGCATACGTGTACTGCCAGGTACTGACAGCAGTCTTGGTCAAATCAGAAAACTGTGACTGACACACACTGGGTTAAAATGTGCATGAATTTTATTTGAAAACAGGAAAAAGTCCTTTTAAGAAACAGTCAAAAGTTCACAAACGTAGCAGAATCCTCTGAACCTGGGATCCTTTAAAAAAAAGATATTTTGACTATTATAACCAAATAAGATATGTTGATTATAACCAAACAAAATCACAATTGCACTGAAATTAAAAAAACAAATGTTTGCTAAAAAACCCCACTTTATTTACAGCAAAGCTTGCTGTAATGTCCCTTTAACAAACCCACTGCAAGTTCTCTGGCTTTAGTTGAGTTATTCCTGCTCATCCAGGTGCAGTAACAGAGAAGCAGGCCAAGTATCTGTGACAAAAAAGAAATCTTCAGAGTCATTCATGCTTCTCTGACAATGTGTTCTGCTATATCTGCATTTTAAAGTAAGGCCAAACACTCTCTTTCCCGCACCCCGACTAGAAGAAAAGCATTTTCTAGTCACCGACAGCCCCTTCCCCTTCACTTTACATGAATGTAAAGAACCTTTCTTACTATAGTCAAAATGAAAATTTAATTTACTTGAAGCACATACTGGACTTTCTTCTTTTAAATTACCTGGCTATGCTTTTTTAATTATGAAGACCTCTCAGAACTGAGTGTTGAAACTCACTCCAGAGAAGACCATGGTTAACTCTCTGGTTTCCTCAGCTGCTAAAAGAAAAAAAGGTATTTTTCACTCAGACTGGGCGAACTGTCAAATATCATAGTTTATTTGTGCTGCTGCTCTTGGATATGAGGTAAGCAAGGTAAAAATTAGAAGCACACAGGAAGGAAGGCTGAGAAGAGTATAAATAATGACTCAGAATGCATTGCCTGAAAGGGTCATCAATAGTTTCCAAGTGTAACTCATTCAAAATCCTATAAATACAACTAAAAAACCCCAAACTCGTACAAAATCTGAACAGGTGAGCTAATGGAAAAGCTGAGTTTACATAATGCAACATTCTTTTATCTTGATTATTCAGGTACTGTTCCATTGCTAACTTTTTGTTCTGAGACATTTCTGGAAAGACAAAACATTACAGTCTTATTTGACTAAGCTAAATTCAGTGAGAGAGAATACTGTGAGCAAACCCATAATTTCTTATGTCCTCATTAAATTATGTTAACAAAATGAAAACCAGAAAGTACCCTTAGAGATTTAATTTCTTGTCAGCAATATAGAATGCATGCTTAACTGAATGAGGCCAGTCAGTTTGCAGACCATGTCAAGGTGCATAGGGCTCCTATCACATAATCATCTTGGTATTCACTGGCGGATAATGACAAGTGAGTATAAAGACTGATTGTATTGGACTGAGAAGAGAATGGTACAAGAGTCAAGAACACAAATACCTAAAAGAAACTGAGTCTTTTAAGAAAAAGTTCAGTGGTACAGTAGAGAAGGTGAATGAAGTAACAGATTTCAATAGAAAGCATGACATGGTCAAACTGACAAGGAAGGAATGGGATTTTAGTTGCTGATTTATCTTTATCTTTTATGCATATATATGGATTGTGCCATCACCCTGCAGAGGCCATGTGACAACCAGTTCTTGCACTGCAACCAGTTTTGGATTTCCTTGGCATAAGGAAACAAATGAAAAAAGACCCAACAGATAACAGAGGAATTTCTGTGCCACCCTGTTAATAAATGTTCCATTTCCACTTTGTCCTTCCAATGATGTTCCATTTTAGATGTTTCATTTGTTGTTAACTGAAAGAAGAAAAATCCAGTGTGTCTAAAATATGTGCTCTTTTCCTCCCTTTTTTAAGAAAACTAAGTATCCAATCAACTGGAAAATCTTTCCTTTTGCCCAACAAAAACAAAGGGTGAAATTATTATACAGCTTTATTCTTCACCAATTCGAAGTGTGTTATGACATCAAGCAGTACCCTGAACCTATTGGGAGTTATGAATTGCATAATAATTAACACAGATATATATCTTCTACCACCAATTGTCAAGACAGATCAGTATATGAAACACAGGCTCTACAAAGTGATGAAGAGGGAAGAAAAATAAAGAGAAAACAGCAATAAATGCATGAAGGCAATAAGACCTTTAGTGCAATGAGTTGAGATACACAGCAGTGTTCTGTTCCAGATGTTGGCTTTCCCTCCCCTCCACCCCCCCCCCCCACCCCCCCCCCAAAGCTTTTCTTATTCCCTTTTTCCAATGAATCGCCTTGATATTATCCTTGACGGAAGTATGGTTTGAGTCAAGGTCACGGACCATCAAAAAGGAATGGAGAAGAGGCAAAGGTGGGGGGAGCTTTACGTATCGGTAAGTCTGACCCTTTATGTAAGCATAAGTGCATAAGTGTTTGCAGAGGAACAAACAGACCTGTGTGGTCTATTACTGCCACACAGAAACAATTCACCTGATGCTTGAATTTACAAAAGAATTATTTTTTTTCTTCCTCCATAACTGTGATTTCCACAATCTTAATTTTAATAATCTAGATAAACTTTTTCTTTGCTTTAAAAGAATATGGGAATTTAAAAAAGGTCTATCTCCTTTTGCTCTGTCCCAGCAAGGTTCAGTTTCTGCAGTGCACTGCATTAGCTCATTGTCTGCTAATGCTTATATTATAAGCATTATAATATATATATATAATATATAACATAGAAATCGTACTCATCTGATATTTATTGATGGAGTTTTTGATTCCTGTTCCCACATGCCATGTTTGTTTCATCAATAAGACTACTTTTATTACATGATTTGGAATATGCACTTCACTCAACATAAGTAACCTTCATTTACACAGCATTGTGTTGTCACAAAATGTTGACTATAAAGCCACCTATCTTCATTTCCTTAGACCCTGCTCACTACTATTTGTGTCAGAGCCTTGATTTTTTCTTCTACTTAGTTGCTTGTTACATTATTTTATACATAAATACGTAACATTACATTTTATTAATATGCAGTCATATTTTCCAGATATATATGCTCACATATGAACACATCTACTCTCCTCTAGATTCGGAAGCCCTGGCTGGTTCAATGATAATGACTTTCTACTTGTTCATCCGTTCCATGGTGTGACTTACCAAACAAAAAGAGAGAAGAATAAGCAACAAAGGCCTTTTACCAGACATAAATGTAGATAGCTGTAAACTAAAACCACGAAACCCCTTCAGGCACCTAGTACTATTATTAGTAACCGAAGCACATATAACCTCTAATTACAACCATATGGTTCTCTCTGCACCATGCCAGGCAAACTGTGAATTACAACAGCACACGAAGGCCAAGCAAGTCCAAGACATCTGTAATCCAGTATTGTGAGTCTGGTTTTAGGGCTCTGTTCTCTCATATGTATTTCATTGCTTTAGTTACTCAGTAAAAAAGGAAAACCAGCACAAATTAGTCCCTTGATTTCTGCAGACAGAGCACTGTTACCTTCTTGCTCACAATTTACTCTTCCCTCAGTATCATTTTTCCTTATGTAACTTTGAAATACCCCAAACCAATCCCATGGGGTCCTAGGAAGAAGTTTTACAGTATCCTAATCAGTTTTATTTTACAGATATGTATAAAAGTATGACCAAGAACACTAATGATTTCAGCAAGCCAGATCCCAAGACTGTTCCTCCCTAAGAATAGGCCCTGGGCCAGACTCTGACTGGCACTGATACCGGAAAAGAGTAAAAGATTGGAATGGTATTCTCTTCCTACACAGTTCCTCCCACGATGATCAGACAAAATTGCAGATCCTGTATTAGGCAAGATCTGGAGCATGAGCTCAGTTCTGGATTTTAATTTGACTACACACCACAACTTACTGCCTTGGACTGCATTCTTTCCTAGCTTCTCCATTTACCCATAGTGTGGTCTTGGTTAAATAACTCCTATCTTAGTATTCTTCGTCCCTCCTACCTTCTATGGGAAGGTATTTCAGAAAGATACAAATCCAAGGCATTATCTGCCCACTTTTTTCTTTGTCTGTTTAGGTTGCAAATTCAGCTGAAGGACATGTGTTACTACACATGTATCTATAATGCTCACTCCAACAGGACATCGGTGCCATTGACGGCCCTTAAAAAACACTACGATACTATTAGTAGTCATGTTCCCCACCAAAGTGACTGCTTGTATTTCTCTTTGCAGTTTTCCATTCAGGATTCTCATCTCTACCAAACAGCTTTGAGACTGGAGCATTTTTTATCTCACTGGATGGAGGGATATAACCCTAGCACGATTTTTTGAAAAACAGTGAATGTACTGCAAATGTGGAGAAATACTGTTTCTTGTAAGTACAGGTAAGAAGAGCAGAATTATCTGTGGGTACAATGAATTCTGCTTCTACTTGTGGGTTCAGGCAGAAGCAAGTAGTCTTTTACCATACTGGCAGTGTCATTAACTCTTTAGCAAAAGAGACTAAGTAAAACTGCCGAAAATAAACTAGTGTCAACACTAGTGTTATTTTTATTTATTCATTTAGTATAAATGTACTTTGTATCTGAAAGAAATTGATCCAGTTGAGTATTCTGGTTTTCTTTCACACAATTAAAGAAGTCTGTTTACTTCCCTGCTCAGGGCAAAATAAAAGATAGAATCACAGAACTGTTATTCTGTCACCATTATGAAAATATTTGGCACAGAAGCAGTGATGCAGTATATACAGATGGAAGATGTAGTGACTAATTCACCTAACATCCTCTTTCACTGGAAGTTAGGATGCCTGAGTGTCACAAGTAGCTTATTTAAGGGAAAGAAGACAGAGAACAAACTTATGTTCATCTTGGTGTAGATCCTAATGAGACATCCGGGGAAGGGTATGAGTTAATGACAGATAAAGTTGCTCACAATCCCACTAGGAAACAGAAGAAAATTCTTTGCCTACTTGAGTGCAGTCTGTCTTGGAACAGACAGAGTAATAACAAAACCACAAATAAAATTATTCAGGTGTGCAGTTTGCAAAGAGCAAGATTGTTTTTTGCAACCCAAGGGAAAAAACCCAAACAACACAAAATCAAAAAAAAAAAAAAAAAAAAAAAAGAGAGGTCAGGAAGTTTCCAGTAGTTATTATTTTGGTAGTCTCTTTGCCTTTTCTCAATTTTCTGTTTTCCTTTATCTTTTTTATCCTTATCTTCAGTGTTACCTCCAGAAGAAAGATGACTGCAGGTTTTTAGGACACATTTCTAGGACAATGAAAATACAAACTGGATAAGGACAACTCCTGTGAGTTTGAGGAAAGGGTTTGTCACTTAAAAATAAATTTAAAATATTTCCAAACAGTTTGGTTTGACCCTGCCATAACAGTAGTATTTTACAGAATTTGAGGGAGAAATCAATTATCCGAGGTGATTGTTCTGAGAAAGAGTTTGTGGTCAAGGCATCCACAGAGTTTTGTTCTTATTTTCTTCTTGTAACCTGTAGGAAATCATAACTCCTGAAGCAGATAAAGATCAGCACATATGCCTCTCTCCTCTCTCTCTAACGTAACATCTACTCTCCTGCTGTACTACCCCTAACATTTAAAATACATGGAGTTTACCTCTTTTATATACATTGTCTTCCTACCCAGCCATGTGAGATACAAATTTCAACTATAAAGTCACTTCACTTACAGAAGCTAAAATAATGATAATTTATAATAACAGTCAAGAAAACTGTAGAAATCTGAGCTTCCTTGTTAAGCCAGGATTTCTTGAAGATTGCACTAGGTCTATCCATGCAAACAGATTAACAGTTTTTCAAATATTGAAAAATATTTGAAATATTGAAAATATTTGAAAATATCTCCTCTTTTGGTATTCCTATGAGATAATTACCGCACTTTTAAACACCACTGTTTGCAATGCAAGGTAGGAAAGGAGCTTGCCTTAGTAATATCTTTTAAGTTCTTGATTTGGTTCTGCATAATCTGATTTATATACACTGCACAAATTGTAGCCACTTCATCAATGTCTCATTATTTTTCTCTTAAAAGTGCACTGGCAGTGATTAATTTCTGAAGAACAGTAAACAAAAACCTAGCATTGAAAGTGATTAAGGCTTAGCTGTAAAATTTGTGCATGCACACTTTAACTAAATACTGTTATTATAAAGCCAAACACTGCTTATAAAGAGAATGTTCGAATGGAAGGGAGTATGTAACAATAGCAAAAACTGTGCAATACAATTATGTTCCTTAAAGATTTTCATTAATATTAAGTATATACAAATATGACCTGTAGAGAAGAAAGAATCTTTGGAATGACACTGAGAAGTAACTATAAGTAATTCTCAATGAATTTGATGCAACTCTGCAATCATGTAGGATGCATTGCATATATGTTTTTGAACCTGTGTTCCACTGAAATAAATGTATTACCCCAAGTAACTATAGTGGTACCTATTTTTGTAAAATACATCCCTAAAAAGGACTTGTAAGGCTTGTGTACTTCTTGATTCCCACTCTCAGTTGAATGGTTTGAAGTGTGGTGCTTGGCAATGTCAGCAGTAACAGTAGTACTTAATTAAATATTATTTTTCAAATAATGAAAATAATATATACTAAATGTCTTCTTTACTATTTTCCATCTAGAAATTCAATATTGAACCCAAACTTTATACAATATAGTGATTATGAACACAACATTCCATTTGATTTAATACTGACATGAACAGGCTGGATTTGAAGGATTCATACTCTGACAGTGCTGTATGCAATGAAGCATCTAACAATTAGGACCCTGAAGAGTGTGAAGATACAAAGAGAAAGGAATACCTAAGACATTTAAGGAGAAATATTTCTTTCCAGTCCCGATGACAGTATTCTGCACAAGCACAAGTTGTGCTGAGAAAGATAGTTAAGTGGAAAAACACAGCCTATCTCAAAAACTGTAGATCAGCAGCATCTTTTGTCTGTTGAAAGAGCCACAGAAAACTTGGTCTTTACAAGACCTTGCATAAATTGTATGTAGGGTTCCTATGCAAAATTATTGGGATTTAGCAAATTATGGATTAAACAAATGTAGCTGAAAGCCAATCTTCTTTTGATTTCTTTTCCCAGTGGTCTATATCATGGAGTATAAAGTCAATGAAGAATGTATAACAAAAGTTCTGCTTAAAAAAGTCATGGTTCCAGAATACAATGAGTCTCATTCCAAAAGTTCTGTATTTTGTTTTCTGGTTTGCTTGAAAGTTTGCTAAAGAGTGCTGACACTGAAAGTCAAAATGCCGGTTTCTGAACTGTCAGGCCTGTTATTTTAAAAGTTTGTTCTGTGACAATTTTAGGCAGGAGATACTTTATAGTGATGTATGTGTAAAAATCTAGAATTTTATCTAAAATAAAATTTTTAAAAACCACTAAATTACTAATATATTTAGCACTTTCTTTCCAATCTCATTGTTGTCATTATTAATTTCAAATAAAAGCATTACACCTTAAAAAGATTTTAAGAACAGAGAAAAATAATCTCTGAATTTGATATTGTCTCACACATTTCTGGTCATCGTATATAATTTAGCATCTTTTGATGAATCTAGTCATTCAGGCAATATTCAACTGAGGAGTGGTATCTTTTAGATATGTATCTATCAATCAGTATCAGGGACCAATGGAAACAATCACTTTTTTAATGGATTGGGAGAAAATGCTTTAAATAGGAAGTCTTTGAAATGTGTGATCAGCTTATCTGCAATGAAATCAATAGGAAAAATCATTTTTATCAGGTATTACCCACTCAAATACTTCTTTTTTTTTTCCCCACTATTTTTTTATTTAGAGTTATTGAATTCTAATAATCAGTTACATAAAGTAATAATTAAATTAAGTGACTTTATGATGGAACACTGAGGTGAACATATATTAATACTAAACTTCATGCAGAAGAGTAAGTTTCAAATTATGTGTAAAGGTATTTTGTTCAGAATTGTTAGGATTCTAAGATCACAGGGAGCATTCAAAGTACTTAACAACACAGCTGCTCAGGCACAATACACCCACTCACATATTCTACATAAGAGATTTTTTTTTGGATTTCTCCCTCCCATCTCACCCTCTTTAATCTGTTCTAAGAAGCAATTAGTTCCAATTAGTCATCATGAGACTTGTTACCATAGTTTAAGTCAAAGACTAAAAAACTTGAAAACCATAAGGATTGTGTAAAAATGAATTAGTGAATATTTTGTACCAGTACCATTGTAAAAGATTTTAACATTCTAGGCTGAAATACAATGATTGGGATTCAGCTGGCTTGTAGAAGTGCATAGCTTGAGCATCAGGCAGGCTATTACTTTTTTTTCCATTGGGAATGAATAATTTTCTGTAGCCAAAGATTCAATAAAGAACCCCCTGAGGCCATCTATGCCATGTTTACAAGGAGGTACATGCCCTAGCAGAAAGAAAAAGAAATAATCTGGAAGTGCCACAAACTCATGAGTATTCTCAATGTGGTAATATTTAGATCACTGATGATGTTAAGGCTGTCTCCTTCATTCTGCTCATCTGCATTGGAAGTTAAAGGGTAATCTGCTACATCCCTTTCAAGAAATGTGGGGCAGCCTACTATCTAATTCTTGCCTTCACTGACACTGTCCTACAGATTCTGCCTTTCAGCTTATCTACAAGATTTCCACAGTCTAACAGACATCATAGAGAACTGGTTTGCAATATTTTAAATTGCCCATCCCTGTATTTCAGCACAGTAGTCTGGGACCATTGTCTTTCTGCCTAATCTGTAGGAATAAACTGATGTGCCTAACATTCCTTAATAACCTTTGAGCATTTAAGAACTATCTTATACTATGAATTCCTGAAAATCCTCATGACACACAAAAACTATCCTAGCAGTTAATACAGAAAGGAGCAAAGGCTCCTCAAATTCAATGGCTTTGTGCTACAATTTCTACTTTAGCAGATTGAAACTGAAACCATGTTGCCTCAATCTTGCTTCAGGGTTTATAATCAAAGAGTCTGTAAAAGCGACTTGGAGCTTCATGACAAATAGCCTTTCCATAATATACTTGATTTGTGTACCCACAAATCTCTCTATTGTTGGAAAACTGCATACATTTTACAGGAAAAGACAATAAAATCACTCTGCATGTTCCATCTGCAAATGGTGATCCATCTCACTAGCATGATTGCACAGTAATGTTCAGTCTGCACCTTAATGAGTCCCAGATCAATGGCTGTGACATCCCTATTTCAATATTGGTGAGTCTGGCCCTTGAGCTGCTGCTTATTTACACTGTCTTAAGCAATGCCACTGTCATAGGACTGGCAAAAATCAATATTTCATTAATAAAACCTTCAGCTTGTTCTGACTGGTCCAGAAACCCAATGTTTTGTGTATGGAAAATACATTTTTCAGAATTATTTTTTATGATCTGGTACCTTGATTTTGATCTACTCAGCATAGGGTAACTATATCTTTAACAGCCCAGGACTTAATGCCTAATATTCAAGTGTTAAGAACATTGCAAACTTTACAGGTGATCAAGACACAGTTATCTAAGGCATCTCATGCTGCAAAAATAAAATGAAACAGAAATTAATTTTAAAAAGTTTAAAAAATATGTGCAGAAAAAAGTCAAATAAATTAGCAAGCACTTAAATGTATATCTGCACATTTGTTTAGATACCAACACATTCAACTGAAAGATAAAGATGTAAATCTCAGTAAATTTTCACTCATAACATATTCCTCTTTCATTGCTTGCTTGTTTTTCATTCACTGTTAGAGCTGTATGTTGTTTTCAGTTGTGGAATATTAAAGTCAATGAAGCTACAACCACTGCTTTGTTTTTAAAATTCCCTTAAAAAGCTATTATTATCTACATTACTTTCTTTATGAGTTCTACATTGAAAACTACTTATTCCTCAGTGGTAATACCAAAAAGAAATTTCAGATTTAGAATTCTTAAACACTGCAGTTTGGAACAAATGTATTAATGTCATAATTACTCAAACATACAGGGGTTAATTATTCATTATATATGTGTTATATAGTGAATATAGCCTTTTGTATATTACAGAATAAGTTCATTATTGTGGAAAACATTTGAATCAATTAGCACAGAGAATTTAAACTAATACAACAGTGTTTTTCCTGTTGAATATTTGACTAGAAACCATTTATTGTATATATTCAGTACATGTTCCCTGAGTTTAGAACTACATATCTTCATTACAAATAAACAAACAAGAAGGTGACACGTCCTTGAGGTACAATAAAGATTACAAAATATTTTGTGTGAGTGTCTGTGGGATGAATTTTAGACAATAAAAATAATTCTTGAGATGTTTTTTAAGGAACCACCAAAAAGGTGCCAGAATGCATATCTGAAGTAAACTCTACAAATTATGACAACATTTTCAGAAACTTTTGTTTAAGTGCATTTTTATTTTTTTATTTGATTACTGATAGAAAATATTTAGCCATTTTTATTCCACCTATAGGTATATGTTGTGTTATTTGTTTAAAATTATAAACTCAGACAATCAGATTTCAAAATATAGTTGAAAGGGGTTTGAGTCTGCTGGGATGGAGAATTCAGTGTCTTTGAAATAATAGGCTCAACATGTATTCTTCCAAATCCTCATTCACCTAAGCTTTTAATATTTAAATACTTTATCAGAAAAAAAAAACCCAACCAACCAAACGCCCCCAAATCAAAACACCATCTTCACCAATCAACAATTTGAAACTTAAGTAAGAATGAGGCGAGGTGAGCAGGAGTGCATCTGTCTCTAAATTAAAAAAAGTAGTTCTACCTTTGTCAGCTATTAGTTGATCTCAAAGCATGGCATAGAACTGAAAAAAGGGGCTCTGACGACTGGATATTTCTAGGGGAGATTTTCTGACAAATATGAGGAACCAAAGAGAGCAGAAGGGATTGATTTTACACACCAGTAGTGGTAATACAGAGGGTGCAGGAAGGATTAGAAAAACAATCCTGTAGTAAGAAGTAATACAGCAAATGCTAAACAGAAAAAAAACCCAAAACATTTATTCTATGGTGTGAAAGAGATGTACAATTATAAAAAGAACACATTTTTTCTGTTGAAAATATGGAAAAAATAATAAGGCAATCACAGAAGCAATGTTCTAAACCAATTATTCTTAATGAAAAACGTAATAGACTGTTCTCTGAGAAATTAATGAGAAAAACAGTGAAGTTCATCATCTATTTGGTTTAATTGATACTTTACAATTGTGGAAAGGGTAGACCATGCGAAGATAAGTCTTTTGTAACAGCAGCAATGTATGTCCAATGGTGTGATTGTATCCTGCTGGAGTAAACAAGCTTGCAATGACAAACAATTTAAGATGCTTTAATAATAACTGCCACTCCCTGTGTGTGTTGTGTGGAAGACAAGTCAGAATAGACCATATGCTTTGGAGAGCAAGGAAGCATTTAGCAATGTAACCTTAATATTTTGGGTTTTCTGGGTTTTTGGTGTGGTTTTGTTTTGTTTTGTTTTTTTTTCCTCCCAAGGAAAAACACCTGAAGGCATGAGGTAGCAAGGCTTCCTTCTCTAAATAATTTAAATTATTTTCCTTACCAATGAATAATTGAATGAGACAATAATTGAAGTAAAATGGATAGTTCCAATTTCTTATCTTGAAAAATCAGCTCTAATAATCTAGTATCAAGGTTTACACATGTATCTCCAAGATTTTCACATACAGCTTCAGTGAAGGTAAACAATTAAATATGTAAACATTTTAAGTGAAGTCATGAAGCACATGTAAATATTGTATTAATGTATAAATTCTAACATTGTGACACCCTGTCTTCCAACACACCTGTCCTTTCCCAGTGTCAGCAGTGTAGACAGACTGCCAGCACTCTTCCTCCTGACACTCGATCCTCCTCACTGACATTGTCAGCAGAGGCAAGATGCTGCCCACATTGTTCATGAAAGGTACAAATGATTCTCTGAAATCATACCACCAGTGGTGGAGCCAAGATGTGGCACAACTCCGACCAGCATTCAGAAGGTTTTTACATGATTGACTGTTGCTGCTAGGACCCAGACCTTAAGTGTCCTGGACAGCCTGCCAGAGCCATGGCATCACTTACAATCCGGTGTCATCAGTGTTATCAGTGATCACTGTATAGGCACATTGTTGCTCCTCTTTCTTATTGCCTCAATAAAGGTTTGTTTTTCTCATGTGTTGTCAGACTCCATTACTGTTTGGATCACACCTTAAGTGTTAGAACTTTCTTGACAAATAATCCTTTAAAACAAAACCTAAGCTTAGTAGGGTTGTTGGTGGACTGGGCTCCAATTCATTACAACCTCATGTATAAGACTCATATTTTAAATTCCCAGAATGATCTGAAAATTTTTTTCCATAATAAACTGAAAGATACTTTACAAAGCAGCATGTATTTTTGGCTAGGCCTGTTTACTTGTGTATTTTCTAACTTTTTTTTTTTTTTTTCCCCTGACTGACCTCCTATGTTCTTCTCAATGTGAAGACTTCAATCTGGTGTTGTCTTTTAAACAATGATTGAAATAAGATGAATGTTAATTTCTTAGCTTTCCTCTACTCTAAGAATAGGAATCAAAGGACTAAACCACTATAAACTGATCCTAGATGAGCAACTAGGTCTATGAAAGCACTTTGGCTTGATGATGGACAGTGGTGTTTCTACTGCATTATTTTTGCTACACCAAAAAGGAAAAGGATATGGTTTGCTACATCTTAGCTACCATTTCTCTTTAAAATAATGGAGTTAATGTAAAAATTGAAATGAATGATTTGATTTTTGGGAAAACATAATATCATTTCCCACTACTCACTATTCATTATTATTTCCATTATTTATTTCTAATTTACTACTCAAGCACTGCAATGTAATTTTCTAGTTATTTATATGAGATATATTTATGTCTGGAATCAAATAACAATAATATGTTTAGGAATAGAACATTTGACTCAAACATTGTTGGAAATACCTTCAAATTTAATAATAAATAAGTCAATATAGGCATATTTTTTTCACTAAATGAGCTCTGCTTATTGAAAACATGTTTCTTTCTGCTTTTATTCCAGAAACATTCTGGTGAATGAAATTCTTGACTGTTCAATGGAGTACTGTAATTTTACTTGTGACGGCAACTGTGTGTTTTGTGGACAATAAGAGTATTCAGATAAGTCACCCATAAATTCAAAATGGAAATATTCATGAAAATATATAAATGGTAGGTGTCTGGTACACTCACCATTTGGAACTTCATTTCAGAACTATCTGCAGTCATATCATATCTTTCCTACCACAGATAATGACATGATGCTTAACCCTGGCAGGAAAAACATTTAAGCGTATACTTAATGCTTAGCATTCAAACACTATTGACATTAAAGGGAATGATGTCTGCTCAAAGCGCTTGACTGAACTAGGGTACAATGAAATAACATTAAAAAAAATGTTTAAAATACAGTCATTACACACATAACCTCAATAATAACAACGGTCTGGCAACAAAAGGTTTGGCTCTTTTTGTTTCATGCTGTTTGTAACTTTGTCACTCCTTAGTAATGCTTCTCAGAATCAAAGAATGACTCACAGAGCATAGGAGTGTGTGGAACAGCCCTCTCCCATGTCATGTTAACTCATTTTTCCCTACACATTGCTCTGAAAGGGGTTCTTGCTTTGCAGATCAAATTGAGCTGCTAATACTACGATGACGATTTCTGAATGGTCTTGTAACACAGTTTCTGGAGTGCAGGCAGATTGACTCTACATCTATTTTTTAACAAGTCTATACTGTCTTTGATGCATGAATGCTCTTGTAAATAAATTATAAGCTAAATAAATTATAAGATTGCCTATCACATAAAGCCAGTGTCTATTCTTTTCCTTCTCTTTGACCTACTTTTTCCATTTGTTTTATAAGCATATTCTACCATAGTTCCTTTCTCTCTTCTGCTCATTTACATTCTATTTGAATGATAATTTTTTCTCACACAGACTATGTGTTTTGAGATACGTCACATTTTTCTGTTGAAATGTATATTTAATATCTGATTCTGTATGAAGCCATCAAAGCCTATTGAAAAGCCATGGCTACTTTAGCAGGATAATTTTAAAGACTTTAATCAAAAATAAATAAATAAAATATAAAACAAACACAACCAGCAATGCAATATATTGTAAGGCCTATAAATACTGGAAGATGAGAATACATGCTGATGTATCTTGTGAAAGTGGTGTAGGGTCAACCAATATTATTTAATTACTCATGATTTAATTCTGAAAAAATGTTTGCAGGTTTTAATCATTAATTTCAAATGGACCTTGTTAGGATGAAACAACAAAAAGTCATTGAGCAACCCATAGTCCAAAAATAAAGCAAATATAATCAAATATAAAACTAACATAATAAGCACCTGCATACTGTAGATTTAGCTCTTTTGGGCTTATTTGGCCTTTACATCAAAGTATCAGAAAACTATAACTTTGTGACATAAACTACAGTAGTATAAAGAATAATTTATAGAAGGGTAATAAAAATTCAGAAGGCAAGTGACTAGGGTGTAACATAGTCTCTTCAAAATTAAGAAATAATTACAGCCCACATGTTACAAACATACAATATCTGTGTACTCATCCCTGACAACTCAGTTTGTGCAGCAGAATATGGAAGGAAGACATTCCAATTTTGTAGATGATTTTGAAATAAAAACATTTAATAATAATTCTTCAAGAAAATTTGGTTTGTGTTCCTTCATTTTTCTGCGATTCAGAGGGAGATTAAACGCCTCTTTTTAATAAATAATTGTAAATTATGCAGTTTTAGAATTTTTTTCTTAGGAGGAAACAGGTGTACTCAGTTGCATAAACCATGAATCTGATGATAACCTCTGCCATCATTTTACATATTGCCGATTGTTCTTATTCAAGTATACACCAAGTAATTTTTCAGTCATAACAAAATTTTATTGTTCCAAAAATTAATTATATATGAACCACAATATTAATATTGTATGAATGTGTCATCCATGGGATAGTCAGATTTTAATAAAATATATTCTTCAATAAACCTAGAGGCTTTAAAGGCAGAAGTCTCTTTCAAGAAAAAAAAAAGAAATAGAAATACCTGCTAGAAAAAGATAAAATTTCACTTTTGTAAACATTTGCTTTTATAAAACAAGAGCTGGTTTTATACATTGAGTCCTAATAATTCTTTTAATTATCTTGTCAATATGGATTTTTCTTTTTTAAAAGTTTAATGCTCTGAAGAAGAAAAAAGATATTTTAAATGTTTTGTGACATGTGTAGCCATAAAATATTTCTTTTAAACAGCTACTTTTCATAGTGTTAACCTAATTTTTAATGTCTCCTATGTCTTGGAGAATTTTCATTTTCTCATAGACAATCACCAAGTTCACAGACTGTTTCATGTGTCCCCATATAACCTTCTTCAGAAGCCTTACAGAGGAGGCATAGTGAATGTCAATCCTATGTGCCACTGCAGCACTGCAAAGCATCCTTACTAGCAGTTCATGCCAGGAGGAAGTGGCACTGCTGTGTTGTGTAATGATGAGATAATGTAACAAGGGGGAAAGAAATGGGTGTCTCTACTTTATACTTCTTAGCTATAGTCCTTGAAAGCAGAGAAATTTCGTTGAGTCCTACCGTACTGTGCCTGAAGTACTCTATACTCTGCAAGACTGACTGGTCTTTTTCTTACAAAGTCGCTCCATAGTCAAGCCCATGTTTCACTGTAGCAGTTCAAAAATTTGCAGTCTGTATGTTCACAAAACAGTGCACAAAAAAAATCTTTTGCATCCAATTAAATTTCATTAAAAAGTCAAAATCCTATTATTAGACTTGTTATTTCAAGATATGTGCAGAACAACGTAGCAGAAGTCTCCATGAAGCAGTAAAAGTGTCATTCTGCCACCATCTGAAATAACCCTTGAAAAATGTTTGAGGACACTAAAGTGATCAGGAGTCACTCTAATTCCTCAAGCAGCCATGTTTCTACAGATTTTTCTAATTACCATCAAACATAATGGGCCTTAAACAAAGAAAGGAATATTTCATCCAGCAACGCTGTTAAAGGACTAAGCCTTTAACAAAACCCATGTAGAGATTATTTTCACCTGGAATATAAATTTGACAATATTCTTCCTGATTTATTACTAGCCAAACCTGCATGTGGGCAAGATTTTGCCAAGTTGCTTAAAAATGTAAATATTTATTTAATTTTCTTCTGTTTAAATTAACAGGAAATCTTCATTTGACAATAAGGGAATAATGTCAGATTAACAGAAAGGGGAAGAATTATGGGGTTTTTTTTTGTAACAAACTTCCAACTTCCCATAATGCTTTTCATCTTCCATGGCTGGTTTAATAAATGAAATTAAACTTCATCATTTTAAAGGATTAACTGAATGTTTTAGAATTGTTTTAACTTCTCTGAAAACAGAAGCCATAAGAAGTGATGAACACCTTGCCACATCATAACATGATAAAGAAAAAATTTGCTTAGGTACTGAACAGGGCCTGTGTTTAAAAAACTGATCCTCCTTTGCAGTACTATTCTCATTATCACTGTTTATTCTACTGATCCCTATAAGGGCTATTCCCTCCTAGGTATGAACAACCATATAAGATAATCCTTACACTATTTTAAGATAAAGCATACTGATACATCCGGTTTGCTTTGGCTTGGTTTAGTATTTTTGAGATCCTCATGTGCCTACACAAATGTTCCCTGCTTGTAATTTCTTCATTAGTGAGGTTAACAAGTATTTGGTAGAAAAGTATGCAAGATATAACCCACAGTTTTTATGAGAATTGTGAAAAACTTCTACTAAATATGAGTCAACTGCCTACAATGAATAGGCAGCTAACAGAAAAAAACCCAGGCATTTCAGGATTATAATGATATGCTATTGCTCTCAGTCCCTGGTTCTTACTACGGTATCTTTTGTGCTGTAGATACTTCCTACTTCCATTTGCTGGAATGTTTGCTTTTTCTGCTACTGAAATCTACTAATCACATTAATTACAAGTACTTGCCTAAGCACTCAGACTTGTCTTTAAACACACACACACACACACACACACACACAAAATATATAAATCTACAACAATATAGAAGATGACCAGAGGTATCTTCTATATATGGAAAATGTATATGTCTGTATCTTCCTGCAAAAGTGGAGATTTTTTTTTTATTATTATTTTCAATCTGCATTTTTGTTTTAAAATGGTCTGTAGCTGCTTCACCAGTGTATATGTAGGAGGAAAAGTGTGCAAAATTACAGTAATAATTGTTTTAAGGATCTCACATGGGATCACTGTCATAGCAGGTCATTCAGCACACACTTTCTGTTCTAACAGCAGGACAATTCCTTGGTAGCCTACCATGTGTAAGAGTAAATTAGCCATACACTGTAAGCTTTATTTCTGCTTCTTCTCCCTTCCCATTTTAATATATAACAGTTTATTTGCTTTTATCATTGCCTTCCCTTTGCTCCTTTTTCTACATCCTGTCTTCCATTACTCTTTTTCAACATTAATGGACTAACGCTGGAAATTTCATACTCACCCAAATGAATTGCCAGTATTGATCTGCATTGAAAAGTTCCTACATAATGTCACCTCAGTGACCACTGTATTCCCACAATAATAACCAGCTACATTTCCTCAGGAAACATTTTTATACTTAGTGGCAGATAGAAGCTTTAAATACAATACTTTACAGACTGTGATACGCTTCTGCAATGCATTTACAGAACACATATCTGGCTGGAAAACTTTCAAGCTGCATTCCAAGATCTGCAGTGTAACAATATAGAACCACTACATCTAAAGTTTCTCAGTTACTATAGCCAGTCTCAAAACTGCTGTTTTAACAACCTGGAAATCTGAAGGGTTTTTAGTAGCTTTTCTAATGTTCTGATTTCAAAAGGGGCTATACCTGCACTCACGTTCTGCTTTTCCATATTATATTGGGACAATAAGAAAATACTACTGAAAAGTTTATCCTACATGTTACTGTTGATCTAGTAGTGGCAAGTATGCTTGATAATTATGAAAAGATACTAAGAATGGATACAGTCCATACTGGGAGAAGGACTAAGTGACCAGAGGCAGAGGAAAGGACAAAAGAAGGAAATGAGAGAACCACAGTATAAAATCACTGCCCTAGATGTTCCCTGGGTTCCAAGTGTTCAGCTATATTTAAATAAGTAAGACAAGCTGAGGTTAAAAAGATCACCACTTTGCTAAGGATCAGAAAACTTGAGACTCAGAGTAGTGAAAGCTTTCATTTTATTCACAGATGTAGTTCCTGTATAATGTGTCTGGCTGAAGAAAAAGTCCATTTGTCTCTTAATGAATACTCTAAAACTCGTTGAGCTGACTTAAAGGGCTGAAAGTTGCATGATAGTCAAGAACATAGGACATCATCACAATAATCTTCATGTCCTTTCCCAAAAGAGCTAACATAACTCCAGAACAGCTTTATCCAATGCAATAAACAAGTAACTAGACTTCACAGTCACAGATTTTGAGTTCTTCTCAAGTAATTTATTCCGGTTCTAATCATGGTAGTGTAACAACCTGCAGTACAGAGTGGTGAACTGGCATATTGATTCCAGCCTTATCGTCGCATGTGTTGCCAATAAGATTCATAGATACTAAATAGGGATGGACAAACTAGTCACAGCAGTTTCTTCAGAAAGTTTAATTTCCTTCTCTCACTTCAGGAGAGTGAGATATTTGTCATTTTCTTGTAAGTACTTGTCAAATGAAAGTAACTTCTGTCTTCCTTTCAGGATGCCTAATCATGGAGTTAACAGCATACTTAACCAATTCCTTCCAATAAATCATGTATGTTTGTTTGATACTATGAGAGCCCTATTTATGGCCGCAGAAATATAAATACTTAGACCATAAAAATACACAGGTAAGCATTTTTGAAGCCATGGTCACCTTGCCACTTTGCTTGGCCTGACTCAATCTATATTACCCTTAGATCCAGAATGTAGACTGAAATATTTAATTATATGAATACACTTTGCATAATGAGTCTACTGTATTCCCTTTAAGCAAATCTTGTTATAAAATTTACACAACTCTTTTACCAGCCTGGAAATTAAGCAGAATTAATTAATCATGAATACTTTTAAGAAGCCATATTTCAGTCTAATTTTCTAAATAAGTAATTCTTAGGAATTCTGGTACTTGACTCACCTTTCTGATTTTAAAGATTGTCAGAGTTAACCTCCTAATTTAAAATTTATTGAGAGTGTCTTTTTTTCTAGTAGAGATTAAATAAAAAACCCCAAGAAATCATCTGAATGCATTTTCCACAAACCTACAAGAAACTTCCTAACAGAAGATAGATAGTTCTGGTTTGCATACAATACTTTTCCCAGAATTCTGTTGCCAACTTTGTCTAATTATCGCTTGGCATTGATAGACCCCAGCTGTTACATGTCTGCACGACACATGCATTGAACTATTCAGCATATACAGAACTTACATTATATTTATCAGGCAAATGAACAATAGAATTTGCAAATATTAAAAAATTTAAAAAAAAAAAAAAAGTAATTTTACCAAGAAGAATGAATTGAATAACCTTGAAGAATCTTTTTCATTGCCTCAGCAGGAAAGGGGGAAAAAAAAAAACAAACCAAAGAAACCAAACTAAACCACCTAACAAACATGTTCTATAGAAACCAAAGTACACGAAGCCCATAAATGACACACTTGAAGATTTAAAGGAAAGAAACTTCCACGGCAGAGCAATTGGTGTTAGAAGAAAGCTTGTATTGTTGTTGGTTGTACCATATATCTGACTTGCATAAAGCATAGATCATTTCTCAACATTATTAATTCAGCATCTTTCACTAATACACCATGCAAAATGAGTTGAAAATGGTTCTAAGGACTAGTGAAAAGGTTTCAGATTCATTCTTCTTTAAAAAAATTCCCCAAGTTTATTTTGTTACTGAAGATTTCCTAGCGTCTAGCAGCCTCAGGATTCTATCAACCTGATCTATATTCAGGTCTTCTGCTTTGCTGTGTATTGTGTTGTTAGTAGACAAGCAGGCTGGATACCTTAGAAATCTATGTTAAGGAGATCCCCAACGATGTGTATTACACACAGCACTGTTGTTAAGGGGGTATTTATGGGCTTCTAAGTCAATAACAGAATCTAGGATCCATATGCCAAATATAACCCTGCACCAGCTGGTTGAAAAGCTGTTTCTCTCCCTCTCAGGGAGAGCTCCGGGTAAAATATTCATGACTTGAAAGGAGGCCTTGGAAATTATTGCTTTTATAAATGGAAAGAAAAATTAATTCTATGCTTTAAGGATAAAAGAAGCCCTGTAACTTTATGTTTTTCTTTTTCCCATATTAGCTCAAATCAAATAGTCATTCTGTAGTTCTATGCTAGTCATGTCACTTGTCTAGAAACAACTTTCTTTTTCCTCCTAATTTATGAAACAAACACCCATGTGGGATTCAAGTATTTTGATTAGCGTACAAAAGCTAGTATTAGGTATGGCTGAATCTCTAAAGGTTCATGTAGTATTCAGATCTGCAGACACTTCATTAGAAATATTTAATCTACTAGACCACTAACAACCTGGAAGATGAAAGAGTATTTCTGTGTGTGAGTGTTTGTGTTTTTTTCTCAGCTACTCAAACAGCAAGACATCAGCCAAAACCAACTATTATTCCACAATGAGGCAGTTCTGTTTCTGTTCAGCGTCAGATGCTATGATGGGTTGCTTATCTGACCAGTGAAAACATAGGTCACTGTCAAGTTTTAATTTGTTTTAATGCATCGTTTTCCTGCTCGCTATTTACAGAGCACCTCATTACATGATTAGAGCACAGGAAGTGAATGTAGGCTTTCATATTGCATCTTTACCAGAAATACAGCAAGGTCATATTACGTAGGAACTGTGGGGGAAAGGGAAGACAAGGCAAGGCAAGACAAGGCAATTCAGTTAAAATTAAGTGAAGAGAATAACTTTAAACCTAAAAAACCTGGGATAAAAACACCCAAAGATTTTGATGTGGGTATCTTTTTTCCTGATATAGCCTTTTTTCTTAAAAAAAAAAAGATAATCAAGCAATAGAAGAACAATTAGTTGTGGACAAAACAGTTTTGGGCCTGAAAACTCTCAGTTCTCCATCTCATCTTACGTATGTTTCTCATTAGAAGTTGTGGTCTCCTCTATTCTGTTTTGAAAACTATCGAATATATTTACACTAACTAGTCTCAGCAAAGCAAAAATAATTTAAAACTCTGAGAGGCCTAATTTTGTGCAATTTCAGAATTTTCACAACCCAAAATGAAAATAGTGTGCTCCAATGAGATAGTATAAAACGGTTGTTCTGATGTGTTAAAACATCATCAGAGATGCACATATAGTAAAACTAAGAAACAAACTGAAAATTACAGATGAATGCCATCAATGAATGTTTTTCTTTCACTCTTTAAGGACCTAATTATTTAGTCAGTTTGGAGGCTGTGATCTGGTCTTTATGTATCACTAGTAATAGACCTCATTTCACTTAGCTGCACTCAACTCAGTGATATATCAATGTTAAATTATATTTATATATATTTTGTGGATCTTTGAGCTCAAGTCTTAGACATAGTTTAAACCATAAAAACATATAGGTCCCAATTTGCTTACTATTGAATACAAAGCACTCTGTGAAGGAAACAATATCCTTAAAAAAGCACAAACGTCACACAACTCTTTACCTTGTGAGATAAATGCTCTGGATTCTGGAGGAAAAACAGTGCTGTGGTCCATCTTCCTTCTGCACATCCTAGGCTATAGTGTCACCTTGCCTACAGGATTGCAGCCTCGTGATCCATCTTAAAAAGTAAAATAAGAACCAGCTGTCATGCCACATGTGAAGGAAAGCAGGTCTTGCTGTACCTGCAGCTCCTCTGGTAGCTGTAACAGACATCTGCAGAGCTGCATCCTTCCAGGTGTCAGCATGTTGCTGCCTTGTCCAACCCAAACTTCCCTGCAGATGTCTTATAACTGTTTTCAGTTTAAGAGAGTCAATGTGGCTAATTTTTGCTTTTCACATCACATAGGTGCAGTGGCCTGATTTTTGATTGAAATAAATATAATTTCTGTAAAGGAAGCCTCATAGCTGGCAGGCATGAGGCACTGGTAGTAAGCAACTGTGGGCAGTGACTTCAGTTGGCATGGCTGTAACTGGAAGAGGATATATGCCAACAGCCTTTCTCATCTAAAATCACATGGGGAATCTCAAGAAGCCAAAATGGTAGAATTTGGCCAGAGGAAAGGATGCAAACTCTCTGAGCATCATTACTGAGACAAAATGCTCTTGCCAAAAGGAAACTTCAGTCTAAATTAGAAATGAAGGAAAATGGGTGGATGTGGCAAGAAGAGATGGAGGCACAGAACAACGTTGAACAAACAATGAATTAACACAATAAACAGTGGCTGCAAGCTGCCTAACTACTGCACAGCATTCTCAGAAAGACATTTACTCTAGGATTCAAATTTTCATTGCAGATGTGAAGTGCTCAGATGTCATGTTGCATCCATAATTAATTGTGGATATAGTCCCTATTATTTCTGTATTTGTCTGCACTCAAAGTAGCTTTGTCCTTGCGATAGAAGTTGGGGGTACAATAAAGGATAGTTAATTAGCTGAAATGATAAATATTATAGACCTGTGTGAAACACCCTTAAAAATCAGACTCATCTGTCTACAACAGATATGATTCAATGTGACAGATAAGAACAGATGTAACTGTCAAGGATCAGTAGCTTCAATCTTGCTGAATCTATGTGATCCACGCTATAGAAATGCAGTCTTGAAAATGATTAACCAAATCTTGCTCCTGTATCACTTAACACTAGCAGTGATGCTATACTTTTTTGTAGTTCAACATTGTCTCAGTAAGCTGTCAAGTAAAAGTCTTGCAGCTTTGGTAACAAAGAAAAGGTAGGTATTATTTAATTCTCATCTCTAGTGTCTCCAGAAATTGGAGTTTTGCCTCATGTTTCCAGAGGGATATAAGATTCTCTTTGTGAGCCTTTGAGTCAAAGTCTGCCAGGCTGAAATTATCTAGCCAAAACAAAGCATATTGTCTGAGAAAATAGGAATTTCATCTATTAAGGCACTTCAAAAAGATATGTCAGTTAAATTACTCTAAGCTCTCACAAGGACTCAATCCATGTGGCATGTTCTACTCCCAGTTCACCTCTTGACAGGTATTTCTGCTAAACAATTGGCATCTATGTGTCACCAGAAACAAACAAACAAAATAAACCATAGCTTTCATAATAGTATTTGGCTTTGGAAAAGGAGGCTGAGGGGACACCTGATCACTCTATACAGCTACCTGAAAGGAAGTTGTAGGGAGGCGGATGCTGGTCTGTTCTCTCGGGTAACTGGTGACAGGACAAGAGGAAATGGCCTCAAGTTGCCTCTGGGAAGGTTTAGATTAGATATTAGGAAACACTTCTTTACTGAAAGAGTGGTCAGGCACTGGAACAGGCTGCCCAGGGAAGTGGTGGCGTCACCATCCCTGGAGGTGTTCAAGGAGCATGTAAACGTGGCACTTGGGGGCATGGTCTAGGGGTATGGGTATGGTAGTGTTGGGTTGATGTTTGGACTAGATGGTCTTGTAAGTCTTTTCCAACCTTAGTGATTCTGTGATTCTGTGTTTCAAAAGAGTCTTTTTTAAACATTAGTATCTTTACAACACAAACCCAATTACTTAAAAAAGTTCTCTCAAAAGAAAAAATAAAAAATTCCCAGGCTTAATTCGATAAACTTAAAGTTCTGTCCTGAAATGTAGCCTTTGGGTAAGAGGTAAAATGCTGTAGTCTCCAGACAATGGCCATTGTTCTTAGAACGTGATTACTCTGAGAACTAATTACGGAAAAGTCAGGAAAAAACCTGATTCTGGAACATGGTGAAGAATGAAAAGGAACAGAAATGTGCACTCAAAGAGAGGTTAATTTAGTATGTTGGGGTCTAAGACATTATGAGATTCAGGCTCACCACCAAAACTGACTGAAACTTTAGCTACTGAAATTTTAAATTTATTTCTATTTTCTTTTTTTTTTTCTCATTTCATATTTGTTTTCCTTCATTTGTGTTGGAGAAACTAAAAAAACTATGAAAACAATAAATAAGAAGAATAAATAAGAGACAAAACAGGGTTATTCAAATGAAATTGAGGTAGAAGTTCTGTGTGAATTCCCCTGGACACATGTATATAGAAGAAAACAAATCAAGAAAAAAATTTAAATAAAATTTACTTTTTAAAATAAAAAGGGAAGAGCATTATAAAGCTTCAAGTTACTTCACAATTACTTGAGATTATGCTGATCAAACAGTAGGTCCAATGATGATGTGAGTGTACTATATTTTTATCTACTCTACAGGCAGAAATACAAAAAAAAAAAAAAATCAAGTCAAAAATGAAACAATCAGAATCAATATGCTTTTACTTGTAAAAAACTTGAAACTCTAGAATTATTGCATTTAACCAAAAAATCTAAGGGCTTTTTTACTATTTTTGCTTGAAGATAAAACTATTTAAGAGGAAATACTTGCTGAAATATGAAGCAGTAACTTTCATATTACAATGGAAAAGCTATCTTACAGGAAAAATAATAGTGAATGTGAGTGAAATATTGTGATGTAAATTTCTAAAATAACAGTCCTGAAAATTTTACATGCTTCTAAAAAGTAAGTGCTTTGATTATTCAGAGAAATCTAGGGTAAAGGAATAGATCTTCAATTCTGTTTTCCTAGAAATATTTCTAGATAAAACTGCTAAGGCCAGAAGAGAAAAAAATAATTAAAAGAGGGGATCAAAAAGAGCAAATAAAAAATGCTAAAAAGAAAGGAATAATAAAGATCACATAATATAATAAAAAGGTCCAGAAAACTACAGTTTTATTATCTTAAGTTGATGTTAATAAATAGTGATCATCTAGTCAGTGGTCAATAACTAGTAAACTACTGACTTTCTGAGGTCACTAGTTAGCAGTGCACCCCAGAGGTCTGTGTTGGGTCCAGTCCTGTTTCACATCTCCATTAATCTCGTGGTCTCCAGGCTGGAAAACAGCTTTAAGAAAAGGTTCTTTTAAGCAAAAAATGAAACAGGGAAGGTTCCTTCTGAACATAAAAAACCCCACTTTTTCACTGTGAGAGTGACTGAGCCCTGGCACAGGTTGTCCAGAGAAGTTTGGAGTCTCCATCCTTGGAGATTTTCAACAATCATTTGGACATGGTCTTGGGCAATTGGCTTTAGGTAGCCCTGCCTGAGCTTGGAACTGATGACCTCCAAAAATCCCTTCCTCTATATAATCCAAATATACCCACCTTATTTATATAAATAAACCAATAAACAATGATAAATATGCCTTATAAGAAGATAATTTGCCTAATGTGATTTTTGGAAATGAAGTAGGTGCTAAGTTTTAATAGAGTATTTGGATTTACAATATATTTGAAAATCAACAACATTTTGAAGACACATTCACATTTGTATTCTGAAATTTCCTTCTGAAAAAGGAGTTTGCTTTGAAGAAAACTCTTTTTAATTGTCCTATTAAAAATGTTATGTTACAGGCTAATGTGGAAAATTTAAAGTGCAAAATCAAGGCTAATTTTCCGTATTGAGGGAATACAATCACTGTTCAGTCTTCCCTTGTAACAAGTCCAAAAGCCACTTTCAGTATGCACGGAGTATTATAAACACACAAAAAGTACATGGTGGATTTGTAGAAGTCAGCAGTAAGAGCATTATCCAAGCAAATAGTCAAACCCATTACATCAGAGCATGGAGATAATGCACACTAAGACTTAAAGCCACAAAAATAAATTACAGCATAATGTGGTTGGTGCCATAATAATGTTTTGGTTTTTTAGGTTTACTTTCTTAGGTCAGAAGAAGTCTCTGTAGTAGTTTGACCCCAGCTGGCAGGCAAGCCACCATCTAGTAGCACACCCTCTCCCATATAGCTGGACAAGGGAGACAACCAGAGGGCAAAAATGAGAAAACTTGTGGGTCAAGATAAAAATAATTTAATAAATATAGAGGGAGAGGAGGGATAAGAAAAGGGTGAAAAAAAAGTGACACAAAAGATACTACTTCCTACTAGGTTACTGATGCCAGCTGGTCCCTGAGCGGTTAGCTTGGAACACAACCCCCCATCCCTCCTGCCATTTTTATTAGTTTTACTTATGAACACAACATCATATAGGACAGAATATCGCCTTGGTGACTTCAGGTTAGTTGTGCCAGTTATGTCCCCTTCCATCCTGCTGCCCACCCCCTGCCTGCTGGCTAACAGAACCAACAGAGTGAGAAACTGAATGCCTTGATGTTGTGCAAGCACTGCTCAGCAACAGATAAAAACATAGATGTCTTATCAACACTGTTTTGGTCACAAATCCAAGACACAACTACCATATGAAGTACTATGAAGAAAATGGACTCTATTCAGTCAAACTGCAACTGCTGAGCATTCTGATGCACGTTTTGTGGCAATCAGCAAGTAGAGATATCTGTTATGTCCAGAGATGAAAAGTGGGGGAAGAAGGAAAGGGGAGGAGGAAAAGGAAAATAAAAGTAAAAAGGGAAAAGGGGAAAAAAAAGGAAAAAAAAAACAAGAGGGAAAAAAGGAAAAGGAAAAGGAGAAGGAAAAGGAAAAGGAGAAGGAAAAGGAGAAGGAAAAGGAGAAGGAAAAGGAAAAGGAAAAGGAAAAGGAAAAGGAAAAGGAAAAGGAAAACTGCTTCAATATGCCATCATCAGAGATACAAGAACCAGCTAGAAACCTTAAAATAACCATAGAAATGTTTAAGTTGCCATGAAATTACACTGACCCATTCCATAGCGTTTTCCACATTCACATAATTTAGAATGAGAAGATTCTTTGTGAAAGCATTTAATGGTCTTTATGGAAAATTAGGGTAACAAGTTCATTATAGTCATCTGGAAAGATCTGCTGTTAATGCTCATAACTTGAACTTTTATTCTCTGAGACTAATTTCTGTCTTTATCTTCTCTGCTGAATTCAGGCATATAATTTACTTTTCTTTACTTAGGTTTTTTACCTCCAATTTTGTTCCTGCTTTATGTCTGTTTTGGTTACTTAAAACTGCAATCCTCTAAACACACTGCTTAATTCTGTTATCGTGAGCACTCCTGCTGATTTCAAGCCTGTATTTAGGATAAACCCTTTTGACTGTAAATACTTCATAATACTGCTCATTTCTTATTCTAAGTATCTTCAATGTCTTGCATAATGAGACCTTTCTTTTTTCTATTTCTGCCATGGAAATAAAAATGGTGTTTGTTACACTGTAATGGAATGGTATGAAACAACTATGCTACCATAGCAAGTATTAACTGGGAACAGGAGGAAGAACTCACAAAGGAGTACTGAAAAGTGGAGATTGAATTTGGAAATGTAAAGGAGGCCCACACTAAAGTTTAACAGTGATAGCTGAAGTATTTAAACAGAGAAAGACAAAGATATGAGACCAATAATGAAAATATAAAACACAGACTTAGGTTACCATCATATAAAAATTGGTCCTATTTATATTTCTAGAAAATGTTGGTCTGGGGACTTGAGCTAATAAGTCTTGGTATTATCATCATTGTTGTCAGCATCTTAAGTGGTTAATTTGCCAATTATAGTGATTCTTTTGTTAACTATAGAGGTTCAGTTTCTATTCTGCCACATTCTTGTTACTGAAACACTACAGGTAAAAATAAAAGTATTGAGTATTTTGCTTACTTTTTCACAGATTAAATGCCATTAATCCACAGGAAGAGATATAAAGATGGATTTCTTAGGTGATATTTTCAGAAACTACTTTGAATGATGCTGTAAATATTATTAGAAAAGGCAGTGAATGTCTCTGAATAGTGCACAGTGTGTTTGATGAGCACCATTATCTACACAGAACTGATCCAAGTCATCTTCAGTACATGACTAGACAAGTTGAAAACTGTCAAGGAGCTAGAAGATTAATTTACTGTAGGTCTTCTTCAAGCTTCCATAAAGATCTTTTAATAGAAACAAGTTAATGTAGCAGCATCCCCCAACATGTGTTCCACCTCTGCATGAGAGATCTAGTAATCAGAGAGGCCAGGTCCACAGCCAAAATTCAGATATACTGGGGGGGAAAAAAAAAAAAAAAGGTTGAACCTTATTGAACCTGGGCATAACACACTGCTGACAACACCATTCTCTGATCACCATATTTATCTGGTCCTATACTGTCCATAAAAAAGTTATTCACCTATTCTGGTCAAAAGTAATTCCTAATTAAAAATTCTAGAGAAACATTATTTTTAAGTAATATAACACTATACAAAGCAGTCATGAATAAATAATAAACTGCAGTGTAAGAACATTTGGTAAATCCAATATGTTGTTATATGCATAGATCTGCATCAAATTTGATATTGCTTCTTCTATCAGATCACACCTAATACCATGCTGCTTCAAATATCTGTCTTTTTATATCTAGAGTTTTTTAGGACTTTACCTGAAAAGGTGGCAATCAAAAGCACTATCCTTTACTTATCTTGTTGTCCTGCATATTTTTACTTTATTTTGTCTAAAACCTAGTTCCGAAAAAAACCCATGATATTTCAAAGAAATACATGTCCCTCACAGCTTTGTTAAATAGGAATTGGTCATTAAATTTTTTACTGTTCTTTCTCTATATTTTTCCAGATCAGTACCCTGCTTATCACTAAAAGGTTGTTGATATTTGTAGTGTTTCTTTGTTGGTGATGGAGTTGTCCTTTATTTATATATTTGTTGACTATTGCTTTAAAGAAAAAAATGTGTTAATATGTCCTTATTCTTTAAGGGTCCAATAATTATCTTGATTGATGGTTTGTGATTCATGTTACAATGTGTATAGTCTGAGAAGCCTCAAAGTATAGTTATAAATAGGATAGATTAAAGTAATTTATGCTTTTCTGATGATACAGATTCCAAAAGTAGTCAGTGCTTGGGATTTCTATATGTAAAAGATTCCCCAGTATGTGGATCTCTTCTGCCAAACTTTGCTCCTTCTCATATATTTGTCATATACCTAACCTTAGGAGAGGTAGAAAGACAGAGGAATTCCCAAAAAACCTTTGGAAGTGGGGATTCCCCTGCAGTTTCAACTTTCCTGAAGATGGTCTCATCATCATATGCCGTACGGTACCTACACAGGACCTTGTGCCTGACTAAGGGCGTCTGGAATGTGATTGTATGGAGAGAAAATAGAAAGGACAATCTGTGTCCTTACCTCATATCTTTGGGAAGATTTCAACATTAGGAGAGTTCATCTGGACAGTACAGAACACACTTAAATACAAGTGAATGACCACTTAACACCATATTACTGGGTTTATACACTACAGCAGCCAAGTCTATCATACTCTGAAAGAAGGAAATGTATGGTCTCAACATTCCTGCACAGACATTCTGCACAGACACATGTATCACATGGGCAGTGATAGCGCAATTGGTTTTCTGTATATTTTTTTCTCTTCTGTTTTCCTCGGCAGCCATTTTCTATAATGTTCTTTTAGGTGTCTGCTTTTGCCTTGCTTGCTGCTAAGTGTGTTCTTTTCCCTTATAATGAAATATAAAACCTCATTTCCTCTATTTAAATTACCAGAATCGTTATATTTCTCATTATGTATTTTTAACAATATATAATCCATATTGTCTATGAAAATAGTGTCTATACTATGACAACAGTATCTACGAAAACAGAAAAAATAGATATCTATCTTCAGTGCTACTGACTGTCATATTTAAAACTACAACCACATTAGAGATGCTGCCAGCAATTTCCTTATCCCCAAAGTAGAAAATATCCTATCACAGATTAAATCAAAGTTAAACAGTAGTCAACTGCCAACAAATCTGTCCCTGTCATAACCCTTCCAATAATTGTTTGAAAAAATAGATACTTAATTGCTTTTTGAAATTGGAACCAGAAAGAGG
Source organism: Rhynochetos jubatus (assembly GCA_027574665.1). NCBI lineage: Eukaryota > Metazoa > Chordata > Aves > Eurypygiformes > Rhynochetidae > Rhynochetos > Rhynochetos jubatus. The sequence goes on along the minus strand of CM050690.1, from coordinate 42,506,592 downwards.
TTGAGAACGGTTTGCTTAAATGTCTTAAACTGTGTACTAGTTAACCTGTGAAAAGACATGACCATTTTACTGTTGCCCTTGTTTTCTTTAGTTATTAATTTTCTTTTTGCTGTTGCTATTTCTGTAAACATGCTTGTAAGTTTACTTTTATGAATAAGCTGCAATGTTGCAAAACAATACATCCATCTGTGTCCTACTATATACTATGTATTACACAATAAAAAGGGCCCAAGCAGTATAGTACAAGTTTATAACGAGTATAAACTCAGCTAAGGAAGCATCACAAAACAGTTAGTTATCTCCATTTTTAAGAGGAATGTTCTGTAGCTTGACATTTTTGAGACAACTTTGATTCTCCTTATTTTGCACTTTTCCTTTTCATGTTTCCTATGAGATTTCTAACTACTTTGTTAATCATTTGTCTGACAGCATGTTGCCTGTCACTAACTCATCAACATCTTCATAGCGTTTTATTTATTCTTTCCACAGCTTTTGTTTCACATTCCAGAATTTCAAATGCATCATGACTATTTCTGTTAGGAAGAGATGATGTTATTGCAAGGCACCCTCTGGGTGTTTTCCAGTTGAAGTTTGGAAGAGCACTCCCAGTGTGGCATCAACAGCACTGGAGAAAAACATGCCTGACTTTCCTTACTGTAGAAATCTGACATAAGTATGTTCAAAAAAAGCGAGGTTGTATAGTCCTGTCCTAAACTACAGTGTTCAAGACCTCATGACCATAAGATTTGGTATCCCTTATATACCTTTTATCAACCTTCTTTCTTTCCCATATTAATCATCTTTACTACCCTCATCACTTACCAAATAAAAAAACCCCATCTTGTATACTCTTTTATACTCTTACCTTTTTTCCTTTTTTTTTTTTTTTTTTTTTTTACACTTACGGTTGCCTCAGGTGTCCCAAATACAAGTACAGGCTGGGTGGCAAATGGATAGAAAGCAGACCAGAGGAGAAGGACCTGGGGGTACTGGTGGATGAAAAGCTGGACATGAGCCAGCAGTGTGCACTGACAGCCAAGAAAGCCAACCGTGTCCTGGGCTGTATCAGGAGAAGTGTGGCCAGCAGGTCGAGGGAGGGGATTCTCCCCCTCTCCTCTGCTCTCATGAGACCCCACCTGGACTAATGCATCCAGCTGTGGAGCCCTCAACATAAGAAGGATATCAACCAGTTGGAGTGAGTCCAAAGGAGGGCCATGAAGATGATCAGAGGGCTGGAGCACCTCTCTTGTGAATAAAGGGTGAGAGAGTTGGGGTTATTCAGCTTAGAGAAGAGAAGGCTCTGAAGAAACCTTATTGAAGCCTTCCAGTACCTGAAGGGGACCTACAAGGAAGCTGGGGGGGGGGGGGGGGGGGGAAGCTTTTTACAAGGGCCTGTAGTGATAGGACAATGGGTAATGGGTTTAAATTGAAAGCAGGGAGATTTACATTATGTATCAGAAAGAAGCTCTTACTGGAGAGTGTGGTGAAGCACGGGAAGAGGTTTCTCAGAGAAGTTGTGGATGCCTCATCCCTGGCTGTCTTCAAGGCCAGGCTGGATGAGACTTTGAGCAACCTGGTCTAGTGGAGGGTGTCTCTGCCCATGGCAGGGGGGGTGGAACTAGATGATCTTTAAGGTCCCTTCCAACCCAAACCATTGTATGATTCTATGATTCTATGGTTCTATATCTCTACTTAGGTAGTGACCAGCTAAGATCCTGTCCCATTTCCTATAAAATCACACCATTAGCTAAAGTAACTAGGTGGCTAAGCTTAGCTGTCTACTAGGACTTTAACTCTTCTGTGATACTAGAAGCATCTTGGAGCTTCTCATGTTGCTATCTTGCTAGGGTAGCCATATAGTCAGAAAAAGCCTTTTTATTTTTTTTTTTTATATATATATATACAGCAGTGACAAAGTCTCTGGTACTGTGTTCTGCTGTCTTTTACAGCCTGCAGCAGCTATTGAAAAATTATCCTATAGTTTTGCCCATTCATTACACCACTGTGGTTTTTGTAACCAGAATGTTCTATGTTAATTTCTGTAAAAAAAGCATGAGATTTAAAACAAAACTTTATAACAAGACATAGTAAAAACCAGACAGAAGTCACAGTCATTTTCTTGCAGGAGCAAGTGACTTCCACTGTCATCTCACCTATTTCTCACAATTCTGCTTCCCACCAGAATTCCCTGGTATAAAACACCTGTAATGCTCCAGGCCATTCAAATATTCTCCCTGAGAAAGTCAGTCACTCTGTGTGTTTAATGTTAATTCACACTATTTTTGCCAAGGGTGAAGTGCAATTTAGTGATAGCAGGATTCTATTCTTCCAGGTTTACTTTGGCTTGGAGAGGTGGATCATATCTGTGCTTCTTTGCCTTCTGGTTTTTTGGAAGTAGAGAACAAGGTAGAGAAGAATGCACAATGAAGAAAAAAACAAACAAACCCCAAGATATTTTTTCAGGTCACTGATGTTAAGCTCAATAATGACCTCACATCAGTGAAGCAAGCTGTGCAGCTGTCTCAAATATTTTCAATGAGAGGAACAGTAAGATGGTCCATGAGAAATAATTCCTCTACGACATCCATATCTGTCTCTGGGACACTAGAAGGACTCTTGAAGGAAATTTTATCTCAGTAATTCAGCAACATGTCAGTACAGCTTCCTGATTTGCACTGCTTCAACATCTGTGGCTTGAAGGATGGCCAGTTCATGACTGTTTGCAGCAACCTGCATAAAAATGTCTTACAAAATTTTCTCTGTTAAACACTATTCTAGTGATTCATTCTCTGTGTGAAAACAAGATGTTAAGAACAGAAAAAAAATTGAGAAGCTGTTTTAAAAATGTATATACACATAATATATACATACATAGTAATGGTGTGTTCACAAAATCTGATAATAAACATTCATGGTAAAGTTAATATAACAGATAGGAAAGAAATCAGATAGTTGTAAATTATAGTGAATTTAGCTGAATATACTGTTACGTATTTTGTGCCTCAGGTCAAGACAGAGGAAAGGATTCAGAAATCGTAAGAAAAATTATAAGCAACAGTTTCTTGAAAGACAACACAAATCATCTGTGAGGTACTAGTGATTGCATAAAATTAACTCTATTAGGCTATTCATATGACAGTATGAGAAAATAAAATATGAAAAATTCATGTCCAAACAGTATGTGGGGGTGGGGACAGGGTTGATCTTTTCTTCAGGGATTTTAGAGAACACAAGAAGGAACAAATGAATAAGTAAAATGCTTGTCTGTTCTTCCAAAAAATAACACTTTGTTCATGCTTTTAGCCTATAAACACTTCTTGCAATTAGTTTGTTGATACATCCATGAAAAAGTATGAGTTCTAATACATAAAAATTCGCTTATAGTAATGTCATAACAGAACAATAGATCAGAAAGGTTTGAAAGCACAGAATTACTTAGTAACCTCTTAAGTTAGAGTATCTTAAGATACATAAGCCCACGAAGTAATCAGCCTGTATGCTTCATGGCACCATAGGTAGGGAGGAGGCCACCTCAGACAGTCCTGATATAATCATTCTCTAATTAGTCTTTCACACAACAGAGAAATCTTTGCTCTGTTGTGTGAAAGACGAATTAGAGAATGATTGAGTATCAGGACTGTCTGAGGTGTTGCCTCCTCCCTACCGTATGGTGCCATGAAGCATACAGGCTGATTACTGTCGTGTCTTATTGGATCTTAAGATACTCGTAAGCTTAAGAGGTTACTAAGTAATTCTGGGTGCTGTCAAACCTGTTCTGATCTATTGTTCTGGTTATGAGATTAGCTGGTAATGTTTAATGCTGAACATTAGCTTGCACCAGTAAGTTCAAATGTTTTTGGTTTTAAAAAGACTGGGATGACAGCTCTTCTGAGATAAAGCAATATGACTACATCATCGGTGTAGTCAAGATTTAACCAAATTTGATGTCAGTAGTTTCCAATTAAATACCAAGAATTATCTCCATACTACCCAGTGGCCACATAATTTATCATATAATCCCTCCTTACCGTTTGCCCAGAAGATACTCATATCTTCTGAATTTTCCTGCAATATTGTGGTATTGTGAGCTTGTCCTTCCAAGGAAATAAATTCAGCACCTTTAACATTAAACACATTATATGGCAGCTAAGATGGGTAAGAGGTCATCAAATTTTTAACCCAGCTGAGCTCCTCCTTCCTTCCCCCCCCCTCTCCAAGAACATAAAACTACATTAAATACTTAGAATACCAATCTAAAATAAGACACTGGTGTCTACACCAGTCCAACCAGAAGATGCCCAGGCTAGCCAAGTACAGCCAGACTGGATTTTTCCAGTGAAGAGAACATAACTGTTTCCTTATACCTTATCGGCTGGGTTACCCTTAATTTCAACTTTCTGTTCTGTAAGAGCTGGCTCAGGATCGCCATAGTGAACTACAGAGCAAATCTGGCTACTGTTACACTGGACGGCTGACATAATGCTGCATATATATTTTATGTTTACTAATAGAATACATTATGACTATTTTAGTAGACTTGATTTGTAGCAGAGCTTAATAAATACTAGGACCTTTGCTATCCATTCACAGCCATAGAGAAATTGTGTGTACTAGATGGTAACTGTATGTCTGAATAAATAACCTTATAAAAGTTAGAAGTCAGCATTTTCTGTAGTGGATAAAATGAAACTTTGCTAGTGTACTGCTGCAGTGCTTTAAGGTTAACTGCATTCTTTCCAATGTGGAGCTAAAATAGGACAGTTGGTTTTATACTGGCATAAGAGCTGAGCAATCTATGGGTGACTATAAGTCATTTTATGCAGTCTACCAGCTGCATTACATACTGGAATCAGTTTATTTGAGAATTGGCATGTTGTTTTTCTGAAGCATTTCATTTCATGGGTGGCAGATCGCGCTGCAATGCTTCGGTTATGACACTTCACCATCTTGCATTGTGATATGTCAGCATATGGTAGAAAGCTGCATTTCATCACATGAATTGTTATAATGTGTCCTGAAACATAGCATGAAGGAAGGCTTGATGGCAGATCACTTACCCATTAAGTGTTAGTATCTGATCTGTAATTAAACAGGAAGACAAGAGCAGACAGTACCACGGTTCATCAAGTAATATAATTATTTTGGAATACCCAGGCACACCTCTGGGATCAATGAAGTTTTTCCCTTTCCCTTCCTCGACTTTCATTTATGACTATGAGTATCAAATGTGACAGCTGATGGCACAAATATTTCTGTTTATACTGCTTACAGTATTAGTATAATTAGTAGCATCATTCATAATAACCAGGCATAGCATGCAGCAGTGACAATCCTGCCATTAAGCAACACTAATACAGAAGCAAAAAAAACCCATGAACAACACTCTTTTCAAAGGTGGCTGAAAGAAGCTGCTTAACAAATATTGTTAACAACTCCACTATGATTAAACTGTATTTCATGACTGCTGTATTTCTTGACATTAGTGTCATTTATATTTATTTATATATATGTGTACATATATGTGTATGCATATATATGATATATGTATGTATATAATATGGTATAATATAAATTACATATATAACATTCACATGCCTTTTTGGGTTGCTTTGGTAATGACTTGTACTTGCCAGTACTAGCTGAAGACTACATTTTTCTATTCTTCATCAGGTAATTGAGTAATTATCCCACAGGTGGTCTAGTTTAAGTCAAACCAACTACTTCGGAGACAAAACAGACATAAAACCCTGGTAAGCATAAGGGTAGCAACACAATGCAGTCACACTTGAGTATCTGATTAATACTATTTTCAGAAACCTTACTAATTGCTTGTATCAGTAGAGCGCTCAGGTTATTTTGGAACTCCTTTGTAATCATAAGCTGCTCTGGTTAGAAGCTCAGAAACTTAGCAGACATGAAAGACAAAGGACAAAAGAAAAAAAATATAGTAGTATTCTCCCTCTTCTACAAACTTATACCTGCACTCACAAGTTACATATGTGGCAAAGAGAGGAGTTTACCTTAGCTCTTCTGAACATTGCTCACACAAATATGTATCTTCCTGTATGAGGAGAGAAGATTGTATGTGTTTATGCAACCAGTTTACATCCAGTGTCAGCTAGCACCAACAGAATAAGATATGATAATTCTTTAGTGGGCTATGTTAAATGACCTGATGGAGGTCTTTGTAAGCAGATGGCCACAAAACAAAAGCATCATTATTAGCAGCATTTAGCACTTTTTTTTTTTTTTTTTTTTTTTTTGTCAGGCTTAGGTCAGGATTTGGCTGAATTTTGGAGTTCTCTCGAACAGAATTACTGATACCAGTTTATCCAGAAGGGGTGGGGTGGTAATACTCAGTACTGCTGGCTGAATTGTACCTGTTCTGCTGCAGCCCATTGTAGTGTTGAGCTAGTGCATTCTATCAGCTCTGAAACCACTAGAAAGAAACTGTTTTAAAATAATGTTCTGCCACCTAATGGCATTTAAGATGATGTTAAGTGACACTTATGCATAATGAAACTACGGAAAACTAACCTTCCCTGCCAGAGCTTTGCAGGGCTGAGTTCTGCCACCTTTTGACATGAAGTGTGAAAATATGAGGCATGAAATGTTTAGCTAAAAATGGATATTTTCAATGTATATGTAATTAACAACCTCCTGTAGATTAATGACTACTCATGCACCTGTTGCTTTTTTGGCAGCTATCAGCAAAGCATTGCAATGGTTTTGAAAGAAAGTATGCATTGTCTGTGCTTTGACAAAATGTCATCAGTCTTAAAGTATAAAGACAATAAATCTAATCTGCAAGGATCATTTAGATTTTGATTACACTGCAGACTGGAATGTTTGGATGTTTTAAAGTTTTAGGAAAAAACAGTTTATTTCCCTTCAATCCAAGCATTCTGATCTCTGCGGTTGTAGAAAAGTCAGTTTCATGATAATTATTTACACATGAGGATCATTGAGCCAGAATAAAAACATCAAAAAAACCCCACACTGTGATCCAAAGTTTCTCCCACTGGGATCCTGAAAGCTGGTCAGCTGCAGATGACTTTATAATAGGCAGGAAAAAGGTGAACCACTATGTCAAGTCTCTCAAGAGGTAGAGGTCACTTTACCTTTGCAGACAGGGCAAGAGACAACTAAACACGCCAGTAAAGAATTAAGGGTCAATCTATGCCAAATCTATTTGTTCTCCAGTATTATTTGTTTCTTACTCAGTGTCTACAACTGTAGAACAGTGAAGCAGACAATTCACAGGTATGGCATACCACTGCATTGTCCTTATATCGTTGCAAGTTTATGGCTTTTCTCAGTGGCCTCTAGAGTCACACATATTTCATGAAAACATGTTATGACTAAAGCAAATTATATACTAGAAAAGATGCTATAAGAAAAAGTTGCATGTTTGTAAAAATATTTGAAAATATTATTATGCTGATGTTAGAGATATCTCCAGCTGAGGTCCTGTCTGCTTCATAAAACAATTAACATGAAGTAAAAGAAACAGCAGGTGTGAATGGTAGAGTCCCAAAGAACCATGATCTACTATATGATGTGGTGCCAGCAATTCAATAAAAGAGAAGGGAGAGGGAAGGAGAAGGTGCAAATAAACAAGAAATTACTACCAAGGACACCCCTTGGTCCAAGTTATTATTTTTTGGGATCTTGGATTGCAGTATTAGCATCAGTTACAGTATTTTCTAAAAATTGTGATCTGTGCCCATGGAGATGTTTAAGGTTTTTTTTGCAACAGAATGTAATTCTAGGGAAGGATGCAGGTCGCACCGGCATCTTAGACATTTTGGAGAGGAAGAATGTCACTGAGTTATTGCAGTCATTTGGAAAGTGGCTTTCAGTCACTTTACTACTCCTGGTGTAAAAAGATCTCACATACTTAATCATTGTGCCATTAAGACATGAGATTCTAGGTATTCTAAAAATTTCTAGGGGAAAAAAAAAAAAAAACCACCCCTTTCATGTCTATAAAATGTGACCCTACCACTGAAGAAAATTTTCTCATTCTTCCAAACACATATATATCCGCAGAGCTGAAAGAATCAATCCTAGTAACTATAGTTGTATTTTGTTTTTATCCAAGAAAAAATGAAAATACTTGTGTTTTCCTAACTCCTCACACAATTTTGTATTGACTGTTTTCTTCTTCAATTCATATGCTCAACTTCTGTGAAGTGTGGTAAACACCTGCAGCACTTTCCCCTTAAACTTAGCCATGAATAACAAGGAGAATCAGACTTAGTGCTGCTAAGAAACAGCTGTGGAACATATGACCTCCCTCTGTTACCATTTAAGTCAATCAGAACATTTCCCTTTATTTCCATGGGAGAAATTTTTATTTATGGGAATTTGTATATTTAGGCTATGTAGGTACTGTATCGAAGAAGTGGGTTAAAACCTACAGAATAACATGAACTCAGGGGTTTTTTTTAGATTCCATTATCTTGGCTAAAATGTTTACAGGATAACAAAGCAACATGAAACCTTGAATGATGGACCAGAAAGATATTTATTCTGGGACAAAATTATTTTGTCTAAGTAACATTTCACTTGTGAAAGTATGGTATGGAGGTATTTCCAAGGTGTTTCTTCCAGCATACTACATTGCCATGCAAGGACATCTGAAATGTCTCTAACTTAGCTCAGACACTTAAAACAGATTATCTTTGTTAAAACAGCATTCTTCTCTGACTAGCAGAGACACCTGTAGATCTTTTTGAACTGCTGTATTTTGGGTTGTATGGATATGGGTAAATTCCATTTTCAAAAGGGTCTTAAGTCCTTCATAGTCTACGCCCTCCTGAAGTTTCTGACATATCTTTCTTTGAAAATTGGATGTAGCACCTAAACAGTTAGGGGGCTTGTACTTACTTTTTTTTTCTTCTTCTTCTCTTCCCCTAAATATATTAAATTTGCGTAATCATTAAAGATATTTTAATACAAAACATTTAATGTAAACTAACTGGCACATAGTGGACAACAATCAAACTTACTATGAAGAAAACGTAACCTATTAAAGAACAGTTAATATACACTTTCTGGTGTGTTTATACTGCTATTTCCAGCTGATCAGAAACGTTACCCTTTTGAGAAGTCATATGGAATTAAAATGCGACTAAAGCACCTGAAGTCAATCAAAGCAACACCTCAGAAAAGTAGGGAAAATCAAGACACAGAGATTTGGCCTGATGTAACCATGGTGAGTAAGGTTAAGTGAACAAGGGGTTGACTCACAATAACCCATCTTGTGGGGGGAGGGTGTCATATGTACAAGCAACATCTTGGAAGTATTGGAAGTCTTGGTATTCATTAAATCAAGGCACTAGATCAAGGTAGTCCAATGATTTAATGAATATTGCATGTAAAGAATATTCTTTCTCAGGCTAGAGGAAAAGAGGGTGACCTCTTTTATGACCTCTCACTGTCTTAATATCTGAGTACTTAAAAATGATGATGTGTTTTGTTAACTGCCCTTGAAAAAAGCAGTCTGAGGGTACAGAGTAGAATAGTGGCATAGTGGCTATATTAACCATATCTCTATGGATGGGCTGCACTATAACCGGACAGGCAATTCTCTTCCCTCTAGCACCCTGGTTCACACAGAAAAGTAAACATACTTGCTTAAACATCACAGACAGGACAGTATGGGTCAACAAGAGAATCTGTGAGTGGACTGAACCAAATGAAAACTTGGTTTAGCTGTTCTCATGGGACAACAGAAAGGGGAACAAGACTCTTAAATATCAGCTATAAAATTCCTTTCAGCAATAAGCATACTTAGTGGAAACTGTACTACTTTGGGACTGTTACTTTCTGACTGAGAAAGGGGAATATAGAAGAATGGAGACAAGTGAGTAGCTAAAATTCAATTACTGAGTTTACTCAAATTTAACACAGATATTGAGTAACTCAAATCTGGTGGATTTCTTTTCAGAACAATAATGTAAGGGCCTGCAGCTTCATCACTTCTGAAGCAATTTTGTTCCTTACTAAAATTAAGCTAAAGTTGAACTATATTCTGTTAGTTCTCCCAGTGTAAACAAAAGACGCATCCTGATGTAGCTTCCTTCTCCCGTGGCTCACTGGCATATGTTTAACTGAACATCAGTTCCATAATCTCATAGTTGTGAGTGAAGTTCTATGAAGGCTTTGAAAAGAAAAAAAAAAAAAAAAAAAATTGCAAAACAGGTTTTACAATAATATTTCAAAGTGTTGCTTACACCCTATTGACATGTTCCCACAGCAAACATTTCGTTACCTTGCTAAAAACCATAAATACACACAGCATAATTTTAAAAGTAACACCAACATTTGAGAAAACCAAACCTATGTAATAATAGCAGTTGCAGAATTAATTCTGTAATTTACTAGCTGCATGTTTCTGATGCTTTACTAAGTTTTATTCTTTAAGTGTTTTTAACTGACACACCTGGACATGTACAAAAATTAAAAAAAAAAAAAAAAAAAAAAGAAAAGAAAAAAAAGAGAGATGTTTAAACACACTTCCAAATACTTGAAATTGTGTCGTCTCTGTCTAAGAAGTGATTCCACCAGTTATGCAGACAGTGATTTACACTTTGGAATGATAAAGCTTGCAATTTTGACAATATTTCTGTGGAACAGTGACCAATATCTTGTGAACCGAACTGTGAGTTCATTTTTTGTACCTCAGATGTCTAGTTCTTTTGAAAATTGCCTGAATTGTTAACACCTTTCTTAACTACGAATGCATCATGGTATCTGAGTCAGACTTCAAGAGACAGTCTACCTTCGGGTGCTTTGGTCTCTTCAGAGCTTTAGGACTTCCAAAATTCTCCTGGGGGCAGAACAGGGACCTTCATGCAAACTAATCTTTGTCCTAATCCTTTGTACAGAATGGACATCTTCCATTCAAATTTATGTAGATTAGAGACCCATGGCTGTATAGGTGAAAACTCCAACATCTAATCTCCTCATTGTATAGGTTTGGGTTAGGGGTTTATTTTGGTTGTTTATTTGGGGTTTTGGTTTTGTTTTGGGGTTGGGGGGGAGGGGGTGGTGTTGGGGTTTTGGTTTTTGTTTGTGTGTTTGTGGTTTTGGGTTTTTGGGGGACTAGTTTGTTTGGGGTTTTTTCATGGGTTGTTGGGGTTCTTTTTTTCTTTTCTGCCTTGCCTTGCCTTGCCTTGCCTTGCCTTGCCTTTGCCTTGCCTTTTGCCTTGCCTTTTGCCTTGCCTTTTGCCTTGCCTTGCCTTGCCTTGCCTTCTTGTGTTCATAAGTTTAACTGCCTAATATACAGACCTGGATAGGCTTAGTTCAAATACTAAGCAGCTGTTATATATTTTTAGTGAGGACTGCCACTGATACCTGACAACCAAGGATTTTTTATCATTTTGATTGTAGGAAAAACATTTACTTTCAACTATTTCAAATTAAAAAACAAACCAAACTAAAACATATATTTTAAGACATGCTCATTTTCTGGATAGCTACAGGACTCAAATGTAATGAAATTCTGTACTAAAAGTGATGGGATCAAAGATTCCTGCAATATGAACAGAACCACTCTAAGACCACTATGTCTAGAAGAAGTCATAGCATCAGAAGATTAATATGAGTACAATTTATTAAAATATCCTTTCCATCAGCCTCTGATCTACACCAAAAAATGCTAAGGATTAATCATGCTGCTAACAGAATAAGTATGCTCAGAAATGGACAGAAAAAACTGTTACAGCTCTGAGCTATTCCTTCTAACTGAAACTGCAATTTGGTGTTTAGGCACAAGATTGTAAAGTAACATTAGCAGCGCTTGGAAAACAGGGGCCAAGGGCAATAAACTTCATTTACAAGTATTACGTGCTCAGTAAAATTTCCCAGGACAGAATTATATTTCAGTACTCTTGAGTGTATTTCAAGGAATTTGAGTTGTTTATTTAGTTTTTATAGGTCTCAAAGAGGCTATCAAATAAATATTTGAAAAACAAAGTTTTGCATTAAAGAACAAAGGCAGGTTTATAGTATTTTCATTGTATTATATTCTACTCCACTTTCAAATATTTTTTAAGGTTTATTCAACAGTTATAAGAAAAACTAAAGCGTGTTATGATGCTGAGAATTTTAGAAGAACAGATACACTATTTATGACAGAAAATATTCATCTTAAAGAGATTAGATTGCTCTGAACAAATACATGGATGAATACTTGGTAAATAATACATATTTCAGTTCTCAAAGCAAAGACCTGGTGAATGTGTTTTAAGGTACTTTTAAGCCATTGTGGTTAAACAAGTTTTCTTAAACCAAGCATGCAATCCATTGAATTCAACCTCTTAGAAATAATTTCGTAAAACATTCGTATTGCATAAGTTGTGGAAATGCTATCACAGCAACTAGTAGAGTACTATGATATCACTGTTTCTAGGTAGAAAGATCACCAAGTACAAGGTAACCTTTCAGAGAAAACAGAATGCTTTACACCAGTACATCCCGATGAAATATCAGCACTGGAGAGAATATTTTTTAAATGTTTAATTTTTACAGATTGTAAATTGGTCTTTGCCAGGGATTCTCAAGAGATTTAGGATATCCGGATGAGCGATAGGTGTCTCGGGAATCTAATATCAGAGAGCCAAGATCATGTTGTAAATCTAGGTTTCATGTGACTGACATGCTAACTTTGAGAATATATACATGGCTGAACAGTTTACAGGTTTACTGCTCACCTTTATGTAGTCAGGTTTAAGTTGTAAATTTTTTTGTAGATTGTACAGGAATACTTTCTTTTTTCAGAAAAAAATTGAAAGTTAAGGAATAAAAATATTCTCTTTTTCAGCCTTAACATTTCTAAACATACTACATAGTAACAAATTCAGTAGACTTGTGCTTTAGTCAAATACTTTAATGGTAAATTTGATCTCTTTTACAGTCTTAAAAATGAAGTATATGAAGCAAAATGGAATATATAAATATTTAGGCTTATTGTAGTTGTCTGATACTAATAATTTAAAACCTGAGAAGACACAAATCGTGAATGGAACTGTTAATTATTTATTAACAGTAACCTACTGATGAGAGGCTAACGGCAATGTTTGAAATGAGCCAGAGTGTATTTTAATAAACTGCAAAATCATAGAAATCATACTTGTGGGTGTTTCTGTTTCAGATATTATAGTTTTGTTTAAATATAATGCATGCAGAAAATTGAGACACTATTTGTTAATTATTGACACCTACATTTTTCCTTACTGATGACAGACAGAAGATAGAAACAAAGAAACATTTTGGAGAGCTGCAGACTACTTACTTCTTCCTGTCCAGTCCTAAGATAGTTTAATTTGTATCACTGCAGACCTCAATATGTCCATTAATTATGACTTGAATTAACATTTTACAAAAACATGTGCCAAAATCTACTGACTTTGAAGCTGATTGGCACAAAATGTGGAATTTACAAACCATTTAGAAATTATTCAATGCCATGCCCTGCAATTAAGAAGAAGTCAAGCAATAATAAAATCCAATTAACTGTATGTCTGCATTTAAATTTTCATCTAAGAGTCAGAAAAAGAATACAAAATTGAGGGTAATAGTGTAGCAGGACTGATCTTGAGGACACTTTTGTGAATAAAAAAGTATAAAGCATTAGGAGGAAACACAGAACAGCAGTCCTCTGTCTCTGCCAGCATATCATTTCTTATCTTCTTTAACCATTTTAATTAAGATGTTAATAGATAGATTTAATACTTAGTGACATTTGTGAGGCATAAACTGAAATAAAATCCAATGCAGCAGATTTGTAACTTGTATATTTAAAAAAAAAAAATAATCTTTATTGCCTAGTCTAGCACAGTAGATATTTTTTTTAGCTTTTATTTTTTTACTCCCTGAAGGGAAAGATTGCTGTTTAGAAAAAGATTTAAACTTTAGCCCCCACATATTAAGTGGAATTAATGATCTATTTGCTTAGATGTTATATATTACTTCTAGTTTACCCATCCACCAGGTAAACGATAGGCAATACTTGGTCATGATGATAGATTTGAATGCAGGCAGGGACATCAATCAGTGCTGCCAACTGATTAGTTGTTTGTGTCTTTGACAAGCTCTTCCATCTCACTGAATGAAAGCTTGCTGATTGCTCTCACTTCTCTCCACATTCATTGCCCTCCACTGCCACTATATTATATGGTTAATGCTGATGGTGGAAATCCTCCTTGACAGCTAACAGTGAATTTCTCCCGTTCCCTTAACATTATATACAAGCTATTCCATGTTCCTTTAGGGACTAGAATTTCTAAGTGAGGTCATCCATGCTATTAACTATATAGATGGCTGGGACCATGAGCCTGGGACCTACTGATGAGAAAGGTTTTGTGTATGAGGAAACTAAAAAGAAGTGCATTACTGCATGATATACATCTGATTGCCCACAAACTAAAACCTGGTTGTTGAATAAGAACAGATTATGAATAAGAAGGGAAAATTCCTAAGAATCATGCAGTTGGATGGTTATGCAGCAGGGTAGCTGCACAAATGTGAAAGACATAATTGAAAATTTAGTTTCCTCTTGTGGCTAACGGCAAAATGCAGAAGTCTTGGCTGAGATTTTCAAAGCTGCTCAGGGGACCTAGTTGATCCCTTCCAATAATAGTATTTAACAAGTCTTAACCTTTGACAGTAATAGAATAGATTTAACAGATAACTTCAGCATCACTGTGTTATCATTATCTTTGCTTTCCTGCAACAGATGGAGAGAATATATTAGCTGAAGTATTTGAGGAAGTACAGAAAATATGAGTGTTGACTTTCTTGACATCCAACATTGTCTGGCATATGTTCGACATGTGTGATTAAGCATCAGGAGGACTGGTACACCAGTAATGAAGATCAGTGATGCTTTAATCGGTTCTAAAGTGCATATTGAGGACAGGACAACAGCAACATAGACTGAAGAGTCTTTTGCTGTTTGTAATAAGAAGCACAAAGTGTATATTTACACATATCTTAGATGATAACAAACGTTGTTTGGAGAAAGCTTTGTGGGTTTTGTTGTTGTTGTTTGGTTTGGGTTTTGTTTTGTTTGGTTTGGTTTGATTTGGTTTGGTTGTAGGTTATTTTCCTAATATAATCTTTCCAAGTAAGACTCAGGTACACAAGCCTAATTAGTGTTTTATATATCAAAAAGTAGAAGACAATGATAGATATAGTATGGAAAAGAAATAGGGAGGCTCTTGCAAGCGGTTTAATGCCTATGTGAAACCATCTATAAAAAAAAAGAAATAAACTTCACAGTATCTCTCAGCTGCAGATGTCAGTTCTCTGAATAAAGCAAAGAATGTTCCGTTTGAGAAATGGGAAAACTAAAGCGTAGAATGGAGGGAGGACCACCCCCTATGTGTAAAATCGTGCATATAAGCCCATGAGTTCTCAAGATAACTAAGTAATAACTTAATTCAGGATCCCTATCAGATCTACTTTTCTGTACATGATAATTTTTATTCCAGGCATATGTAGAAAAACAAGCCTAATCTTCAGTAAACTTTTGAAGACATACCCCACCTCATGAGTTCTCTTTCTTTGCTTATATTCTGGTTGCCGTACTAGGCTAGTTCATTTTAATAACTTTATCAATGATCAGGACAAGGGAAGAGAATGTACCCAAAGTCTGCAGAAGACACTAAGCTAGGTGGAAGTGTTTACCTGCTCGAGGGTAGGAAAAACCTGAAGGACCTGGACAGGCTGGATTGATGGGCTGAAGTTAATTGTATGAGGTTTAACAAGGCGAAGTGCCAGGTCCTGTATTTAGGTCATAACAAACCAAAGCAGCACTACAGGCTTGGGGAAGAGTGGCTGGAAAGCTGTCAGGCAGAAAACAGCCTGGGGGATTGGTTGATGGCCAGCTGAATATGAGTCACCAGGGTGCCAGGTGGCCAAGGCCAACAACATCCTGGCCTGTATCAGGAACAAAGTGGTCAGCAGGACTAGGGAAGAGATTGTGCCCCTGTACTCCACACTGGTGAGGTCACATCTTGAGTACTGTGTTCAGTTTTGGGCCTCTCACTACAAGCAAGGCATTGAGGTGCTGGATTGTGTCTTGAGAAGGGTGACAAAGCCGGTGAAGGGTCTGGAGTCTTATGAGGAGTGGCTGAGGGAGCTGGGGTTGTTTAGCCTGGAGAAGAGGAGACTCAGGGGAGACCTTATTGGTCTCTATAACAACCACAAAGAAGGTTTCAGAGGTGGGTGTCAGTCTCTTCTTCCAAATAAGTGATAGGAAATGATCTCAAGTTGCACCAGGGGAGATTTAGACTGGATATTAGGAAAATTTTCTTTACTGAAAGTGTTATTAAACATTGAAAGATGATGCCCAAGGAACTGGGTAAGTAACGATTCCTGGAGGTATTTAAAAAGCAGGTCAATGTGGCGCTTTAGGGACATGGTTTAGTGGTGGACTTGGCAGTGATAGGTTAATGGTTAGACATGATCTTAAAGGTCTTTTCCACCATAAATAATTCTACGAATCTATGATTTTATGTATACTGGAAAGGAGGATCTCTGCAAAGGGAAAACTATTTGATCATGATTTCTGATTTGCCACTGTTTTTCTTAGTGTATTAGATCACTGAAGGCTATGTAGCCCTTCAAAGCAGATTTTCTAGCTAACTGATGGATTTATACAGACATTTATATGATGAGATGGTCAGACAGAGTCATTTGCTCTGGTTCATGTAAGCTCTGACAGAGGGTCAGGAAAATAAACTGTATGACTACAAGACCTTTGGAATATCAGATCCCATTTGGTAAAGAGAAAAAAAAACCAATAAAGACTGATAAGATCAGTATTGCAGCAAAGTGAGTTATGGTCAGAAAAACATCAGCTCTTGTCCTGTATCCATTTTTGCACAGTATTAAATAAACACACATAACAGACCATGCCAATCATATTTGTTGTGTGTTATTACTCATTTTCAATCCAGGAATTCAAACATTGTGCATTACTGTTCTTTTCTTAGATTTATCTTCAAAGAAATCTTAGAAATGGTTTTATACCAGACATTATTTTCCACACACATTGTAATATTCTAGATCTCTGTCAACCCTTTTAGCTGTGCTGAAAGGCCAGGAAGTCCTTGAATTGCTACACCAACCTTGAATCGCTACAGCTGCTATATGTTTCGTACATTTCTTACAGACACTTGAATCCATTCAAGCTCAGGTTTCAGCCTCTGTGAAGACTCCAATGACATCTTTGAATGGAGGAAAAAATGTTCCTTGAGCAGCTCTTTCATATTCCATTCCATGGCAGTAGCAAAGACTGGTGTCTGCTTTCCCTGCTCTGATGTTCAGCTCTGACATTCTTTGTAGCAGTCCTGCATGAACCTTTGAAAAGCAGGTTTTGAAGCTGAATGAGATATGTGCACTTGTCTAACTGAGACAACTTAATATCATCATTTACTGAAATAATTATTTAGTTACTGTTAATACATTAATTTACAATTACCTAAGATATTGAATTTGTGCTATATATTATTACTTTCTATATTGTACTACTTTGCATTGCTCTGTACTAACCTAAACTTGGATGTAAAAGACTTCTATTCCAGCTATGGTGCTAAAAAGACAAGATGGAACAAAAAGCAAAAAGCCAGCACATGCCCCAAGGACTCTGTAATTTAAATTATAGGGCAACCACAGTATCTTGCTTATATATTGTTGTTATTACAGTTAGATTATCAAATAATTTATCTTTTTCTGCAAAAATAGAAAAACATATTTTTCCTGAAAAAAATAGCTAGCATACAAAAAGGTTAGATACCTGTATTTTTTTTTTTTTTTTTTGCATGGAAATTCCTTAAAATACCAAACACATACTTATCTCTATCTGGAATGTGATTATGTCTGTGAAATAAAGTAATTACTACAGCTATTTTGCAGTATATTGTGTGTAATTTTAGTGTTATTTATTGACTAATGTTTGCAGATTAATTATGACAGTGTGTTTACATACATATCTGAGTGAGGAAAACAGTTCAACATCCTCTTTGTATCCAACTTTGAATAAATTATCCTTCTCTAGCCTATCGTATTTAAAGGAGCATTTATGACCTTAAAATTGGATTTCATGTTGGATTAAACTGAAATTATATTAATCATTTTTACTGGCTCTTTTAAAGCCTGGCTTAGGTTTTAGAAGTCCTAAAACAAAGGATAGAAAGTATGTCTTTGCTTCAGCATCAGCCTCATGGACTCACTATTTAACAGCCTATACTTATTGACCTATTTTTATGTAATGTTGAATGCTGTAATATTATCAAGCTGCTTTGGTGACTTTACAGGCCATTACAGAGGTTCAGGTGGGAAGAGTTATTTAGAATAATTATTTTCTCAATAAGTGATTCACCATAATAAGAAGCCTTTTATTATTATAAGAAAAAACATAATAATGTATAGTTACTGTTGAAAAAGAAGTGTCATGCAATCATTTTAAAGGTTTAATTAGAAGGATCCCTGTAACTTTGATAGAATAGAAGAAGAAAAACTTTGAAGATTATACTGTCAAAGGCAGAGAAATCTCCTGTAGATGGACTATATTTTGTCACACGAAGCTGTGTGGGTTGGAAAAGGCCTTTAACATGATCAAGTCCAACTATTAACCTAACAGTGCTAATACCGCCACTAAACCATGTCCCTAAGCACCTCATCCACACATCATTTAAATACCTCCAGGGATTGTGACCCAACCAGCTCCCTGGCCAGCCTGCCCCAGTGCCTGAAAACCGTTTCAGTGAAGAAATGTTTCCTAATACCCAACTTAAGCCTTCTTTGGTGCAACGTGAGACCAGTTTCTCT
This sequence comes from Rhynochetos jubatus, assembly GCA_027574665.1. Taxonomy (NCBI): domain Eukaryota; kingdom Metazoa; phylum Chordata; class Aves; order Eurypygiformes; family Rhynochetidae; genus Rhynochetos; species Rhynochetos jubatus. The sequence continues at coordinate 42,487,746 of CM050690.1, read as the reverse complement.
TGCCCTTCTCCTTTGGAGAGCTACTCTAACTTGCACTAGTTAGGTATCAAGCCACTGTTTTGCTATTAGCTTGGGGTTTAAAAGCAGATTTAAGAAAATATTTTTAGTTTGTGTATGAAATATAAAGGTTTGAAAATTATGTTGAAACTGTATTTTCACCTTGTGTTCCTGATTGCTCTCAACCACTACAAATATAATGGAGAAAGGGGAAAAAAAAAAAACAAACGTTATCTTCTGTGCAGTACAAAGAACAACATCCAAGCTTAGTTCAAAAGCATCACGATGACAATTTTCTTTAAAAGAAGCAGTACAAGAATACTATATAGTATTAAAATTTGACAAGGTTATGCACAATTTGCTGTCTCTCTGGAAAGACTGTCTGCAGATGCAGGTTCACTTTGTACTGAAATTTATGGAAACTGAAATATGTTTCAGTAGTTTCTATCTCTTTCAGTTAATGCTTTGAATGAAACTGTTTTTCAACCCCTCACAGAGATCATATGCCTTTAGAAAATAATTATTGCTGAGGTAGAGATACAAGCATTGAAAGGCAATGAACCGGATCTCTATCCTGTAAAAATCATTGGGAATGTTGTCTCTTAGTACACTGAAAGTAACATTAGCCTTCATGAGCAGTCATATATGCCAATGAACCCTGAAACTGGATTACACCATAAGTTATTTGGAATACCCTTTTAAACAGATGCAGTAACTGAAACTGCCTCCATGCTAATTTAAAACTATAATGTATATGTCAGATAGTGCATGTCGGGAAGCAGTGTTGCCAACAACCCTGTTGCAAATTTTATATAGTATATTGTAGCTATTTTGTGTGAATGACAGATCTCTTTTTTTAATGTTCCTGTGAATGGAAAAAAAAAACCATTTACCACATAAAATTGCATTCTAAACATAACCAGCATCACAATGAGCTACAAAAAAGGACAGTAGAAGATTACTTGTCCATAGTGTAATCAGCAAGTTATTGTACACAGTGCACATGAAGAACCACTGAAAATTTGCCCGTGTGTTTATTCAGGACAACAGCCTTGCCATTATCTCTTTCAGTCTCTAATGTAAATCAACCAGACTGAATCACAGAAACCTTATTTATTGGCTTTGATCCTCAGCTAGATTCTAGAATACTTATCAAGAGGAAATGTACCGGTTACAATGGAATTACCTCTCTGAGTAAGGTCTATTTTGCTAAGGCATCTCATTCTGTCTGTACCTTGTGTTATTTTCTTCATCAGGAACAAATCACAGACAACTACAGTACTCGCCTCCCTCCTACTTCAAAGACAGAGATACTTCATTTGCTGTTGGTCTAAGACATATTGTCAAACACATTGCTTCACTTAAACCCATCTTTTTCTGAATATCCCTGCTTGACAGATATGCAGCTGCATTGATATCAGAATTGTCATGAAACATCCATAAAAACGTACTGTTTCAGAAACATCTTTTTATGCAAACTAATTGCACTGCCTAAAAAAGCACAAAATAGGTGTCTAAGCTGCCCCTATCTGTCTCCCCTATCATATATACATTTTTTAAAATAAATTTTTCTCATGTATTGTTCAACACTAAAATTTCTATTACCATTAAAAAAGGCAAAAGGGCTCAAAATGAAAAAAAATAAGTATTATTCTTCTGAAATATGCTCATGAGACTTAATGTCTCCTAAAAAGATAGTAGAGTCTAAATTTGGTGATAAAACACTTTTAAAAGAGAGATAATTGACAACAGTACTGTAGGGAACTGAAAACTGTTTAGGATAAAATACATCCTCAAGGGCACATAGCAGTAATATTGATGGCTTTTGTACAATTAAAGAATTCACATCTCTTCAGTTATGGAAGAATATATGACAGGGATCATTTGACTGGGGCATTTGAATGTTGTAAGGGAGATACTATCACTGATAGTTTTAGGAGCAGCATACCAATTGCCATACAGAAGATCAGCATGAGAAAAAATAGATAAAACGATTATAAACATTGGTTTTACTTATATAGCAGAATGAATCAGAGAAACAGAAGAGTGAACAGGTCAGATAAATCACAGTGAGATGTGAAATGCCTGGACCAAATGAGCAAACCAAAAATGATGAACACATACAATGAACAGTCCAGAGAGAGGCATTCAAGGCACAAAAACAAAACAAAACAATGTTTTATTCAGCTCCCCTTGTAATAGCATGAAAAATATTTAGCAATGGTCATTCAATGTTGAAAGATCAAAAGCTAATAAAATACCTGGCAAATTTCATAGGACATATTTTTTGATACTATTGAAGACAGTCATTGTATCTGACCTGGGTCAGAGCCATGGCTAGCTCTTACCACTCTTAAGAGGAGAGCCTGCTGATACTCAAACTAAAGGACAGTTTTCTATGCAGATTAACCACATGCAAATCATCTCATCATAAAGTGCACAGGGAGCACACCTGAAATTGACAGCAATTAATATCACTTAAAAGAAAGTTGCAAAATTTAAAAAAAATTGGAGAGAAGTGAGAATAAACACAGTGTAGAAGTCTGTGACTTCTGCTGATTTAAAAGCTTCTGTGCACTTCTGAATGCCACATAACAGAAATGTTAAAGCAAGCTAGTTCGGTTCCTAGTTAAGCTGTCCTCTTTATAATGACAGCTTTTGGAGCTGCTATCTTTGAATTATGGTTTTGCAATAGGTAAAATAAGGGTTTAAAATTATGAAGCTCTTTGAGAAATCAGTTGAATTGGCAATGACTAATTTATCTGAATTTTATAGATATGACTATTGTTTTCATTCATGCTTCCATAAAAAGATAAATTTTGCTCTGGAGTGATTGTATCCTTAAAATACTGAACCTCAGGCTGAAGAGTCCCTGTTGAATTCAACTCATCTTACTATGGTTTTCTACGTGAAAAGGTGACTCAACTCCCTGCTAAACTTAGCATTATGGATGACAAATATCTATGCATATCTCTCAAAGTAAAAATTCTTTATTCAGTGCATAGCTGTAGTGTCACTCTGTATTCTGGGAACATGAAATTACTGAAAATGCTTTTTCTTTTGCCATGCTCCCATAGGAAGATAATGCTGCTTCTAACCATGGATTCACAGAGTAAGAGATTTGAAGGGACCTCCAGAGAGAACCTAATCCAAACCTTTGTTCAAAGCAGGTCTAATTGATACAATTGCTCTAAACCTTGTGTTTCCAAGTCTTGAATACTTCCAGCAATGTAGATCTCACAATCTGGGTCCTAGTTCCTGTATTTGATTACTCTCATGGTAAAAAGTGCTTTCCTTGGATGCCATTGGAATTTCTTAGGATCAGAAGCCTGAAATCTGATTCAGAGTTACAATTGGATCTTGGGTCCACCATCTCTGGGTTTTCCAACCAAGTAGTTGTAGACACCTCTAAGATCTCCCTGAAGTCATATTTTCTCTGAAGCAAAATGACCAAGCTCCTTCGGACTTTGTCTCTCTGAGCTCTGAGGGAATTAACAGACATTATTGGCCCTGAACTGTCTCATCTGGGGCCTCTGTCACCCCCATACATGGTCCCAGGACCCCCATTTCAGTTCAGCTCAGGCCCGTCAGTCCCTGCATCAGCAACACCTGTATGAGTGCAGATCTCCAGCACTGCCTCTGGCCTTACATCCTGTCATGGTTTAACTCTGGCTAGCAAAATGACACAAAGCTGCTCCCACAGATTCCCCCTCCCACCCTCCAGTGGAGTGGCAGAATCGAAGGAAAAAGGCAGGGAAGCTTGTAAAATTGAGGTAAGAACTATTTACTAATTGAAACTAAATTAATACATACAATTACTACTACTACTACTAAGTAATTAAAAAAATACAAAATAAAACATATGATATAATTATGATATAGTTGCTCACAATCCACCGACTGATGCCTCAACCAGGTCCCAAGAAGTAAGAGTCAGAGCCCAAGAGCCCAAGACCCACAGACTGAGGGCAATCGCAGCAGATTCTGAGCCATCCCTATCAGCAATAGCACGACCGGGGAAACTAACAGACCCATCAACTCATGAACAAACAAGTCAACACAGGAGTTAACAAGGCAGCTAACAAAAGAGTAAGAGTTAGTGTCAGCAAATGTAAGGAAGTAAGAGAGTAATGGGTCCCAGACCCACTCTCTGCCTATGTACAGAGCATGACATACTATGGAATGAAATATCCCTTTGGTCACTTTGGGTCAGCTGTCTGAACTGTGTGTCCCCTGCACTGCCTGTAGTGAGAGTGAGTTGGGAACACAGCTGCAGTATCAGACTCTGAGAGAGACCCTGAATTTGGTGCAGGGATTCCCCAGAGCCAGCTAAGACCTTACCAGTACTTCTTTCAGTGTAAATCCAGGAACACAGCTTCATAGCAGCCCCGGTAAAGAGAGTTAACTCTTTCCTGGCTAAACACAGCACAGTTCTCAGTTTCTGACTTCTGTCTATGGGCCATCCATTGACCAGGTTCAACACTAAATTTTCCTTGGGCTATCAGTGGTCCAATATTTTTTTGTGTTTGAGTTTTGTGGGTTTTTTTAGTTTGTTTGCTGGTGGTTTGTTTGCTGGTGGTTTGTTTTTTGGGTTTTTTATTTAAGTTCTAAGATTTTAATCTACCAGTGTGAAGATAACATTTCTTTGCTGTGCCCTTGCACAGCTTGGATTTTTTTTTTTTCCTAATACGTACTGCTCTAAATCTAATTTTGTTATAGTTTCAGTGTCCTCAGTCTATCCTTCCATTCCTTCTTTGTGAGATTTAGCTTTCTGTCAGTCTGCCTGCTCTCCTTCAAACATGCTGAGAACAACTTGTATCTTGTACCTGTACCTTATGCTGCCTTGAGGCGCAGCTTATACTACATTGTATGCAGGCTAAATATAACTGAGTGTAATGTGCTGGTTTTGGCTGGGATCGAGTTTATTTTCTTCACAGTAGCTAGTATGGGGCTATGTTTTGGATTTGTGCCAAAACCAGTGTTGATAATTCAAAGATGTTTTAGTTACTGCTCAGCAATGCTCACACAGAGTGCAGTCCTTTTCCTCTTCTCACACCACCCTACCAGCAAGTAGGCTGGGGGTGCACAAGAAGTTCAGAGGGGACACAGTTGGGACAGCTGACTCCACCTGACCAAAGGGATATTCCATACCATATGATTTCATGCTCAGTATACAAAGCTGGAGGAAGAAGAAGGAAGTGGGGAATGTTCAGAGTTATGGTGTTTGTCTTCCAAAGTAACTGTTACACATAATGGAGCCCTGCTTTTCTGGGTATATCAGAACACCTGCCTGCTCCTGGAAAGAGGTGAATTAATTCCTTGCTTTGATTTGCCTCTATGACTGGCTTTTGCTTTACTTCTTAAACTGTCTTTATCTCAACAAATGAGTTTACTCACTTTTACCCTTCTGATTCTCTCCCCCATCCTGGGGGTTAAACCACAATAATACTTATGCAATTATCAAATATATTTAGAAATATAAGAAGTATGTTTGCAGGTATCAAGCATTATTGATACCTACTGGTATCCGTGAGCCAATCAGATACCTGCTCAAACCCTGGGCCTAGTCTGGGAAGGTTACTGTGGGTCATGTGGGAGTGGTGGTAGTAGCTCACTGCACCTTTACATTACACAAGATAATAGCATTTAATTTTCACCCTTAAGGAATACAAATGCAGCTGGCAATGTTCATTCCTCTAGCTCAGATATTTCACATAATTTTTAGTGTTAATTAGTAAATGTCAATTGTAAATTACTCTAATGTTCTAAACATCACAACGTTAGCTGTTAATGACAGCTTTTACTACCAGAATTTACTTCAGTAGATTAATGACTTGTGCCTAAATATTTAAAACACTGTTTCATCTCTTAAAAGGCTGTCTATATAGTTCCAAAGCAGACTTTTTTTCAGTATCTATGTTACAGCAAAAGAGGCAGAAATGAGAATGCACCCTATGATGCTTAAGTGTCAAAGCACATCTATGAAATTCAGCTGAACCTCAATAAATCCCTGATTAGGAACTGAAAGTAAGTTAATTATTTAATTGATGTATAATATAATGTACTTAGCCTAGGAAGTTTTTGACTGGGTAACAGTGTTCAAAATTCAAACAGTAAGAAAGGACTCCCAGGCTATATGATGAGTGTACAAGAATGATAGCTCATCTTTGCCACCTCTCAAATACGCATTCATCTCAGCCTTTCTTGTAGTTTCCCAAAACTGTTCATAGAGTGTCTAAGATCAATAAACAGGAGAAGTGAGAAGTCAGTGTAGTAGGGAGAAGAATAGAGAAGATCAATTTCTTACCACTTTCACCTTTACTGAGAAAACTTAGAGAGAACTGTTTCAGGAGAAAATGGTATATTCTTTCTTAGAACTTGCTGTTGTTTTGTCCTGTTCTTTGATGTATTTTTTTCCTTAGCTTCCCCTTGACTTTTCCTTAGATACTGCTGATAGCCAAACATATATTGTTTTGAGACAATGGAAAACGGTGAGGGAGCTATGTGAAAGTACTGCTTATCCAAACCTGTGACTAAAAGCTGATATTCTCTAACTCCAGTTGTTTTTACTCCTGCTGCTAGCTATTCATGTGAGCCTGATTCACCAAACAGCAGCTTAAACACACTACAATATAATATCCTAGTTTCTATTGGTAACTCTTCTGTGACAAGAAGTGAAATTGGAATTTATCACATCATAGCTAGTAACAGTGTTCAATATTTATAGTAGGCTGATGGTAGATTGGGCACTACCTGTATATCTGATTATCAGTGTTCCTGAGTAACCTGTATGTCTATCAGTGTATGTCTATCAAATGGTCTTTACTGTTCATAGACCCCAGTCCTGTCATTTAAACCCAGTCAATATCTAGAAACTGGGGAGAATTGCAGAAGTAGAAACAAAAGGTGGAAAATAACTTCTTTTAGAAAATTAATTGCTTACAATTATTTCTAGTGCAGACCGAGGACTAAATAGCTACTACAGTAACAAATGAGGCATTATTTGTATACACAAGAGTAGAGTACAGAACAACAAGGCTATCAGTTCTTCATATCCAGTTCTGGAGCACTAGGGCCAGTGTACCTAGATGTGCTTTTTTATTGTCCTATATATACTTTAAAGACAGGTCCACCTGTGCTGTTATTTACGTGGAGCTTCGTTAGGCTGCTACACAGCTTTATGTCAATAACTGGGCATTTGTGTGACTGGCCCTGGTGCTTCTAATACCATCCTTTTCCTCTGCTTTACAGACCTCTGCCTGTCTGTGCACTCAGAGGCCCTTGCTGTGTCTCTGGCAGGTCATTGCTACAGACAGGATTAGTCTCAGGTACTGGGACATCACTTTATACAATAAGGCTTAAAATCATATATATATATATATATATATATATATATATATATATATATATAGGTACATGTATACGAATATATGTACACATACAATTTTTTTTCTTAACTTCCTTTTCTAATATTCTGAAACTTCACTCCTTCCCTTTTAATAATTTTTCTCCCAAGTCCAATAATTGTCTAGATCCCTAACCATGTTTAGTCTAATATCAATTCCATAAGAATTCTGAATTTTCTAGTTAATTTGTAATCTTTCTTTTTTTCTCAAAATAATCCAAGTATA